>CM053597.1:71831607-71881107 GCA_028646575.1 Pseudocheirus occidentalis
ATGAACAGGCAATTTTTAGAGGTAGATATTAAAGATATTTTAAGCATATGGAAAAATGCTCTAAATCACAATTGATTCAAGAAATGCAAATCAAAACAACTTTGAGGTACCACATCTCACCAGTCAGATTGGGTAAGATGACAAAACAGGAAAATGACAAGTGCTGGAGAGGATGTGGAAAAATTGGAACTTTAATGCATTGTTGGTGGAGCTGTGAACTGATACAACCATTCTGGAGGGCAATCTGGAACTATGCCCAAAGGGCTATAAATAATTGCATACCTTTTGACCCAGTAATGCCACTTTTGGGGTTGTATCCCAAAGAGATCATAGAAGTGGGAAAAGGACCCATATGTACAAAAATATTTATTGTGGCTCTCTTTGTGGTGGCAAAGTACTGGAAACTTAGGGGATGCCTATCAATTGGGGAATGGCTGAACAAGTTATAGTATATGAATGTGATGGAATACTATTGTGCTATAAAAAATGGGAAGGATATGGACTTCATAATTACCTGGAAAGGCTTATATAAATCGATGCTAAGTGAGAAGAGCAGAACCAGGAAAAATTTGTACACAGTCACAGATACATCATATGTGTGATGACCAACCTTGATAAACTGGACTCTTCTCAGCAATGCACAGTTAAAAGACAGCTCTACAAGTCTCAGAATGGAAGGAGATATCTACACTCAGAGAAAGCTCTAGAAAGACCGGAGTTTAAATGGAGACTGAAGCAACACATGCTATTGTTTCTTTTCTTATTTTTCTTTTCCCCATTTGGTTACAATGCTTCTATACAACCAGATTATTGTACAATGTGAAAGTGCTTGTAGATCCTATACATGATGTGGTCAGGGATAGGAGAAGGGAGGGGAGAAAATCTGAAACTCAAGTGATTCTGTAACTGAATCTTATAAACTAAAAGTAAATAAACAAGTCAATAAATTTTTTTAAAAATCCAATTAGGGCAGGCCAAGAGGCCCGTTGCTTATACCCAAATCCAGGTCAGGAGCTTATTAAGCTCAGACCAACATGGTAGAAATCTAACTTTTCCCTGGATCAGACAATTGTAAGAGAATTGAAAAGCTGCAGGTCCCAAGCTCAGGCTTCCCAGAACATTCTGGAATTATACAATACTCAATTATCCCCTATCCCCCACCAAGAAAGCATCAGTAAGATCAGATCAGATATTCCCTTCAGAAGTATACAGAACCATGCCCTGAAACAGGCTGGAAGAAAGAACAAAGAGTCCACTATAAAAAAAATGATTATAACAACAGGGATGCTCAAGACCTAAACCCAGAAGAAGAGAATGACTCTAAACCATCTAGAAGCAAAAGTGTGAAGAAAAACATAGTTTGGGCACAAATTCAACCAAAATTCCCTGAAGAGATGAAGCAATAGTTTTTTAAAAATGTTTTTGTAAGTAAAAAGAGAGCCCTAGAGGGGAAAATAGTTGGAAAAGAAATGAGAATTATGGAAGAAAGAGCTGTAAAGGAAATGAACAGCTTAACCCAAGAGGTGCAAGACTTTAGGCAAACAACAATGTGCCTTACCTAAGTATTCTTTTTTTTTTTTTTGCTTTTTGGAGGGAAATTGGGGTTAAGTGACTTGCCCAAGGTCACATGGCTAGTTTTTTGTGTGTTAATTGTCTGAGACTGAATTTGAACTCATGTCCTCCTGACTCCAGGGCTGGTGCTCTATTCACTGAGCCCCCTAGCCGCCCCAAGCATTCTTGATAATAAAAAAAGACCAAAGTTGCATAAAAACTTAACAGAACACAGTAATCAAGAGAAAAGATAAACAGGAAAGACTGAATATAAATTGTTTATGTTTTAGTATGGGGAGGTAATAAACATGCCCCCTCAAAATCCCTTGGAATCATCACAGGGAAATGCCTACTTGAAAAGGAGTCACAAAGGGAATCTAGTTAGACAGAGCGCCTTTGCATGGTTCTGTTCTGAGATGATAAGAACAGAAATGAAAAGGAAGAAGATGATACTCTAATAGGAAAAGGAAGAGGAAGTATGGGGGATATCCTCTCACATAATTGAGATGTGCAAGTAAAAGTCTACATAGATAAGGAGAAAGAAATGAGAATAGTGGGTGACAAGTGAACAGCATTCTAATTTGATATGTACAAAGAGAGAAATACACAGAGACAGAACTCAATACAGAAATATGTTTCCTCTGCAAGAAAGGAAGGGGTAAAAGAGAGAAGGGAGAGACAAAGAATAAGAGGGAGAACAGATTTAGAGAGAAATTAGTTTTCAGCAAAAGGATATGCAAAAATATTTATAATTTCTTTTTATGGTGGTAAGGAATTAGAAACTGAGGGGTACCTACCAACTGAGGAATGGCCAAATAAATTATGCTAAATAAATGTGACAGACTATTGCTGTGTTATAAGAAATGAATAGGGGAATGATTTCAGAGAAACCTGGAAAAACTTATATGAACTAATACAGAGTGAAAAGAGCAGAATAAGGAATATCAAGAATGTGTAGGTAAAGCATACTGTTGTTTGTCTAAAGTCTTGAATTTCTTGGGTTTATACAGTAACAATACTATGGTAAAGAAAAACAAATTTGAAAAACTCAAAAATTCTCATCAACACAAAGAACAATCATGATTCCAGAGTACTCAATGATGAATAATGCTACCAGAGTAGTTCTAGAACCACCTACAACCATTTCCCAAAAGACAATTCTTAAATTTTCAGTATATGTGAGTATTCACACCTTGGAAATATACAAATGCTACAAATCAGGGGGTTAATTTATGTTTAATCAATTGTCTAGATGTAAGAAAGTGATAGATGCAATGCTAATAATCATTAAATTTACAAATATGTTGTGCATTTTCAGAGATCAAATTGTTAAACATTTTAAAGCACTTCACTGTGTACTACCCACCTACTAACAGAAAGGTAATGGACTCAACATGCAGACTGAGAATTTTCTTGGAGGGGGGGAACATAGCCATTTCAGGAATTGGTTTGGCTTGGCAATACCTGTTTGTAACAAGCGGTTTTTTTCTTTTTTTGTAAATTGAGGGATGAGTGGATAGGTGGGTGTGAAAGAGAGAAAAGGTTGATTGTTGTTGATTGAAAAAATAAAAGTAAATTTTTCTTTTCAAAACTAAATATATGAAGAACCAAAAGGTGAAATTAATGTTATCCTCATTGCCACCATTGTTATTGTCAGATTCTTTGGAGTCTGGTAGCCACACATTTGATTTTTAAAAGATTATAGGATCAGAGACCTAGAGATGAAAGGAACCTTGGACATCATCTAATCAAATCCTCTCTTTTTACAGATGAGGAAATCGAGACCTAGAGAGATTCAATTATTTGCCTGAGCTAACACAGGTAATAAGTGACAGATGCAGGATTTAAACTCAGGTCCTCTGACTCCAGATCTAGTGTCCTCTTCATTGTACTAAGCAATAGTTTAATATAGCCTTTAGGCTTTAGCTGGTCCTCTCCACACATGAAAAGTCAGGAACATGACTAGGCAGATACGAAAGAGAAAAGTTTTGTCCCCAGAGATTAGCTTTGTAGATATACCTTTCCCCACTCTACTAAATTTCAGAGGAAAATGGAAAGGGTCTTTGGAATTGAAGAACTGGGAGACAATGGAACCCTGGAGCCTTTAGCGGCTTAAACATTATATGAATCAATGATTGGCTATGCCTTAATCCTCATAGATTAACATTATGAGGCACATAGACTGCACACAATAAGTTTGACTGTGATCACCATCAGAAACCCAGTCCAGTAACCAGGAAGTTCAATCTAAAAAGAGATAAATTTTCAGGGAATTAGGAATGTGGGAATGCCCTATCCCATCTCCTAAACAAGTTTGATTTCTGGGGCAAATAATTCCATATAGGGGACAGCTTTTCTGGCTAAGATTTTCAAAAGAAAAAAAAAGGACACTCCATAAATGGAGGGAAAAAAAATCCTTAGAACATTTTTTGTTTGTTTTTATTTTGTATATGTGTTTTTAAGTAGATTTGGTTTTTGTTCTAAGGTCTATGACTAAGACAAAGGTGTCTTTTGTCAAGAGATCTGTAAACCAAAAAGAACTGAACCTCTTCTCATGATGAAAAATAATAGCTAAGGACTTTAGCTAAAGAAAAGAAGATAGCCAAAGGAAGCTCCACACCCACGTGCCCAGTGAGATCATGTCTACTAGCAGTGATAAGAGACAAACTATTCATCAGAGCAATAGCCAGTAGAGATCATGTGACCAGTAAAGTAGCATCTAGTGGGGCTAAGAGAGAGATCA
The DNA here is from genome assembly GCA_028646575.1 of Pseudocheirus occidentalis. Taxonomy (NCBI): domain Eukaryota; kingdom Metazoa; phylum Chordata; class Mammalia; order Diprotodontia; family Pseudocheiridae; genus Pseudocheirus; species Pseudocheirus occidentalis. The sequence continues at coordinate 71,835,902 of CM053597.1, forward strand.
TCAACAAACAGGCCTGGAGAGGGCAGCATGATGACTTCATTAGAAGATATCTATAGCCTTGCAGTATCAAAGGTCTAAATTGTCCCCTCCAAAAATGCTACCTAGCCAAAAAGTTTACTATGTGTGGGTCATTCCATACAGTCGTTTGGATCACACAATGCCTCTTCATGCCTTTTCCCTACAGGTATGCACTCTTACCACTAATGAGATATATATGTGTGAGAGATAATGTCCCAAGTTTATAGAGAAAATGTTTTGTTCTACTTTTCTAATTATGCCATTTCTTTAAATTCCATTGCGTTGAATTAATTGTGTGGTCTGGATGACTAATAAAGGCAAACACATTAATGAGGACTTCCAGATTATGGTATTAGTAAATACAGATTCACAGTGTATCTTGAACTTGTGGTAGTCCTTGCCTCATTATTATAACTCTCTTTGAAAAAGTTGTTAGGCAAATGTTATCCATGATTTTGAAATTCCAGTAGTTTATTCTCAACTTTACATGGAAATAGATGGGCCCCTTTCTATTTATTTGGGCTAAAATGGGGCATAATTTAAATCAGAATGATAGATTAAAATCTTACTTTCCAGTTTCTTCCTTCTCAACAATAGGGATCTCCATATGTATGAGTAGTCACTTCATAACAGGATTTTACAAATTACTGAAAAGATCCTCCTGCTCAAAAATATCTCTTCCACTGATTATAGCTGATGCCTAAAATTCAACATTACTGAGCCATTTAATTGGATTAAACGATGTCCATCTGGTCCAACCCCCTCATTTAAAGGACCAAGAAAGTTAAGTCTCAGAACAATATTGAGCAAGTAGTAGAGATGGGATTCAAGTCCAGGTCCTCAGCAAGGCTCTACGCCCAGCATCTGTTGGCTAGACTATCATGGCTTCTTGTGCCTCTTTTTTAATACACATTCTCCTTAGAGAAGGAACAGATCGAGTCCAGAAAATTTATAATGCTGATGAATTTATCAGCTCCATTTTTCCTCCATGTAAAAGAGAAAAAAAGAAACTAGGAAAGCATTAGAACACTAATAGCCAGGTGGGCAGAAGGGAAAGAGTCAGAAAGGAGGGAAGAAACCATTATAGAGAAAACCAGGGGCATTAAATACGAACTACACCACCTTCTAACTTTTACCCAAAGCTGGCTTAATTAAAAAAAATAAATCAAGCATGACCATTTTTACCAAGCATCAAAAACATTTAACAGACAATTAATCTACATCAGATGGGGGAGGGGAATAAAAAGGGATACATAAAGAAATATTCCATTTGTCCCAGTTAATAGTAAGGTGGCAAGAAATGAAGGAAGAGCACAATGAAACCTAAAGAAGGAATAAATGGAACAGTAAAGGATAGTTGGGCGCTATTAAAGGCAGTGGAGCATTAACTTCAGACTGAAGGGGATTGATGGCCCTGCTTGTGGTAGGTAGGTCATCGTGTGCATTAAGAAGAGGTTACACAAGCAAAGAGGAACAAAGAAGAAGAGGATAACTGAGAGGTTCTCCTGAGACTAGCTCAGGATGAAAGGAAATCAAGACTAGGGATGAATATAAAGAAAAAAACAACCTATTCAAAAAGGTACAAAAACCAGCTTTTGTTAAAGCTATCCATGGGAAGATGAAAAAGGAAATTAATTGGGACCAAAAGCAGCCCATTTAAGGGAAATGTTATCTTAATAACCAGAGCCAAAACTATAGTATCTTTGAGGTCAGGAACGACTGTCACATTTCTTTGAACCCCTCCTCCTGTCTATTTAAAATTTTTAGGCCTAGTGAAGGGTCTTAGACATTAAAAAAATTGTGAAATTAATTCAATTCAGCAACCATTATTGAGTACCTACTATGCACAACGGACTCTGATAGGTGCTGGTGATACAAAGACAAAACATGAAATCTTCCCTGTCCTCAAAAACTCACATGTTCTATTGGGAGGAGGGGAGGAAGGAGTTTATGGACAAGAAAATATTAAATAATAGGAGGATATATAGAGCACTAACACCTATGGGAAATCATACTCTTTACAGAGGAGATTAGATTATTTTAATAAATTGGGTCTACCAACTAATCCACAGCTTCTTCAAGATCCATATTTTGTTTCATGTCTATGTGTCCAAAAAAAATGTTTTCATGAATAAAGAAAAGCAATTTCTCCTTCCCATCCTCCACAATAACAGAAGACATGCTGAGACTCTAAAGGGATTCAGTTTGATACTGCCTAATATTTTTATCAATGATTCAGATAGATATGTAGATGGAATTCTTATCAAATTTGCAGATGACACAAAACGGGGAAAAGACAGAGTCAGGACCAAAAAACATGAACTGATGCAAAATGAAAAACAGGGGCAGAAGAACAATAGTAATATAAAGAAAAGCAACTTTGAAATATCATGGAAATATAATGAAAGCAGCAAACAGTGACTTCAGAAGACTAATAATGATGCACAGCCCCCACCTCTTGAGAGAGAGAGAGCAAATGGACTCAAGACAAAGAATGAGATGTATTTTCTCAGATATGGGCAATGTAGTAACTAATGTTGCTATAATATACAAATTTATTTCAAGGTCATGTATCTATTCAGTAAAGACAGAAAAAGGAATAGAAATTATCTGCATGGCCCCGGAGTTAAGAACTAGGAGCAAAGGTTAGAAATTTAAGTATTAAGTTGAGACTGATGTAAAGAACTTTTAGCAATCACAGCTATCCAAAAGTAGAAATGGTTAACAACAGATCCTGAGTTCCCCTTCACTGGAGTTCTTAAAGCAAAGACTAAACCACTAATTTACTAGGGAATATAATAAATGGGATTCTTTTCCAAGATGGGTTAGACTAAAAGACCTATACAGTGCCTTCCTACACTGAGATTCTGTCTTTCTGTGTTTCTGAATAGAAATATATTCCAACAGATTAATTCTGCATAGTGAAATTTAAGGTGACCCAATTAGCCACTTCCTAATATAAACTGATAAAGAGAAAGACAATGAATGTAAAAACAAAGCTGATAAATTATTGTGAATGGAATCTCACTAATCTGATAATGAATTTCCTGTTCTAAACTGTAACTGTACATTGAACTGGCTCTAGGGGACTTTAAAAAGTTCATTTTCCAGGCCTTAAATGCTTGAAATAATTATAAATGCATGAAAGCATAGTCTTTCTTCTTTGTTTCCTCCTCTAATTTCCACAGAATGTATCCAAGCTAGAAGGCTTCAGACAGGGAGGTTTAAGGCATACCATATGCCCTCTCCCTAAACTAAAAATATCTACTGCATTGACCTACTATGGTACTAGAAATATCCTCCATTCACATTACTCCTTGAGGGTCCCCTTCCCAAGCTTTGTATGTTAACTAAATTGAGATATTTTCTGCTAATCTATGGCTGAGAGGCTTATTCTTATCAACCCATTACCCACCACCTCCATTGTGCAAAGCCATGAAGGAATGAAATATAAAGTTTTGATGGGGACAAGGGTTCAGAGTTCAGGAGGGTTCTGGAGCCTGAGCCCTATCTTTATGGTACAATGTCAAAGGTAAAAGGCCTGAGCAGCCAGGTACCAGAGTGAGAATACTAGATACTTTGGGAGACAGGATAAGAGTGAACCCAAAGAGATAACTGAAGCACTGTGTAAAGAGCAATGGCTTTAGACTTAAAAATTCTTGGCTTGAATCAAGAATCTATCACTCACTCTGTAACCCAAGATCCTTGACCTCTCTCTGTTTCACTTTTTTTTAAAAAATAGAAACAAAAATACCCTCAATGAGGTACATTATGGTGTGGTAGATAAAGAAATAACCTTGCAGCCAAGAAGATTTGGGCCCAGTTCCTGCTTCAGACACCAGATCCAGGCTATGTGATCCTAGGCAAGGAACTTTACTGCTTAGTACCTCAAGCAACTTTGTAAGCATATAAGGAAAGGTATAAGTAGTGGAGTTTCTTTATCAAGAGAGTTCTCTGAACAATTGAGGCCAAAGGTCTGATTTTTAAAACATACTTTCACAAGATTACTGTGAGGATTAAATGATATTGTCCATATGTGACATTCACTTGAAATATGAGCATTTGGATTTCACTTGCTGGTACTGTTACATTGGCAAAGTCAATCAAGGGGTTTGAATTATCTCAAAGTAAATTATCTAGATTAGTCAATAGATAGTAATCTACCAGAACTTTCTTCCTGCATTGGGCTCATCTCTTTTCCAGGCTATAATATTCATAATCTTTGACCACCAGAAAAAGCTTAAAGCCTCAGAAAGTCTCACAGCCTAAGGCTGCTTTCCTTGCTCCCAAACTGTCATATTAACATGAGATAGGTTTCTCTTTGTTCCAAGTTCTAATTTAGAAGCTGAAATATTAACATTTAAAAGCAGGGACTTCTAAAAGCATCTTGGCTCTACCCCTGTCCCAATAGTTTAGTATCTCATTTCACTTCCCACTGTAACCACAGATTTAGACATACCACATAAAGGTTAACTGCAGATTTAATGTGCATAAAAGAAAAGGAAAACAGACATAACTTTTCTAATCCTGTTTCAATAAATATATCTATCTCTTTTATCCATTCCTTCTTTCTCTTTACTTCAAGATCTTTCATGTAGATAGAGAGAACCTCCAAGCTCCCTCAAAAACAGAGAAAGAAAAAGAGATTCTGTTTCCTATCCAAGAAACAACAAAATCAAAAAAAGTAAAGCTTCTTCCTAGCCCCCTGGAACTGTAAATAGGATTCATAAGAGTCTATAGATCTCCATGCACTCAAATTCAAATGAGTGTATGTCTCATACTCTTTCCTCTTACTCCAGCATCCCCTACCTATTAGATGGTTTTTACTCAGGGCTTTTCTTACCACTGCAACTTGTCTCTTGATCCCCAAAAGTTCCAATACTAGAGAAGAAGAGATCATTGTCTATTTCGTCCTGCCCTTTGACAAAGGAATCAGGATGGTATATCCCATTCCTGGTAACAAGATCTAGAAACCTGAAGCATATAAAACTCTCTGTGACTCCTTCCTGAACCCAAGGTGAATTTACAGAGGTAAGAAAATGAGGCAAAATTCTTCCAGGGTACATATATAAAGGGCTTTTGTATATAGCATCTGTGAGGGACACAAAAAAAGGATGAAAAGGGCACCAAAGATAAAGTTAAACACTTCAAAAAGTTGCCAAAAGACCAAATTGCTCACAGGTACTTTACTATCCCATGAACCAAATTCCAATAGCTGTAGATAGGGGCAGCCAATCCAAAACCTTCCTGGCCTTGAAGCATGTATGTGGTTAATGAACATGTGGAAAGAAAACTTCCATTTCTAGAGAATATTAGATTTATGAAGAGTTCATCCCACAACCACCCTCAGAAGAGGCTGCTAAAAGTATAATTATGCCATTTGCAGACTCATTGAGATGAGGAGACTCAAGCATGGCTTCAGAGATAGAAAACATCAGGGTTGGGACTACAATTCTGCTTTCTCAATCTCAAATTTAGTCTTCTGTCAATTACACCAGGGTTAAGAATAATCATGCTAAAGCTAGATCGTCACTGTTTAATCACAAATAATGAAGCAGGTAAACTAGGGAGTATTTCCCCCCTTTTCCCTCCTTTTTCACCTAATAGCAAGCATTTATATAGCTCTTTGAGGTTTGCAACATGCTTTAGATCATATCTCCTTTGATCTTTCCAATCACTCTGGGAAATACGTACTACTATTCTCCCCATTTTATAGATGAGTAAACATAGGTTGTAAAATGCCTAGGATAATATAACCTTAGGTAAATCATTCAAACAAAATTCCTCAGTTACTCCATCTGTAAAAATAGACAATAATACTTGAGCTACTAACCCTATAGCATTGTTGCAAGAAAGGCATTTTGCAAATCTTAGAGGGCTTATATATAAAATTGAATATACATTTTAACTCTGTATGTGAGATTTTTAATTCTTTTGGGGGAGGGGGTTTCTCTCTCTTCTAGAAACCAATAGAAATAAAGCATTTGTGAGCCAGCTCCTGAACTTTAGACAACTGCAGCTACTCAATGTTTGCACTGAACTGTCAGATCATTTGAACCCATCCTTACATCATATAACAAGTGAGGTAGTGAGGATGAAGTAACTGCCAGGCTGAAAGGGATCAAATAAATTAGGAAAACAATGGGCATCTGAAACTGGACTCACTGAATATGAATAATGACCCTGAGTGCAGACCAGTCTTTTTCACACATCTTGGACCTACTGAAGTCTACAATCTCTTTTCCCTTTCCTTCAACCACACTCCCCTCATGATTTCACCTTTTCTTCTCAACCCCCTTTCTCTTTATGTGAGCCAACTAACTAGCAGCTGCTTAACAAACCTGTATTTTTCATGGTGGTAATTTGTTCACCTGGCTCTCACTACCAAGCAGCCCCTCTCCTTAGGCATTTCCTATGATGTTAGCATCCAGAAGAAGAAGCTAACTTCTCTAGTAATTGTTGTATCTTAATTTGATTTCATCAGCTAGATCAAGTCAACAAGTATTGAGGGCAACTATGCAGTCAGCCCTATACAAAATGCTAGGGACAAAAGAGAAATCAATGGCATGGTTCTTGCTATCCAGTTACTATTGCTCAGCAGGGAGAGGTAGATGATGGATACATTTTTTTAAAGGTGACATTTCACCATAGTATAGTGGCCAGAACACTACTGTAGAAAACAAAAGATCTAAATTCAAGTTCTGGCTCTGCCTCTTAATAGCTATGTAACCTCTCTGAGCCTCAGATTCCTCAACCAGAAAATAAAAATGACCTCACCTATCCTTCTTAATTCATGAGGCTGTTAAGAGGATCAAATGAAATTATGCATATGAAAACATCCCATATAGGAAAAATTGCTGTATAAATGTTTTGTTACTAGAAAATGCAAACTTCTTGAAAATTGGGAATATTTTTGCTATTTCTTTGTATCCCCAGCATTTAGTAGAGTACTTGGCACATAATAAGTTTTATATAAATCTGTACGAATAAATGTAAAACCAAAATAAATTGGTATATTTCCATGTAAACTTTTATTTTTCTTTTATAAGGATTTTGAGCTTCTATTATGCATCCTTCTCAAAGCAAGGCAGTGAGGGAAAGTGCTTTATCCTTCAAACTGGCTTGACCTTAAATTTTTCCCCATCTGCTTATCACTCAGCAACCAGCAACTCTCTCTCAAATACGGGGTATCTATTTACCTTGCCTAGACCATTCTAGCTTATCAGAGGAAAGGTCCTAGCTTGTCACTTCCAACTTCCTTGCTTTTAGCATTTTTCCTGGCTTTTTCTACTTGTGGTTAACCATGGAGCCAATGAAAGTACAAAAATTCTGCTTGATTATATTCATCCAGTAAAGATATATGCAGTAGTCCATTTGAATTCTCCCCACTCCCACACTGACAAGCAGGAAAACTTCTTTACCTAGAACTAGCAATAATTTAATTTGTCTAAACTGTTTTTTTCCTTCCCTGAAAGCCTGTTTTCCACTATCAATAGCTTACTAAGGTAGCTTAGGGTAACCAAGGAGATTTTGTTTTAGAAACTAGGGAACCAGGACAAAAGGGGAAAAAAAAAACTTAAATATGTCTTAACAGAGATTCTAACTGTTTTTATTATAATCTATTCATCCTTCAATATTTATCTCAGCACTGATAACTCCTGCTAATACTGATGTCTCCTTTTTCAGGCAGGTCATGGTATTTGCTGTTACCAGCATACCTTTTGTCCTCGTTTACTGTTTCTGGGGTTGTCTTTTTTTTCATTTCATCTAATTACTTCAAGTATGAAAGCATTTTCTCCCTAATAAGATTGTAAACTTTTTAGGGAAGGGACTGTCCCATGTCCAGCATATCTCTGGCAGGACCTAACACAGTAGTCTATTAGAATAATAAAATTTCAGAGTTGGAAGAATTTATCAAGTAACTAATCCAACCAACATGGGGTGGGGGGAGAGAAGGGGAATCACCATTCTAACATACCCAACAAGTGATCATCCAACTTTTACTTAGAGATCTCTAATAAGAGGGAATGCACTACCTCCCAAGGCAGCCCACTCCACTTTCAGATGGCTCTTATCATTTGGAAGATTTTCCTAAAATCAAATTGAATTTGACCAGCCTCCTTACAACATCTATCCTTTGGTTCGTGTTTCTTCCTCCTGGTGATAAACGAAATAAGAAACATGAGCCTTTAAAATACATAGAAAGATCTATTCTTTCTCCCCAGAGTCTTCTAATCTCTGAGCTAAATGTTCTCAGTTCCTTCATTTAATCTACATATGTCATGGACTCAACATTCTTTGCCATCATGGTTGCCCTGCACCATGTACTCATCAGCTTATCAGTGTCCTTCCTCAAAACTCAACGCATGAGGGCAAAGAACTAGAAATTGAGGGGATTCTCATCAACTGGGGAATGGCTGAATAAACTGTGGCATATGCTTTTGATAGAATACTAATGTGCTGTAAGAAAAGATGAGCAAGTTGATTTTAGAAAAACATGGAAAGACTTTGATGAAATGTGAAAAAAGAATCAAGAGAACATTGTATACAGTAACAGCAATATTGTTGGAAGAGTAACTGTGAATGTCTAAGCTATTTGAGTAATATGATCATTTAAATCAACTACAAAGGACTCATGAAAGAAAATGCAAACCACCTCCAGAGAAAGAACAGATACATGAACATATGTATTGTATAATTCCACATTATATAACTGTATCAAATGTTGGTCATCTCTAATGTGGGGTTGGGTGAAAACTTGGAATTCAAAAAGTAACCAAAAAAACAAAATAGAAAAGAAAATTGTGGCAAGTGCAAAAACAAACAAATAGAAAAACTCAATACAGTACTCCAGATGTTTTATGACCAGAGCAGGGTGTAGCAGCACTATCACCCCTTTGTTGCCAGAAGCAATGCCTCTTTCAATAACACCAAAATTCACAGGGGATTTTTTGGCTCCAATATCATTCTGTCGATTCATGTGAATTCACAGTTCACTCTAAATAACAGATCTTTTTTAGATGAAATGCTCTCTATTACTTCTGCTTCTTCTACCTGTGAAATCATTTTTAATACAAGTATGAGATTTCACATTTATTTCTTTTCAATTTCACCTCTTTTAGATTAAACTTAATTCTCAAATTTATCAAGGTCATTTTGAATACTATAATCCAGCATGTATTCTTTGATATTATGTATGCTTTTATTTAGTTATCTATTTATTTATTTCTATTTATTCTATTATATATTCCAGTTTGCAATAGTAATGAAATTTGATTCCTTTATATTGGCAAAGTGAACAGGTACTTAGCATTTAGTTTCAAATTAAGCCTCTGTTAAAGAAACAGAAGGGATGAATCTCTGTTGCTGACATGACAGGAAGGGCCGAAAAGGGAGGAGTAATATTGTATATAAGGAAAAGCCCCAGAGAGGGAGAGTCAGAACTTCATGGGATAAGCTTCATGGAGGCAGAAGCAGCTGCTGCTAAGAAGGCTGGAGAGGAAAAGCCCAGGCTGAAGAGAATGATTTTGATTTTGGGAACCTGAGTGAAGTGATTTTGACTCTGGAAACCAGCTGGAGCTTCTGCTGGGGAGCTACCAGCTTTTCCTGGGAGCCCCCAAAGACTTCCAAGGGTCAACTAGAGCTGCCAAGGGACTGAGGAAGCATGACTGTGATGCTGGTATTTTAATGAAGTTGTTTGTGGCTTTGTTGAACCTTGAATTCCTGCGAACAGAGACTGTGGAGTATTTAAGGTGGACTGGACACTGTGAGCTTCAGCATGGAACAGGAACTACACAGAGAACTGGACAAGGAACTGGGAGCTATCTGCCTTTGAACCCAGGTGACAGTTTGGTGAATCCAGGTAGGATCTTGGACCATGGAAGGGGATCAAGGGAATTTGAGAGCCTACCCTGAGTCAAGTTAAAAGATTACTTGGATACTACGTACTGATTGAGAAGAGTATGATTTACTGTGACTGTGGGGTGAATGGCCTGTGTATTTTCTGATGATGAAATAGTGAATAATGACTGAATGGTGACTGATTTGTAACTTAGTGTGCCCCATGAGTAGAGAACTTTGACTATTGTATTTTGTGACCCTTAAGGAGGCAATAACTATGTGACCACTGTGGTGAAAACTATGTGTTGTGAATGCCATATTTTGATTTCTGTTAATGTTGCACTCTGATTTGTTATTGAATAAATAGAATGTTCACTATACTATGTAATCAGAAGCTTGAAAGTTGTTCATAATAGCAGTCTTCTGGAAAGCTGCTCATGCTTGGCTTTACACAATTATATATTCTTCACAATTTTTGTCATTACCAAATTTGATACTCCTTCCATTTATGCTATTATCTAACACTTTAGTAATAAACATTAAATAGTACAAGACTAAGCAAAGCTTCCTGGGGTACTCCTTTGGAGACCTTCTAGGTTGACACTGAATCATATGTCTAATTCAAGACATTCAACCTGGTCTAACTGATTGTATTGTCATTGTAGCTTTTTTTCACAAGAATAGCATAACATCTTATTGAACACATTGCTAAAATTTAGTGGAACTGTATCTCTAGTATCTCCCTATTTTATCTGATTAGTAATCCATTAAAAAAAACAAAATAAGGGAAATAAGATTGGAAAGATAAGTTAGAGTTAGATTGAAGGGTGCCTTAAATAGCAGTTTGAGGAGTTTGTATATTATTCTAGAGAAAATAGAGTAGCATTTAAAGTTTCTGAGAGAGGAATGACATGATCAGACCTGTCCCTTATCCATCTGTATGGAGAATCTATTCTCCACGGGACTGATTAGAATCAAGAAGCAAATTGGTAAGCTATCATTATCATCCAGAGGAAAAGTGATGAGGAGATGAAAAAAGCAGTGGTCATGGGATAAGAAAAGACAGGACAGATGTGATAGGTATCAGGGAGGTAAAACTGACGACACTGGACATGAAAGTTAGGAGAGAGGGGAAAGTCGAAAATTACTCCAAGGATATGGATCAAAATTACTGGGGGGAGAGTGGTGGCCTCAACAAAAATTGTGAGATTTGGGAGAGGGATATGTTTTAGTGGAGAAGTTAATTAGTTCTAGTTTGTATGTACTGATTTCCAGATACCTACAGGATGTCCAAATGTGAATGACCAGCAAGAAATTAATGAGACAGAACTGGCATTCAAGAGAAATATTAGAGTAACATATAGCAATTTTAGATTTTTGTACATTGCAAATGTTAGATAATATCTGAGGTTTTTTTCCCAACTCTAATAGTCTTTGTTTCTAATCCTAATGCAAAGGTTTCAGGCAGTAGCCTATAAAGAGATCTTAAAAAGCAATATTTCTGTACTCTTCTATCTCACATCTATTTCAGCTTCTCCCAAAATACCTTTTTTTAACAAACAGGAAAATTTGTATTATAATTGACATAAATGCTAGAGGGGCTTTTTAAATTCTTTTTTTCAGACACCTAACAGGCCAATACAATTCCAGGAAGGTGATTACTTCCCTAACCTAGACAAGATTTTTCTCAGCAAAGTTGTTTGTAACTCAAACAGTAACAGAGTGAGAAAAACTTATAGAAATATTTTGACATCTGTCCTCAACAAGACCGCACAATAAATCCATGGCTAGATGACTTTTGAGAATTTGGTACAATCTCCCAGTCTTGGAATTCATATGATAAATTGTAGCATTAATAAGATCAACTCATTTAATGAGCATCCAGAGGGAGAGACAGGCTTTTGAGCATACCAAATGTGCTAACATTAAGCAAGTTTCATTCTTATACTTCACATACCCCCTTTACAGTAAAACATTACAGTAAATTTATCATTCAAAAATGAGGGAAATGGGAACATTAGCCTTTTGATACTTATTATTGATAATATCACATGATGCAGACCCAAAATGTCTGTATCAAGCTCATTTGACTTCTGGCATCACACACTGAATACCTTCTCTTAGGTTCAATTTACTTTCTGAGGATACATTGCTAGAAAGGTCCCCCAAAATTACAAAAATGGTGCAGGTTTATTTTCAATGCACCCCCTCACCTATCTCCTGGTCTTTGCCATTTCAAACTTTCCATTCACCATCTAGTTCCACTTCCCATTGTCCCACACAGTGACCTCATTGTTCAAGTTTCTCCTGTGAAAGAAATTATATTTGTAGTATAAAGGATCAATAGGTTACCATTTTCAGAGCTATTTGCATTTTATAAGACCACATCAGGAGGACAATGCTTAACCCAAGCAAATTAATTACTAATTATGAAATTTTAGGCATAAGTGGGAGAGAAATGAGTAAGCGAAGACTTTCCAGGGTCTTCTTTTATCACACTGGGTGGTATGACTGATTGGTCCACCTACTGGTAAGGCCAGACCTCTTTTTCCCAATAAATCAACTGTGTGTTTCCTGAGTGCCTACCAGGCACTGTCACTAGTTTCACAACATTTCCTCTTGTGGGAAACAGCTTCCCACGCATATTTTATTTTGCCATCTGTCTCATTCCTAATGAGGAGCCCTCTTCATCAATGGAAAGCAAATGTTTGCTGAAAATGTCAAGACTACTTCTGAGAATAGCCATGGAGTTGCAGTGGAGCAATGGCTCCAAGCATTAACAGAAGCAACTCAACTTCAGACTCATTTTTTTCCATCCCTTTTCAAATATACATTTCATCTTAGCTCCCATTGACAAGTGCAGTTATTCAAATAAAAAAAGATAATTAGAGAAGGAAAAATAACATGTAAGAAGAAACAAGAGACTATAAATTATTGTATGTATTTGTGAAATTTCAGTTTTACCATGACTATGTAAATATGACTTTACTGATCTTAACATAGTACTACTCATTCCTTGTCCTTCTCATTCTTTTTAATCTACTTTATTGTATAAACAACATAGATATGTTGACTTTCTATATTCCATATATAATATACATTATTATTGCCTTCAATTGAACTGATCATGTATCTTGTTGTTTTGGTTCTACTTTCTTTATAGCAATTCATATACAAATCTTCCATATGTTTTTCTGAATTTTTCTAATGCCTCAGTGACCAATAATAATATACTATTGTGTTCATATACCATCATTTGCTCAGTCATGCCCCATTTGGTGGACATCTATATTATTTCCAGAATTTTTTGTTGTTACAAACAATGTTGCTTTAAATATTTTTTGCACAGATAAGTTTTTCCCTAAAAATAACCTTCTTAATGTATAGTCTCAGTAGGGGGACCACAGGATCAAAAGGTATACAAGATTTTGTAATGCTTACTATATAATTTCACTTTGATGTAAGGAAAGATTAGTTCAATTCACAATTTCACAAGTAGAAAATAGAAAGCCTGTTTTACCACAACCACACCAGCAATGAATTTTGTCTTACTTTTTGCCTATTTGATGGGAGTTAGAACCTTAAACTTGTTTGAATTTTTATTTCTCTGTTAGCTATTTTGAGCATTTTAATGTATTTATTGATAATTTTCTTTATGCTATGCAAGCCACTTGAGTATACCGTGTCTCTGTATATCTGTGCACAAAAACAGTGTAAAATTTTTGTGACCAAGACAACTACCAAAATTCAAGTCACTTATTCTTCCACCCTGCCCCACTGTCATTTGCCCAAGTCTGGGTATTCCATAATTTCATACTTACAAACTACGAATGTGGCTCCTTCTCTCTGAATTTTTCATGAATATAAACATGATCTAGTAGAGTTGATCTCCAAAACTACACCTGCCAGGGGATGAGAGTATTTAACATATGATCAATCAACCAGTCAGTAAACAGCCATGTATTTATTAAGCATTTGACAAGTGCTAAGACTAAACTAAATGTTGGAGATACAAGGAAAGCACTGGAATAACACCTGCCATTCTGATGAGAGAGATGACATGCATGTACATACATTTATAAATAATGTATGCAAAGTAAATACAACTTAGTTTTTGAAGGGAGTACTCTAATAGCTGTGGAAATCAAGAAAGATTTCATGTAGAAAATGGTGCTTAAGCTGAATCATGAAGGCAAGCAGGTATCCCAAAAAGTGGAAGTAAGGAGGGAGTGTATTCCAAGAAGAGAAGACAGATACTTTAAAAACACAGAAGGGAGAAATGGAGCACATGTGCTGAACAGCTAGTAGAACCAGCTCCCCAGTAATAGAACTTCTTTTCTCTTTTTTTCCAACCACAGAACAATCTCCAGATTAAGATGAGAAAAAAGAGGTTCTATGAATGGCAGGTGACCTTTTACTCCAAACCTTGAATATGATGCTACCAAATGCCTTTCACTTAGGTCTTTAGGAGAAAAAGCAGAGAGAGGAAATGAGGAATATGTGAACAAGGAAAGAAAACTGCTGAGCAGGAGGCAAAAGGACTGATAGGATGAGGAGGGGAAAAAAGGGATAAATGAGAAATAGAGCAAGGGAGGAGAGGAAGAGAAGATATCAATTAAAGAAAATGGTAGAAATGATAAAATGGCAGTAAGAAAAGTAGCTCAAGGAGTGGAAAAGAAAATATGATGGGAAATGGAACAGAAAGGGACAAAATTGCAGAGAGGATGGAAGAATGAAGAGAGAGAGAGAGATCAGTCTCTCTTACAGTTCAGAATGGAAGAGGAGCTGCATGAATAACTAAAGTACTGCTTTTTCCAACAAAATAGCCTCAAACATATCTCAAGAGATGAAATATGTCACAGGAGGAAAAGTACCAGACTAGGATTCAAAGACTCTGGGTTCTAATTATGGCTATGATTCAAAGAACCTCCTTTTTTGCATTCAAAGACAGTAGTTATTCATCCCATGATATTTTGCAAATCACACATCTCTCTAGGTCTCAGTTCCAAAATCTGTAAAATAGGGGAGTTAAATTAGATAACCTTTAATAGCTCTAGTATCCAACATTCTGTGACAGTGGCAGTTCAAGATGTGATCCTAGACAAGTCATGTCATCTCTCTGATTGCCAATTTCTTAAGCCATGAAACAATTTCCCAGTCCATCTCACAGAATTGTCATGAGGATCAAAAGAGAATGTACGAGAAAATATTTTGGGAATTGTAAGCCATTATACAAATTCGTGGTAGTATTAAACATTGAACCCATTCTACACAAAACATTCCATTTTTATCCACAGTCTTCAATATAAAAGATACTGCAAACAAGATATAAACTCCAACTAAACCTCCTTTTCATAAGTCTTATCAAACAATCTTCCATAAATGCACTTAAGGTTGGGGGGAAAAAAACTTTCTTTTCTTCCTCAAATATTTAAAAAATATGTGCTATGGGTGTCATCTGTGAGTCATCTGGGACAACTTCCTAGGAATTTCATTGTTTCAAAGACTTAGAGCTAAAAAAGATCTTAACAGTCATTTTGTCCAAATACTCTCATTTTAAAAGTCTGGATACTTAGATGAAAGAGTTGAAGTGACTTGCCCAAGGTCATACAGATATTAAATGACAAAACTAGGATTTGAACCAGATCTCTGATAATATCACACTTTTTTGATCTCTCGTGCTTTTCACTGTGCCAAACTGCATCCTTCACATGGGAACCAATCTCACTTGCTTTGAACTTGAAAGAGGAGGATGTCTGCATCATAACAATGTCCCAAAAATCTTAGACCAAGTCCAATATGTGATAGAAAGAATTACCTGTGACATTTTATCATCATTACACAACAGCAACTCCATAGGCAATCATACAAAGGAGCTGTAGAAAACTGACTTCCATTCAGATGAAAAGGTATTAGTTGCAGAACAAAAGGAGCGGGGAAAAGGAAAGGTAGATGGCCAGGAAAGAGTAGGACTATGGTTCAGAAAGCCCTCTCTTGCCTTGTTTATTTAAAATGATTTCCCTTAGTCACTGGTAAGGTCAGACACTAGAAATAACAATGCTCAGACTTATGAGCGTAGACAAGGGAAAATGCCAAATCAAGATTTAGGTGCAGGTCATTTGGTGGCATCTAGATCTGTTAAGGCCCCAAATTGAAAATAGAATGTCAAATATAATATTGAATGTGCTTATTATTACTATTCTTTTGTAATGTTATTGAATTGGAAGATAAGTATCGAAAGAAAAATAAGTCCACACCAATTTAGCTTACACATTGGATATTTTGGGAACATTTAGATTATCTACCTAGAAATCATGATCGTATGTGGAAAGAAACAGAGAGGTTATATAAAATATGTACACACACACACACAAGGTTATTATAGTAAAAATAATCATTCCATCATTTCTTGTGAGGAATTTGGGAACCTGACAATTCTTTTCACTTTAGGACTTAGATCTCTTCATTGTAATTTATTATCCCAGAGCTTCAGAAAATACCACAAAAACTATTCTGCTGTTTACTCTTACTTTATAGGTTTAAATTTAGCAAGAATTTTTTTAGTCTATGTATTTCCTTTTTGGTACTTTGCCTGCCTTTGAGGTAAGCGGCAAACATGTGGTGTCTTGGTAATGATACTATGGTTTAAACAGATAGGGGACCCTTACGCATGATTAGTTAAGTTTTTAAAAAAAAATTGTACCCCTTTCCACTCAATCTTTATTTGTCTCTAAATGTAGAATCCTGTATTAAATTGTTAATTACAAGAATTAAAATATGCCATATTGAAAAATGCAATTGTAAAAAGAAGATATAAATACAAATACTTAGGTATAGTCAAGAACCCTTCTAACTAATCCTGAACTGTTAACAAACACTGTTTAATTGAGCCTTGGTTTGGAGGTCAATTTGTTTTCTAATCTTAACTGAACCCTCACAGCTGCAAGACTAGTATTTTATTCCTCTCTGATCTATTTACTAATCCAGTCTTAACAGCAGCTATTCCAGAAACCATCTCTCCTCAAGCCATCTTAGACAACCTGTCCTTCCATGTGCTTGGCTGAGGATCTTACCTTACTGAAAAAACAATTGAGACTATTCCCAAGAGTCCCTTCCCCCTCCACTCCGTTTCTTATCTCAAGCATTGATTCAGACATCTTTTCCCACCATCTCATGCTCCACTCTGACCTCTGATGAAGAAAAGGGCCAACTCCTTGCCAAGGTTGGCCTATTTACATGCATCCTTGATCCTAACTCCAACAGACTGCTCAAGCAAAATGCCCCTGCTATTCTCCCCACTATTTCTCTTATTTCTCTAATTTTTCCTTTCCTACTCATCCCTTCCATGCTACCTACAAATATGTCCATGCCCCCATCCTTAAGAAATTCTCATTTGACTTGTTATCCTGCTAGCCAATACCTCTTCTCACCTTTGGGGAGACACTTAAGAAAGTCATCTATACTTGGTACTTGATTTCCTATCTCCTGCTCTCTCTTATACTCTCTATAATCTGGCTTTTGACCTCATCATTCAACTGAAATCACCATGTTCAAAGTTACCAAAGATATCAATTGCCAAATCCAATTTTTTCTCCATCCTAATGCTTCTTAAACCTCTCAGCAGCCTCTGGCACTATTAAGGACTTCCTCTTACATACTCTTTCCTCTCTAGGCTTCTGTAATGCTCTTCTCTCTTAGTTCTCTCCCTATTTATTCACCTCTTCCTTCATTCTCGGTCTCCTTTGTTGATTCTTTATCTTAGCCACATCACCTAACTACCTCAGTTCAGCAAGATTTAATCCTTTTACTTCTTGTCTTGTTGTTCTATTCTGGGTTACTTGGTAAACTCATCATGGGTTAGACTCTCCTGAACTACAATTACAAAAGTAACTATAGAGGAATTAGAATTGACCATTTAAATAAATTCAGTCAAATTTAACAAGCATTAATTAAGGGTCTACTATGTTCCAAGAGCACAGTAATACCAACCAAAAAGTCCCCACCTTCAAGGAGCTTACATTCTCCTGGAATGTAAAGAAATCTGCAATAGTATAGAATATTATAAAATAATAAATATTATAAATAATAAAAATTATAAATAAATAAATCTGGAATATTTCAGAAAATTCTGAAGTAATGTGGAATAAAAAAAGAAAACTTCTAGAATGCAGAACACATTCATTATGACCACACAAAAAAAAAGACAAATAGAAATTAACAGACAAAGAATTCTGGTGAAGACCTAGAGCAAGGGTTCTTAACCTGGTGTCTGTGAACTTTATACATACATATATACATTGAAAGAGAGAGAAAAATATATACATGCATACAAATATATGTATGTGTGTATATTATATATATATATTCCATAAAAATTGGTTTCATTTGTAATCCTATGTATTTTATTTTATGCATTTAAAGATAGTATCCAGAGAAGAGGGTCCATAGGCTTCACCAAACTGCCAAAGGAATTAATGACATTAAAAGGTTAAGAGCCTTCTCCCCCATTTTGCAGATGAGAACACTGAGGCTAGAGGGGAAGTGACTCACTCATTGTTATATAGCTAGTTGATAATAGAGCTTAGAACAAGACCTAAATCCAACAATGTTTTTCATTCAATCACAACACATTTTTTAAATTTAATTTTCTATTTCATACAGAGACTTAAATTAGAAATTTTAGTTTATCAAGGGAAAGCTATATAAGGATTTGCCTTGTCAGTATTCTGTTCCAATTAGGTCCATTATTGTCATCACTAACTTTAATTCTGACATCTATTCCTTTGGAGTAATTCAATACCCCTTGCGTCAGGTCTATCCCATTCCAATGTCCATCCTCCACTCAGTTGCCAAAATGATTTCCCTAAAGCACAGGCATGACCTCTGGCCATGTCATATACACTCCCTATAACAAAGTCCAGTGGTCTAAAATAATTTGATGGAGTGAAAAGTACTGATAACTATGAGGTATGATCAAAGCTTCATTTCTAAGAGTTCTTAACCTTTGGTAAGCTATTAAAGCTCAAAATTCCACTAAGACTTTTGGGACACTCTCTATATGTCCATCTCTGTCTCTATCCCTAACTCTACCACTCTGTCATCCGTCAATCACCGTCCTTATTTATATGTCTTTATCGTCTAGTAAACTGTAGGTAATCTCAGAGGAAAAGCACCAGGGCAAGGAGTAGTGGTAACTAGAAAGGTTTCTCGCAGAAAGTGCAACAAATTGAATGTTGAAGGAATCCAGGGAAGCCAGGATACAGAGGAGATGAGAAGGGATAACATCAAGGCATAGAAGACAGCCAGTAAAAAGGTATTATGCTGGGAGGTGGAGTGCCCCATGCAAAAAACAGCAAGAAAGCTAGTGCTTCCAAATGGGTACATAGAAGGGCATCAAGTATAAGGAGCCTGGAAATACAAGAAGGGGTCAGATTGTGAATGGGGCCAAATTTGTGCTTTAGAAGGATCATTGTAGTAGCTGAATGGAGGATGGTCAGAAATGTGGGCAGACAAGAAATGGAAAACAATTAGCAGACTATTGCAATAGTTCAGCTATTACACGAGATTTATGCATTGTTTCACCCAATACATAGTAACCTCTTTAATGGTAGAGAGAGACTTTATTAAGCATTAATAGCTGAAATCTGCACTGAGACTTTTGGAACACTCTTTTGGTATATTATTAGGTAGTTATTTTTGTGTTGTTTTCCCTCTTTAAAATGTGAGTTCCTTGTGGGGAAGGACTAGGACTTTGTCCATATTTGTAAATGTGGACACTTAGTAAAGTGCCTGACACATAGAAAAAGTTAATAAATGCTTGTTGATGTTAATTTTGTTTATGGTCCCTTTTGTCAGAATACTAAGCCTTCCATTCCAAAGTGAGAAAAATAAGGCTTCACTGGCAAATACTCTGAGACAGGGAACACAGGAACTTAAATGTGCATTATCATATAAAAAAGAGCATTTTGTAAGAAAAAGTTCTGGGAGTTTTAGTGAACTCCAGATCTAATGTGAGTCAGGAGGATGATGTGACTTTTCTCACCTCACACATTATCCAACTCAGCTATGCTGCATTAAGTGAAGTGGAGAGATGTGACCAACCTCACACTCCTGAGCTTACCAAGTTGCTGAACATTCCAGCATCTCAATGACTCAAATAATCACTTGGCTGCCTCCACAGTGAATGCCCACTTGTTCTGTCTCTGTATTAAGTGGCTTTATCAGCTTCATGACCCTCTGCTTCTCCACTGACACATCCCCACGGAGGTTGCTTTGCATTTCTAACCAATGTCTGCCATGCTCCTTCTACCCTTGTTTTCTGTTCAGTTGAATTGGCAAGTTTTGCTTTCTGATCCCTTCACTGGAACCCTTGCTTTCCCTGTCAGTTCTCCTGCTGCTCTGGGACATTCAGATAGCATACAATGAATGAATGGCAAAGCCTGGACAAAATTCCCATTCTTCCAAATCCCAGCCAAGTGGTCTTTCCAAAGCATAAGACTTCAGTCACATGCTGATTTGTCACAACTAGAACCATGTATACATACCCATTTCCTAGTCTCAGATTTCAATATGGCTTGATTATGCTTAGAAAATCATAGTGGTGTTATAGAAAGGAAATTGGATTTGGATCAATCAACTAGCATTTACTATGTGTCAGGAATTGTTCAAGGCACTTGACAAACAAAACAATCCCTACCTTCAAGGAGCTAACAATCTAGCAGAGGAGGCAACAGCCACATATAACACAGACACAAGGTAACCTGGGGGTAGGAGTCAGGAATAAACTAGCAACTGAAGGAACCAGGAACAACACCCTCACACAGAAAATGGCACCAGGAATTTCAAGAGGTTGTGGTGAAGAAGTAAAGTCTAGTCACAGTGTCTATCAAATGCTTGGAGGTTGGAAATATATGAGGAACAGCAAAGAATTCAGTTTGACTAGGCCACAGAATAAGTAAAGAAAAAAATGTATATAAAAGATAGGAAAGGTAGGTTGGGGTCAAGTGGTAAAGGACTTTACATTCTAAATAGAGGCGTTTGTATTTGATCTTAGAAATGATAGGGAGCCACATCAGTTTTGGGTTAGGGAGGTGAAATATTCAGACTTTGGAGGCTATATGGAGGATGATTTGAAGTAGAGAAAGACCTAAAGTTATATGACCTTCATACAAATCCTACCTTCAACATTAGGCAGCTGTGTGATGCTTGAAGAGTCACTTAAACTTTCTGAGCCTCATTTCCATCTATATAATGGAAAGAATAATGCTTATTCAATATGGTGGGGAAAGTGCTTTGTAAACTTTAAAGTGCTAAATCAATGTGAGGTATTATGTTATATTTTATTATTGTGATTCCTTATCAGACAGTTGGCCTAAGAGGAAATTTTTTCTTCTATAAAACTGGCATTTCAGTAATAAGCATCTCTCTCATAGGGTAGTTGTAAGGATCAAATGTGAGAATATACATGAAATGTTGGGCAAACCTTTAAGTGACATCTAGATATGAGGTATTAGTTTTGTTATCATTCTTATTACTACTGAATTAAAAGTGGGAGGATGCCCTGAAGATCTCTCATAGAACTCCATATCCACAATGCATCTGCCAGTCCTTGCTGTAATACTGGTTATATGGGCCTACTCTAGACCAAGGAAATAGCACTGCTAACCAAACCCAGAGACCTTCCCAAAGACCAGGCTACTGTGAAAGCATCATTTATCATCATCTGGGACACAAAGCCACATCTGTACCACAGTCGAAGAAACCCCAAATGACCCAGTAGCTTAATAAATCACCTACCCATCACACCCAGCACTCACTTCTCTAAGCTTTTAAAGAGTTTTATTCCAGGAAATGTCACTTACGTGCACAGAGCACCAATAGTGGGAAAATGGTAAATGATCAATCAAATCACACCGGGTAAGAGCTGAGCATGAGTTAAAGGGCATGCTGGTTTTGAACCTAAAGTATCAGCACTCAGGACACTGAGAAGTTTCTGATTGGGTTAATCCTAGGCCTGAGTCCTGAAATCAATCCTAATTAGCTTCAGCTATGGTGATGATTCAGCCACTCTAGTTTGTCATGAACGCTGCCTGAGCAGTCTAACTGGGGCAGAGTTATAGTAACATGGGATCTGGAGTCAGAGGAATTTGGTTCAAATTCTACCTATGGTATTTAGCACCTAGTGACACCAGGCAAGTCACTTCATTTCTAGGGGGCCTAGGTTTCCTTCTCTGTAAAATAGGTGTTAGTCTACATGATTTCTGAGGTTTCTTTCAGTTCCAGATATATCAGCTTCCAAGTGTTTTATCCCTCACTGAAATCTTATGCAAATATGACTGCCCAAATTGGTCTTTAAGAGTGAGTTTGAGGGTAGCTAGGTGGCACAGTGAATAGAGCACTCGCCCTGGAGTCAGGAGGACCTGAGTTTAAATACAGCCATGAGTTAAAATCAGACACTTAACATTGAATAGCCATGTGACCTTGGGCAAGTCATTTAACCCCAATTGTCCTGCCTTCTTCCCCTCCAAAAAGAAAAAAAAAGAGTGAGTTTGACTTCTGCTTCACAAGAAAAATGAGCTTCAAAAAAACAGGCTTAAGAAACTATCATCGGGGATAATATGAGGAGAGAGAAAGAATAGGTAGGTATAATCACTGCTTTCCTAATTCACACTAAGATATCAGTAGCTCTCTGAAAATAGGATTCATAAAATGTTAGAGTTGGAGAGAACTTAGACATAATAATAATAATAACAGTTATTATTAACTGACATTTATATAATGCCTTAAAATTTTTCAAGTGCCCTACATACACTATCTCATTTAAGCCTTATAACAACCCTGTAAGCTAAATGATACAGCTATTATTATCCTCATGTTATAGATGAAGAAACCAAAGTTCAGAGAAATTAAAGAATTTGTCAAGGAACACACAGCTTATCAGTATGTGAGGAAGAATTTTAACCAGGTCTTCCTGATTCCACAATCAATGCTCTATCCACCCATGTGGGGAACCTGTGGCCTTGAGATCACATATGGCCCTCTAGGGTCTTGAGGTATGGCCTTTTAACTGAATCCGAACAAATCTGTGAAGTTTGGCTTCAGGCAAAGGACCACACTTGAGGACCTAGAGGGCTGCATGTGGCCTCAAGGTAACAGGTTCCCCACCCCAGTACTACACCATACTTCCTCTCTTAATCCAATCCACCTACAAATCATTTTACAAAGGACACTAAGGGGTATGATCACAAAGTCAAAGAATGTAACCAAAATGCTAGTTCTCTGAGAAATAAAAATAATTTTATGTGTTTCTCTATTTATACACTTTTTTTTTCCTCAATCACGGGTACAGCAAAGGGAATGGGAAAATTTCATGGTGAACACGGTGTCCTCATTTCTCATATGCCTGTACTACCTGGGGACTTCTGTGAAGGACTTCTCCCTCATGTCCCCAAAGAGCTCCTTATTGGGTTAACATCATCATCCTGTGAGAGCTTATCAAACTTGCTGCTCCATAGGTGGGGCCAGAAACTCCAAAATTCCACTTAAGGAGAGACCTCAGCCCAAACATTTCATCTCTCACCTGACTGGCTGTACTGCCTTGGGACTTCTCTGACTGACTTCCCTACATCAGCTAAAACCCCCAACCTTGTACAGCTTGCTTTTGTGTTTTGTCTTTCTCCATTGAATTGTAAGTTCCTAGAAGGCAGAGATTGTCTTTAAGACTGTAGCATAGCCTTTTCTCCACCTACTCCCAAAGACGGCTGGCAATGACCAGGCCATCTCATCTTTCCATTTTTACAATATTCTAGGCTGCAGATCATCTTGGCCTGGTGATTTGAATTAGTTGAATGCAGTTTAGTGCTCTCTTACCACCTCTTTATTTATCTTCCATTTTAATTCCCTGTTAACCATCTTTGTGTTATCCTCCCCTGTCTAAAGATCACTGTCCTTAAAAGAGAAAACAAGCTAAATATGAGTTGGGTAGTTTTGTTTTCTCTCCACTACTCATTAATATCATTCAATCTACCCTGAACCATGGTCCTATGCCTTCTTTGATCTTTGCCTACCCCCTCAAAACATCCTTTTTGTAGTTGTTAAAATTACCATCAGTCTCAGTGCATTTATTCAGAAAAGTCTTAGCTCTCTTCACATTATTATTATAGACCCATGCCAATCTTTCTAATTCATCATACATTACCAAAACTTGGTTTGATATTCTTTATAGGTCTTTTTTATTTAGGTTCACTGTTAACAGTTTTCTGTACATCCACATACATCTCTTTAAACACTTCCTATTTTTGCTCTTCCTCAAAATAATTTCTATTCCTGTCTTGTGGATTTAATTCTTAAGACATTTACAAGTCTTTGGGAGACAACTACTCCTCTAGAATTTCAGGTCATGGAATCCAACCTAGCCTTTCTTAGAATCCATTGAAATCCGCTCTACTAAAATCTAGATTGTACATTAAATTAATCTTGCTTTTCTCCCTTTCTCTTTCACAGATTCCCAAATGGAACACTTTCCCCAAAGTTCCCATCACTCTTACTCTAGCAGTTAATTCCTCTATATTGATCAAAATCAGATCATAGAAATAATTTGCCGTGTGCAATCCTTCACCTTTTCAAGAATGAAATTATCATTACAGCAAATCAAGAATTTAACAGGTACGCTACTTTTGGCATAAAGAGAGTAGTACCAGGTGACTTTGTAATGGAAGTCTTTCACTACTACTTTATTATTCCTCCATGCCAGGTTTGGGATTATTTTCTTGAGCTCTTCATCATTCTTCTTTGTATCATTCCTATCTTTTTGACCAAGGTCTAGAAATTCAAATGCTGTTTGGAGACTTAAACAGATAGCAGATTTAGGGCTGGGAGTTAACCTTAGAGGTCAACTAGTCCAAATCTCTTATTTTAAAGATAAGTAAACAGATCTAGAAAGATTAAACTTCTGTTTTGAAGGCTCTATCTTCAATCAACAACAGTGATGAAAACACCACCTGTTCCCCTAAGATCTCCAGTGTTATGGCCAAGAATACTACTTAGCATTTCTTTCCAGTTTTCTTCTGGCAGTATCACTTATTACTGCATAAAACCCCAGAATCACTAGAGGGTGACAGGTGCTCAAGTCTTGGGAGTCTGTTCATCACATCTCAGATATGTGTCCAAGAAAGACAGCAGACATCTTTATTATTTAAAAGTCCATAACAGTTGCCTCAAGAACCCTCCGTAAAGAGTTAACTTAAAGAGAAGCGTAGAAAACTGTCCCAAGCATCTAATCTTTGGTCTTCCTACTGTTTCATATTTTTAGCTAAAGGCATGGATGGCATGTTTATCAAAAGTTCAGATGACTCAAAGCTAGAAGGGCTGGCTAACATGTTAAATGACAGAATCAGAATCCAAAAAGATTCTCTCAATAGTCTAAAACATTAGGTCAAATCTAATTAAATTAAATTTGATAGACATAAATGTAAAATTTTTACAAAAGTAAAAATCTCTATAAAATTCCTATCCTAATACCTAATAAGGAGCAGCTAGATGGTACAGAGTGCTGGCCCTGGAGTCAGGAAGACTCATCTTCTTGAGTTCAAATCTGACCTCAAATACTAGCTGTGTGACCCTGGACAAGTCACTTAACCATTTGCCGCAGTTTTTCCATCTGCAAAATGAGGTGAAGGAAATGTCAAACTACTCCATTATCTTTGCCAAGTTGGATACAACTAGAAAATGACTGAACAACAAACAGCAAAATACCTAATCAAGGTACGAATGTAACCTTGAGTTCTTGAAGGCTATGGCAACAGAGCCCAAGGTCTGGAGAACTAGACTGTGCTGGAAAGACTGGAAGTACAGAAAGTTTGCCTAAAGAAGGAGAGTTTCCTTGCTAGTAGAATGGTCATTAGATGATGAAGGCTTTGGCTATGTAAAAACATGAAACAAAGGAGAAAGAAAAGCTATGTTTACCTCATCTGCTTCTACAATATAGTGATGAAATGTCAGAAAAGGGAGTTCTAACAATCAAATGTCCAAAGACAGCGGTTCTCAACCTGTGGGTTATGTTCAATTTGTAACAATGAAAATACCTCCTGCATATCAGATAGAATCATAACAGTAGCAAAATTGCAGTTATGAAATAGCAACAAAAATAATTTTATGGTTCGGGGTCACCACAACATGAGGGACTGTATTAAAGGGTCATAGCATTAGGAAGGTTGAGAACTGCTGTCCTAAGACTATCTTTAATAATTAAGAGAACGGTTGGTCTTCTAAAAGTTAAATTATTCTCCAAAATTCAACAACAGTACTACTGAGGAAACTCAAGTAGAGTAATACTGATGTTTTAACTCTCAATGAAACAGGAAGATAAGATAGATGTAGGTAAATGCAACCATTTTCTCCTTGGAAAGACAAAGAAATTGGCCAATTTGAATTCATTTATCCAAGAGCACCAAGAAATGCCATTTCAAGATGCACTTGTCATTTTGATGCACTTGTAGTAAATTTACACACACACACACACACACACACACACACGCACATGCATGCACAAGTTGCCATGAATAGGAACACCAAACTGTTCTTTTCTTCAGTATAGTGAGGCACTTAAATCCAAGTTGTGATCTGGAAGATCAGCTTTACTCTCAGCCAATAAAGTGGTAATTACATGGAAGATACATAAAGAATATTAGCTTCTTGTGTCATTCTTCCCAGTGAAGGCACTCACAACAACTGCCTTAGCAAGAGTCTCACTCAAACATTTATTGGCTACCTATTCAGCTGGTCAGAAGACCCAAATCTTCTCAGCCACATCAAGAAGATTTTAAGGTATAGAGTAATCCACATATACTCCTTAATAGAGGTCCCTCCTAGGTGATTGCTACTCCAGGTCCACACCTACATTCTAGTGCATTCTTTTAAAGTAAGTTGCCCAAATTACATGTTTGAGAATTGGCCTGACCCAGTTTTTAATTAATCACAAGTGGCAAGTTTATAAAGGTATCAGTGGGTGGATGAGATCACCAAAGGAAAGAGTACAGAGAAAGAAGAGAAAACAGAAGGCACCTCTTTAAAATAGGACTATACTTGGTGGTGGGGAGGGGGGATGGAGGAAGGAAGTAGAGTGAATCAGTAAAAGAGACAAGGAAGTATTATTAGTCAAATAAGCTGCAAGAGGATTAGAAGAGACAGTCATGGAATCTAAGATTCAAGAGCTAATTAAAGTTCAACTGACAAATCCTATAGAAAGGTCAAAGAAGATGAAAATGAGAAAAGGTCACTGGATTTGGCAATTAAAAAGTAACTTGGGACTTTGAAAAAAGCAGCTTTAGTACCTACCAAGTTGCAGATGGTTGAGGAAATACTAGGTGCTGAGGAAGTGACATTAAGTAAAGAATACTCTTTCTGTAAGTTTAGTAACAAAGGGGTAGAAAGATGAAAGACTGATATCTTGAGTTGATGGCAGGTCAAGGCATGGTATTAAAAGAGCAAGTCAGGTGAGAAAGTAGACGAGAAGAAATCTGCCAATGCTTCCTACTTTATACTGATGCTGGCAAGGCAGCCCTAGATACCATCAAACCTAGCTATCTTTTCGACTTTTTCTTAGTGTGATCTATATGTTTCTCTTCCCTCCCTTCTCCCCTTTCCTATTTGAACTGTTAGACTAAATCAGCACTAAAGAATATGAGACTGAATGTAAGTCTCTGAATCAAATTGTAATTGGAACTTAATTAATACCTTTGATGGAACAATGAGTACTCTCTCCATTAATACAGATTACAACTTATCAATAGCCTTCTCCTCCTGTGCATCTCTTATCCACAGACTTCTATAAACACTTCACAGAGAATCTATCTTATATGCTATAGGACTTCCTTTAGATTTTTAAAATCTCATGGGTACAAGGCGTAGCACTTGGGTAGTCCTCTCTTCACTGTCAATAACTAGACTCCTTTTCCCATCACTATAGTATAGTAGGGAAAGTTTTAAACTTGAAATCAGGAAGAACCTAGGTTCACATCTAACTTCTAAAACTTATTATGTAAAAACAAGAAATTCCCCTAAACCTCAGAGCCTTAATTTTCTCATTAATAAAGTACGATTAATAATATTTAACATTGTCTCTCCCAGGATCACTGTGAGAAAAGCTCTTTGAAGATCATAAATATTACATAAGCATGTAATATTATGATGTAAAAATTAATATTAAATATGACACTATGTAAAGGTGAGATATTATAATAATTTAAATACAGATCCTTTGGGGGGGGGAGATAAGTGACTTGCCCAAGGTCACACACTGGTAAATGTCTAAGACCAGATTTGAACTCAGGTACTCCTGACTCCACGAGACATGGTCTATCTACTATGCCACCTAGCTAGCCCAAAATATATATCTTTTAAAGGGTCTTTTACTCTACTTTTTGCATGCTAGTGACCCTTAATAATGCTACAATCTATACACTTATATATAAGCATCATGTATGTTTACATTGTCTTTTGATTGTATTTCAAAACTGTATTTCTCTGGAGATCATAGAGTTCTATGATCCATAGTGAGACTGCATCATTGGGAGAATAATGGTGAAAGAAAAGGTAGTTTTATGTGTGTCATAGGGCACCTTGGGACTACTAAAAGCACAGCATCATTTCACAAATGCAATCCACTGGTCACCTTCTCTATTCAGTTCTGAGCCCAGCTCATTGTCTCTTTGCAATGTCTAAGGTACATGCAAATGTACCTTAGATGGACTAATTCAATTTGCTGCCCAACCAACTGCATAGTTGGGTAGTTGATGTGCTTCCTTCCTTTGGTGCTTTCTTTGTGGCTAGCTAGGTCTAGCTCTTCTAAGTAGTCATGGACCTAATAAAGGATGCACTGCAGTTCCTTAAGGTTTGAAACCATTAGCAAAATATTTGCCATCTGCAAGCAGAATATGTCTTAATTTATCAAAATAGTTATACTTCCCTAAAAGCCAAGAAGTCTAAGACTAGAACTAAATAAATTATTTTCCCAGGTAAGAAATAGTAGGATAATCAAAAGCTTCTTAAATTTTGCAAACAATAACAACAACACAAAAATAAACCCAGTGACACTTTAGTTAGAATTTTTAATTAAGATAGAGTGAATTATTTATAACAAGAGAGTCCCCTCACAGTGGCCTTCTTACAATTGGTTGTTGATGAGTTTAGCTATAAAATGTGGAAAAGTAGCCTGGGCATATGCATATGCATATACAAAAAAAAAGGAAATAAAAATCAAAGCCCTCTTGGTCATGCCACCCTTTCAAGAGCTACTTAATCATTTGGCAAAAGGGATTTCAAATAAGATAACATCGTAATAGCACCAATGTTAACAAGCCCCATTTATTTTTCACATTATGCTAGTAAGTAGAAGGCACTCCCTATTTAACTACAGCTTTCCTATCTCATTGATAAATGCCACATTCATCAAATCTCCTTATAAGGACTGATACACACAAATATAACTCTGGCCACAGCCATACCACATTCGGAAATTTAAGGCACTGTTCCATTTGAGGAAACCTTGGCCCCAGCTAGAAGCTGCCTCCATTCCAGGTTCTTCCATGTTTACATGTCTGTATGTATTTACAGACATCGTTTGAAAAATTCTGAGTTGGAATCAACTCAGAGGCCATCTAATTCAGCTCTACCATTGTACAAATAATTAAGCCCAAAAAGCTTAAGTGACTCAACTTAGGTCACTGAGCTAGGTGGCACAACGTATAGAGTGCTGGCCCTGAAGTCAGGAAAACTCATCTTCTTGAGTTCAAATCTGACCTCGACTAGCTGTGCAGCCCCAGGAAAGTCACTTGACCCTGTTTACCTTGGCTCCTTATCTATAAAACGTAAAATCTGTAAAATGAGCTGGAGAAAGACACAACAAACTACTCCATTTTCTTTGCTAAGAAAATCCCTAATAGAGTCACAAAGAGTCACATACAACTGAAAAACAAGTGAACAACACTCAAGTTATAAGCTGCAGAGGCAGGATTTGAATACAAATTTCCTGACTCCAAATTCAGCCCCCTTTCCACTGTACCACATGTTTCCAGGAACAGTATTTTGACTGAGCAATACCTTTTGGAAGAAGTAAAAACTGTCAAGAGACTCAGAGGGAAGAAGGGTGGGAGATGGAGCAAAGATAAATTTAAAAAAAAAAAAAAAACAAAGGCAGCATTTCCAGGGAGTGGCAGAAGAGGGAACTGGCTTGTTTCTACCTTCAAGAGCTTCTCTCAGTGCCTCTCAGAACTAAGAAGTCTTTCCAGAGTACGGATGAAATCTACTTGTTCTTCCAATGTTGGAAAGCTTATGAATCAAAAGAGCTTTAAAAAAAAAAAGAAGAAGAAGCCCTCTCAGCAAAGCCAGCATTTGATATCACTGATTAATACACAAACAAGGCAAGGAGAGGTGAGATGAAAATGCAGTCATGAGAATCCAGAGATGGAAGATGAGAACATACATCTCCCTCTCATTTTTCACTGTCAATCATTGGATAAAGTGGTAATAATGATAATAGTAATAATTAACACTTACATAGTTTTTCAAAGTTTGCAAAGTCCTTTACAAGTGTTATCTCATTTTAGCCTCACAACAACACCAAGAGGTTGGTACTATGATCATGCCCATTTTACAGATCAGGAAATTGAAGCAAAGAGGAGTTAACTAACTTGCCCAGAGTCACACAATTAATTAATGTCAGAGATGTGAACTAAAGTCTTCCTCAAGCCATGATCAGGGTACTCTCCTAGGCACCACCTATTTACCTCTATGCATAGATTCAGGACTAGGATCAGCCTTAAAAAAACCATCTAGTCCAAATCTCCTTCTTTAATAAATGAATCCAGAGAAGTGAGATGATAATAATACTAGTAAGTGGAAGTTGAACCTATGTCCTCTAATCCAAATCTAGTTAAGTGTGTACATATATACACATATATACATATTTATGTGTCACAGGTTATATTTATGTGTGTGGATATATACATATGTATGTGTATATACACATTTGCATATGCCTGTACCATGTATGTGTGTACACCAATATATATGTGTGCATATGTATATATACACATATATGTACACCAGTATCTTTACAGAAATCATACCTGAAAGTCTGAGCAATCAACACACTCTCTGTAAGACAGACATTTCCAGGAATTATTCTTTAGTACATGCTTTCCTCACCCTCTGTCTGTCCCAAGGGATGGCTTAACTATCCTTCCCCCTACAGAGTATGTTTTGTGGGGTTAATTCTATGCCAACACCTCCTAAGGTTCCTGGGCACTGAGCCAAGAACATCATACATGCTCTATAGCTATGCTAGACCTATTCCCAGATGTAGGCAGAAACTCAGCAACAGTTTTTCATTCAGTCCACGACCAAGCACATCCTGGTCCCCAGTTGAGAATTGCTGCAATTTTTTCTCTGTCTCCTTTTTTTCTATCACAGCCCACTTTATGAATAATTGTAGAAATCATAGAGTCATAAAGCTAAAAGACAACAACCTTCCAGTGTCCTTATTTTACAGTCAAGGAAGCTAAGGCCAAGAAATATAAAGCTTAAGTCGTACAGCTAGTTAGTAAAGCAGCTGGGACTAGAACTCAGATCTCCTGAATCCCTGCCCTCCAACCTTTCTATTACAGTGCACTGTACAATATCAGAGTCTTTATTTTATCACATGAGCTAGCTAATGCTCTAAAAAAAGTCTGTTGTCTCTGAGGTGATGAGAAACAGGAGAGGGAAGGTTTTTGGTTTCTTTCTGAAAGGCAAAGGGAATTGGAAGTATGGCAGCCACAAGGCCTAGTTCACAGTAACAGTAAAATTATACAGGAATAAGGAAGGCAGGTCTAGAAAAACAAGGCATGTGGTAGAAACAAGTGGAAAGGGCCACACCAAGAAGAAGCCTGATCTGTTCCATAATTACGCCCCTCATCTGCTGAAGTAAGAATACCAGTTTTAAGAATCCCAATAAGAGGGAGCCAAGATGACAGAGTAAAAGCAGGAACTTGCTTGAGTTCATCCCCAATTACCTCAAATACCCATAAAAATTACTCTAAAGAATCACAATTATAATAGCATATCAGTCAAACACTAAGCATCTTTTAGGTGCCTACTATGTATCAGTCACTGGGTTAGCTCTGGGGAGACAGAGACAAAAATGCAATAATACCTACACTCAAGGAATTTGCATTTTGTTGAGAGAGAGTGCAAGTACATGTATAACTGCATACAAGATATATGTAAAATAAATACAGGGCAATTGTGAGGCACGTAATAGTAGCTGGCAGGGGCATAAGGAGAGCGTACATCACTTTACAATTACAAGCACTTCACAATGTCCTTCAGTCCTCATGTCAATGCCATATACAACAGGACATTAGTATCATTACCCTAATTTTTAAGATGGGAACACTGGAACTCAGATAGCTAACGCCCTTGGCAAACCTTAAAGCACTCTGTCAGTATGAACTATTGGTTTTTATTGATGATATTGTTGTTATTAAAGTGACTTCTCCATGATCACACGGCTAATCAGTGACAGCACCAGGGCTTGAATATGTCTTCTTAATCCTAGGCCATGGGTCATCCCACTACACAAAAATGACTTTCTGTTGATATACAAGTATCTTTCCCATCTGTTCGCTGAGAACTAGACTTGTCTTTCTGCCAGCTTCATGTTTCACCGAAGAAAAAACAGCATTAAGTTGTTTTGAGATACACTCTCTGACCCTAAGGTTCTATGATGCTATTACTCCAACAAATTTATTTGAGAGTACAATTCATTATCTGTAATAGGCACACGTTACACTTCACACATTTCAGGGCTTTAGCCTCTAATTCAGGAAGCTATAAACCAAATTAACTCCCAAGGCTAGAATGATGTTTTCTAACTCTTGAATGATCTTTTCCCATTGATCCTCCAGTCATACTGAAGAATTAGCAGTTCAACTTGGGGGGACCTAAGTCAAAATTTCCATTGCTCAAAAAAAAAATACAAAATTGGGTTTACATTTATGGGCATGAAAATTTGGGTTAGATATAAGGAAATACTTCCTCCCCTAGACAAGGAAACCAAAGAAAGAGACTTTATATTTTAATTTCCTAGAGCTCTCCAGCATTAGCAAACAACAGTCTCCCTACCATGATGAGAAATGTCCACAAGGTGATGTAGAATTGAATTTGTGCTACAGAATACACTGAGGTTGACCTAACATTTCCCCAATATCTTAAGCATTTCCTGATGGCAATGAGCTAATTAAAGAGAAGCATTCAATGAGAATCCTAGGAGATACCTATTTTCTGGCTAATGTTCAACAAACTAATGTCCAGTGTTAGCCTCAGGGACCAGCTAATGTTCAAGATTCAATCAATGTAAAGCCGAATACCAGAACATCCCACCCCACCTCTTCACAAATGGGAAGTTTAATTTACCAAGTCAATCTTCAGAGCTATAACCAGGAACTTAAAACTACAATTCTACCTGAAATGGCTACATATTCGTCTTACAATGAATGCTAGCCAGGTCTTCAGGTTAATACTGTACATTAGCCAGATATAACAAATTTTGTATAGTAATGTTATCCTATGATCTCACAGGAATCTGGAAGAGCTAGGGAACCCCCTGCTGAAAGATGAATGCCCTGGGGAAAACAGATCATAGGATCTGAGGTTTAGAGCTGAGAGGAACCTTAAAGTCTAAAAGTCTTGTTTTATAAATGACCTAAAGATATAACTTCACATTTAACTTTGTTCTTAGCCACCACTTACAACAAAATACTAAAAAGTATGAGTAGCTTCTATGTCAAAATAATCATAATCCCCTGCACCTGTATGTTTTCGGCATATAAATAATTTTTTCATAGATTATTTCTTTTAAAGTCTCACAAGAACCCCATGTGGCATATTAGTTGTTCAGTAGTGCCTAATTCAAAGACTCCATGAACTATACTGCCCATAGGGCTTTCTTAGCAAAGATACTGGAGTGGTTTGTCATTTCCTTCTCCAATGGATTAAGGCAAACAGGTTGAATTACTTGTCTAAAGTCACAAGTGTCTGAGGAAGAATTTGAACTCATGAAACTGAGTCCTTATTCCAAGCTCAATGCTATATGTACTGCTTCACCCAGCTGTCTTGTTATAAGGAAGAACTATAATAGAAGTCACTCCCACCATAGCATAATAAGATTCCAGATAGGAAGGAATCCTTGAGATGATCTAAGGGTGACAGCATGGTATAATATATGAAGTGTTGGGCTTCAAATCAAGACCTTGTTTCAAATCCCTGTCTGGTGTTTACTAACTGAATATCCTTAGGTAATTATCTTAACCATTGAGTTTTGGTTTCCTTGTAAAAATGGGGGAAATAATACCTCTAGTGCCTACCTAATTGAGTCATTGTGAGGCTCAAATGAGATCATGTATGTAAAGCACTTTATAAATTTTCAGGCACTTTACAAATGTCAGTTATTATTATTTATTTCTCATCTTATAAATGAGAAAACGAAAGCCCAGAAACACTAAGATTCATAGCTAGTACATAAAGCCAGATTTTAAAGAAAGGATTCTCACTCTAGACCCCATGTGCTAGCAGTAATACATATTGATGTTCTAATAGGTGTCAACCCAACAAGCACATAAAAAGTCCCTACTCTGTGGCAGATACCGTGGAAAAATATGAAATAAGTAGAGTGGGTCTTTCAGAGCCAGTGGAGAGACAAGACTTGTTAGTTCCATTCAGGCCACTAGCAGTATATTAGTAGAGCACTAGGGCTGGAGTCAAGAAGACCTGAGTTCAAGTTTGACCTCAGATACCATGATATCCTGGGCATCACTCAACCTCTGCCTTGATTTCTGCAGTTGTAAGATTGGTATTATAATAATAACACCTACCTCACAGGGTTGTTGGATCAGATTAAATAATATTTTAAAAGCATACTATGCTTTATTAATAATGATTAACCAACACAGTATTAGTTATAAAATAATAAAATTATTGTATTAATTCTAAATATTTCTACATAAACTATAACATATTTTCTATAATAAGCCATGAATATGTTAAAATAATAAATAATAATTAATGACTAATAACACCTACCTCGCAGGATCAGATGAAATAATATTAACGAAGTGCCCCAGTGCATGGCATGTAGTAAGCACTACTTCTCTTCTCTACTACCACAATCCAACATTTATCAAGCCCTTAGTTGCACAAAGACAACCAAAGGATGATATAAGAGCGTATCATTTAGTGTATGGAAGTGGGTTAGGGACCCATAAGGATTAGAGGTGTGAACTATACATATAAGGATATCCTCTCAGGGAGTGTTCTGATGGAGAAAGTTCATTTTTATGTCTCCAACCTATCTCCCTTAGGTGGAACTTTTGAATGTCATCTTTGCATCTCATGTGCCACCTTGTGGACACTCTGCTAACTTTATGGGTTATTATTTCCAAAGCATTTCATATTTCATAAAAATTTACGAAAATCAGATGGGTGCTGCTATGACAAGCCTTAATAAGCCAAAAAATAGACACTTATACTCACTGGAACATTGATTGAACAGTGCTTCTTCTATCCAGTTACCTGACTTAGGTAATACATCTTTATTCTTATGAACTAATGAAAGAGAAGGACAAAAGAGAATGTATGGTAGCTGAATTCAGTGACTCTCCTCCCTGACACTTGGGAAGGGGAAAAGTATATTTCAGGCTAACCAGAATTTTTATACTATGAAATTCTGTCTGAGAGCAAATTATTTAACCTCAAATGTACCCAAGTCAATATAATAAACAACTATTCTAATTGGAAAATGGATACTTTTTTTGATCTTTCATAGGTACTCAAAGACCAAATGAAAAACAATCCCTGGCCTCAGTGAGCTCACATTCTCTTGGGGTTGGAGTGGGGATGGCAGAGATACAAAATTTACAGATGAATATATAAGATAATTTGAGGACAGAAAGCAACAACAACTAGAGGAAAGAAAATTGGAAGAGGAAAAAGGTATTAAAAATGTTGGCGACTGAGTCAAACTTTCAAGGAAGCTAAGTATTCAACATTTCTTTGAACCTGTTGTCATCTGTCTGGAAAATGTACATGTTTCTCCTGTTTTCACTATTTTTTTAAAAAAATATATTATTTTGTTTTGTTTTCCTAAAGCATGATCTCCCAGCTTCCCCAGAGTTGGTCCCTTTCAGTAAACAAATATTTATTAAACCTCTACTCTGCATCAGGCACTGTGCTAAATACTGGGGAAACAAAGAAAAGCAAAAGACAGTCCCTGCCCTCAAGGATTGTACAATCTAATGGGAGAAGACAACACATAAAAAGAAACTGAAAAAGATGGGGAGTTGGAGTGGTAGAGGGGAAGAGTACTCCCCAAAGACCTGAAGCCAGATGCAAATGATGAGATAGCTGTCCTGGGATCCCATGATCTTTCCACCATATTGAGCTGAAAGGTTCATAGGATCATAGATTGAAAGTTGGAAGGTACCACAGAAGTCATTAAGTCCAAAACCGTCATTCTAGAGTGAAGGAAGCTGAAGTTGAGAAAGTTTAAGTTCTTGCCCAGAGTTACAATAATTTATTTGCATAGAAAATGCTGAACTTCCTGTGTTAGTGGTCACTTCAAGTCTAAATTTAGGACCCTTATCTAAGAATAATACAGACACTTTAACATGAATTTGGGTGTGGTCATTTGTGGAGACTGGTTGATAGGAAATGAAATGCCTCCCAGAGAATCCTTCCAACACAATTACTTAATATGAATTCATACATATAAGTAAGAGGAAGGACACAATACTAATAATGTCACAGTATATTTGTAAGAGACTTCCCACTTTTCAAATAGTTTTCATACACATTATTCTATTAGATCTCCTCATAGCTTCTTTGTTACTGCTCTGCCATCACACACTTATAAGGACACCTTTCATCACTCTGTGTGGGACAAGATGACCCTTGCCCAAAATAAAATAAGCAGAAATATCTCCAAGTAGAGACAGGAAGGATTTATTTTATTATTTCTTCTTACAATAAGGGTGGTCTAAAGTTTGGTTATATACCCAAAAGGCCACTTCTTTCCCCCTCTCCCTTATTCTGTCCTCTATCCTTTAATTAGGAACTGAGGCGCAGTCTTAACTACAATAATCTGCTGGCTTTTGCAGATGAAAAGTCAATAATATCAAAAAAAAAGTACATGAAATAATATCCAAAAAAGTACAGAAAGTACATGTCTAATGGACATGAAAACAGACAACATATGTCATCAGTATCGACTTAGATATGAAAGCAGAAGATGAATGTTCTAACAATATCAATATAGATATGAAAGCAGACAATATTTTATGAATCATGGGGATTTTAGGACATAGTGACCTGCCTGGCGTTCTACAACAGGATTTCCAATTTTACATTTGTACAGGTCAGATGGTGGTCAGTGGAAACAAGTCTAGGACATTCAGGCCTGCAGTCAGATTTGCAGGGTCTGTGCTTTCCCCTCCTACACATTAGCTAAGCTTAGCAAAAACTTCAATTTATGACCATGGAAGTGAGGCAAGGGTTCCAGGCTCCCAGCCCAGGCTACTAATTCTTTGGTACTTTATTACAATTCTGTTGAGATTTCTGGAATGTTACCTGAGAAGTTTTCATTTTTATTCCATTCAACTCTTTTTGCTCAAGATGGGAAACAGCCTCTCACAATAGCAGCACTATCACTGTTTCTTATAGATTGGCTCCAAAATTGACCTCTTCATGAAAACTCTGATTTGTTTGGAACATCCTTTTTTCATGATGCTATCTTTTTCTTCGTTGGACTTTTACAGCACAGTCCTTGCCTCTTCTCTCCAACTTTCATATTTAGGGGTAATATAGCCACATCCAAAGAAGACACAAGAAACAAAGTTCAAATGTCAAACATCAGAAACTGATATGATTTATTTTTTATTTGAATTAATTTATTTCTTTTCTTGTTTACATCACTCATTTCCATGAGATTTTGAGTTATGAATTTTCTCCCCATCTTTCCCCTACCCACCACCCCAAAACAGCGATCCCACTGTAACCCCTTCCCCCAATCTGCTCTCTCCTATGTCCTCCCCCATGATCCCTCTGACTTTCCAGTAGACCAGGATGGGTCTCCCTACCCCAGTGCCTGCATATCTTAATTCCCAGTTGCATGTTGTCAATAATAATTATATATACACACACACACACACACACATACATACATGCATACAGATATATTTTTAAAATTTGATTATAGAACTTTAAATTCTAGATTCTTTCCCTTCCTCCCTCATCACCCACCACCACTGGAAGGACAAGCAATTCAATACAGGCTGTACATGTGTAATTCCTCAGAACATCTCCACAGTGGGCATATTGTGAGAGACTGATTATATGTCCCTCCTTCCTATCCTGCCCTGCCCTTGTTCTATTCTCTACCCTGTCCCTGTCCCTTTACAGAAGTGTGTGCTTCCAGCAACCCTCTCCCCTACCCTGCCCTCCCCTCCATCGTCCCACCTCTCATCCCCATGCCCCCTATTCTCCTGAGTGGCAAGATACCCAGTTTAGAGTTTATGTCATTCCTTCCCTAAGCCAAATTCAATGAGAGTAAAGTTAATCCTTTCCCTTTTGCCTTCCTGTTCTTCCCCTCCATTGTAGCAATTATCCCTAGCCTCTTCTATATGAGATGATTAACCCCATTCTGTCTCTCTCTGTCTCCTCTCATTCTAATCTTCTCCGACCTCAGAATTCCACCTTTTGAAGTATTGTCCCTTCCCATTGAATTGATCCTATGCCCTCAATGTATACATACTCAGATATGTGTTCATACATATATATAAACCCTCCTATATAGACATATGTGTATATATGTGTATATATACATTTGTATTCCTTTCACCCATCCTCATACTGAGAAAAGTTTCATTAGTTACAATTATTACACTTCCACATTGGCATGTAAATAGTTCAATTTTGATAAGTTCCTTATGATTTCTTTTCCATGTTTACCTTCTCATGTTTGAGTGTCAAATTTTCTTTTCAGTTGTGGTTTTTTTCAACAAGAATTTTGAAAGTCCTCCACCTCACTGAATGACCATATTTTCCCTGGGAACATTATACTCAGTTTTGCTGGGTAGGGGATTCTTGGTTTTAATCCTAGCTCCTTTGATCCCTGGAATATTGTATTCCAGGCCCTTTTATCCCTCAATGTAGAAGCTGCCAGATCTTAGGTTATCCTAATTGTGTTTCCACAGTATTCAAATTGCTTCTTCTTGGAACCCTGTAATATTTCCTCCTTGTTCTGGGGACGCTATAACCTGGCTATAACATTCCTAGGAGTTTTCTTTTTGGGATCTTTTTCAAGAGGTGATTGGTGAATTCTGTGAAGTTCTATTTTGCCCTCTGGTTCTAAAACATCAGGGCAATTATCCTTGAGAATTTCTTGAAGGATGCTTTCTAAGTTCTTTTTTCATCATGGCTTTTAGGTAGTCCAATAATTTTTAAATTGTCTCTCCTAGATCTATTTTCCAGGTCAGTGGTTTTTGCAAGGAGATATTTCATATTGCCTTCTATTTTTTCATTTGTTTGGATCTGTTTAATAATATCTTGATTTCTCATAAAGTCATTTGCTTACATTTGCTCCTCTCTAATTCTACAGGAATTATTCTCTTCAGAAAGCTTTTGAGATACTTTTTCCATCAGGCAAATTCGACATTTTAAGGAATTCTTCTCCTCATTGGTTTTTTGGGCCTCTTTTGCCATTTAAGTTAATCTATTTTTTAAGGTGTTATTTTCTTCACATCAGGTTGTTGACTCTCTTTTCATGATTTTGTTGCATCATTCTCATTTCTCTTCCCAATTTTTCCTCCACTCCTCTTATTTGGCTTTCAAAGTCCTTTTTAAGCTATGGCTTGTAGGCAATCTACATGTTTCTTGGAAGCTTTTGGTGTGGGAGTTCTAACTGTGTTGTCTTCCTCCTGTTCCATGCTTTGATCCTTTTTGTCCCCAAAAAAAGGATTCTAGAGTTCGATTTTGCTTCCTTTGCCTGCTCATGTTGCCATTGAATTACTTGTCTTTTTAGCTCTGTGGAACTCTGCTTCAAGAGGGGAAAGCTCTGTCCAAAATCACTGGGGTTTTCACAGCTGCTGGGGCTATTAGGAGGCTGGTACAGCTCCAACCAGCTTTGGCTTACTGAAAACGCACCCCAGGACCACCACCCAAAACCACAATCTGGATCCAGGCCACTCAACGCAAGAGCACGTAGTCTCTGAATGATTGCTTAGCCCCCCTGCAGTCTGCAGGCTGGGAGCTCTGAAGCAGCCATGTGGAGGCAGCTGCAGGGCTGCTGCTTCTGCTGCTTCTCTGGAGGCAGTTTGGCCAAACTGCTTTTCTCCTCCAAATTTAGCTGAGTTCCACTGACCTTTCATTTTGTCCTTTTTTTCTTATGACTTGATAAGTCTGGAAACTGTCACAGCTGCCGCTGATCCACTCTCCTGAAGGCTCTGGCTGCGGATCATCCTGGTTGCCTGGGTGCCAAGCCACAGTTTCAGGCTCGGCTGGTTTGGGCTCCCAGCATGCAGTGATGAGCCCTTTGTGCTAAGCTGCCTTCAGTGGGAGATGTGGTTTTCTGTAATTTTTGTGAGTTTTGGAGCCCTAAAATTTCTTTAGAGTTATATTTTATGGGTATTTGAGGTTGCTATGTGCAAGCTGCAGTGTTTTCCTGCTTCTACCAACTGATATGATTTTATCAGTCAAAATAACATTAAATAGAAAGTATTACTTTGCTGCTACATCCTAAAGGGTACACTATGGGACCATTCCATTTGAATTGAAGCGGAGACATTCCCTATGGATTTTCTCCCCCATTTGAGATCAGGAACTGTCTTACTTTTCTATTTGTAGAGCTTAGCACAGTGCTTTGTATATAGTAAGAGCTTAATAAATGCTTTGTTCATTTACTAGACAGGGGATAAGAATCACTAGTCCTAGATTGTCTTCAGACAAGGAGTTGTACATTCTCAAATATCATTTTGAGATCTGAATAAGAGAATATTTAAAAGGCAGAATGTACTTTAGTCCAAACTCCTCATTTGACAGGTAAAAGAGCATGGTGGAAAAAAAGCTGGTCTCAGGGGTGGGAAGACCTAAATTCAAGTTCCATACCTGGGAAAAATTTTGCTATGGCACCTAGAGCAAGTTTCTTAACCTCTTTGTGCTTCAGGCAATGCTTAAAGACTATAAGGTACAGAGCAGTTGAAAATATGCACAGGTCAAGAGAGTTTCCTCAATGAGAAGTCACCATATCAATGAAATCAATATCCAGACACAAATATGTGTATATAGATACATGAAGGGGTGGGGACAGGGAAGAAGAGAGAAAAACAGGAAGGGAGGGGAGAGAGAGAGACATACAGAGAGACACAGAGACAGAAATAATTGTATGCATACATTATCTGCCACTCCATGAAGGCAGGAACTATATTTTACTTGATTCAATTCCATAACACATCAATACAATGGAGAAAAAGCAGATCATTGAATCAGGAATGCAACTAAAAAGCCTAAAAAAAGAACAAATTAAATATCCTTAATTAAACAGCAAATTAGAAATCCCCAAAATCAAGAGAGATTAATAAAACTGAAAGTAAGAAAACCATTGAATTAATAAATAAAACTACATTTTATGAAAAAGCAATATGATAGATAAACCATTAGTTAATTTTATTTTAAAAAGAAAAAAGAAAACCAAATTACCAGTATCAAAAATTAAAAGGGTGAATTAACCACCAATAAAGAAGAAATTTAAGCAATTATTAGGAGCTATTTTACCTAATTATATACCAATAAATTTGATAATCTAAGTGAAATAGATGAATATTTACAGAACTATAAATTGCCCAGATGAAAAGAAAAGGAAACAGAATACCTAGATAACCCTATCTTAGAAAAAGAAATTAAACAAGTCATCAACAAGCTCCTCAAGAAAAAATCTGCAGGGCCAGATAGATTCACAAGTGAATTCTACCAAACCTTTAAAGAACAATTAATTCCAATAATATATGGATTATTTGGGAAAATAGTCAAAGAAGGAGTTCTACTAAATTCTTTTTACAACAAAAAATAAAGTGCTACTACCTAAACCAAGAAGATTAAAACAAAGAAAAAACTATAGACCAATTTCCCTAATAAAACTTGATAGAAAAAATTTTTAAATAAAATGCTAGCAATATATCATAACATCAAATAC
Organism: Pseudocheirus occidentalis; assembly: GCA_028646575.1. Lineage (NCBI taxonomy): Eukaryota > Metazoa > Chordata > Mammalia > Diprotodontia > Pseudocheiridae > Pseudocheirus > Pseudocheirus occidentalis. The sequence goes on from CM053597.1 coordinate 71,878,035, forward strand.
AGCAATATATCAAAAGAATCATAAAGTATGACCACGTGGTATTTATACCAGAAGGCAAATATTAGGAGAACTATTAGCATAATTAACCACATCAACAGAAATCATATAATTATCTCAATAGATGCTGAAAAAGTTTTTCACAAAATACAACATCTATTCCTATTAAAAACATGGAAGAACACAGTAATAAATGAAACTTTCCTTAAAATGGTAAATAGTATGCCTCTAAAACCATAAGCAAGCATTATCTGTAAAGGAATTAAGCTGGAAATATTCCCAAGAAAATCAAGGGTGAATCAGGAATGCTTGTTATTACCACTATTATTCAATATTATACTAGAAATGTTAGCTATAGCAATGAGAAGAAAAAAAAGTGAAGAGATAAATCTAGAGAATCAACTAAAATACTACTTGAAATAATTAACAACTTCAGCAAAGTTGCAGGATATAAAATAAACCCACATAAATCATCATCATGTCTATATATTACCGATATAAAATATTTGGAAGTCTGCCTACCAAGACAAATCTAGAAACTATATGAACATAATTTCAAAACATTTTTGACACAAATAAAATCAAATTTAAGCAACTGGAAAAAATATCAATTGCTCACATAAAGGTCAAGGCAAATAACAAAAATAATAATTCTGCCTAAACTAATTCACATATTCAGTACCATACCAATCAAACTAACAAAAAATATTTTATAGAACTTGAAAAAATAATAACAAAATTCATCTAGAAGATCAAAAGATCAAGAATATCAACAGAATTTATGGGGGAAATTGTGAAGGAAGGTGGTCTAGTCATACCAGATTTCAAACTGTATTTTAAAGTGGTAATCATCCAAGAAATCTGGTCCTGGCTAAAAAAATAGAGTGGTAGATCAGTGGTCACAACACATTGTAGTAAATGACCATAGTAACCTAGTGTTTGATAAACCCAAAGGTCTAAGCTTTGGGGGGTAAGAAATCAACATATGACAAAAACTGTTTAGAAAACTGGAAAGCAATTTGGAGAAACTAGGCATAGACCCAAATCTTATACCATATAGTAAGATAAGATCAAAATGCATGCATGATTTAAAAATAAAATATGCTACCATTGGCAAATTAGAGGGTTATGAAGTAATTTACCTGTCAGATCTATGAATAAGAGAAAATTTTGATGACCAAACAAATTATGAAATGGAAAATGGATAATTTTGATTATATGAAATTAAAAGTTTTAAACAAACAAAACCAATGCAGCCAAAACTGAAAGGAAATCAGAAAGATGGGGGGAGGGGGGAGATTTTTATAGCAAGTATCTCTGATAAAGGCCTCATTTCTCAAATATATAAAGAACTGAGCCAAATTTCTAAGAATGTAAGTCATTCCCCAATCGATAAATGGACAAAGGATATGAACAGACAGTTTTCAGATGAAGAAATCAAAGCTATCTATAGTCATATGAAAAAATGTTCTAAATCACTATTGAATAGAGAAATGCACATTAAAACAACCCTGAGGTACCACCTCATACCTATCAGATTGGTTAATATGACAGAAAAATAAATGATAAATGTTGGAGATGTGGGATAACTGGGACATTAATGCATTGTTGGTAGAGTTTTGAACTAATCTACCCATTCTGCAGAACAATTTGGAACTATGATCAAAGGACTATAAAACTACATACTTTTTGACCCAGCAATACCAATATTACATCTGTATCCCAAAGAGATTTTTTAAGAGAAAAGAACATAATTCATAGAAAAACATTTATAGCAGCTTTTTTTAGTGGTGTCAAAGAATTAGACATTGAAGGGATAGTCATCAATTAGGGAATGGCTGAACAAGTTGTGGTTTATAGCTGTAATAGAATACTATTGTCCTATAAGAAATGACCAGCAGGATGATTTCAGAAAAACCTAAAAAGTCTTACATATACTGATACACAGTAAAGTGAGCAGAACCTAGAGAATATTAGACACAGTGATAGCAATACTGCATGATGAAGAACTGTGAATGACTTAGTTATTCTCAATAATACAATGATCTAAGACAATACCAAAGGACTCATGATGAAAAATGCTATCTCCAGTGAAAGAACTGATGGAGTCTGAAAGGAGATTCAAACATATTACTTTTCTCTTTTTTTTTTTCATTTTTCTGGTCTGTCACTTTTTTTTCACAATATGACTAATTGTAAAGCCAAGCACCAGTAGATTCCCAAAAGAATGCTACTGTGAACAGCTTTTAAGATTCAGATTACATAGTAATAGCGAACACTCTATTTATTCCATTACAGATCAAGGTTCAGTACAATATTCACAATATAATATTGTCAATATTACATCTTATCAAAGAAAATTACAATGTACTGTTCGTAACAGCTTAGCATTGGAATGGCCACACAGTTTTCACTACAATGGCCCCAATATTTAGAACAAGGAACAAAAGAAGAATCACTTGGTTTCCCTAAGGGAGAAACCCTTTTCACTTAAAGATTCAATCAATCAATTCACAATATTCCAATCTTCCACTCATGGGGCAACCATTAACTTAATCAGTCACTCATCTAGCAGTCAGTCACTAAGCTAGATTCCCAATTACTAAATATCATTAGTCACTAATACAATACTTAGAAAACCACACAAACTTTCCACCCCTTGGTTTCTAGCAAACCTCTGTTTAGTCCAAGGGGAGGCCTTTTCTCTTGACTCTGGGTGGTCTCTCTGATTCCCTGGATCCTCTTCCCTGGTCCCAGTTCCCTCCTGAATCTGCCAAACAATCACCTGGATTCAGAAGCAGACAGCTGCCAGGTTCTCATCCAGTCCTCAGAGGTAGACAGCTCCCAGGTCCTTGTCCAGTACTCAGGGCAATCCCCGGTACACACTGAAGTTCACACGGTTCAACACATCTCAAACCCTTCACCACTTCTCTTGCCTGGAACTCAAGGATCAGCCAGGCCATGAATAAACAAAGCCTTATTCTGTTCATGTTTCTTCAGTCTTCCAGCAGTTTAGCTGGCTCTAGGACCCAGAAGGAATATCAGCCTTCTGGATGGCCTTCACCAGATTCTGGTC
>CM053597.1:71881607-71899116 GCA_028646575.1 Pseudocheirus occidentalis
CCAATAGCCTTCTTCCAAGTCAACAGGGGAGTTTATACCTTCTCAACAATGGACAGGGTTCACACCTTCCATACTTAGCCCTAAGTTACTAGGTGCTACTTAGCCCTAAGTTACTAAGTGCTAAGTATCTGATAAACTGATTACTCTTACACTAATATGAAATTACACTAATATCAAATTGCTTACTGTCTCAAGAATGGAGAAGAAGAGGGAGGAGGAAAATTTGGAATTTATATTTTTAAAAAACAAATGTTTAAAATTGTTCTTACATACAATTGGAAAAAATACAATATTATTTTTAAAACATACAAAAAAATTCAATTCCATAAGCATTCATTAACTGTGGCCTATTCCTTGTAAGGTATTAGGTACCATGGACAAAAAAAAAACCACACACAACAAGGACTGCCTTCAAGGACATTGCAGTCTAGATAGAGAAAGAAAAGAAAATGAGCAATGAAAGACAAATGAAATGTGCAACTTGATGGCACTGACTCTTAAGTGTAATAGTTCAAAGAAATGAGAGATTGGTGAGGCTAGAGAGGTCAGAGTAGCTTTCATGGAAGAGGTGATGCCAGTGCTAGGCCCTGAAGGATGGGCAGGATTTTGATAATAAGAATAGGGGTAATGATATTAGTCTAAGCTATGGTATAGTGGAAGGAGCATTAGCCAAACAATTTGGAGTTATGAATTCAAAGCCTAGCTCTCCCACTAACTTGCTGTTTTAGATAAATTAACCCACCTTTCTGAGCCTTAGAAAAGTGAAGAGATAATAATCTTCAAGTTGTCTCCTGACTCTAACAATCTATGCATATCTGATTGGGGTTTATCCTCACACATTCTCTGCAGCTCAACCTGGGATATGACTGGTGCATACTGTGTCACAGCTGGACAAATCCCAACTTGTACCTTGCTATACCCACTTCTGTTCTGTAGCTACTGCTCTCAGTGGGCACCAAGCTCTGGCTATTCAGCTTTACTTAGACCTCCTCCTGTGTTCATCTCCTTAGAACATGGCAAATGCCAACTCGCTTTGTATAAAGTATGTAGAAGTTTCCAAAAGCAGAAATAGAAGCCCAGCTGCAGCTCAAATCAATACTGCTAGAGATTGTCAGGGGCTGCAAATACAAAAGTGATTAGGGGAAAAATGTAGCTTGACCAGTGAAGTATATAAATTGTTTCTGGACTGCAGCAATCCTACCTCCAGATCCCAGTTAAAGTAAATTGCCTGCAGGCTCCTAAAATAAAAATGTGTTGGCAGATAAATGTAAGATTATCTTTTTCTTAAATAGGTTTTTAACATATTCTTATAGCTTCCCAGGTAGACTTCTCTTTAGGTGACAGTCCTACTCCTGAGAGTTTCAGTCAATTAAATATTGTTTTGCAATGCATTAGGGAACCTTGGTGTGTAATGGTCTCCTGTGGTGATTCCTTTTGTCAGGTAAAGATGCACCTCTCCTTTATTTGTTTTATAAGCTGGACTTTTCAGGGATTTTTTTTCTTAAATCTCTCCTAAAACAAATAGAGAAAGCAGGGAAAAGGAAGGGGGAAGGGAATGTGGAAAACACTCAAGGGAATGGAAAAAGGAAATACCCCCAAATGGGCAAACTTTGGAAGCACTCAGCATGGTTCATAAAAGTGAGAATTCTCAGCAGGGACTGGTAGCATTCATTTTGTTGTAGTAATGTTCATGGGAGCACTCTGAAACACAACAGGCTGTCAAGCTCAGAAGACTATCTCTTCCCTCATTCTCAGTCCCTTCTCTAGGTAATTCCCTTCATTTGTCTTCACCTAAGGTCATACTCAGTGATAGGAACATAGGATTCAAATGATTTCAAATTGGAAGGGATCTGAGCAACCGTTTGGTCCAACCCACTCAATTATATGGGTATAGAAATCAAGTCCCAGATCAAGGAAGTGACATGGTCACACAGGCTGCAAAGATAGAATCTGCCCCCCAAGGTTTCCAAACTTCATAACTAGCATTCACTATACTAGACCATACTAGGCACAGAAATGATATCTGGGTGAGGCAAGTCATTGTCCCAGTTGTTGAGATACCAGAACTTACTAGAGGTTGTTGGTCTCTTATGGGGCACTGTGGATAGACCTGGAATCAAATAGACCTGAATTCAAATCCTGCCTCAGACACTTATTTGCCCCGGGCAGGCAAGTAATTTAACTTTTATCTACCTTAGTTTTCTGTAAATAAGGTTAGTAAAAGGGATGATAATGGTAGCACCTACTTCCCTATGTTGCTGTGAAGACCAAATGAGATGTCTGTAAAGTGCTTTATGAACCTTAACACATTATATAAATGCTAGCTATTACCATCATTACTACCATCCTCATTACTATTAATTATGACTTTTCTGGCCTTCTCCTGGTTCTTAGCTGTCTGACTAGATTCTAACTGCTGCTTGCCTTGACCCTCTCTCTTCAAGCCCTGGGCATGGCATCAGGTAATTCAGGTTCTAATTCCAGCTCTGACGCTAACTGTATGACTCTGAGCAAAGCCTGTTTTCTCATCTGTGAAATAGCTGTCATATATAAAAATGCTTTGCACTGACTTATTTAAGCCTCCCAGTAGGTATTGAAGATGTCAGTCTGTGAGGTGGAGGTACAGGTGTTAACTGTTCCCATTTTGCAGATGGATAACCTAAGACTGAGAGAGTTCAAATGACCTCCCCAGGGACCCATAACTAGTTTCAAAAGTAGATTGCATATGAAGGTTTTCATGATTCCAAGCCTATCATTTATTCCACTACAGTATACTAATGCTGCCTATAAAATAGGGATAATGTTTTTAGAACTCCTTCAATAGGATTTTAGGGGGGAAGAGAAGGCAATACCCCCCAAAAGTGATTTATTAAAGTGAATAAACCATAAAGTGCTACATGGATGTGAGCTAAGATTAGTCACTGACACCGTAACTCTGTGAGTCAGAACTATGTAAGGCATTCTTACTCTGATCATTGTTACCTATGATCTTTCCAGTCTAACTTTAGCTCCTTACCTTGTACCCACAACATGTGTCACCTGTGTTTCAAGAGAATAAGAGAGCTTTATCAATGGGATCAATTACAACTATCATATTTCTAAAATCATCCTGGTAGATTTCTTGCCAGGCTACTACAGTGCCACTCTAGAGAGTGTATATAGAATGTATTTCCAAGCCCTTCCAAATGTGGCGGTCACATTGCATCTTCAGAGGAAGTTACTATAATTTCTTTATTTCTGTTTTTGTACCTTCCCCTCCGATCCCCAGCCAAGAGTCTGGTACATAAGAGGCTCTTAATAAATAAAACCCTCTTAATAAAGAGAGAGAGTTTGTTGCCTGAGTGATTAGCAAGGTAGAAGAAAAGCAGCTTATCTACCAAGGTCCACAAATCAAAGGACATTATCACATTATTAAAGGAAACCTAGGAGAAAGAATAACAAATCAGTCAATAAACCCTTATTAAGAACCTACTATGTGCCAGCCACTCTGCTAAGTGTAGAGGTCAAGGAACCATAAAATGTTGAGGTTTAGGGTTGGGGGACTCAAGACCCCAGAATACCAATACTCTGGGTACTGCTGAATGAATTCCACTCAAGTCTTCTCTCAGCTAAAGGAAACAAAGTTTATTAAAGGTTCACCATAATGGGTAGACTCTTAAGGAGCCTCAGTATCTGTGACTCTTGCATTGGACAAGCCCGCCATAACCATCTGACATAGAGTGAGTCTGCACTAGATAATTCTATGGCTCTCTTTTTTTTTTCCATGGAGGCAAGATGGCATCTTATATACCCTTATTTAACCTTATAAAGGTTGTGGGAGGAATGTAGGGGTAGTCTAGCGGAGGAGTTTGGGGGGGGGGGTCTTTAAGAAGAGTCAGATGAGGTCAGATTCCAGTAATGAGATTGAGGATGGGAAATAGCTAGAGGCTACCAGGAGATGACAGATAATGGAGGACAGGCTAGTCTAAAGGTAACAAGATTTGGGTACAGATATTTTGGGAGGATCAAGAGTGGTTAGCTGGACAATGGAGGGCTAGGTTAGTAACAGAGATTTGGGTAGAGCTATGATGAAAGACTTATGGCCTCAGGCAAATGTTAATCAAATGGGAGGATTCAATCAGAGTCCAAAGGGGTTCCTTGAGCCTGTACCTCATCACCAAGTACAGGGGATACAAAGAAAGGTAAAATGCAATCCTTGCTCTCCTTATAACAAAACACTTCCAAAGTTATCTGGGCAGAAGAATCTACCTATCTCCACCTAAATCTGAGCAGATTAAATTAATTCAGGCCTGGGTGTGATCAGGATAAGAAGATTCAATGAAGGGGTGGCTAGGTGGTGCAGTGAATAGAGCACCGGCCCTGGAATCAGGAGTACCTGAGTTCAAATCCGGCCTCAGACACTTAACACAAAAAACTAGCCGTGTGACCTTGGGCAAGTCACTTAACCCCAACTGCCCTCCAAAAAGCCAAAAAAAAAAAAAAAAAAAAAAAGAAGATTCAATGAAGTCTCCTCATCAGTAATGTCCTTCTAAAGGAGAGACTAAATTTGTGAGGGTGAGGGGGCTGGGAGGTAGGGGGAATTCTGAGTCTCCAAGACACTGATTGCTAAGATTTAAAATAATTTTTTACAACAGAGAGAAGGTAGTGCAAAATAGAGACCTATGGGACCACCTCTGGTTAGTAGGCATGACCTGAATAAAAATCCAACAAAGGGTGATCAGAAAGCTTAGTATGAGAATCAAAAGAAAGTGTGCTATGAAAACCTATAAAGAAGAGAATATCAAGAAGAGAGTCATTGACTTTCAAAGACTGCAGAAAGAGTAAGAAGTATGAGAACTAAGAAAAGATTTTGCAAGTAGGAAATTGTTAGCATCTTTGAAGAGGGCGGTTTTGGTTGAATGATGAAGTCAGAAGCTAGACCTAGAGAGTTAAAAAGACAGAGAGGAAAAAGGAAGTGAAGGCATCTGTTTCGTACAAGGCCTTCTTAAGGACAGAGATACAGTAGCAATAATAACTAGTATGTATAGAGCATTTTGAACTTTAAAAGTATTCCATGCAGGTTATGACTTTTGATGTTCACAACAGTCCTGTGAGGTGGGTGCTATTATTAGCATTTCCATTTTACACATTAAGGAACTGTCTAAGAAAGGTTAAATAACTTGCCCAGGACCACGTAGAATTTGAACTCAGGTCTTCCCAACTCTGAGTTCAACACTCTATCCATTACACCACCTACCTACTTCATATATAAAACATGCAAAGACATCCAGCCTTGAAGCTGAGAATGTGTTAATTAACATTAGAAAGAACTATGGAGTCTGAATATAAATCACAGCATACTACTTTCTCTCCTTTTTTTTCCCTCTCTGTTGGTTTTTCCCTTTTGTTCTGATTCTTCTTTCACAATATGACCAATGTGGAAATATGTTTAATATGATTGTGCACGTGTAGCCTGTATTTATATTAGATTGCTTACTGAATTGGGGAGCAGGTAGGGAGTATGGAGGAGGAGAAGGAGGGAGAATAAAATTTGGAACGCAAAATCTTATAAAAGTGAATGTTAAGAACTATATTTAAATGTAATTGGAAAAAATAAAATACTATTAAGTAGGGGGAAAATTAACCAAAATCAGCAAAAACAGAAGAGCTGAGACTCCTCCCCCCCCCCCAAAATATGGAATATTCTCTTGCTACTTCTCAAAATCCGATTCTTCCTCCAAGGCCACCCTCAGGTACCAACACTGAAATAAGGCTCTTCATGGGCTCTTAGGCTTGCAAATTAAGAACTGGGAAAGATCTAAAAGGCCATCTAATCAAACCTTTTTTTTACAGATGTGGAAAGTGAGGACCACTGAGTTTAAACAAGTTATCCAAGGTCACAAATTACTTCCCACTTTCACTATGTATATCTTGTGCATATGATTTTTTTTTTTGTAATTTCTCCCATAAGAATATAAGGGTATTGAGGACAAACAGAGTATATTTGTATCTCTTTCTATCTCCGGCACTTAACACAGTGCCTGGCATATAGAAATCACTTATTAATGATTGTTGATTAACTGACACAGGTCCTAAGTGGCAGACTGGGATTCCACCTCACATCCCATTACTCCACATTCAGTGCCCTTTCCATGGAACCAGCTCAGTCTCTTACCATTACTTTGTATTACTCTATTGAATTCTAGTTATACATTTTGATTTCTCCCATGGAGTGTAAGCCTTTGAGAGCAGAAAGTGTTTCCCTTTTATCTTGGTATCACCAATACCAAGTGCCTTATAGAGTTGGATATTTAATAAATGTTTGCTGAATTAAATTGAATTGAGATGCCATGATGCAGAGGGAAGAATACAGGACAGAGTCAGTCAACCTATGTTTAAATCTTTTATCTGCTACTTACTAATACAGGGTGTTTCAAAAGCATTTTAGAAGCTTAAGACTGTACTAAGACTTTCAGAACACTATTATGAAATTAGGAAGTCAGGTGACCTTTCTGGGCCTCAGTTTGCTCATCTGTAAAATAGGAGTGTTTTATTAGACAACATCTGAGGTCCCTTCCTGCTCTGAGTCTATGATCCTATGATCCATGGAAGTATGAGAAAGCAAAGGGATTATTGTATTGTTACCAGTCTGTGGCCAGCAGATGTTCTCTGTACATCAGCATAGTAGGAAGAATGAGGCAGTACAGGACACAGAGATGAAAGAGACTAGAAATGTTTACTTATGCAATATATAAAAGAATGTATAGGGCACTTCCACAAAGCCAGGGCTTCAGTTAATAGCTAATGGCTGGCTATAGCAGAACTTCCATTGAAGTATCTAGGTAAGCCAGATGGGCTGCTGATTGGATCAGATTGACTTGTGTATCATATCATGAGTTCTATAAATTTAGGGCTAGAAATGAACCTAGGAAGAGTGAATACAAATAATGATTGGTGGAGAGTGTGAGGTATTGAGGGGTAGCTGTCATGCTTGGGGTATGGGAGCTTGGAACTTTCTCTGTTTATGCCACTATTTGGGGGTTTTCAATGCTAGTCCAGTGGACTCATGCTCACTTCCGGCTTTGACTAAGTAGCTTAAGCATATATATTAGCTACTATTGAAGACTGACTCTCAACTTAGGTGGCTATAAGATCACAGATTCAGAAGTGGAAGGAATCACAGAGGCTGTTTAATCCAAACACCTTATTTTACAGATAAGGAATGGAGGTTGAATGACTTTCTCAGAGTCACACAGGCAGTATGCAACATGGCTGAGTGAAAAGAGCCCTGGATTTGGCATCAGTGCCCCTATGTTTTGAGTTCTCATCACCATAGAAGTCATTTTACTTCCATGTCCTTTATTTTCTTGTCTCTAAAATGTGGATAATAACAACCACATTGCCTCCCCCACGGGGTCGTGTGAGGAAGATATCCTAAATATATTGTTTTCAATATTTATCCATTTGATCTTTTTTTATCACATCCATCTCATTTTGGTCTTTGTTCTGACTGGTCAATTATCTGCTCACACACAGACAGTGATTCCAATATGTCTTCCTCAAAAAAAAAACAGTCATTTCTTGGCAGTTAAGACATAGTTAATTTCATTTTTTGTGATTTTGTTCTGTGCTTATCATGTCTAGAACCTTCCAACTCTCTAGATTCTTGGAAGAAGTTTTCTTGATGTACAGGCACTCTACACAATTCTGATATATAGGGGAATTTGAGTAATCTACAAACATTTGGCCTTTGTTCTTTCTTAATCTTGAATTTTATCCAATGTGCCTACCTTCACATTGAAGCAACTAACCAGTGAAGATGTGTTGACTCAGTTTGGAGGATTCCGTCAAGTCCTTCCTAAATTATCCTCTGTTGCTTTATTCTCTGCAACAAATGTTGGCACCTGAGCTGCAATTACCTTCAAGATGATACTTTTTGCTTATGCTTATCATGAACGTTGCAAAATAAGATGCAAACTGTAAAGTGCTATGGAACTATTAACTGGAGTTTCTGTACCTAGAGAATCTAGGCATATCCTAGAGCTACTAGCTCAACCTTCCAGAAGAATAATGGGTTTTCAGAGTTTCATGATCAGTTTTATATCAGAAATATTTTAACAATACAGAAATGCAGACCATATCCATTCCCCAAAGATGGGAAGGGTGGTTTCCTCGTTAAGGTAGAGACAAACTGAGACTTTGAAATCCAGAGGGCACTCCTGTGGAGCATGTGATGGAAACTCCTGACTGTATAGTGAGCAGGCAAATAGCTGGGCAGATGTGCCATGGTTCCTCAAGCTACTAACACATATTTTACACAAGTTTGGCTGTGGGAAATATTTTCTGTTTTAAAAGCAATGGGAAGAGTTGACATGAATAATACATTTTTATCTATGCCAATATTTTAAAAACAAAGCTGCAGTGCCGTCTTCCTTCCAATCTGCTTACATTTTGCATTAGGCTTCAGTAAGGATGTTTCAGCAGGAATTTCATTTGAAATCCAAAATAGTTTATGCTACTACTTCAAATTCAAAGCAACCTCATATCCACAGATTCACCATTGTAATGGATTTTTAAACACATTTATTATCACACAATCATTGCAGAGATGAAAGATAACAAATGTAGCACAAACAGGGTTCTCCTCATCATATTTCCCAAAGAGATTTTCTGTGAAGAGAAGGAAGACTAGGTAAAGGCTCCAGCTTGGGTTCAGACTCAGGAAAGAGGCACTTTTGTAACTCAAAAGTAAATTGTTGCTGGCCTCATCTGTTTCTCTCAAAGGCTTCTTGGAAAATGACATCATAAAATAGAGGTGGATTTGTGTTTCAGACACAAAAGAGAAACTAGGTCACTCACTCATGTACCTACTTCGGGGAGCCAAAATCTCTTAAACAACATTGATTCCAACCATTTTACAGATTAGGAAGCCAGGTAGAGATGGGTGAACCACTGCACAGTTAGTGGCATCACCACTAACAGTATAGAATCCAGGACTCCTGACTCTTAATTCAATCACTTCATTATTCTACTCAGTATCAGATGTCACCATCTCCAGCCCTGGAAGAAAAAAATTTGGAAAAGAAAGTTTTTTTAGCTTCCTTTCTCATATCCTTTCTGGACCTTTGAGTCTAGTAATACTTTCCAGAAGAACAGTATGATTTTCCTGTCCCCGGTTACCCAAAGCTACATGCAATAGCGCCTTATCCAGTATAACAACTCTCCCCAGAGAGTATATCTTGGACAGTTCCCCCCTCTTTCATCTTAAAACTTACCTGCCCTGTGCCCTCTACCTTCAGAGCCAAACCAGATGATTACAGCTAATTTGAAAAAAAGATAAAATCAAGAAGTAATTAAACTCCTGGCAAAGGTGTTAATCAGTGGTGATGATGGTTTTATGTTAGGCCTTTCTGATGACTTAATCCAAAGGAGTCATTGAAGACAGGGTCAGTAGGTGGAGCTATTTTTAACTGTAACTAGCTGTAGACTGCTGGGACTGGAGTCAGGAAGAACTGAATTCAAGTTCCACCTAAGATACTCACTAGCTTCCTCATCTGTAACATAAGGATAGAAATGGCACCTATCTTGCAGGGTTGTTGTGAAGTTAAAATGAAATAATAATTACAATGCGCTTAGCACAGTGTTCGGCACAGTAGATGCTACATAAGTGCTAGCTCTCACCATCAGTATCTTCATTGTCATTGTTCAAGACATCTAGAGCTCCTCACATAAATCACATAGAAGAGTTACCTAGTATATCAACAGCTCTGTATACAACACTCTCTGTTCTCACCTTGAGTCTAAATGAAACCTTTGATGTTATATCTGCCTTTGTGTAGCACTTGACAGTTTTTTAGACATTTTCACTTATTTTTTCTTGTGATCCTGAGAGCAGAGAATGAGACAGTGTAGCTGTGCTGGAGCCTACCTCATCTGTACTCTCTTTCCATGGCCCAGTAGGTGATGAATAAATTGCAGAAAGCCCTGCTGCCTCAGCTCAGATCACTGCAGGAAGAAGTTACAGAGTCCTTCTAGATCACCCCCATGAAACAGCCTCTATGACAACAGCTCCACCAACACTTTCTGTGGTGGTTTCAAGGCTGAGAGTCAGTTCCTTACTCATTCTCTGTATTTACCATGGAACTTCAGGCTCTTGGCCCATTGTGGCACCCAAAAATGTGTGAGCATGGAGATAGGTTCATTTTGATTCTTCATCCTTTTGATTATCCCTCCAGTGAAGAACTCCCTTCTGCAAGGTGCAACACTCAAATGTCAGGGCTTTCTTCTTGAATATAATCTTATACCCCTTTTTCTTCTGGCTGATATAAATGCTATAGCTGTGTTCAGGAAACAGAGAGGTAGAAAAGGAAGGAAATATGTTGAAATAATTAAGAAACAATTTTACCTACTAAGGTCAAAGCACAAAAGTTGTTGTGAAGGTCCCCAAAGCATTGAAAAAACACCACATCAAACTAAAAAAATTTTAGATGATAATAGCAGTTTATATTTACATTATTGTTACCTGTACAAAAATGGTATTAATGAAGAAGGAGTATAGTCAGGAGAGTAGAGTTCTTAATTAGAAAAAGGAGTCTAGCAGCAAAGAGAATGAACAGCATACTTATGTATGACAAAGACAACTTAGTTCTAAGAAGGTCCAAATCTGCTCTCCTGTGGATTAACTAGAGCCTCTGAAGTAAGAAAGGAACAACCTGTGGAGAAAGCTAAAATTAGATATATCATTAAGAGGATCATCTTAAAGTACAGTTAGGAAGCTTCTTCAAGAAAACCCCATGTTCTTCTAGGAAACCAACAAGGAAAGTCTGGGTCAATAAGGTAATAAAATAACTATGGAATTGGTAGGCATCTGAGTTAGAAAAGATGAATAGTTTAATGGAATGTTATAAAGGGTCAGCTTTGGAATTTTCACAGGGTTTTCAGGATACCCTACCAGAAGCCATACTGCAACCCAGTTTCTGAAAACTAGAAAAGTAATTTGATTTCAGTGAGACTGCCAGTCAACACCATAATGCCTGCATTAAACCTCCCATTCCATACCAAAGGAAAAAACCCCACTGTCTTTGCAGTTCATGTGAATCCTCAAGTAAAGTTAGACAGGAGCTGAGCTGATACACAGTGCAGAGGGGAAATGACATTAAGCTGACATTGACAAGTATAAGCGTGTACCCAAATGTGAAAAGTGATGGGTATAATCCACAGTGTAATATGTGATCACAACTCTGGTCAGAGGCACTAGTTTTGAAAATACTCAACTTCATTTGACTCTAGAACATTCTCTAGCATATGGACTAATAAAGCACAGCAAGAAAGTCACTGGTACTACATGATATGAAGGCGATTGTTTACAGAGCAGAGAATGAGACACTGTACCTGTACTGGAGCACGTAGCTGAAAGATGGAACAGTAGACAAAATTACCCTATTTATGAAGATGAAAGGAAAAGTGAACAGAGGATACAACAGGAGAATGCAAAATCATCATGATGACAGGACAACTGAAGAAGCAGTTGTGTGCTATATAACAACGGTGGCCTGGGTGAACATATGAGTGCCAAATGCACTTCAAAGAATTAATTGTGTGAGAAGCTGAATTCCAAGGAATCAGTATCAGGAAACAATGATGGGTCAGGGATGGAGGTCATCATGGCATCCCCTTCCCCAAACAGTAAAATATTAACTCATTATCAGTTAGAAAACAAAGAGAAGCAGAACTATTTTTCTGCTGTATATGTGCATTAGATAAGATGGTGATTAATATGTCAAGGTAACTTGAAATAATTTTCAATTGATTCAGAGAAAGTTGATGCCCAAAGAAATAATCTCAAAAAATAGTGACAGTAAAATATTCAAGTTTATCAAAATTTAAAGAAGATAGCAAAGTTTTGCTGAAAATCTAGTTTTTCAGAGAATATTGAAGAGTTGATAACTAGAAAGGAAATCTTTAATGTGAGACCAGCTGAAGAAGAAATAAGAAAGGGATATAGAACAAAAGCCTTCCATTACAAGAAATAAAGGATTTTAAGATGTTGAATATAAGGAGATAGTAAGATACTAAAAACAAACCAACAGCTTACTACAAAAGAATTATTTAAAATGCTGCACCAAAAGAAACCTGTAGTCAGCTGGGTAACACAGTGAATGGAGGGCTGGGCCTCGAGTCAGGACCCTTACTAGCTGTATTGACCCTCCAAGTCACACATATGTCATTTAACCCTTTTGCCTTAGTTTCCTCATCTATAAAATGAGATGGGAAAGAAAATGGCAAATCACCCATTCCAATATCTTTGCCAAGAAGACCACAGAAGAAGCTAGAAAGAATCAGAAATGAATGAAACAATTGAACAAGAACAAAGAAAATTTCTACATTGAAACTATTCAAGAATGTTAAATTCCAACTTGTTTCCTTTTCAGGACAGAGAACACTTAAAAAAAATAAAATAAAAGCATTGCTTTGAGTGGAGACAACATTACACATAGCAGCAACACCATAACTTTGTACCATACTGAAGAAAACTCTACTTCAGAGAAAGGTAGAGACTGTGGGCCAAATCCAGAGGCAATAGCTTTCTTGCCTAGAATCTCAATTAGAATCCTCTAGGCCTAGGGTAAAGAGAGAAAACATTAGAGGTTAAAAATACTAGCCATGAGCATATACCATTAACCAACTCAGCTACAAAAGAAAAAGGATCAACAAAAGAATTAGAAATATTCAACTGATACATATGTCAAAAGAGAAAGCAAAAGTTGTTATTCATTCAGCTAGATACTCTGTTGAATTATATGTAATGCTGCTTTGTGTTTTTATGTGTAAATGCAATATTATGTTATCTTTAATATATTTAAATATTATTGTTATCTTTAATATATTTAAATTAATCTCAATAATTTACTATTACTATTATTACTACTAGTAGTATTGTTTTGCTTCCATTCAAAATTTTTCTACCTCAATTTTCTCATCTACGACATGGGGTAATTATAGATTTAGTATTAGAAAGGGCCTTAACAGGTCATTTAGTCTAACCTTTTTATTTTACAGAAAAAGAGCTAAGATTAAGTACCTTGTCCAAGTTCTGTATGATCGTTAGTGGCAGGATTGGAACCCATGGCTTCTGACTCCAAATCCACTGTTATTTCTGATATATAACACTGATTCTCACCATAGCTTTTGTTTACTCCATGATTATGAGGTTAAGACAAGCTCCTAGATGCATTTAAAGAAGAAAAGAGAGTTTTCATTTTGAATGCCACCATTTTGCTCTTACATTGCAAAATAATTCAGGGTACTTGTTTTAACAAATAAAAATATTCTAGAGAGTGAGTGAGAGCCAGGATGGTGGAATAAGCAATAAATTGCCATAACTCTACTATATTCACCTCTAAACAACCATAAAATAGAGCCCCCAAATAAATCCTAGAATAACAGAACCAGCAAAAGATGGGATGAAACAATCTTTGAGCCCAAGAAACTTGGAAGATCAACAGGCAAGGTCTGTCTCACTTGGGGAAAAGAGGAGTGCTATCCAGGACAGGAAGCATCCAAGCAAGCCAGAAGCAAGCCCACATCAGCAAATCAGCAGTAAATCCTGGGCCTCAATGTAGTGGAACAGACAAAGAGTAACACCAGGAAACAATGCCGCAGTATAGAGAGAGGACCAGGCAAACTCTAGCTCTGAAAACTGCCACATGCTTCAGTGTAGCCCAGAGCTAATAGGTAACCTCCAGCAGCCAGACCTCCATGGGCTTCAGTATAGCCCTGGGCAAATAGATATATGCCAAAACCAGTAGCACTTAAGCAAACAGGTAGCCTCCAGTGCACCATGTGTTTCAGTGTATCCCCAAGGAAACACAGAAAGACCCCACCAGCTTCACCACACCCCAGACACCAGGAGTAGTACCCAAGCTTAGCACCAGGTAAGCTCTCAAACCACTATGGCCTCCACCCATTACCCCCCCCCAATCTTCTCAATGAAGAACCAAACACAGGAATCCTCCATGGGCCTCAGGGCAACATCAATGCAATGCCAAGTAAAGAGACAGGACTGGAAACACCTGGCACAAAAAGCCCAAGACAGTGCCCCTTCTACTCCAGAAGTACAACTCAAATTTAAAAGAAAGGGAAAGGGTTCCCCCCCAAAAAAGATGAGCAAAACAACAACAACAACAAGAATCTGGTTGTATAAAGTTATAATAGTGAAAGGGAAGATCAAGACACAAACTCAGAGGAGAACAACAATGACAAAACACCTATGGGCAAAACCACAAAGAAAAATAGAAAGTGGTCTCAAGTCCAGAAAGAACTAATGGAAGAGCTCAAAAAGGAGCTTAAAAATCATATATGATAAGTAGAAGAAAAACTGGGAAGAAAAATGAGAGTAATGAAAGAGAATTATGAAAAAAAAAGAGACAACAGTTTGGGGAAAGAAAACAACTCCTTCAAAAGTGCAATTGGCCAAATAGAAAAGAAAGTACAAATGTTAACTGAGAAGAACTCAAAAATTAGAATTGAGCAAGTGGAAGCTAATGATTCTATGAGACATCAAGAATCAATCAAACAAATTCCAAAGAATGGAAAAAATAGATGAAAACATAAAATATCACATTGGAAAAAAACAACAGACCTGGAAAATAGATCCAGAAGAGACAATGTCAGGATTATTGGACTACCTGAAAACCATAATCAAAAGGAGGAACTGGACAGCATCTTTCAAGGAATTATCAAAGAAAACTGCCTTGATATCCTGAAAAGAGAGGGCAAAATAGGCATTGAAAGAATCCACAAATCACCTCTTAAAAGAGATCCCAAGATGAAAACTCCAAGCAACATTATAGCTAAATTTCAGAACTATCAGGTCGAGGAACAAATACTGCAAGTGGCCAGAAGGTAACAATTCAAGAATCAGAGAGCTACACTCAGGATTTTACAGGACTTACACAGGACTACAACAGTAAAGGATTAGAGGTTACAGAACACGAGGAAGGCAAAGGAGCTAGGACTACAATCAAAAATCACTTACCTGGCAACATTAAGCATAATACCTCAAGTGGGAAAATGATCATTCAATGAAATAAAAGGATTTCAAACTTTCATAAGAAGACTAAAATTAAACCAACAATTTTACCTCCAACATCCAGAACCAAGAAATGCATAAACAAATAAAAAAGAAAAAGAAAACAAAACAGATTCAATAGAGCTCAACTATTTACAATCCTGCATGGGAAGATGATACTTGTAATTCTTAAAAATTGTATCACTAATAATACAACTAGAAGAAATATACATAGATAGAGGGTATGGGTATAAGGTGAATGGTAATGACAAATTAAGGGATGAGAAAGAGGATTACATTGGATGCAGAAAGAAGAGAGAGATAGAATGGAGTGAATTATTTCAAATGAAAAAGCATGAAAAGGTCTATTATAGTGGAGGAAAAAATGGGAGGATGGGCAATGGGCATCACTTGAACCTTACTCTCATCATTATTGGTACAAAGAGGGAAAAATATACACAATCATTTGAATGTAGAAATCTATATTACCAGACAGAGAAGTAGGAGGAGAGGAAATTAAGAAAAAGGGGAGGGGGAAGAGTGGGTACTGACAGAAGGCAGAGGGGATCAGAGGAGGTGGTAGACAAAAGTAAAACACTGTTGAAGAGGACAAGCAGGGAAGAATAGGATGGAGAGAAACGCACAGTTAGTAATCATAACTGTAAATTTGAATGAGAAGTGGAGAACAAAGTGGATCAAAGACCAAAATCTTACAATATGTTGTTTACATGAAACACACTTGAAGCAGAGAGACATACACAGAGGTAAGGGACTGAGGCAGGAAAAAGAAAAAAACAGGGGTAACAATCCTGATCTAAGAAAAAGTAAAAGCAAAAAGAGACATAATTAAGAGAAATAAGGAAGGAAACTACATCTTATTAAAAGGCACCATAGACAATGAAGCAATATCAATAATAAACATATATACATAAATATATGCATATGTGCATAGCATCCAAATTTTTATGGGAGCAGTTAAGTGAGTTACAGTGATTATAAAATGTAAAATAGATTTCCCCCCAGGGGAGGAGCCAAGATGGCAGTGTAGAAGAAGCAAAGTTTCACAGCTCCCACACAGCCACCTTAAATATCCAGAAAATACGACTCTATATAAATTTTACGGCTCCAAAACTCACAAAAATACAGAAAACACATCTCTGGCTGAAGGCAGCTTGGCAGATGGGGCTCAACGCAGCAGGTTGGGAGCCGGGGCCAGCCCAGCCTGAAATTGGGGTCTGGCCCCAGGGTGTTGGGAGAAGCTGCACCTGGAGTCTACAATAGAGTGGATTGATGGCACCTGGTGCAATCTCCACATTTATCAAGACAAAAGAAATAAGGCTAAGAGAAAGGTCAGTGGAATTCAAGATAAATTTTGGGGGAGGGGGAAAAATGGTCTGGTGAAACTGCCCCCAGGGCAAGAAAGCAGCCCAACCTGGCTGCTTCAGAGCTCCTGGCCTGGGGAAGGGAGGGGGGCCTAAGCAATTGATCAAAGGCCAAGGGCTCTTGTGATGAGCAGCCTGGATCCAGATTGTGGTCTTGAGTGGTGGTCCAGGAGTGTGCTTTCAGCAAGCCCAAGCTGGTAGGGGTTGCAGCACCCCCCTAATAGCTCCGGCAGCTGGGAAAACTCCAGTGATTTGGGAGAGAGCTTCCCCACCTCCCCTGGAAGCAGAGTTTCACAGAGCTAAAAAAATCAAGCAATTAATTGACTGGACAACATGAGGAGAAGGAAGCAAATTAAGAACAGCAATAAAACTCTAGAATCCTTTTTTGGGGACAAAAAGGATCAAAGCATGGAATGGGAGGGAGACAACACAATCAGAACTCCCACACCAAACCTTCCAAGAAACGTGGAGATTGTCTACAAGCCATAGATCATCTTAAAAAGGACTTTGAGTGGGGCGGAGCCAAAATGGCGGTGTAGAAGCAGCAAGGTCCCACAGCTCCCACACCGCCACCCTAAACACCCAGAAAATATGAGCCCAGACAAAGTCTAGGAAAGTCTAGGACTCTCAGACTCACAAAAATACAGGAAACACATCTCTTGCTGAAGGCAGCTCGGCAGCAGGGGCTCATCGCAGCGGCCGCCCAGAGTGGAAGCCAGCCCAGCCTGAAGCCGAGGCCACAGCCAGAAGGAGCTGAGCTGAGCCGAGCTGAGCTGCACAGCAGACAGTCTTCATAGGAGAGGAGCTACAGCCTCCAGCACCTCCACATCTGCGAAGGCGTGAGGAACGGGGTCAGGAGAGGCGCAGCTCACACCGAAACAGAGACCGGCCCAGGCCAAAACCCCAGCCGTGGCCAGGAGGAGTGAGCCTCCCAAGCAGCAGTTTAAGTCTACTTCGGAGATCTATTGCACCTGAGGGAATATTCACATATGCAAACCAGGATTAGAAGGTCAGTGAAAGTGAAAGTGAAACTTTGAAAATTAATTTGGGGGAGAAAAGCAGTTTGGCCAATCTACCC
>CM053597.1:71899616-71933122 GCA_028646575.1 Pseudocheirus occidentalis
GTCAAATTTGCCAGATGGAAAAAGAATCTCAAAAGCATTCTGAAGACAATAATTTGTTCAGAATTGGAGTGGAGGAAGTGGAAGCAAATGACTTTATGAGAAACCAAGATACTATTAAACAGTTACAAACAAATGAAAAAATAGAAAGCAATGTGAAATATCTCCTGGAAAAAAACACTGACCTGGAAAATAGATCCAGGAGAGACAATTTGAAAATTATTGGTTTACCTGAAAGCCATGATCAAAAAAAGAACTTGGAAAGCATCCTTCAAGAAATTCTCAAAGAAAATTGCCCTGATGTTTTAGAATCAGAGGGCAAAATAGAACTTGAAAGAATTCACTGATCATCTCTTTAAAAAGATCCCCCAAAGAAAACTCCTAGAAATTTTATAGCTAGATTCCAAAATCATATCTATATATATACATATGTCTATATTAGAGGGTATATGAGCATGTGTGTATATGTGTACATTTAGGGTACAGGATCAATAGAATACAAAGGGATGATACCTTAAAAGGTGAAATTCTGAGGTGGGAGAGGACTAGAACGAGAGGAGACAGGGAGAGACAAAATGGGGTTAATCATCCCATATAGAAGAGGCAAGGGATAACTGTTACAACTTTACCCTCATTTACTCTCATTGAATCTGGCTTAGGGAAGGAATGACATAAATTCTGAACTGGGTATCATGCCACACAGGAGAGCAGGAGGAATGCAGATGAGAGGCAGGATGATGGAGGGGAAGGCAGGGTCTGGGGGAGTGTTGCTGGAAGCACACACTTCAGTAAAAGGACAGAGACAGGGCAGAGAATAGAACAAGGGAGGGCAGCATAGGAAGGAGGAACATATAATCAGCCTCTCAAATAGGTCCACTGTGGAGATGTCCTGCATAATTACACATGTACAGCCTGTATTGAATTGCTTGTTCTTCCAGTGGGTGTGGGTGACAAGGGAGGAACCGAAAGAATCTAGAATTTAAAGTTCTACAATCAATGTTAAAAAACAAAACAAAACATATATTTAAAACATAAAATAAAATGTAAAATAGATTATTTTGATTATATGAAAATAAAAAGCTTTTGTACAAACAAAACCAATGCAACTGAGATTAGAAGGAAAGCAGAAAAATTGAGAAACAACCTTAATAGCATGTATCTCTGATAAAGGCCTCATTTCTCAAATACATAGCAAGCTGAGTCAAATTTACATGAATACAAGCCATTCCCCAATTGATAAATGGTCAAAGAATATGAATAGGAAGTTTTCAGATGAAGTAATCAAAGCTATCTATAAGCATATGAAGAAGTGCTCTAAATGACTTTTAATTAGTGATAAACAAATTAAAACAACTCTGAGGTACCATGTCACACCTATCAGATTGGTTAATATGGACAAAAAGTAAAAATTACAAATGTTGGAGAGGATATGAGAAAATTGGGACACTAATACACTGTTGTTGAAGTTATGAACTGACCCAACCATTCTGGAAAGCAAATTGCAACTATTCCCAAAGGGCAATCAAACTGTGCATACCCTTTTATCCACCAATACCACTATATCAATTGGGGAATGACTAAACAATCTGTGGCATATTAATATAATGGAATACTATTGTGCAATAAGAAATTATGAACAGATTTCAGGGAAAAAAACCTGGAAAGACTTGTATGAACTGGTGCAAGGTGAAATGGGCAGAATCCAGAAAATATTGTACACAGTATCAGCAACATTGTGTGATAATCATCTATGAATGCCTCAGATCTTCTTGGTAATACAATGCTCCAAGACAAATACAAATTACTCATGAAGCAAAACGCTAGTCACATCAAGAGAAAGAACTGATGGACTCAATGCAGATGGAAGCATGTTTATTTCATTTACCTTATTCTTTTTGTGTGTGTTTTTTCCCTTTTTATCTCTTTCTTCTTTCATAACCGTGACTAATAAGGGAATGTGTTTTTCATGATGGCACATGTACAACTTATATTTAATTGCTTATCATTTTAGGAAGAAGGGAGGGCAGTGAGGGAAAGAGGGAGAAATTTGGGAATTCACAATCTTGTTAAAAAAATTAATGCTAAAAATTGTTGACATAATTGGGGGAAAATAAAATACCATTTTAAAAAATAGATAAATGAAAAAGCATTCTAAATGGCATTGTTACTTATTTTAACCTGATGGGAAGAAGCATAATGGGATAGTAGATAAGAAATCCAACAAAGAAAGAAAGTAGAAAACAAGAGCTATAAAAGATCAGATGCCTTATAATACCTACTTTTGAGGATAACGATGCTACCAAAAGCGATTGATTAGAGACATTACAAAATTAGTTGTGAATGGGGACAAGCAGTAGATAGAGCACAGGACTAGGAGACAGGAAAACTGATTCTGAGTCCTGGCTCAGCCTCTTCATAGTTGTATAAACTTGGCCAAGTCACTTACACTTTTTCTCATACATAAAAGGACCTACTGGGGCCAGATTCTCTGAAGAGTTCTTCCCAGGTCCAAAATGTATAAGTATAATGAAAAGTACAAGATGCCAAGCTAAGGTAGAAAATATATAAATTGTAGAATAAATAAATCTTCACATGTTCAAATGAAAAAATTAAAATGATTTTTACTGCTTGTAAGTCAGCTTATTAAGGAAAATAAGTCCAAAAGGGACAGCTTCATTACCATAAGTTCCTGCTCTGTTCATACAAAAGTATATATTTTTTTCACTTATTCATCAAAGCTGTACTGTCCAACAGTGCCAGGGGAAATGAAATCCTATTTCTTCTCAAGAAAGGGCAACATTAAAAAAGTAAAAAGGCTGACAGGACTTTTTTTTCTGTTTTCCCTCACAAAGTTACCATGTTGCCTGGACAATAGCAATGAACTTGAAGTCATGTGAGCCCTGGAATCAAATCCCAGCTTGGAGACTCTAGGCCAGACAGAGTCTCTCTGGCTTTTGGTTTGATCATCTGTAAAACAGATTTAACAATGTACTTGAACTTCATAAGGCTACTGTGAACCTCAAAGCTGTATATAAATTCAAGTTGCTATTACAATCTCCCTCTCTTCAGGTGTTCCTCTCAATTAGATGATTTCACT
Organism: Pseudocheirus occidentalis; assembly: GCA_028646575.1. Lineage (NCBI taxonomy): Eukaryota > Metazoa > Chordata > Mammalia > Diprotodontia > Pseudocheiridae > Pseudocheirus > Pseudocheirus occidentalis. Next base: position 71,902,711 of record CM053597.1, read on the forward strand.
AGGAGTGAGGGATGCCAGCAGCCTGTTCAGCTGGCAGGTTGTTTAACCCAACCCTTCTTGTGTTTGTTCCTCTAAACTCAATTATTCTGTGGGCTCAAATTATATTGAATTATGCTTCTCACAATATTCGAAAAGGCTCATTTGTTCGGGGAATTACATGACTCTAATTATATCACAAAAATGCTGACAACCAAAAGAGCTAATGAAATGCAGTGTGCCACCAGCAGCAGTCCCTGGAAAGTGGAGTGTTATGGCATGTTTAAACATTGCTATGAATGCCAGTCAAGTGCAAAATGAATGGAAACAAATTTTATTAACTCTAATGATGACTTCTGCCTATAGAACACCTCTTATCCCCAGTGTGTCTCTGTAAAACTCACAACTTCTACATTCATGCTGGACCCTACCACCAGGAAGAATCATCAGGGGGCTATCCTTCCTAAGACATTTACTTGTTTCCCCAAAAATACTCTCATCATGTCAGTACCCAGCTTGAGAACCTTCAGGAGCTTTTTATTATGGCTATCCAAGTCCTTGTACCTGCCTTTTGAAGTTCTCCATAACCTTGGATGAATGCTACTCTACTCAAAGTTTCCCATACATGCCTTCCAGTTAAATAAGGACATCTATTCATAAGACCCAGTATTTACTATAAGAACATTGACCATTTGGAGACATTTTGTAATTCTTCTCATGCTGTGACCCATATCTGTAATTCTCTTTATCTTAATAATATGTCTGTTTGCAAAACAACTGAACCAACACAGAAAGGTGATTGAAGCATCTTACTCCTCTTGCAAGCTACACACTTTATCAAGGCTAAAAGAATGGACATATTTGTTTATATGTCCAAGAAAATAAATGGGACTTAGTAATGTCCTCGGTAGGTTCTCATCTGATGTTACTTCTTATGTGGCTCCCCAATACATATCTCCTATTAAGGCTTTTGTGGTCAGTGCTCCCCTCCATGGTTTCGCTAGCCATGTAACATCATTCATATCTAAGACTAATGGTTAGCAATGCTAATGGATGAAATTCCTTAAGCCTCGCAAAGAGTTCTAGAAATGTTAACTCATTCAACCCTCATAACAATCCTGGGAGGTAAATGCTATTATTGTTCCTATTCTACAGACGAGGAAAATGAGGGTGGGACTCTATCAGGTCACCCAGCTAGTAACTGTCTGAGGCAGGATTTGAACTCAGGTTTTTCTGACTCCATATCAAACACTTTATCCAAAGTATATCTATCTGTCTAGATGCCTGCACTATTCCACAGTTCCCTAGAGAGGACAGGATTATCCATCACTATCACCATTTACTATAATGATTCCTTTGCTATCCTATGAAACCTTGTTCTCTCCATATTCCTTCATCATCTCTCCTCCTAATACAATGGAATGAGCATGGTATGTACTAGTTGGACTAATGAGACCAGCCTGATTACAGTGAGTATATGTAGAAGAGTAATGAAGAATCAAGACTGGATTGATAAAATTAGGCCTACTTCAATAGGACTTTCAGAGTTTAATGGAGCAGAACTTGGTTTGAATCCTGGATCAGCTACTTACCAACTATTCTAGCTTGGGCAAATAACTTCACCTTTCTGGGGTTACAGTTTAATATGTAGAAGAAGAGAATCAAACTGGCTGATCTGTCAGGTTGCATCCCTGCTACCACCACCACGCCCCAATCTAAATACTAAGATCTCCCTGGGTATCAGTTTCTTTATTTTCAAAATGCAGATAATAACCTTTCCAATACCTACCTCAATGAACTGAGGTGAGTAAAACATTTTGGAAAGTTAAACTCCATTTAGAAACTAGCTATTAATAAGAGAGGCAAAAGACATACAACTTGAAATGGGAGTAATTGGAGAAAAATGAAGAAATGAAAAAGTAGAAAGCAGAAATTGACCTAAACACAGTTAAGCCAGACAAACATAAAACCACCCCTTCTTTCTGCTTTCAGTTTAAAAAGAGAAAGAATCCCATGTTATTAATAACTATTCCCATACACTATGAATCCCGAGAAAGAGGTCACTAAATCTCATGTATCCTCTGAATAGCAAACACAGTGGTGCTCCACAAAATCTTAGCTGAGGATGAGATTATTAACAATAAAAATGACAGCATTGTGGGGTTTAAATTGAATTTGTACCTTTAGTTAAAAGAATTAGTGGTTTACTGTTTTAAAGGGGGCAGGGGCGCGATTGATTGCTTACAAGTAAGATGTATTCTTTTGTGAAATGTATTCCATATATTACTAACAAGTATGAGAAATATGTTAAATGCCATAATGATAAAGAAGGGCACATTACTTCTCACTGATACACCTAGTATAAGAATAATTCACTTGTTTGCAACTGGAGATTGCTTTCCTTATTATTGCCTGGCACACAGTAAAAATTTAATAAATACTTGTTGACTGACTGACTGGTATAGGAATGAAGAGTAGGAAAGTTCTGAATGTTCAAAAAATACTAATATCAAGCAGAAATACACCACACCAAAAACTCAAATTGAAAGGAGAAAGAAAAAGAAGGTACCTGTTCCTATCTCAAAGTCAGTTGTTGGTGATAAGAATGGAGGAACCGTGTGGTAAAGATTTGCAAAATGCCTAGGTATTACTCTACTGAGGATGTGCCTAGAAAGCTACTAAGTCATGGCAAAAAATCCCTTCAGCCAGCACATGAGGAGACTTCAAGCTGTCATCACCCCAGGCACAGTTGTGATCATGCTCATGGACACCATAGGGGTAAGCAAGTAGTTTACCTCAAGCAGTTGGCTAGTGATTGGACCTCTGACCATCAACCATGGTCCTCTGAGAAGGACCCATCAGAATTTTGTCATTGCCAACCTCTACTAAGGTTAACCTTTTAGGTATAAAAATTCCAAATCATCTTACTCCAAAAAGAGTCTCTGTAAACCTAAACACCAAGAAGGAGAGATTTTTGACACAGAAAAGGAGAAATATGAAATTACAGAATAGTGTAAGGTTAATCAGAAAACAGTGGACTCTCAGATCGTACCCCAAATCAAGAAAATTCCTCAGCTCCATGGCTGTCTGCATTCTGTATTCTTTCTCTCCAATGGAGTTTATACTCACAAATTGGTGTTTTAAATGTCTTGCAGAGAACTTTTATTAAAATATTTGGAATAGCAAAAAAATAATAATACTATCCATTAGCAACTATCAATATTGATAGCAATAAACAGATCCATTTCTTTCCTCTAGGGCTTTGCACTGACCATCCCCTCCCTACCAGACTAGAAAGTACTCCTTCAACCTCTGCCTTATAAAGTCCCTCATTCCTTCAAGATGCAGCTCAAATTTTACCTTCTACATGAAGCCTTTTTTTACTCCCTCAATTGATAGTGACCTTCTCACACTAGCATATATGGAGAGGAGAGAGACAGAGAGAGACAGACAGACAGACAGACAATGTATTTTCTATGTGTATATGTGTGTGTGTATACAAATAGAGGAAGATTCTCCCCAGATAGAATGTAAGCTGCTTGAGGGTAGGGATTATGTCACTGGGATGTGGGGTATATTCTCAGCACCTAGCATAATGCCTGGCACAAAGGAGACACTTAATACACATTTGTTGATTAACTAATTAATTGAACAAGTGTAGACAATCCCAACAATGGAAAATCTAAGATTTACTCCTACCTAACTTTGAAATATACCCAAGGGCACAGATTCAAAAACACATGTGCAAAGGTATTTACATTCAGACATAAATGTTGAACATATTATCTCATTCCCCCTCAAATTTCAACCCTGCTGCCAGTATACTGTAACCCAAGGGGGTGGTGAAAATGAAAAAAAAAACTTTAGATCACCTATAAGGTGGATAATCCACTTGTAGGTAACTAAAGGCTGACTATAATGACTAAGACCTCACCGTCAATGTGTTGCTACATTACATCTACCACAGGTGCTGTAAATGGCCATGTCTTTTTGTTTACTTTTGAGTGCTGCCCTGATGTTTTCTATTCCTAAGGTGATAGAAACTTTCTCTTTACCCATTTTGTATTGAATGGTTGTTTCCTTGGTCAAATAAGAGCCAATGACTAAGTAGGAAAACTGTGCAGAATATTCACAAGCCAACCATGTGCTCAGCAATCAGAGGAAGCTGGGAACGAATGAAAGCAGCAAGTATTATTAATCACTTGCTCTTATGCCAAGCATTATGTCTTTAAGTACTTTACAAATATTATCCCATTGGATGCTCAAAACAACCATGGGAATTATTATTTACATTTCACAGATGAGGTAACTGAGGCAGATGGTGCTTAAGTGACTTATCTAGGTTCACACGGATAGTAAGTGTATGAAGCCAATTTTAAATTCAGATCTTCCTGACTCCAGGTCCAGCACTGTATCCACTTTACCAACCTATCTGCCTCTAGGCACTCTAGGTAAGGCAAAGGGAAAATTCCTAGCATAAAAGGTTTTTTCTCTGGACCATTTCCACTTTTTTCTATTTTATTTTATTTTTAATTTATGAAATAAAATAAGTGCTTCCATAACTTAGTATGAAAGTATAGAAACTTTGTCCTGCTCTGTCTCTGACTGGCCTGATTCAACTCTCTTTAAGCAACCTAATGGTCTCCTAGGGATTCACCGAATTAATGCTGAAATTAGTGAGGACACATGATCTATATAGTTCACTGTAGCTTAGAATTCCACTCAAGAGATTTTCCAGCCTCTCCCTTCTTGATAGCTATGATTATAGGCATGTACCACCACCTGTGACTATCATACCTTCTTAGCTCCACTTCTCCAGAAATGGAAGTTCATGTTCCTTCAAACTCTGCAAGATCCTCAGTCAGCAAAGATTGAACCACATCAGCAAGAATGCCCTTAAACTAGAACATGAAAGGGGCTCTGGGCCTTATACAAAGATCTACAAAGAGAAGAATTACCATTTAACATTCACTTAATCAAAAAATCCAATTCAGCAAAAGACCCCTTCCCCAAACATTCCAGTTAATTAAGTTCTTGGGGGAGGGGAAAGATTGAGCTTTGGCACAGATTTGTTTTATTCATTTCTGTTTGGGTTTTTAGTCTCCCAAGCCAACAGTGCAGCAATATTTTACTGTAAAGCATAATACAATTGATACTGGATTATAATCACCCAATTAAGGTAGATGTGTGAGAAACAAACAAATAAAAAACATTATTTTCAGCTCTTAGCATGGTACCTGGTATATAGCAGGTGCTTAATAAATGTTAATTGAATTGAAGGAAGAATTCAGTAGCACAGAAGTAACTGGAAGACAAGTTAGTTGGGAGTAGGGGGGAACAAATGCAGCTACTCCAGTAAATTCAAATGTTTCTGGTTCTATGGATTTCATGTAACAACTTTTTTTAATCATTGGCTTCCCCCTAACACCTAACACAATTTTTTTTTTGCTTTTTCTTTTTTGGAGGGGCAATTGGGGTTAAGTGACTTGCCCACACAGCTAGCAAGTGTTAGGTATCTGAGGCCGGATTTGAACTCAGGTCCTCCTAACTCCAGGGCCAGTGCTCTATTCACTGTGCTACCTAGTCCCCGCCCCCTCCCCTTACACATTTTTAGGCTTCTTATTTCTATCAGTTGGTACAGGACCTGGAAACACCAGCAAATGTTAAAACTGGCCAAAGTAAAATATAATCACAACAGTAAGTCTGTTGAAGGCAAAGGAAAATTATTTAGATCATTGTCCATTCCATTAGTACTCAAATATTCAAATTAATCTCTAATCTCCTTGATATGACTATTCCTTTAAATAACACTGATTGCTATTGATCCATGATTGCTCATCCTGTACACGTCTTGTCCACATATTTCCAGAAGTTTGCTGAAGGACTCTAGCCAATGTATTGAGGGCCTTCTTTATCATCTCTTGATACCTTGAGTCTGATAACAGAAAATACAAGCTGTTCATCAATTCTCCCTCATTCTTGGTTTGTGATCAGTTCATCTTTTAAGACATACATATATTTGATTATATCCTTTACATATATCTTTTTATAGCTTATTTTTCAGCATGCTCACATCCATTATATTCTCTTCAAAAGCTATAATTTTCCACAACCATCAGGTATACAAGTTATGGATCAAATAGCATAAATAAGTAAGCCAATGTGTATTTAGCACCTTCCCATGTATTGATTTTTTTTTATTCTTCCCCCACTCTTTTTTAGTTCTGTTCACAATTGCTCTCTTCTCTCCCCTCCCCTGATGTGGCCAACATCCTCATGCCAACCCCTTGTTGTACAAGGTCATCAATGTAACTTCTCTTCTTGGTAATTGCCTTTTTGCTCTAGATTTTTTTCTCTCCCCAACCCAAACATCAAAACTTGCCTGTCTCATGTTCTGTATCCTGTTCTTTTAGGAGCTTGCACTGCAATGTTCAAGGTTCCATCTAATGGAATCTCATTCTAATAGATGTTAATAGCTTAGCATATTAACCCACTTAGGGAATATTTGGATTCTTTAAAGTCTTCTGGCATATCAGAAAGAACAGTGGTTTGATTTCTGGTTCTAACATGAACCAGCTCTATGAACTTAACCACTTTGAGCTTGCTTTCTCCAATGTAAATCTAAAAAGCTCAATAACGCCTGTATTCTTTGTAATATATGATAATATATTTGCAAGCACTTTGTAAACTAAAAGCATTTTTACTACTAAACCAAAAGATCAATCTCTAATGGCTAAATTTCAAAGATGAGAGCAAAACAATATCTATTTTCCAGGGTTTGCAATCTAATAGAGTAGATGCGATGAGAACACATAATTGTTATACAAAGCAGAATATAGTGAGTGCCAATAAGAGGAGCACAAAGTGCTAAGGAGATTTGGAGTAGGGAGCAGTCACATTCACTGCAAAGAAGGGAAGAGTAGGGGACCTGGAAAGCTTTCATGAAGAAATAACATAGAAAAGGTATATAAGAAGTTGGCAAGAGGGGAATGGTGAGGAATTATAGAGGGAGGAAACTTCATAAACAAGGTACAAGAAGAATAAATGGAAGTGTGCAAATAAAATCATGAAACAAAAAAATAGCTCCTTTAATATCTTTTTTATTTTTTTTTATGAAAATCCCCTATATTTCCTTATCCAAAATGCTTGGTTTTTCCTTAACAAAAAGCAAGTTTCCAAGATCTATGCCAACACCCAAACTCTTCCTCATAACAAAATTCCCTTTAAGGTGCCAATTCTTTCAGATCACTTACTTCTTCCCTAGTTCTGGAAATGTTTAGCCAAAGGGTTAGCTAACAGATTCAAAGAAGGTATGAGGGGCATACTTGGGTTTGTCCCAATAAAACATGACCTGCCAAAAATAATTTTTGACTCACATTAAGACATAAATTTGTTCCAGCCAATATGTTCAAATAAATTTCAATCCATTTGGTATTGGTTTTTGACAGATAATGCTAATTGAGTCCTTTGAGGAAATATCATTGTATGGAAAGGATCATACTTGTTCTATGATGGGATTTGCTAAATCGATTATTACATTGGATTAATGCCCTACATTTAAAACTTCAGTAAATTACATTTTCCAATTCTTTTCTATCTGTCATGTTTCATTAAGAACAGAAAACTGGTCAGAAGAATTCACAAATAGCACTCAACAACCTATTTATTAATTATTGTAACAAGGGTGTTCAGGATGGGATTATTTTTTATATAGTCCCTTTCCTAAGTCTGGGAGGACTTTTTTCCACCATCTTATCAAACCTGTTTCTTTGATTAGCTTTGGAAAGCTTACCTATATGAAGCCTTCCCTGTCTAGAAGAAACAGAGTAACCATTACCCTAGCCTTACCCTATGCATAGCTTCCAAACAGTTTCTTTTTCATTCTTATACCCTGCAAAATTGAAGATGACATGAGACAAATCACTTCGTAAAGATTTTTAAAAATACTATTCTTGGAACAAAGCAAGTATTTAATAAGAGTCTGAATCATTTATTTATATATACAAATTCAAGGTACCATTATAAGTTATGTTACATTCTATACAAAGTGTATATAGAATACACACATAAGCAATTGATTATTGTCTGAAGTTAATAAACATATTACGCCAATAAATCTGGACAACCATCTAAACCAAAGTGAGAATCATATAAATTGACAGTCAACTTATAAAAGGGTATTGGAAGGAGACATGATGAACTTCATCCTGCCACATGAAGGAGAAAGAAAATAAAGTGAAAAAAAGTACTAGCTCTTTATTTGAACCCCAGAAGACCTGTCTCCAAATCCTACATCTGAGGTTTATTAGCTTATTAACTGAGTAAATCACAACCTCCCAGAGACTTAATTTTCTCATCTGTAATAACGGGAGGTTGGACTGAATACCCTCAGAGATATTTTCAAGGTCTAGATCTATGATCCTATATTCTGGGTGCTTCAGAGAAAAGTGATAGAATACTAAATTAGGGCCCTTTACTGCAGCAGACTGAAAGAGGGCTCTTAGAATTTGGCTATTTTTGAAATGAGGAGAGTTGCTCAGTTCCTCTTATCTATTTTAATACCTACATTTGGGGCAATGGCCTCTCCAAATGAGTGATTACATGGTAACTCAGAATCTGCACTAGGGAAAGGAAAAGGAGAAAACTCAAGCACAAGAAAGGGACATCCAAATGAGATTTGTTCAAGGACATTCTGGAACAAGAAGCAGGATGAAGTAATACATGGAGAGCCAGAAAGATCAGGGTTCAAATCCCAACTCTGACACATATTAGCTAGACGACCTTGGGCAAATCACTTAACCTATTAAGGCTCCAGGCAACTCGCCAAGACTATAAGTTGCAAAGAAAGTGCTTACTTGCATTAGTAGAGGGAGTTTTCTCACTGGAAAGTTCTCTAAACCAATGAAATTAGAGAGTTGGTCACTATTGCTCTGGACTGTTTACAGAGACCTCAGAGGTAAAGAGATAGAAGTGGTAATATGGTCCTCCAAATTTACTTACGGACTGAGGTAGTGGTACAATATGGCAACACTTAAAATAATTCTGATGATGTTCATTTTTATACAGGAAAAGTCCTACCTCTGATGTTTTATTTTTCCCTTGCCTCCAAAATACCTTCATGACCTTATGACCAAAGCCTGAAATTCTTTTAACCAGGACAAAGCTTTTCATGTTCTTACTTGCCATAAGGTTTACAAAGTAAAATACCCTTGCCTCAGATGTAAATAACTAAGATCAGATTCAAGTTTTGAGAGTGAGATTAGAGATGGGTATCTGAAGAGGAAGAAAAAAACATCTTGAATGCAAGAAAGAAGCTCAAACGTGCTAAGGACAAACTCCCATTAAGACCATAATTTTGCTTGCTTTTCCTGAGGAAAGGAGAATCCTGTCTCTTTAATGTCTTCCTAAAAGTAAATTCCTTTTGTATTTGGCAAATTACAGATCAGGGCTTGAGCAGGTATACTGATTAAAAGATACCCAAGGATGAGTTCAGGACCTTGCACATAGTATTTCTCTTAAGATGATTCTTGATCCATTGGAAAAAGGGAAAGGGGAAAAAAATCTAATTCTTTTCTCCTCTGACTTCAGAAGACTGTGTAGGGGTATAATTTTCTAGGTCTGAAAAGTGAATAAAAGAATAAAGGTAGTGGCAGCCATATTCTGTCCATCTTTTTACCAGGAAATGCCTTCCTTAGTGAAGACAATTTTATGGTCCACCAAGCAGGAGTGGCCATTGTTCACCAATGTCATTGTTTCTGGAAGGATGATGAAATAAAGGTAGAGACAAATGGGGAAAATTATATAGGTGGGATATTGACCTAAGTCATAGTAACAGATGTCCATGAGATAAAACAAAAGGTAAAATACCATATCATATACTACAGAGGACCCAGAACATCATCTTTATACTGAAGGTACTTTGCCCTTTTCCTTAGGAGATCTCCAAGTGTCTAAGGAACCAAGAGTTGTAATTAATAATTGGCAGTAGCAGAGATAGGGTAGATAAATTCCCTTAAATCTACCACAAGTCTTTGAAAGATTTGAGCAGCAAAAATCACAAGACTAAAGATCCTTAAGGATGGGACTACATTTCCTTGTCATAAGACTCCAAACCAAATCCTATACAGAATTCCCCTTCTAGGGACAGATGGAAAATAATAAACAAGTCTCTGAGGCCAAATTCAGGATATAAATCTCCTCAGAACTACTGGTTTCAAATAAATTTGTTAACCAAATTCATGAGTCTTTGGGCTGAATTTCCATGGAACAAGATATGCACAAGAACTAAAGTGGTACTGCTGATTGCATCCCTTAGATAAAAGAAGACATAATAAATTTACTGCATTCCAAACATTTCATTTTCCCTTTTGGAGTGGTCTCAGCATTACATATCTCAAATAAAGATACTTGTCATTCCTTTCACCAAACCTTTCAGCCAGAGGGAAATGGTGATTTGTAACCCACCTGCCAGCTAAGTCAATTGAAAGAAAGTTTCATTTTAAGTGGTTCACACACTGTCTTTAAAAATTCATGTATCTTAGTGGATTCATTGTGCAAAAGGTTTAAGATACAATGAAAATTTACAACTCTAAGAAAAAATATGAAAAAAAATAAATGTCTTATGGAACAGGGTTTCAATATCTGAAACTTTTTCCTTTCTCTTCATTCTCATCAAGCACTGAACCATTTTTCTTTGTTTTGCAGTATGTATTCATGGATGCATAAACTCATTTACTAAATCTAGAAGCCATATTTCCTTCCACTAGGAAGTTAATGTTTTCAATGTTGATTTATCTACTTATGTTCATTGTCCCTCAGTTTTCTTCTTCCTGAGATCTTTGATAATTTCAGCCTTTTTCCCCTTTCATTTTTCCTTTTCTGCCTCTGTCCCCTCTGATAGTGGTTTCCTTTGGGGACAGATCTCAAAGCAGATCAGCCTCTTTCCACACTGGGCAATAGGTTCACTAGCCTTTGCCCCAAGTGACTTTTGGGTGATCAGAACTGACCCTAGCTGCATGTCCTGTTCTTTCCAGCAGGCTTAGTGTAGTGCTACACACACACACACACATACACACACACACGCATGCACGCACACACACACATGCACGCACACACGCACGCATGCATGCACACACCAAATGTGCAGTGTTCTGTCCTGGTGTCCTGTTCCACTCCCTCTGTTCCTTAGTTCTCTGACCTGGCACTATCAGTTCAGAGACCTGCTGCATGACTTCTACAGTTGTCCAGCCCAGCCCTAGCAGTTCTGAGATTTGCAGCCCTTATATTATGTGGTTGCAGGCCCCAACAGGCATTTGCTCCAGGACTGAGGTAGCAGGTCAGATTACTCCACTTTAGCCTACCATAGTTTCAAGTCCACAGAATGAGATGCCTCTCTGAAGATAAGCTCATCAATTCTAAACTCACCATCACAATGCTAGGTCAAGTTTTGATTGACTCCATGACCTTCAGCCTCCCCTCCCCTCTATCCAGAAGGGAGAATACCAAACATCTCTTCCCAGCACTTTCATTTATAATGGGCAGAAACTGAACTCTCAGATCACTCCACTTTACAACTGTTTTCCTGCCTGGTTTCACCTGCGTGGAACAAGATGACTTTGTTCAAGGTAACTCCTGGTGTTCACTCTTCCTCCTGCTCACCCTAATTTCTCACTTCCTCTTTTTGTTTTTGTTTTCCCCCTTTAGAGTGTAACCTCATTAAGGGCAGGTACTGTCTTTCTTTTTATTATTTGTATCCTTGGCCATTAGCACAGTATCTGGCAAATAAGAGGCACTTAATAAATGTTTACTGGATTGGATTAGATTAAGAGAGAGGCAGTAGTCATCAGAGGATGGAAAGATGAATTAAAGGTTGACGTTGAATGAATAGGAAGTTTTATATATTTCTGGGACATGTATATGAAATTGTACACAGAGCACCGCAAGGCTGTCAAACCTGATAATAACTACCAATTAATAGTCATTCATTTGAGAAAAATAATACTGAAAAAAAGGAAGCTAGAAAGCAGTACTTGTCATTATTGAGTCCTGAGTAAAAAAGCAGGTGGTGTTTTCATAACTGGTTCTGATTATGTCTTAGATGAGAAAGGCAAATTCAGACCATGAGCCACTGGTTAAGAAGATGACGGCCAAAAACAGGCTTCTAATTTCTATACTATAGTCTGTCCTTAAGAGGTAGAAATAGAGTCTTGATCAGGTATAGAATTCATATAACTCTGTGTGTGTGTGTGTGTGTGTGTGTGTGTGTGTGTGTGTGTGTGTGTAAGGCCAAGCAACAGTATATTTCCAAAAGAATGCTACTGTGAACAGCTTTCAAGATTCTGATTACACAGTAATAGTGAACACTTTGTTTATTCCATTACAAATCAAGACTCAGTGCAATATTCACAGTACAATATTCTCAATATTATATCTTATTACAGAAAGTCACAATATTTAGAACAAGGAACAAAAGAAGAATCACCTGGTTTCCCTAGGGGGAAAGCCAGCTTAACACTTAAAGTTTCAATCAATCAATTAACAAAAGAAAGATTCAATCAATCAAAAAAGAATCACCTAGTTTCCCTAAGGGGGAAACCATTCTCACTTAAAGATTCAATCAACAATTCACAATATACTGATCTTCCACTATGGGGCAACCATTAACTTTGGTCTCCAATATAGTCCTTAGAAAACCACACAAATTTTCCATCCCTTGATTTCCAACAAACCTCAGTTTAGTCCAAGGGGAGGCCTTTTCTTCATTTTGACTCTGGGTAGTCTCTCTGATTCCCTGGATCTTCTTCCCTGGTCCCAGTTCCCTCTTGAATCTGCCAAACAATCACCTAGATTCAGGAGCAGACAGCTGACAGGTTCTCATCTAGTCCTCAAAGGAAAACAGCTCCCAGGTCCTTGTCCTCAGCAAACATCAGTTTAGTCCAAGGGGAGGCCTTTTCTTCATTTTGACTCTGGGTAGTCTCTCTGATTCCCTGGATCTTCTTCCCTGTTCCCAGCTTCCTCCTGAATCTGCCAAACAATCACCTGGATTCAGGAGCAGACAGTTGCCAGGCTCTGATCTAGTCTTCAGAGATAAACAGCTCCCAGGTCCTCGTCCATTCCTCAGGGCAATCCCTGGCACACACTGAAGTTCAGAGGGTTCAGCACACCTCAAACCCTTCAGGACTTCTCTTGCCTGGAACTCAAGGATCAGCCAGGCCACAAACAAACAAAGTCCCATCCTGTTCACGTTTCAGTCAGCTTCCAGATACTGGGAGAGGAACTCTAGCTCTCTCTCCCCCTCTCTTTCTCAGCTGACTTCAGTCTCCATGAATCTTCCTTCACTGAGGAGCCAAATCCAATTCTCTCTTCTCTTTCTAAAATTCTTCTTTATATACATCATTAGCCTCCTATCTCAGCCAATAGCCTTCTTCCAAGTCAACAGGGGAGTTCATACCCTCGCGACAATGGACAGAGTTCACGCCTTCCATACTTAGCCCTAAGTTACTAGGTGCTACTTAGCCCTAAATATCTGATAAACTGATTACTATTACAGTGTGTTACCTGGAGTCTTGCAAAACTGAACAGGGAGGCTTTAAATTGAAAATGATAGAGAGAAAACATCCTATAGAATTAATTAGCCAATTCAGCTACCACAGAAAACAGCAGGTACATTATAGGAAGAAGAAATTCACTAAAGAAGATCAGTAATTCACAGGAGTTATAACCAAGAAGAGATAAAGTAATAAAAACTAACAGTTTCCATGCCCAAGGGTGTAGAGTATTCAGTTCAGAAAGGGTCTTCAAGCACCACCTATCCGCCAGAAGACAGGCACCAGGAGAAGAAAAACTAGAATGAAGCTTTCCCTACCTTATAGGAGTTAACATTCTACTAAGAAAGAAATAGCCTGGATACAGCCAAGCAAGTACAAAATACACTTACATATCAATTGATAACAACTGGGGGAATCATGAAAGTCCCCTTCTGAGAGGTGACATTAGAGCTGAGTCTTGAAAGAAGAAAGGGATTCCAAGAAGCAGAGATGAGGAGGGAGAGCATTCCAGGCACCACGGTGCAGTTTATGCAAAAGTACAGAGAGTAGATATAATGCCATTTACCTGAACAGCAAATATACCAATTTTGCTGAAATATAGATTATATGAGGGGAAAGAATATATAATTAGGCTAGAAAGAAAGGTTGCTACCAGATTGTAAGTGGCTCTTATTAACAAAGAGAGGAGATAGAAAGTGGTAGGAAGAAGGTAAGAAGAAAAAAAAACATTATAGGTATAAATGAGATTCAGTGAGACATGACACATATCTGGAATATGGCTACAGAAAAATAGATATTATTCAGAAGTAACAGATTATATAAAAGGTAAGCCAAGGTATATAAAAGGGTACAATAGAAGAAAACATACTCTATATTTCTACAAATCATAGTCAAGGAGAATAGGTTGATGATGAATAGAGGGAGAAAGAGAAGCAATGCTATATTGAGACTATACAGCATACCACTTGGCCAAAAGAAAGAAATGAATAATGAGTTTGGGAAACAAATCAGAAACTATCCAAGAATGTAATCCAGCACTTGGTAAAGATTAAAGACTTCAACTGTCTGGATATGAGCTTTGCCACTAAAGGCAAAGCATTTGATAAATTCTTAGCTTTTCTTAGTAATAATTTCAACCTTCAAAAGGTAAAGGAAGAAGCAAAAGAAAATGGTGTTTTTGAATTTTGTTTTGACTAAAGGTAGAATTTATTAAAAGGATGTTGCATAGTAAGGTGATTAAAAATGGTAAGGGAACCCCTAGTTGTCATCAATAAAGGATCAGGCCCAACTGGACTGTGTCTGAAGATATTGAAAGAAACTGCCAGCAGGATTGCTGTTGGTGACATCTGAAAAATTTTAAAGGACAGAAAATGTGCCAGAGAACTGGAAACCAGAAAATTAGTCTCAATTTTCAAAAAGAGGGAAAAGTTGTCAAGTACACCTGACTTCCTGGCAAAATCCTAGAGCATGTTATTAAATACATATTGTATGAACATTTAAAAAAGGAAATATTGATCAACATTCATCAATAAAAAGTCATGTCAAAGTCATAGGGAAAAAAATTTACCTCCTTTTGATAGCATTACCAGACTTATAGATATAGAGAATGCAATAGATATAGTCCACCTGGATTCCGGCAAGACATTCAACAAAGTCCTTCATGGTATCCTCATAGATAAGAAAGATTGGGCTAGATGACAGTACTGCTAGAGAAAGTTACAACTGGCTGAATAACCATAATAGACTTAAAGAGTAGTGATTAATAGACTGATGTCAATCCAGGGGGTTCTCTAGCAAAGTGCCACAGGGATCTGTTTTTCACCCTGTTCAGCTCAATATTTTAATCAGTGCCCTTATATGAAAGCATGGATCAAATGCTAATCAAATTTCCAGATAACATAGGCTGGTAAAAACAGCTACCCTATTAGATGATGGAACCAAGATAAAAATAAATTTTAACAAGTCAGAATTACAGGCTGAATCTAATATGATGAAATTTGCATAATAAAGCACATAAAGTCCTACATTTGGGTTAAAAAGTCAGATGCACAAGAACTGAATAAGGAAGGTAGATCAGAAAACAGTGCATGTTAAAAACAAGGGCTGACTTAGTGATCCACATGCTCAGTATAAGCCAAAGAGTTTTTACAGCAGTCAAAAAAGGAATTGAGAACTAAGACTGAAATTAAGAAAGGCCTGGTGTCCATAACTAGGGACACCTAGTTATGTGCTCAGAGCACATCTGGATCGTGTTCAGATCTGGGCACCACAATTTAGGACAAACATCAATAATCTGGGGTGCGTTCAGGGGAAGGCAACTAGGATGATGGTGTCTATAGACCAGCATACTGAGCATTGGGTTCAATCTTGGTAACTAACCACCACCCCCACCCCCACCCCCAATTACTTTTCTCTTTGGCTCATGCTTTCTCCCTCTACCTCACCCACAGTTGTTCTGGGAAATCTCAGAATATACTTGGAAGACAGCTCATGCCTAGGTCTCCACAGAGGCAAATGAAAGGACCCTGAGATCTTTGTAAAAGCACTTAGGGCCCAGAGGGGTCAACAGATTTGTTTAATTCACAAAACAAGTCAATAACGGAGCCAGGATTATATCCCAGGTCTCCTGACTCTCAACCTCTCAATCTGTCACAATTTCCCTGGCCTTTTAAGTTTTGTTTCTTTTGGGAGAATTAGGTGGTGGAGGGGAAAGGAAAAAAGGCAGCAGATCACTTTTTTCTTTTGCAAAGTTGTTCTATGGTTAATGTAGGGTTTTAGCTTGTGCTATATAGATAATTAACTCCATCTTTCTCCTTCCATTGGGTCTACAGAACAAGCCATCCTCTGTAGGGATTTCATGCCCGATATTTCAATGAATACAAAGGAAGATTCCCGTATAGGATTGATTGCAAGCCATTAATCCCATTTTATATAGTAAAAATACCAATGAAAGAAAATAAAGCATCACTTTTAATTAACAAAAGCAATTACCAGTAATTAAAAAGCTCTCACATTTGTCAAAGACAGACATTTCACCTTAATTGCTAGGTGTGTTAAATAGGCAATTAAAAACAAATTTTAAAGGGGACTATAGATAACAATAGGTCCTGCAAGTCCTTCTGTCTCAGACAGATTAAGAAGGAAATGGTAGCCGGGACCTTTCTACTCCAAAGTTTGTAAAGAATTGTCAACTCCTATTCTGGTCACAACTGGGCAAATAATATCAACATTTCTATCAGAAATGCCTGAGAGAGTTTAATATTTTTAATACAACTGAAATATTGACAAGCAAGAATATAGGACAGTCTCACATTAATCAATTAATAAAATTTTATTAAGTGCATACTGTACAAGGAGCTCTAAGGGGTACAGAAGTAGATGACAGAGTCCCTATCCTCAAGAAACCTAATTTTATCTAAGGAGACTGGATAGATATGAAACAATGATGCAAAAGAGTATATTATTAAATATTGATTCAAGTTAGAATTCTAGGACCTCAGAGAAGATGAGTTGCCAAACAAGAAAACTACAAGCATTTAAATGCCTACTGTATGTCAGGGCCTGGGCTAAATTCTAGGAATACAGAGAAAAGCAAGACCATAGTTCTTGCCCTCAAAGAAGTTACATTCTAATGAGGACACAGGCAGGGGTGGAAGTGGTGGATGGAGTACAGGATGGAGTTATCAAGGAAGGCTTTGTAGAAGAGGTAGGCCCTGAAAAAATGGATAGAATTTAGATTTAAAAAGATCAGAGGTGGGGAACCTGTTCTGTTGTATTCAGTCAAAGAGCCTCACTTGAGGACCTACAGGGCCACATGTGGCCTCAAGATCCCAGGGTTCCCCATCCCTGAACAAGAGCATTCCACATAAGGTGTAAGCCTTTTAGAAACTAGAAACAGAAAAATCTAGATTCCTGCTAGCTTTCAGCTACCTCTCACTGTAATTCTGACTATGGCCCCTCAAAAGCGTATGAATGTGAATGAAGATGAAGGAGAAAGAATAACTTAAACACTGGCTACAAGTTGTTTTGGTCATCTTGAATGTGCCCCACCTAGTATATGGGCCAGCTTGTCTTCCAAGCCTTACCTAGTGTTTTAAGCACTGATGGGAATACCAAATTCTCTTAGCCATCCCTCATAGACACAGGCAGGGACATATCCTTTTCTTAGCCTGTGACATGGTTCTGAATAACTAAAACCTTTCTCCATCATATGTGTAATGAAATATTTATCCACACTAAATGTCCCATCTTAGGGGACCCTAAATTGTTTCCTCTTTGAAGTCATCTCATCTTCTCTCCCTCTTGACTTTCTTGATCTCAATCACTATCTAGTCTGAATAAATTCCCTAATCTATGACCAATATTCAACACTTTGGCAAAAGTGATATATCCAGCCAGACAGTGAACATTACTTATCTAATCCTAACAAAACTCTCCTTCCCCACATTTGCAGAGTCTATCTTGTATCAACCTACAACACATCATGCTGAGTAGACTGACAAAGAAGGAGGAAAATTAGGCATGTCCCATTGGATGGCACATTGAACAGTTTCCCAAGTATATCACTCCCTAGGGACAAGTGATGGGTGACTCTGGGAGATGGAGGGGCTATTCAGTGGAAAGCAATCAGAGAGAAGAATCAGCTCAAGTTCTCTAAAAGTTTTCTAGTGGTCAGAAAACAAACTAGAGGATAATTCCAGTCTTTCCTATGAAAGTAAAATGTATGGCCTTGGGTAAGTCACTTAATATTTCAAGAGCTCCATTAGACATATTACCTGAAAAAGTGTCTAAAAGGATTAATTTAACTACCCTAAAGTACTTTAAAAGCCTCACATGAATAGTGTTACTCTTGAATAGCATTCAACCTTAACAGGAAAGGGACAGAATATTTTTTGGTTGGTTGGTTGGGTTTTGCTTTCTTGGAGGGGGAAGGTAGGGCAGTTGGGGTTAAGTGACTTGCCCAAGGTCACATAGCTAGTTTTTTGTGTTGTGTCTGAAGCCAGATTTGAACTCTGGTCCTCCTGACTCCAGGGCCAGTGCTCTATTCACTGCACCACCTAACCACCCCTAAGGGACAGAGTTTTTAAGCACTAAAACCCTCTTTTTTTTCTAAATGAAAATGAACAGATTCAAATATTTTGTGCTTTTTAAAACATAGTATAACAAGAGGTCTGTGATGAGGTTGCCTATTTAGGGACAGAGTTCTGCCTCCAGATAATCTTGACACTTTTATGTTCTTGCAATTAGCAAGCTAATCTGTGGGATGCTAGTTTTGATTGGAGAAGGGTATATTACAATAGGGGAAAATAGAATTGCAGAGCCAGAAAGGATTTCAATGATGCTAAAGTAAGGAGTTACCTAAGGGATCCTCAAAGGTTTGTTGTCAATGATGATGAACATGATGATATATGACAACAATAGCATTTGTGAAAGAGTAAGATCCCCCATCCCTGGAATACTTTCTTTGTCACTTTCTTCTTTTCACAGAATCACAGAATTTGAGAATTAGAAGTGACTTTAGGAGTCATATAATACCACCCATACACAAAAAAGAATATCTATTATAACATACCTGACACATGGTCATCCAGGCTTGACTTAAAAACCTCTAAGGAGGGATACACATCACTTTTCCATCCCCTTTCACTTATGGACAGAAGGACTGTGAGGAAATTCTTCCTGACTCAAGACTGAAATTGCCTGTTTGCGAATTTCACCCACTGTTCCTGATTCTACCTGCTGGTGCCAAACAGACTAAATCTAATTTCTTCTCTGTATAACAGACTTCAGATATATCAAGGTAGCTATGAAGTGCTTCCTAAAGAAAAGAAGAGTCTTCTTTTCTTTAGGCTAAATAATCTTGAACTAGTCTTTATATGATATAGAATCAATGCCCTTCACCATCTTGATTGCCTTCCAGTAGACACTGTCCAACTTATCTGTGTCCTTCTTAAACTACAGTGCCCAAGACTGAACATAATATTTCAGATGAGGACTGATGGGGGCATAATGCAATAAGGCCATCACTCTCTTATTCCTGAAAGCTATGCTCCCTCTTAAAGAAGCCCAAGATTGCATTAGCATTTTTGTTTGCCACATCACTCTGACGACTTATAGTCCACCAAAACCCCCATGATATTTTTCAGAAAAAAAATTTTTTCTATCCATATATCTTCTATCGTATACTTGTGAAGTTGACTTGTTATACCAAAGCAGAAGATTTTACATTTATGCCTGTGAGGGATAATTTATAGTGCAGTTTCCCCATTCTGAAAAATCAAATCTAGAATGGCTTCAGTATTCACTAGGCCTAGGTTTAGGTCACCTGACTTTCAAGCAATCTAGGGCTTAGAGCAATGGAGACCCTCCCCCAGAGCCAGCTCAGCACAAGATATGCCAAATAAGGTTACAACTACTTTCACTGGACACCCACATGTTTCCGGGTCCTTTGTCTCAGAGAGATTCCTGCACCTAGGTTGTGGGTCAGTCCCCCTACCAATAAGAGTGAAGCCCAGTTGGGGGGGATTGGATTTTCTGCATTAGAAGACTATATAACCATGGGCTGGCTTCTACATGTTGCTCTCTCCCTGCTCCCATGTGGGCGACAGGGGCAGAGTCCTTTCTCATGAGAAAGAATAAAGACCTTTACTGACCTTAGATTCAAACTCTGAACTCTTTCATCTCACACATCCCTATTGAATTTCATCTTACTACATTTGGCCCACTCTTCTAGCCTGTCACAATCCTTACTGTATTAGTTATCCATTCAAACTTTACGTCAGCTGAAAATTTAATGATCATACCGTCAATAATTTTATTCACATAACTGATAAAAAATATGAAATAGTGCATAGCCAAAGGGAAGTCCCATGGGGTACCTTACTGGAGACTTCCATTTAAAGTCACCCTTAGTAATATCAACCAATCAGTTGATTGTATTATTGTCTAATCTATATCTTTCCATCTTCTCCACATGAATAGCATGAGATACTTTATCAAAAGCTTTGTTAAAGTCAACATAAGTTTACTGTGACCAGCACAGTTGTATGGCCAGACAGAGATGTATTCGATAGTCTGCTTATTACAGAACCATTTCATACAGAGCCAAGATACAAGAAAAGCACAGGGTTTACATACCCTATAGCAGAAACTCTTCTGTAATTGGAATGCAAGCACCCTCCTTTGGTCCTGATCACTCCCTACCCTAGCCCAAGGCTATTTATTCATTAAAACTTAATCCTAGGACCATGTCCAGAGGCACAAACAAACAGGAAGTCAGAAAGAAGACTTGATAATTAGCTACCCTGAATTTTCCTTAGTATTCTGCTTCATGACCTCATAGAAGAGGGAAGCATTTCCTTAATGAGGCCAGGGGACACCTGGAAGTCTAGTCTACTACATAAGTTGTATCCACAGCATTCCCTTAATCTACTAGTTTAGTAATCCTGTTAAAAAAAGGAAATTAGTCTAGTATGACCAGTTCTTGATGAACTCATGATAGCTCTTCATAATCATTACTTCCCTTTCTAGATGTTCTACAACTATATATTTAATTATTCTTTCTAGTACTTTCCCAGTAATTGAAATCAAATTCATTACCCTATAGTTTTCCTATATTCCTGTGCTCTTCATTTTTCTTTTTACAATTAAAATCATGTTTACCCTTCTCTCCTTCTCTAGTCCTTCTTGTGAAACATCTCCCATTTCCCAAATCACCAACCATGATCCAGAAAACTCAAGCCATTTATTTCAGGACCAAAGAATTTTTTTTTCATCTGGGCTCAGTAACAGGAATTAGTCAAGGCACAACCTCAAAATCTCTTTACTTATCTTGAATATCAAATCTTTGTAATCATTTTTGTTCCATCATTTCCAGTGTAAACATCACTCTCGTTTGCACAGGAATTGGAAACAAAATTAGAATTGAGCAGCTCTGTTGTCAGTTATCAGGTCATCTGTCCCAAAGATCTCTTCCCTTCTTTGATTTTCCTTCTTCTCCTAATTTAGAGGGGGGAAAAGACATAGATCTCTTTTTGTTGTTGTTGTCCTCACTTTCCCCTCCAGCTCATTCTAAGGTTTAACATTCCTAAAAAAATTTTTTGCTAAATCATTGATGAGGTGTAGGCTCTGGGAGCACACACACACACACACACACACACACACACACACACACAGAGCTCTCCTTGAATCTTTGAAGTACAGGCTCTGGGAAACCACTTGAAGTCTGATTGAATCTTCCCACTTGATGAGACATTTGCAGAGGCCATAAGTATTTCATTGTGGCTGGGCCCAAACCTCTGCTACTAGCCTGGCCCTCCATTGTCCATCTGCATCCCACCCTTGAGCCTATCAAAATATCAATCCACTCTTGCCTTGACCTCATTGACTCCTCCTGAAGACCCTCCCCAACTCCTTCTCTAGACTACCCCTAGATTCCTCTATATATAAGAAACTCATCTCCCTTCCATGTGGTGTGAGAGTGCCATAGAATGATCTAGCATAGACTGGCTCCTTAAGAGTCTACCCCATATGGTGAACTTTTAATGAACTTTCAATAAATTTTGTTTTTCTTTAGCTGAGAAGACTTGGGTTCTCAGGCAACCCTAACCCTCTTTGCATACCCTCTTCATCATGACACAGCCTTCTGGTGCCTGGACTTGCTTTCATCTTCTGTACATTCCATTTTACAATCTACTTTAGCAATTGAGTTCTCTGTGAATCAATATCATTCTCTTCAAACAAATCCCATTTTTCTTCCTCAATGCAATTGACTCCCTTTGAGTCTTCAGAAGTTCATTTCTGAGAATCTCTTACCCCTCTTAGAATGACTTCTGAAACATTTTAATTCATTAAATCCTACAATCTTTCCTCTGGATTCTGAAATCTACTTACACAAAATCTACGATGCATGTCAGACTCTGCCTATATTTTCTCTCTTTCTTTATCACAAACTCCAGGATGGAATGGTCACTTCCCTCTGAGGTTCCATCATTTTTATCCTAGCAATCAATTCCTCTCTGTCAGTGAGAATCAGACGAGAATATAATTTTTCCTTGTATTGGAAAGTCTGATTTCCTTTAAGACTCAGCTTAAGCATTACCTTCTATAGGAAGCCAATCCTGATCTCTTCATCTGTTACGGACCTCCTCTACAGCCACTTTGTATTTACCTTGTGACCATCTTGCATAAACTTGTGTATCTACTTAACTCCCCAGTTAGAATGTAAGTTCTTTGAGGGCAGAGACCGTTGTGTTTCACTTTTGTCTCCATATCCTTCCACTTAAAATAGTGCCTAACACAAGGGAAATGTTTAACAAGTACTAGTTGATTGATTGATTTAATGAATAATGCTAGGAACCAGAGATTCTAAAGAAGAATGAGATCTAGCCCCAGATTTTGAGGAGTTTACAATTATAACTGGAACCAGAAAGCACCTGTCCTAATATCAGATACTCTACTCACTGTTTTCTGATACATCTTCATCAGTCCTAGATCCTTCTCTAACTCTATCATTTCTGGCTATAATGAACTTAGACTTTGTAAAGAATATCCTTTATAAGTACCTTGCAGTGTGGATGTGTCCTATGTGTTTAATACAGGAAATCTACATCCCAGTCTGTGCTAGTACGTTGAACCAAGCTCTAGAATGAGGAGTCAATAAAGTATCCTTAGAGTTATAAAGAAAATTGGTGACAACAGAATTTGATTTATACAAATTCTCATTTTTACTTCAATTAAGCCCTGAAGTTGATATTCTAGGACAAGATAATAACCCCTTACATTTGTAGAGTGTTACAACTTACAATGTGTGTTTACATGCTTTATTTCATTTGACTTGATATTAAAAGCATCCTGTGAAATACTATCATCTAATAATTTTTAAATTAGGAAACTGAAATCTCAGAGAAGCAAGTGACTTGCCCAGTGTCACACAGCTACTCATTGAGAGCTGAAAACCTCAAACCCAAGTCTTCTACTTCTAAGGGTGAGAATTCTTTCTACTACCCTATCTTATATAACATATATCTTAGTACCCTCCTAAGATTTTCTAGAAATGGATGGATTCCCAGATAATAATTGTGA
Organism: Pseudocheirus occidentalis; assembly: GCA_028646575.1. NCBI lineage: Eukaryota > Metazoa > Chordata > Mammalia > Diprotodontia > Pseudocheiridae > Pseudocheirus > Pseudocheirus occidentalis. The sequence continues at coordinate 71,926,317 of CM053597.1, forward strand.
TACAGGAAACTACACTAGTACTTCTCAAAGTCTAACCTGTACCTCTTATAATTGTGGTGAGAGAAGTCAAATCCCCCTGTAGTGCAGGGTTTTTAGGAATTTCATAGCCCAGTGCTACTTGGATATGTCTAGGTAGGACCGGTGTGGTAGCCAAGTCCTCTAATCACCCATTTTATCATGAATTAGAAGAGAAGCCAATGGCAATAGTGTGTTCCTTGGAAATTGACTGAAAGAATTGATGGAACAGTGACTCAGGAAATAATTTCCCTCCAGTATTTGGGGCATATGGAACAAGAATTCTGCTCTTGTTAGTAATTTCTATTATATTTGAAGCCTTGCACTGCTTATAAAATCTTTATTGTATGAAGTAATATGAGTTGGCAGTTCAATATTTACATAATGAAAAAGATTACATATCCTTAATCTTTCTCTGCCTCCCTATACCAACCATTTTAAACAACAGAAGATGTCAATATGGATAAGACTGCTGCTGGGCCACCAAAGGCAAATGAATAAAGCTTTCTGAACAGAGGTATGTAGAGTTTATGTAGAACTTGAATTGTGTACTGCATGCTCTCCATGCTTCCAGAGTCTCCCTCTCCAAACCACAATGAACACAGGATCCAACAATCTTCCTAGCACACATGGTCGACTGGGTCACTCCCCCACTCAAGGAGGTTCAGGATGAAATGCAGACTCCTCAGATTGATATTTAAAGCTCCTTACTTATTTTAAATTATTCCTCTACAATCCCAAAGAAAGTGACCTACATATTACTCCCCAAAACTCAGCATTCTCCAGACTCCATGCCACTGCAAAATCTATTCCTCATGCCAGGAAAGTAATCCTTCCTCTCCTTGACCTCCTAAAATATTTAGCTTCCATCCAGAATTATTTCAAGTACTACTTCCTACAAGAAGCTTTTCCTAATTTCTCCAGGAGTGAGTCTTTTCTTCCTCCTCAAATTATCCTGTGCATCCTTCTTGGACTCTATATCTCCCAAGCAAATGTAAGCTCCTTGGGCGCAAAGACTGCTTTTCATTTTTGTCATTAGATCCCTAGAAGCAAACATAGTCCCCTAAACACACTCACCATCTAATAGAATTTCCCAGTGCTTTTTCTGCTACTCCGTGCTAATTCATGCAATGTTCTAATGCAGTGTTTCTCAACCTTAACCTTCCTAGTGCTGTGACCCTTTAATACTCTATGTGGACGTATCTGCATGTGGGTGGACCTGCATGGAGATGGATAGAGGAGTGATCTCTCAGTTCCTAAGACCATCAGAAATATGGGTTTTCCAATGGTCTTAGGTGACACCTGGGACCCCTGTGAAATGGTCGTTCTACCCCCAAAGGGGTCACAACCCACAGGTTGAGAACCGCTCTTCTAAGGACTAATGTTCTCTAGGTTAAAAAGAAAATCTAGAACCTCAAAACCATGATGTCTCTATAGTCAGAATGTCTGTGGTTTTTCATGTCACTGAACAGAGAATTAGATTTGGTTTTTCACCATTGTCATTATAGTCCTTACCTTCCCAAAATATTTGGTTAAATGGCAGGCAGGAACATCACCAGCAAACACAGACTGACTTTGCAGCTGAAAGAGTCCTAAGATGTTTGGGAGAAATAGAACCTCACTTAATAGATTTAGGAGGTATCTGTGATACTTAAGGTTTGTTTTTGATTCATTTTCTCTAGAGAAGATCAAATGCAGATCTTCCCTTATAGTATTCCTACCATAATCAGCTCAAAACTGACTATGAAGCAATTTACTAAGAATTACTTTACAATGAGGCATCTAATTAGGTGCTTAATTACTGTGAAACTTTACCCAACCTGAACCCTCCATTAAAAAAATGTTTTTCTTCCCTCAGCTTTTGAGAAAAAAAGACAAATAATATCAGATAATCAAAGATTTGCCAAATCAGGACAGATATCAAGAGCCAACTGAAAAATTCCTATTTAAGCTTAAGTATTGAGTGACTGACAAAAAGATCCCACGTTTATAGGTCCCTAGCAGTTTAATTGCCATTGACATGCTACAGTCTGTCTCATTATATCTGTCTATCATCTGTTACAATATGGTTTGCAATACCATATTTCCTTTTCAGACCAATTCCCTTGGCTTTGTTAACCAGAACACTACTACCTATTCCAACTGAAAGGCTCCCTAATGGTCCAGACTGACTGCTCTCTGACTGCAGCCTTGCCATTCCATCCTAGAATTTCCTCCAACACAGGTTGGTCTCAGAATTCTCTCTCATGCTACTGGTAAATAAAAAATCCACTGATCCTTGGTCTAACCTCTTACCCCATTTAACTTGAGTGCAATCTCCTATATCCTATACACCTACATGCTTGGCAAACAATTCTTATTCAACATGATAAATACTTCTCCCAGGTCCTAAAAACCCTCTATCAAATTATAATTCATTCATGGTCATGAGATTTGACTTATTAAACAAGAAAATAAGCTGATGTTTTAAAAGAATTTTTTAAAAAATAGCCCATAAATTTTCTCAGGCTGTTTCTTTTTCCAATAACTGAAACATGCAATTCATCAGCATGCCCCAATTCCCAAGATTTCAAAGTACTTCACTATACTCTAAATTTAGATTGAAAAGCAATTCTTCCTTTTCATAGAGTAGACATTCTCCCCTCAAGTCCCAGGACTGGAACTTCAGTCTTTAGGAGCCAAAGCTAGAAAGAATGTTTTTACTCTTTCCAACAATAATGCAGGGGTGAGGAACCTACAGCCTCAAGGCCACATATAGCTTTCTAGGTCCTTGGGTGCAGTCTTTTGACTGAGTCCAAGTTTTATGAAACAAATCCTTTTATTAAGGGGATTTGTCTGTGAAGTTTGGACTCAGTCAAAACACCACACTTGAGGACCCAGAGGGCCACATGTGGCATCGAGGCCAAAGGTTCCCCACCCTTGGAACCTGTTAAACACTTCTACCAACACATTAAAGACTTCTCCTCCATCTGGGATTCTAGCATCAGAATTCATGCTTAAAATTTTGATGTTGGGGACTTTTAATGGACCAGTGGCTGTGTTTTATAACTAGCTTCTCAGAAACAAAAACATTGAACAAATCATTTTAAAATCAGAACTGAGATTATGTATTTTCTAAAAGTAGCTAACCAGAACATCAGAGTACCAAGCCAATATTCTATCAAATTTGAGTGCCTGATGTGCAACAATTTTGTCAATTAAATATAGGTTTAAGCTGTAATTCTCTTTTCTGTGCCTCCTCACTGCAGTGGAGAGGTGACCCTGAGCTCTTAATGACTAAGCTAATGAAGCTCAAACTCTGCTAGTCCTATCAAGCTGAAAAGACCTTTGATATTACTTAGTGACAGCTATGTGCCTCTCCACCAAAAGACCACCAAAATTATTTAAGAGAGATTCATTGCCAAGGTCTAACTAACAAGTAATAAGTAACTTTGGCCACAGCAATCCATAATATCATCTGCATAAGACTAGAAGGGATGGGATCTGAATCAGCATAGGGATACATCAAAATGATAAAATAAAAAATGTTTCAAGATAGTATTTTTAAAAGGAACTTAAATAGTGATAGAAATCCCAGGGTGAATATTTTCATAAAGCAATGAACCCTTTGATCAAGTAAATTATCATCACCTCATCTATCTTTCATATAAAGGCAAATTTTCATATACAGTATACTTCACTTATTCAGAGTTTATTCATCTGATGACACCAGCTATCTCAAAAAGGACTAAGAACCCAATACCAAAGGGAAAGATTTCTGAATTATGGTAAAGTGAATTATAACAATGAAATAATATATCCAAGCTATTGGGATAATGATGATCCACCCAAAGAAATAGCTGGTTCTCCAAAAACAAACATTAAGAAAACAGAAAACAAGGATTAATAAACAGATAATGAAGTTTTTAAAAATTAGAAATTTACAAATCAACAAGCCCAAAAGAAGCACAAAAGAAGAAATCTATAAAACTAGAGTAGAAAGAGACAAAATGGAAAACAAAAGGGGGTTAGGAATAGTGGTTAGATCTATAACTTCAGTGATACAGAGAATTTCCGATTCAAGACAATCACTCTAAAAATGGAGGCCATTTCCTTCTCTGAAACTCCCACATAATTTTAAAGCTTATTGCTTTTTAACATAGCATGATATCTAGAAATATTATTTGGGACTGGTTAAAAACTAGAAAGGTAGTATTCATGCTAAAGGGTTAAACCTCAGTTTATCAGGAAAATTCCATATTGTGGCACTGTTCATTACATGATGATGATGAATAAAGAATTGCCATACTGATTTTTGCCTAAATCAAGATTCATTCATCACCGTGATACTAAGTGGGGAATGTGTGCATCAACCTCATTATCGATGTGTACATCCCTGGAAAGTCTACCCAGGTGAATGAAACTTATCCATAGCATTCAAAACTTCTCCATTTGCTGTAACTGATTGTTTCATATATGGATGGTATGGTGGTGGCTGATGGAGCATCTGTGTTTTCTTGATGTTAATTGCTAAGCCAAAATTGGCACAAACAGCAGAGAATTGATCCATACTTTGTTGCATCTCAGCTTCAGAGGCTGCATTAAGTGCATGATCATGTGCAAACTGAAAGTCATGTACCACCACTCCCTCCACTTTGGTCTTGGCTTGTAGCCTTTTCAAATCAAAGAATTAACCATCAGTGAGGTAGTTGACCTTGATAGCATGTTCATCCTCATTGAAAGCATTTGACAATATGGTTGAAAACATCATGCTAAAAAGCATGGGAGCAAGGACACGGCCTTGTTTCATTCCATTGGTGACTAGGAAAGCATAAGAACATTGTTCATTATCTAGAACCTGGGCACACATGTTGTCAGCTGATGTACAAAGCTGTTGAACTCAAAGGCAACCAAATTTTAAAATCATTTTGGATAGTAATCTTTCTAAAATTTTTATATACTTTCTTGCTTCAATCTCTCAAAGCCAAATCAAAAAGTCTTTTCTTGATATAATTTTCCATAAGCCCTCACAACTAACATTATCAAAGGCCTCGATCTGATCTACAAACATTGTGTACAGACCTCTGTTCTGTTCCTGGCATTTCTCCTGGAGTTATTGGGCAGCAAATACCATATCAACTGTTCCTCAGCTCTTTCTGAAGCCACACTGGCTCTCAGGTAGATGACCATCTTCCAGGTGAAGGAACAGCCTATTAGGGAGCACTCTGACAAGAATCTTGCCAGCAATGACTAAGAAAGAGACCTTCCTGTGATTGTCACAGGACAATCTATTTCCTCTACCTTTACAGGGAGGGATAATGGAGGCACCCTTGAACTTTTGGTAGATTATCTCCTCTTGCCATGTAACCTGGAAAATTTTGTATGAGCAGTGGACTCCCCCCCCCCCACACACACACCTTATAAATCTCCACAGGACTAGAATCAGCACTAGGTGCTTTGCCAAATGAAAGGAGCCTAATGGCATTCAAAACCTCTTTTTCAGTTGGAACTTCAGCTAGGGAGTGATTGACTTCAACCTGACGTCAATGACCTCAGCATTGATTGATGATGGTCTGTTGAGAACACTATGGAAGTGTTCAGCAGGCATTGCCACAACTAGCTCAGTGTTTGGGAGGCTCTGAAGGAAAGTGTGGGAGAGAAGAGGTATTAGACTGACTACCAAACTGAAAGTCTACAAAGCTGTTGGGCTGACCTCATTGTTATATGCCTGTGAAACCTGGACAGTCTACCAGCATAATAATAGCACCTACCTTCCAAAGTTGTTGTGAGGATCAAATGAGAAAAATATTTGTAAAGCACTTACATGGTGTCTGGCACATAGCAATTACGTATATATGTGAAGTGTTCTTATTTTTATTTTTTATAATTTTTAAAATTTTTTTGTATTTTCTTTTTTTAATTAAATTTCGTTTATTTTTAGTTTACATCATTCGTTTCCACAAGATTTTGAGTGACAAATTTTCTCCCTATCTTTCCACTCCCACCATCCCAAAACAGTAATCCCACTGTATAGCCCCTCCCCCAATCTGCACTCTCCTATGTCTTCCCCCATTCCCCCTCCAACTTTCTGGTAGGGCAAGATGGATCTCCCTACCCCAGGGCTTGTATATCTCATTTCCCAGTTGCATGTAAGTAATAATAATAATTTTTTAAACATTTGATTTTATAACTTTGAATTCCAGGTTTTTTCCCTTCCTCTCTCATCACCCACCCTTACTGGGAAGATAACCAATTCAATATAGGTTGTGTATATGTAGTTACACAAAACATTTCCATAGTGGATATATTGTGAAAGACTTGACTCTGTTTCCCTCCATCCATTCCCACCTCTCGCTTGTTCTATCCTCTACTTTAACACTTTGAAGGATGTTTTCCCTTTTCAAAAGTGCGTGCTTCTAACTACCCTCCCCTCCATCATCCCTCCTTTCATCCCCATCCCCTCTACTCTCCTGTAGGGCAAGATACCCAAATTAGTGTGTGTCATTCCCCCCTAAGCCAAATTCAATAAGAGTAAGGTTGACCCATTTCCTTTTGCCTTCCTATTCTTCCCCTCCATTGTCACAGTTATCTCTTGCCTCTTCTTTATGAAATAATTTACCCCATTCTGTCTCTCTCCATCTTCTCTCTTTATATTCCTCTCTCACCTCTCAATGTCACCTTTTAAATATAATCCCTTCCTATTCAGTTGATCCTGTGCCCTCTGTCTATGCATACCAGTACATATTCATGTACACATATGCCCTTCTATATAGACATATATCTGTATGTATACATGCATATATATATATATA
>CM053597.1:71933222-71945297 GCA_028646575.1 Pseudocheirus occidentalis
TTTTCATCAAGAATGCTTGAGGGGCAGTTAGGTGGTGCACTGAATAGAGCACTGGCCCTGGAGTCAGGAGGACCTGGGTTCAAATCCAGCCTCAGACACTTGAAACACTTACTAGCCATGTGACCTTGGCCAAGTCACTTAACACCAACTGCCCTCCAAAAAAAAGCAAAAGAAAATGCTTGAAAGTTCTCTGTTTCATTGAATGACCGTATTTTCCCCTGAAAACAGTACACTCAGTCTTGCTGGGTAGGTGATTCTTGGTTTTAATCCTAGCTCCTTTGACCTCCAGAATATCGTATTCCAAGCCCTCCCATACCTTGATGTAGAAGCTGCTAGATACTGTGTTATCGTGATTGTGTTTCCACAATATTAAAATTGTTTCCTCTTGGCTACTTGTAATATTTTGTCCTTGGTCTGGGAACTCTGGAACCTGGCTATAATATTCCTAGGAGTTTTCTTTTGGGGATCTTTTTCAAGAGGTGATTGGTGAATTCTGTGAAGTTCTATTTTGCCCTCTGGTTCTAAAACATCAGGGCAATTTTCCTTGAGAACTTCTTGAAGGATGATTTCCAGGTTCTTTTTTTGATTTTGCCTTTCAGGTAGTCCAATAATTTTTAAATTGTCTCTCCTAGATCTATTTTCCAGGTCAGTGATTTTTCCAATGAGACATTTCACATTGCCTTCTATTTTTTCATTTAATTGGATCTGTTTAATAGTATCTTGATTTCTCATAAAGTCATTGGCTTCCATTTGCTCCTATCTCATTTTGAAGTAATTGTTCTCTTCAGTAAGCTTTTAAAATTCTTTCTTTTGAAATATTTTTTCCATCTAGCAAATTCAGCTTTTTAAGGCATTCTTCTACTTATTGGCTTTTTGGGTCTCTTTTGCCATTTGAGTTAGTCTATTTTTAAGGTGTTCTTTTCTTCAGTCAGGTTGTTGACTCTCTCTTCATGATTTTCCTACATCATTCTCATTTCTCTTTCCATTTTTTCCTCCAGTTCTCTTATTTGGTTTTCAAAATCCTTCTTGAGTTATTCCATGGCCTGTAACCAATTCATATTTTTCTTGGAAGCTATTGGTGCAGGCGTTCTGACTTTGTTGTCTTCCTCCAGTTCCATGCTTTGATCCTTTTTGTCCCCCAAAAAGGAATCTAAAGTTGGATTGCTGTGCTTGCTTTGATTCCTTTGCTTGCTCATGTTGTCAGTCAATTACTTGACTTTTGAGCTCTTTGCCACAGTAAAACTCTGCTTCCAGAGGGGAGAGCTTTGTCCCAAATCACTGAGGTTTTCACAGCTGCCAGAGCTATTAGGGGAGTGCCATTTCTGCAGCCCCCACAAACTCTGGCTCACTCATCACACACCTCAGAGCATCACCCAAGACTGTGATCCAAATCCAGGCAGGTTAAAGCAAGAGTGATTACACTCTGAATGTTCATTTGGCCCCCCTATGAACTACAGGCCAAGAGCTCTGAAGCAGCCATCTGGAGCCAACTGCAGGGCCACCACACCTCCACCACTTCTAGCTCCAGGGGCAGGGGCCAGACCCATTCCTCCATTCCCCCCCCACTTCCAACAGAGTTCTACACTGACCTTTCACTTTTTATTTGGCATTTATGGGCTGTTAATTCTAGAAACTGCCACTGCTTCTGGTGATCCACTCTCCCAAAGTCCACTGCAGCTGCTGGTCAGGGGCACCTTGGGGCTAAAACTGCAGGCTCATGCAGGGCTGGGCTCAGCTCCCAGCACACTGTGGTGGACCCTTCCTGTCTGCCTGCCAGGCTGCCATCAGTGGGAGATTTGTTTCTCTCTATCGCTTTGTGGGTTATGTACCTCTAAAATTTGTTTAGAGTCATATTTTATAAGTATTTGAGGTGGTTATGGGGGATGCCACAGAGTTTTCCTGCTTCTACGCTGCCATCTTGGTTCTGCCTCCCATTCTTATTTTTAAATCTGATTATTTTCATTGGAAACTCTTTGGATGTGTAAAAGAACCAAGGTTCAACATGATTAATTTAAATAATCTCCCTGAGAGAGCCAGCCCCTTCTCTCTGTATAATAATTACTATGATCTTCATCTCCATTTTCCACTGGGGAAAGTGGGGTGGAGAACAGACCTGTAGTTTCACTGTTATAGCAAACTCCCAGTGAGGAAACTCCTTCAATCAATACCAATCAGCACCTCCTTTGCAATTTCTAGCTATAGGGAGTTGCTTAGGGCCCTGAGAACCCCAGTGGTAAATAACATATTCTGGGTCACATAGCCAGTACATATCAGGGATAACATACAAACCCAGTTCTACCTGACTAAGTGGAAAGAAGAAACAAGGGATCATCTTTTGATCCCATTCTCTAAGGAAGCACAACTCATTATTATTTTTGTCTGCCACAAAGACATACCACTCTATTTTACAATGTTTTACAGGGCAAATATATATCATATACACCCATACATGTATGTATATATTTACTTTGGGAAAAAAAACAGACCTAGGACTTGCTCTCTGTCCCCTAACTGGTCATCATTAAAGCAGCCAATTGTCCCTCACCAATAAGTAGTGTTCATCAGTGACAGCCATCTTCCTACCTCTCCTCTATACACTACATACCAACATACAAAGATATAACAATACCTGCCCTGTCTATCTCACAGAGTTGTTATGGGTGTCTTCTGAGATAATAGCTATGAACATCCTTTATACTGAGACTAATACACTGACCTTGGACAAGTCACTTAAAAGCTGGCCTTACGAGAAGCAAAAAGCATTGAGGCTGGAATGCATGAACAAAATTTGATCTACACCATTAAAGTCTATAGAGGGTGCTCTGTATTCAGTTTGCCTCTTGGCATGAGCAAAACAAGAAATATCACAGTGACATCTCCTGGCCACAGCCAGACACAAAACAGAGTGAACCTTATGGGCAAACAGCAATATTTCATTGTCTCAGGGGACCTAGTACCTTAATAGTGTTTGACCATTAGCCATGACATGTTACTCATGCCTCAAATGTAAATCTGCTCAGCAGGGAATATTATGCAGTTATTGGGGTCCTAGTTAACCTTCTGCTTTCAAGGAGAATCACATATTTTAATCAATAGCTATTTATTAAATACATATGACAATGCACCCAGCACTTGGGTCCTACAGGAGGAGATAGAAGAATAACGATCACCTTCAACAAATAATTATTAAGGACCTAATCACTATAGAACACTTTGCTAGGTATCTGATACAAAAATTAAATGAGGCATGGTCCGTGCCTCATGGAGCTAACATTCTCTGAAGTATGTGACATTTATTAATAAGCATAACACAAAAATGACAAATGATAAGTGCAAAAGGTAGATGCCAGTCAAGTATTGTCCCAGGTCTGCAAGGTAGTGGGAAGGAGAAGAGAAGAAAGGACAATTGCTGGTGGGGAAAGAGGAGGTTCTATGAATGAAGTGACAGTTGAGATGAACCTTAAAGGATGGGCAGGAATTCAAAATGGCAGAGATAAATGCAGAAAGCATTCTAGACACAGGGTACAAATAAAGTTGCAGAAATGGAATGTTACGGGACCTGTATGGAGATGGAATATAATCTAGTTTGGTCAAAGTAAGATATAGCACTACCCTCTCCTCCATCTGTGACATACAATGTCAACAACATACACATACACACATGGAAAAGGAGTATCTGAAAAGGTAGCATAGTGCTAGATGGTGAAGGGTATTCAATACCAGGCTAAGGATTTTGAGGTAACAGAGATACTTTTCAAGGTTCTCAGCAGAAGAGTGACAGAATCAGGTCTGTGCATAAGGCAGAATTAGCCAGGCAATAGTGTGAAGGCTTCTGTAGGCGGTGATGAGGGATGGCACTAGATTGTTGGCTAGAGGAATAAAAAGGTCAGGGTTGCTACAAAAAGTATTGCTATATGCTCCAATGGGATAATCGCTATTTATAAAGTCATTAGCTCTTCCCATTTCAGAGAATGGCTGTAGAGTAATAAAGCTCACTAGGAGTGACTCTACAGCCACCACTAAAAATGTAATTTTGGAATTAGCTATCTGACATGATGCATACTCAAGGCAAATGTCTGAAGGGTTTCTGAGGTTGTCAATGTAGAGACTCCAAAAGCAGAAATTCCATCCATAGTTTTTCTGACTATGATTTAGTTGATAAGGCCATTAAAGTTTCCTGAGGTTTATAAACAGGAAGGGGCTCACTAGAGTTACATGACTAGTTAAGTGTTAAAAGCAAGATTTTGAACCGACTGACTCCAAGCCCAATACTATATTCACTAAGTCTTACTCCCTCATGGAATCGCAAAAGAAGAAAATAAAGACAGTTGTTTCATGGAATTAAGCTAACCATGCACATCAATGCTGCCAGAAAGAAGTCAGAAGCACTGAGGTCTACAGGTTAAAAATAAAAATAAATTGGGATGGGGGGTTGGTTTGTGAAATTTCCTTCATTTTAAATTTCCTTAAAAAGAAGAGACTTCACTGAAATTCATGACCTTCTTCTCAAAGCTGTGGCAGCCTCATTGAGGCAGCCAACATTTTATCACTTCATCCTCTCATAGGTCCTGCCAAAATGTCTGTAGAATTCCTAATGATAAGAAGGATTGCAGCCCTGGAGTGGCGATTGATTCACAGTGAAATGAGCTATCAAGACTTGTCTACTTCCAGATCCCTGACTGTGTAGGGAAATCATTTTGCTACAATCAGCTCTGTATATAAAGATATGATATGTGAAACTGTGGTCAACCAGAGAGTTGCAATGCAGCTGCCTCATGCATTCTTATACTGTACATCTATACAGTTATAAGAAGAAGCAGCTGTGAAGTAGTAGAAAGAGCACTGCTTTTGAATCCAGATTCAAAGCCTCCTTCTGACATCTTGCTTTAACCTCTTTGAACTTCAAACATCTCTCTATGACAAATTAACCTAAGTTATATAGATGTTTCTATTCAACACAGTGGATAGAGCACTAGGCTTGGAGTCAGGAAAACATGAGTTCAGATCAAGTCTCAGACATTCCAGCCATGTGACCCTGGGAAAGTCACTTAGCCACCATTTACCTCAGTCTCTTCAACTATAAAATGGGAATAATAACAGTACCTACTTCACAGGGTGGTTGAGAGGATCAAGTAAGATAATATCACTTAGCACTGTGTCTGGCACAGCAAGAGCTGTGTAAATACTAATTCCCTTTCCCCTTTTCCCCCACAGATAAGGGGAGATCTCATACCCATACTGGGAGGTATTAACTTTGGGCAAGCTGTTTCACCTGTTAGGTCTCAGTTTTGTGAAAGAAGGATGCTGAACTTATCCTCTCTGGTCAATTTCTCATTCCCACATCCTATGTGCTGGTTATACTTTATGGTAGAGCAAGCTCTGATATGGACGTATTATACAAAGGCAGCATCACAACAATACAGCATCTCTAATGCCATACATCACAGATAGAGAATGTAATAATACAAGTCACTGCCACAATTAAGGAATGAATAGCTACTAGCTGGGGAACTCTTCCCACTGGTGATTAAAGCTAAAGTAAAAGAAGACTGCATTAAAAGAGACATGTCATCCAGGAAAAAAGAGGCAGTGCTACCATTGTATTTTGCCTTTAGAAGCATCTAGATGGCACAGTGGATGGAGCTCTGGACCTGAAGTCAGGAGGACCTGGGTTCAAATCTAGCCTCAGACACTTACTAGCTGTGTGTCCCTGGGCAATTCCCTACAATATCACTGCCAAGAAAATCCCAAATGGTGTCATGAAAACTCAGATACTATTGAACAGCAACAGTTCTGCCTTACTAAGATCTTTGTGGTTTCTGTATTGTATTCTCTGTTATGAAAGACACATACATTTTAGAAAGGGCATAGATAAATCAGAAAGCATCCCCAGGAGAAAAACTGAGATGATGAAAAGCCTTGGGATCATGCTACTTGGGACAGGTTCAAAGACCTGGGCATCTTAAAGAGGCATGGCATCTATATTCAAGTTATCAGAGGGGTTCTCTTGTGGAAAAGAGATTAGAATTGATTGGCTTGGTCCAGGGCAGAATTGGGAGCAACTGTTTGATTTAAGAAAATACTTTCTAACAATTGGAGCTATATAAAAATAGAATGGACTGTATTAGGAGATAATGAATGCCCCATTCCTATGCATCTTCATGAATGGACTGGACCATCCCTCATGGGGAATGGCTAGAAGCAGCAAGGTGGCACAGTGGACCTAGATTCAGAAGTTCAAATCCAACCTCAGACATTTCCTGGTCATGGAACCCTGAGCAAGTTACTTGAGTTCTGCCTGCTTCTATTTCCTCAACTGTTAAGTGGAGATAATAATAATAACACCTACCTCTGTAGGACAGTTTGACAATCAAATGAAATAATATATGTAAATTACTTAGTACAGTGCCTGGAGCATAGTAAGTACTCTATAAATGCTAGCTAAGATGATAATAATGATGAGGATGAGGATGATGAAGAGGAGGAGGAGGAGGAGGAGGAAGAGGAGGAAGAGGAGAAGGATGGGTCTCTTGTTTAGGTCATATTAAATGACCTCTCTGGTCCCTTCTAACTCTACCAATTCCTCTGAGCTACAATGCTATCAATATGACAATGACATTTGGCTTGGAGATCAAGCAGGTAAGACTTCATACTCAACTACATAGAGGGAACACTAGTCTTTAATCTGTTCTCTTCTGCTATATGCAATAGATAATAACAAATGTTGCTTTTGCTTGTCTTCCAAACAGCTATGAGGCAATAAGAAATGAGTTGAGAAATGCATTATATATACAGATATATGTGGGTGTAGGTGTGTAGACATATATGCACATACACAATAACTTAACACTACCTCCAGCCCCACCCACAAAACCAGCACATTGGACTTATTTTTCCTTTAAAGACATTAAAAGGCATTAAAATTGTAAAGATCTGACTAGCTCAGGGGACGAAGGTTCAGGATGCCGACTTAGGTTCCTGGCCATCTGAGTATACAACAACCAGGACATGAATGTCTGAGCCCCCTACCTATGATTTCCGACTATAGACATACAGCATGAACTTGTTCAAGTTAATTAATGCTTAATCCTGGGCAAAGATGCCCTTATTGCTCTGAGCTTCTTTCTCATGCTATGGCTAAATAAACCTCATTTTGTTAACTATGAGATGGATTATGAGTCTGTCATTTTATTCTATTTTTAGACTCAAACTACCAGGGGTCCTTCCTAAATAAGACCCAGCCTATTATACACGCACTCCTAATATATATATACACACATATATGTTATATTATGCTGCAAATATGCATATGTGTCTATATGTGTATATGTGCACATATAAATATACATTTATGTAGTGCTTTCCATAACCTCTCATTTGGTGCTCATAGCCCTATTATGAAGTTGGCAATTATACACTAAAATCCTACCACCTGCTTGTGTCCCAAAAGATACCTTCTGCCCTTTTCCCCTTTTAAAAAAAAAGCAAAAGAGTAATTTCTTCATTGTCTTAAAATACCTGCTGGAATCTTGTATAATTTAAGTCGTTTTGAAGCTTCCCACAGGACCTGACAAAGGATGCAGCAGAATGTTGCAGCATGAACACAGGATGTTTTCTTTATGGAGGCAATAGGATACATGGCTCAGGGGAACTAGCCTTTATTATGCCACTCCTCAGTACAGCCGTGCCCAGGACTGGCCACTCATAAGAAACAAACCAGGAGAACAGACAGTCAGAGTCTGTAGCAAACAACCATCAGAAAAGCAGAGAAAGCCTGCCTGGTGCAGACAAAAACACTGCAAAATGACTTTAAAAGATATTGTCCAGGAGGAGGCTGCCAACATTAAATTCAAAAGGGACTTCAAGGATCATTCCTTTTATTTCCCCCACCAGCTTCAGTTTATATAGATATGGGGAAAAGGACGAGAGAAATGTGAATTTGTCTGGCGTGGTGGAATTTTTTCTTTGACCAGGCCTATGATATTATTAGTCTAGGAAGCTTCCAGAGAATTCCCTCTAGCAATGCAGATCCGCAATTATTCTAACAACTTAAAAGTTTACAAAGTTGCCAGGAGCACTGAGAGGTTAAGTAGCTTGTTCAGGGATATGTATGTATGTATGTATGTATGTATGTGTGTGTATGTGTGTGTATGCATGTGTATGTGTGTATCCACATGGAGATCCAAATTGACCTGAGGTCCTTCCTTACTTCAAAACCTATTCTTTATCCTTTATGTCACACTGCTTCTCTAAGTTTTTTAATTGATAAAATCTTATGTACTTTTCCAATATGAAAATTTTCATACTGTAAAAGTGGGTATCCATTGATTACCCTACTCCACTTAAAGGGTAGTATGTCAGGTGAGAACACTTCTTGATTTGATCAACCAGAACTATATCCATTGTAGAAATCAAATGAATAATGAGTTTACTAATCACCTTGAGTTCCTATATTATCTAGGAGAGACTGAAATAACCTTGGAATCAAAATCAGCCAATCAGGAAACAGAATGAGTGTTACTCAAGTTTGACAGGCCAGTGATCCTTTGAGGTGTCCATTGGATGAACCCAGAACAACTCTCCTGTACCAGCAACCACAGAGCCAGCTCAAACTGGTTCACACTGGCCCCAAATGGACACAGCTTGCACAAACATCTTGGTTCAGGGTACTCTATATTCCTCCCAGTCTCCTGACTTCCTTTGTTATGAAACCATACAAACCACTCTCTAAGCCCCCAGTTTTTAGCTTAGTGGACTAAGTTTTGCTGGTCTCCGAAAGCAAATGTGTCATATTCACCCAATCAATGTTTCTGGCTTTGCCTTTGAACTGTATCTTCCTTTATTCCCTTTGTTCAGGAGGCTGTGCCTCAATTAAGCAAATTGCCAGTTAATTACTAGTGTTGTTATTCCACCTTAGTAAATCTTCCCTTTCTAAAATTAAATATGTTTGACTAATTGCTATAAAGTAATAAGCAAGAGGAGAAACTACCAGTGGGGGCTCACAAGCTATATGTCATTAGAAACCCATTCCTTGAGGGCTATCCTTAGAAATCTGAGGTGAGATATAAAAACTACTGGGAGAAGTGGGGAGGGGGGGAGGAGGGGGTCCTACCTGCCAGGACTTGTAGGAGCTAAAAGAAAGTCTAGAACTTATGCTACACTTGAAATACTATTTATCTCAGAAATTTACATTCAGCTGTCCCTATCAAGCAAAGATACTATCTGATTCCTCCTAACTAACACAATTCCCTCCTCTAACACCATTTTCTACCACACCTTATTTCCAAATCACAAGTGACTTAGCATTTTCTTGTAGCAAACACTCAGAATTCTCTTCTTCTCTATCCATCCCCTTTTCAACTCTAGAGATTCCAGAGAAGAGATCTTTCATTAGAATTGCAGGTCTGTTTAACACAAAGAATTACAGCTATTTCATCAGAATCCAAACTCTAAAAAAAGGAAGTCATTGTTTTTCCTTCCAGATCCTCCCCCCTACCCAATATCTCTATTTGTGTCAAGTGCACTACTATCCCTCAATAACCTGGGAGTTGTCTGTCCTTGATCCTTCCCTCCCCCATACCCTCTGTCCTGAATCAGTTGTCAAATATGATTGAATCTATGTCTGCAGGCTCTCTTGCATCTGTCTCCCTTCTCCCCATTCAGTCTCAATTCACCATGGCTATTTTAAAAGATATAAAGCTTCTACAGAAGCAGTATGCTGATTGATGTATGCTGAAAACAATAGGACTTTATTCTGAATGTTTTGACTCATGAGAATCAGATTGGAATAGTGAATAGAGAACTAGCCTTGGAAACAGGAAGACCTACCTTCAATTCCACCTCTGACATGTAGTGGTTGTGTGACCCTGGGCAAATTACTTAATTAATACAAATTACTTAACCTTTCAATGCTCTTGACAACATTTAAGACTATCAGTAGCAGAGGTAATTAGGAATCTTCTTTGGTAAATGGAGTTCTCTCATCCAAGAGTTCTATACATCTATAAAATCATAGATACAGTTCTCATCCTTTTAACCTTCACAAGGAAAATACTGTGGCTAAATTTGGAACACCCACAGCCATGAAGAAGGGGACATGTGAGGAGGAGACAAAGACAGATAGATCAATGGGCATTTTGCACAAGGTGTGCCTACGCATATCACAGTGATTGAGAGATAAGGATACAAGTAGATCTCTAGAGGGACAGAATATAACCCCAACTAAGTAAACCTAAGTAAGAAACAAGACCTAAGATGAGATGATCTTCATGCCAGGCAGAAGCAAGAAAATCGACCATCCAGTGAGAGGTATGCCTTGGTATCTGAAACTCTCAAGGACTCAGGTTCTCTCTAGTCTCCTGAGTTGGTGATACCAGGGTTCCTTCAAAGGGTGTGCTGATAAATATTTAACAGTGAGCTCTTCAGAAAGAAGTGTACTCATGGCATTATTATAATGTTCTCCATCACTTTCAAGCCTAGACAATCAACAAAACAATAAATCAAGTCTTGATTTTCAATTTTTACTGAAAGCTAAGCTATAAAATCTCATAATAACAATTTGACCATCTGCTCTCATGAGCCAGTTAGAGCCGGCTCTAACATACCTCTGGTTCCCTATGACAAAACAGGTTGAGCCCTGGGACTTTTATGTTCAGGGGAACATGGTCTGATTTCACACTTGATTTTCACTTTAAGAAGTCTAAGGATTCTAAGGAATTTTTAGCTTTAAAAAAAAAATAAAGGTTCAGATCAGATATTACCTCCCACCCAAATCTTTCCTGGTCCTCTTAGTCTCCTTATCAGGTAAGACTCTTCTCAAATTATTCTGTGTTTGCTTATCTTTCTACATGTTGGATCCCCAAGTACAATGAGTTCTTAGATGACAGAGACTGTTTATTATTTTTGTCTTTGTCTTCCTGGCCCCTAAAAAACAGTGCCTTAATGTTAAATGAATGAACAACAGAAAGGGCTACTTTAGGGATTAGGGGATTCACTGTCATTGGAGTTATTTTAGCAGAGGCTAGAGAACAACTTGTCAGGAGAATTGCATAGAAGACTAGTAATTTGGGTATGGCTTGGACCAAATAACTTTTAAGGCCCCTCCCAAATCTAGGACTCAACTGATACCTTAGTCACAGATTTCCATGAAAATCAAACTTAAGGGAAAGAAAAGGCAACATATTGCAAAATTTAAAGTGCTATCCAATGGAGACCAGTTTTTAATCTTTATAGTCATATTTAAGCCTAAAATTCTGAGTAGAAATAGACTGAACATACAGAACCCAGTAAGTGACAGAGAGAAACAAATCTCCCTCTGAAGGCAGCCTGGCAGGCTGGCAGGAAGAGGCCATCATAGCCTAGCTGGGAGCAGAGCCCAGCCTTGCCAGCCTGTGATTTTAGCCTCAGGGTGGCCCCCACTCAGCCACAACTGGAAGGACTTTGGGAGAAGAAGATGGAGGGAAATAGAAGAGGAGATTTCCAGAAATATCAACCCATAAATGCCAAAGGCAAAGTACAAGGTAAGTGTGGACTTTGGGAAAAAGGGGCACCAAGAGTGTGGTCCAGCCTCTGCCCCCAGAGGTGAAAGTGTCTGAGGCCCAGTGGCCCTGCAGCCATTGCTGCATGGCTGCTTAAAAGCTCCTGGCCTACAGATCATAGGGTGACCAAGTGACTCAAGTGGCCGCTCTTGCTTTAACCTGCTTGGATCCAAATTGCTGTCTTGTGTGGAAGTCCTGGGGTGTGTGACTAGGTGCTGGAGCCTGTGGAGGCTTGAGAGATGGCACCCAGCAAATAGCTCCAGCAGGTGAAAAACCCCCAGCAATTTGGGACAAAGCTCTCCTCCCTGGAAGCAGAGTTCTTCTGTGGCAAAAAGCTCAAAGCACAAGTAATTGAGTGGCAACATGAGCAAGCAAAGGAAGCAAAGCAAGCACAGCAATCCAACTTTAGATTCTTTTGGGGGGGACAAAAAGGATCAAAGCATGTAAAGGGAGGAAGACAGCAAAATCAGAATTCCTGAACCAAAAACTTCCAAGAAAAATATGAACTAGTTACAGGCCATAGAGGAGCTTAAGAAGG
>CM053597.1:71945797-71991011 GCA_028646575.1 Pseudocheirus occidentalis
ACATACACACACATACATACACACACACACACATACACACACACACACATCCTGTAACAGAGAGGTTCAGGAGCCCATTGTGGACAAATTCATTCGAACCAGATACGAGATGATAAAGATGATGAATGATAAATGACGAATATTGATATAGCTGAGCAGTCTTCACAGTGTTTTATAAATGTTTTCTCATTTGAACTTAATAACAACTCTGTGAGGTGAGTGCCAAAATTATTATCATGCCCATTTATGAAGGAGAAAACGAGATTCGGAGAGATTGTGGTTTGCCTTGTCATACCAAGAAGTGGCAGAATCAGGCTTTAACCCTGTCTTACTGACTAGACCTCCATCTACTACACTACAAATAAGTAATTTCTTACCCAGAAGTGGGTTCTATTTTCACCGGGCAAATCACTTAAATTACCTGCCTCAGGTTTGTCAGTTCAGATAAGGATAAGAACGCCTACTCAGTCTCCATCCCAGAGGGTGTGGTTATAACTGTCTCCTGGAAGTATTTTGTAAAACATAAAGCACTACAGATAGAGTATTATTAGACTTCTTCTTAAAATGGAGAATCTTCTTTGAATGCTCCAGTAATCCCTCAGCCACCTGTCATGGTTGGGGAATCAGAAATTACGGTTAATGCTGAATTGGCATAGGCCACACATATGTGAGCTGTTTAACCAGAGACTGGAGAATGACTTATCAGGCATATTCATGATTTGGGCCATGGATTATTAAGTGCCAAAGAAATACTCAAATAACCTAGATTTGTCATCAAGTTTAGATCTAAAAAGGACCTTACAGACCACATAATCCAAAGACTTTATTTATACTTTAAGGTTTACAAAGAGCTATGAAAGGTGGTACGGTATAATCAAAGTGCAAGACTCAAAGTCTAGAAACCCTCTGTTCAAATCCTGCTTCAAGCACTTACTAGCTGACTGACCCTTAGCAAGTCACAATCTTGAGCTTCAATTTTCTCATCTGTAAAATGAGCAGGGGAAGACTAGATATTCTCAGATGTCTCCTTCAATTCTATGAGCCTCCCAGTATCCCTCAGTAGGGGGTACAAGCATCAGGGTCTTTATTTTATAGGTGGAGAAACTACTTGAAAGATGTAGAGTCATTTATCTGTCATACAGCAATTTAAGCGCTAGGTCCAGCATTCAAACCCAAGTCCAGTCCTCTTTTCCATGATCCACAGCTAATGTTCAGAAAATACTGATAAAAGGGGCATCAATGTAGGGCTGGAAGGTACCTTGGAAGCCATGTGATCCAGCCAGGTCATTTTAAAGATGAGGAAGCTAAGACCCATAGAAGTCAATTAACTTGCCCAAGATCACACAAGTAGTGAGTTAACATGAGTAGGATGTGAACCCAGGTTCTCTGACTCCAAAGCGAGTGATCTTCCCAATGACCCTTATATAATGCAGTGTTCCAGCCTGCCTTTTCTCTTCTTGCCTTTGTCTGCCTTCACTATGGTACAGTGAACTAAAAACCAGGGAATCTAAGTTTTTATCCCACCTCTACCACTAAGTCATCATGTGGCCTTGGGTAAGTCACTTAATCATTCTGTGTCCTAGTTTCCTTGCTAAACAACAGGGAGTAAAATAAGTAGGGAAATGGCATTATACAGTGGAAAGAGAACATGGTTTAGAGTAGTGGTTCTCAACCTTCCTAATGCCAGGACCCTTTAATACTTGTATGTGGGCATATCTGTATATGGGTGACTCACCTGGAGACAGATAGAGGAGCAATGTCTCGGTTCCTAAGACCATCATAAATGTATGCTTTCCGATAGTCTTAGGAGACCCCTGTGAAAGGGTCGTTCAACCCCCAAAGGGGTCGCGACCCACAGGTTGAGAACTGCTGGTTTAGAGTCAAAGAAACTGGGCTTCTATTCCAGATACGGGCCTTTCTCCCTAGCCTTGAGAAAGTCACTGAATCTTGCTTGGCCTCAATTTCTCATCAGTAAAATAAGAGAGTTGAACCAAATGGTCTATGAGGTCCTTTCCACCTCTATTGCTCATAATCCTACTTAGAATCATAGAATCTAATTCTAACCCCTACAGAAATATCAAACATATAAACCAGATTAAAAATGTAACTGGGAAATATTTAACAAAATAAACAAAAATATAGATGCAGGTAACATTGTCTTTAAAACCAAGTCAGTCCTGGGCCCACAGGAATCCTCATGTACAGATGAGTGGCCCCGGTTTCTATGGGAGTTTGATATCACCACCCAATAACATTTTTACATTCATTTCTGTAGCCTCTAGTGGTAGGGAACTCATGACTTCATAGTACATCCCATCCTATTTTGGACAACTTTAATCATTCTTAGGTTTTTTTTCCTTACAATGAGCCAGATGAGTAGAAAAAATGGATAGTGTTAGACCCAAAGTCAGGAAAACCTGAGCTCAACTCCCATTTCAGACACTTAGTAGCTATTTGACACCGAACAAGTCCTTAACTGTCCTTAGTCTCAGTTTATTCCTCTGTAAAACGGAGATTATAATAACTCCTATTTCCCAGGGTTGTTCTGAGGATGAAGTAAGATAAAATTTGTCAAGTGTTTTGCAAACCCTATAACATCATATAAATGCTAGTTATCATTATTATAGCTATTAGCCAAAACCTTCCCTGTACCTTCCACTCACTGGCCCTTGTTCTTCCCTCCCAAGTCAAACCCTATATCCCTTATAGGCTATTCCAAAACAGTCACAATACCTTCAAAAGCTTTATACAAAGGGGAAAAAAAGGAAAAGGAAAAAGAATGCACTGTACAGATGGAAGGTATTTTTATAATCAAATGAATGTTTTTCCCATAAGGCCTCATTCGTCTCTTCTATGTTTGTCAGTGATTATAGAATATTTACTCACCCACAGTGACCAGGATGTCTCTAGGAGATGCCAGGCTCATAGATGACAATATTTTGAAACCAAAGGCTATGCCCTGACACACCTATGGTATCTTTGAATGCTGAGCATATTAAGGTCTTCAGCAGAAGTTCCTTGATTGGGCATCTCTCCACAGTACCTAAAACTACCTGGGAAACAGTACATTTATGGAGATCATCATGGAGCCAGAGGCCAGCTGTGTTCATTTTGCTTATTCATTTCTGTTTAGAAATTGCTATCATGTCAACATGATAGAAGACTTGGCCTCTTGGGTAGTAATTGTCTCCTTTGACTGGCTAAATACCAAGGCAGAGATGAAATGGCCCAGAGTCAATCTGGTATGATTAAAATCAAATCCTGCTGCACAAATGATTTTTTTCCCCTGCCAAGCCATTTAACACAGATTTAGGAAGAAAAATAATCTGTTAAAAACCAGCTAGTACTTTTCTCTACACCAATGTCCTCACTGACTCATCTCCACTTAAGATGGATGACAATCAAAAACTCAGTAGTTGGAAACTGGTAGCTCATAGTCTGGGAAGTAATAGACTGTTTCCATTTTACTTCACAGTGGCACTCCAAAGAATAGAATTTGGTCAGTCGACCTACAAGCATCTTTGTCCTCTTCGTGAGCTGAAAATATTAAAAAATTATAAACATATGGCAAAACCTCCCAAATTTGGACCAAATAGGAAGAGCAAGACTAAATTGCAGATTTTTCAAGGAAATTCTATATTCTTAACTTGCAATTGCCTACAATAATTCAAACTCACTGTTGACAAAGCATTGCCAAATAGAGGTCTTTGAGGGACACATTTTCATAAAGGCAAAGATTTGCTTGTAAATTAGCATATTCATTGTATGCAAATTATATAGAAAAATACTTGAAAAATGTTGTAGAGGGGATTCATATTTCAGGTAGCTTTTCAACTAGATGACCTCTAAGGTCTCTTTCAAGTAGTATTTATGATTCTGTCTTCTGCTAAGTAGGTTAAACACCCCTCTCTGACCACCATTTTTATATATCCCACCTCCATATTGTTTACTATTCATTTGCTAAGTAAACTCTTTTTCCCTCCTACCAAGATAAACTTCAGTTTAGACTTGCTTAAACTGTCACCTTCTCCAAATTATTAGCATCTAAAATAAAGATGGAGTGGTAGTACTTTTTCCCATAAGAGGATAGTCTTGGTAGCTTGCCCATGAGGTGCCCTGCTGGGCAGGAAACACATCTGACAGAAATTTCCTGCTCATCTCACTAAATTGTACAGTGCTGTTTGTTTTATTGGTCAATTGGTTTAAGAGTGAAATTCACATCCACTTGCCACAATGTCTAAAACTTCCAACAATAGCACCGTCCTTTAATCATAGTATCACAAACTTAGCTCTGAAACAGACATGTTTATATAGTCATGTAATCCAGTCCCCCTGTTTCAAAGGTCCGGTTAACTTAGGCTGAAGGAGGTTAAACATCTTGCTCAAGTTCACCCACCTACTAAATATGGGACGCTGGATTTGAACCCAGATCTTCCTGGTTCCAAAGTCAACACTATCCTCTACTCCACCTCTCTTAAAGGTCAACATCTCATGTCATCTGTAAGGGAACCACTTATTGCACTCATCTGTTAAAAATCTCCCCAATTTCCCTGCAAAAATATATATGTAGGACAGCTAGGTGGCACAATGAATAGAGCACTGGCCAGTGCATCGAGATTTGAACTGGAGTTCAAATCCAGCCTCAGACACTTAACACAAAACACAAAACACTAGCCATGTGACCTTGGGCAAGTCATTTAACCCCAATTGCCCTTTCTTCCCCCCTCCAAAAAGCAAAAATATATATGTGTGTGTGTGTGTGTGTGTGTGTATATATATATATATATATGTAGTGTACATATATGTATAAAGATACATACATATATACACAAAAATACATACATACACACATACATATGAGTCAGAAAGTCTGTATTTGAATTCTGGTTTTGACACCTATTACCTATAAATACTTGGGCAATCTCTTTAACTTTTTCATATTTAAAATGAGATGATTAAATTAGATCAATGCTAAGGTTCTTTCCATCTGTAAATTTAAGACCCTTTGAGGATTATGAAGAAAGATAAGGTGATGTCCCTATCCACAGAGATCTTACAATATAGCTGAGGAAACAACAAGTATATTAATTTACATAACACTCTGTAGTATCCTTTGGGATTTCCAAGAATATATGAACGCTAGAGGACATATTCCAAGGATTCATGAATACCAGTCTGAATATAAATCCCCCCAGTGTTCAACTCTTTGACATTCAAGACATTAGCCTTAACCTGAACTTGCATGGTCAGACTGACAAGTCAGTCCCTTCTCTCCCAAGGGCTAAGAGCAGCTGAAGCCACTAAAGAAGAGGAAACTGGAGGACACAACACTAGCTGAAGAGTGAGTCCAGGTTCCAGGGAAGCAGGTGGAGCTGCCACCTCCAAGACAGGACATTTTCACTAAGGACTTAGGGGAGCACCCTGAGAAAGCGTGGAGGGAGAGAACCAGCCTTACCAAGCTCCAGGATAGGGTCCCCATGGACAGGTCATATCACAGAGTAGAAATCAGATTCGCAAACACTTCTGAGATCCTTTTTCCTATTCTTCCTTCCTGGTATAGGGAGGTCTAATCCTTAAAGTGATGTTTCTTAAGAACTTGTCTTCTGTTTCCCTTCTGTTTTTACCTTTTTTGTCACCATTAGACTATGAGCTACTTGAGAGCAGGGAGGTTGTTTTTGCCTTTGTATTCCCAGTGCTTAGTATAGTTCCTGGCACACAGTAGTTGACTGGCCAATTTAAAATGCAGGGTTTTTTTCCTTAAAATAAATAATAAACATGGTTAACAATTGCATTGCTGAATTATGTGCATTATATGAATTTTGTGCATTATAAAGTTTGTGAAGAGTATAAAAATAAGAGTGTAAAGATATGGGGAAAAGATTAGAGAGAGAAATCATAGACAGACATAGACATGAATAGAGAGATATATACTCCCCAAGATACTTTTCCTGGCTTTAAGATCAAACTGAACAAAAGATAATTATTCTTTTGGGTTTTTTTTTGGTAAATTTTAAGAGCAGAGAGAAAAGGCATGGACCCAGATCTTTCTAAGCACTGAGACAGCAAGTTTTTTTGTCTGTTTTCTGGGATCAGGGAAGCCATGATAAACTGTGAGTGGTATGAGGAGTTGTCCCTCAGTCTTTTCCTCTTCCCATTGTTTTCCTGGGAAAGTCTGAAAGGAAATTTCTCCCTTCCTCCACAAAGGTAGAGCTGATGGAAAGACTTGAAAGAAAGTCATCCCAAAGGAAAGGGCTGGGGAAAAGTGGATCTAGTGACTCTCACTTTTGACTAGTTCTAGTTACCAGTCCAGCCTAACAGCATCCCTACTACACTACAGTTAAGATTTAAGCAGTAGTACAAGGCCACACTATAATGGATCTCCTAATTAAGTATCCAACTGATTATTAATGCACATAATTAGGAGCCAAATGAGTGGTCAAGATAATTGCTATAGATGTTTAGAGAAGACAGAGATTTTTTCAAATTGGTTTAGGCTGAGATATCTACGAAGAGGATTCAGGATTTGAACCGGGTGCTGTAGAATTACAAGTTAGAATCTGAGCCCTAAACAAATTTATTGTAAGGACAGTTAAATTTAATTAGAGGAGAATGAAGCATAATCCAAATTAATGATGAAGCACAATACAGGCAGCTTGTGGCACAATGGATGGAGTACTGGCCTTGCCATCAAGAAGACCTAACTAAACTCAAAGCTTACCTCAGATGGTCACCAGCTCTGTGAACACAAGTAACAGACTCTGTGGCTCAGTTTCCTCGTGAGGAGGTTGGACTCAGTGACCTCTAAGATTCCTCCCAGCTCTAAATCTGATTGAATAACTATAGTGGTAAACACTGTAATAATGATGACAAGCCCATGGAGTCTAGGAGGCCAGCTATGGTGATGAAAAGGGAAAGGAAAACACTGAGACACAGCTGGTAGGGCCCCAAAGATAAAATGAGCCTATTTCACAATCTAGCATGAAGGTACACAGCTAAGTATAGGAATTTAAATTTCACCTTTTCCCACACTTCAGTTTGCTCATGGAGCCAGAGTTGTTCATTGGAAAAGAAGTTATTTAAGTTACTAATCCCTAGTTCAACACTCCCTCAGTCTTACTATCTGTCAAAAAGGTATTTGACGTATATATTCTCCTTATTGCTGGGGAATATAGAATAGGCTTTTACTCGTGCATTTATTTAAAATATTCTCTCTCCAAACTGAGAGACAGACACATTAGTAGTACCAGACGTAAAAGATAATGGTCAAAAGCAATTTCAGATTTCAATTAGAATATCATTTTTATGTTCAACTGTCATGATTTTTTCCCTTCTTCAAACATTTAAAGAAAAATCTAGAAAGTGTTGCAGCACTGCAAGAGTGTGATGACACTCATACAATCCTCCGGAGGAGGAGATGCTACTGATCAATTACATGGTTGGCTTGTTGAGTATAATGGGAGAAATCTACTCAGGTGGTGGCAACATGCTGAATTTGAAATGGCAGTGATTGCCTGGAATTTTATTCAGGTTGAATCCTAAGTGATATAGAGCTTTTTCGCTCTTATATCTTTAGAGTGGGATGAAACAGAAAAGAGGCGAGGTTATGGTGCAGATTTTAGAAGAGAGAATGAGACAGTATGGCATAATGGAAAGAACATTTGATTGAAAGTCAAGATGTCTGAGCCCTACTATTTCCACTCTACTTATTAGCCATTTGAATGAGCCAATAAACCTTTCTCTGAACCTCAGTTTCCTCATCTGTGAAATGGGAATAAAAATACCTGCCCGCCCTGACTCATGGAAGTTATTATTAACATGAGGATCAAATTAAATAATATATCTGAAAGTGATGGGAAAACCATAAATAGTCTCTGATATCTAAATAGTATTTTGTGTACATTGCCTAATTGGATCCTCACAACTCTGTGAAGGTGATGGTATTTCCATTTAAGTCTCAGAGGAGTGAAAGATCACATTAGTATCATAATAAGTTCAGATGGGAAATTAAAACCTAAGTATCTGATCCTGAACCTAAGGATCTGATTTCAGATCTAATGCTCTTTTCACTAAGCCATACTATCTATATAAATTATACAAATCTAGGGCACCACTATAATGGCTCAGTTAGTAGGGAAAAAGTATTATTCAGTAATAAATCATGTAGGACTCTGAAAAAGTGGGCAAAGTAAATTCATGGTATGAATTTAATGTAATTATGAAAAGGAAAACCAGAAACAATTGAAAGGTATAGATTGAGAATCTATTGTGTACTTCAGCCTGGCTTAGACATTATGGAAAATATGAAAGAAATACGACCATACTCAAGGAGTCTACAATCTAATCGAAGGTCATCTCCAGTCTGAACCCAGATGGCTCCAGAGGAGTAAGTGGGGCTGGTGACTTTGCGCAGCCGTCTCTCACTTAAATCCAATTCCACTTGCATGTCATGGCATCACCTCCTTGATGTCATGGTCCTCTTGGAGAAGGACAAACAGCAACAACAACAACCTAATCAAGGGAGATAATCTCTCATAAACCATTGAGAACTAGGATCATGGATCTAGAACTACAAGAAACTTCAGAGATCATATAGTCCAAACCCCTTGTTCGAGAGATGAGAAAACAGTCCCAAAGATGCTAAATGACTTGTTAAAGACACAGAAAATATAGGAGGTAGGATATGAATTTAGCTCCATCAAAGCCAGTCTTAAAAGCCAGTGTTCTTCCCACTGTACTATACTGTTTCCTTTAAACTACACACTCACACACACATAATATGAAATGTGCTATAATACATGATATAGTACACAGGATATAATATATGATATGTAGTATATATGTTCATATCATACATACAAATATACACACTAATGCTAGCTTCTGCAATGCAGGCACTAAGTCTTATAAAAGTTGAGAGTAATCAAGGAAGATTAGTCCATTTAAAATACTCAAAAATGTCAAGTCTCTTGGGGAAGGGAATCAGGACTGGCCCTAGAGACTGGAGGGAATGACACAGAATTATTGAGTCAATGCCTAGACTCTAGTCTAAGTGGAAGGGAAGAGAAAGGAACACATATATATTAAGCACCTACTATCTGCCAGAACATGATAAGCACTTTATAAATATTATTTCATTCAATCCTTGCAATAACTCAGTAGGTGCTAATATTATCCGCATTTTACAGATGAAGAAATTGAATCTGAAAGAATTTAAATGACACAGTGAATTTGAACTCAGATCTTCGTTACTCCAGGACCAGCACTCTGTCTACTACAACTTAGTTTCCTCTTGTCTACACTCGAAGTTGGTGAGCATTCGAAAACGTTATGCCCAAATTTTGAACCCTGTAGTTCTGGCATACAAAGAGTTAAAGGGAGATGGTGGGAAGAATGTTGGCCAAGTGCCTACTCCTATCTAGAGAAATCAAGGAGATGTCATCTCTCACAAACAAGGGAAAGGTGTTTTTCCATAAGTTCTTCAGAATGAAAGGAAGAGTCATATCATTCTAATGCCAGGAGAATAGTACACCAATACCAACTTACATGCAGAAGATTGATAGAAGGAAGAGCACCAATTATCACCTCTCAGAAGTGACATCAAGAAAGTGCATGGTGACAGCGTCCAGCCCATGTTACGCTAAACATCAGCCCGAGAACCTTATAATGATTTCTGACTTGCGGTCTAGACTATAGGGCAGATAGGTTGCCTAATGGATAAAGCACTGGGGCTGGGGAGTCAGGAAAACATTGCCTTTAGTCACCATGTCTGTGACTCTGGGCAAGTCACTTGACCCCTGTTTGTCTCAGTTTCCTCATCTGTGAAATGGGGACAATAATAGCACCTACTTCACAGGGTTATTATGAGGATCGAAAGATTATAAAAAGCTTAGAACAGTGTCTGATACAGTAAGCACTGTGTAAACGATAGCTTAATCCTGTTTGCTTCTGTTTCCTCATCAGTAAAATGAACTGGAGAAGGAAATGGCAGACCACTCCAGCGTCTTTGCTAAGAAAACCCCATATGGGGTTACAAAGAGTTGGATGTGACTGAAAGAACAGAACAATAACATTATTCTTAGCTATTATTGTTATCCTAAATTTGTGCTATTCCTCTTTTGGGTCTACCTATAAGGACCCCCAATAGATTTCAGTTAGCAGATTTGAGAGTGTTGTATCCCCCGTGCTTAGCACAGTGTCTAACAAATAGAAGGTGCTTAATATTTACCAATTAATTTTTATGTTTGAAAAGTAATTCTATCTATTCACAGACTCATTATTCAGTAATGAGTTAAGACCCATACAATTGCCCCTCACGTGATAATGAATTGCTGTCTCTAAACTCCCCCCTACATGGTGTCTCTATTCAAGTGGTTCATGTCACCCAGTCCATAAAAGATTTTGGTAAAAATAGAAAACAAGATAAACTAACAGCACAGAACACAAGAAATATTTGTTTCTATTCTGAGTCTATGCCAGGGGGTGCTTAAATTCATCCAAGAGCAACAATACAAAGCCAGAAGATTTAACATCACTGCAAATCCAATGACTGGAATGCTGAACGTTCCTCTGGTCTAGACAGAACTTAAAACATAGAACACGACATATTCATAAGGCTTTAGAGGTGAACTAGTCCAACTTGTAATATCTGAGCTCTCTCAAACACCCTCACACACTGCTATCCTCCAACACACATAGCCAAGGCAAAAATCTGCCATCATCATTCAACTACTTTGTATTTGTAGTCTTCATAATTTTATGTCTATACTTAAAAGTAGAGATTGTTTCATTTGTATCATTAGCACCTAGCACAGTTCCTGGCACATAGTAGGGTGCTTAATGAATGTTGGCAGGTTGATTTGTTGATTGATCACAGACTTGCTCTTCCAGTGTTCTGAGATTCCCACCAAAACCACTCTCCCTTTCTCCTCCCCCTTTCTAGGGGAGATAATAAGCATTGCCTTAGTAGGACAGATGGCATAGATACATACACATATATGTGTGTGCTTATATGTATAAATATTGTATATCTATATATAGAGAGAATGTATTCCTACATATACGGAGCATACCGCAATTCTTGCCCTTGAAGGCAGTCCCAAAAGGTCAACATATTGGTGAGGCACAAACAACAGCAAGAGGAAAAGAGGTGATAATCATGCCCACAGGTGCAACAGGGCTCTTCCTTGGGTTGAGAGGCTTGGTCAGAATCTTTTTCACTACTAATCCAACTATGCCTAAAGGAAAAAGGTGTTTTTTCCCAGGCAACTTGACAGTGATAACCATGATCTCTCCTTAAATGCCTTAGCTAGTATGCCACTTGGGTATTCTAGAAATGAAAGGGCAAACTCTCCACCTGTTTCTTTGCACACAGTTCTGCCAAGTTACCCGAGTTATCATGCTAACATAATTCCATCATTTCATAGATGAGAAACTTGAGGTCAAGGTAAGGACAGTGATTGTCCAAAGTCAAAGTGAGTGGCAGAGCCAAGAATCAATCCTAAATCAACTAGTCTCCCTATCCAGTGCTATTTGTACCAACCCAAAAGGTGCTTAGGAATGGGAAAAGTGATCAAGGCACTCAGGACGGGCCACCACCCATAAATAAGTGCTGAGACAGATACCTCCAAGAGCAGACTAACCACTGGAGGAAAAGCACTGGCTAGCTAGAATGAGTTAATGGGTCTGAAAGAGGAAATGAGACAGAAGTTTGTACCTTCCAAATGAAGCTTCCTGCTTGAAAGAATCTTAGCAAGCTGCTGGCTTTTCCCAGAAGCAATTTTCCCCCCTTTGGGATTTGGTTCAGCAAGTTTGAAAAGAAACATTCAATTGAAAGAAGCAGGGAATGCAATTTAAGAAGCACTAGGTGCTTGACTGCCCACTCTGTGTTTAGGCCATTTCTGGGTCCTTTGAAGGGCACTGAAAGAGTCTTTGTTGGCATTTTCCTGGCTTCTGCAAAACTTGAGTTCAGCTTGCTCTAAGCCTTTTAGTAGGACAAATATAATTTATATGAGGATGAGGATAATGATGATGATGAGGAAGAGGAGGAGGAGGATCATAACAGGGATAGTACATTTCTACAACTCTTTAAGGTTTGCAAGGTACTTTACATATATTATCTCACTTTATCCTCAAACATTCCTGAGAAGTAGATTCTATTATTATCCCATTTTATAGATGAAGAAACTGAGACTGAGAGAGTTTAAGTGGCTTACCTAGGGTCAAACAGCTAATATCTAACACAGGATTTGAAATCACACATTCTTAACTATAAGATCAACATGCTGCTCATTATGCCACCTACCTGCCTAAGCAGAGAAAGAGGAAGGAATAAGAGGCAAGGAGCAAGAGCCTGAACATATTTCTCATCTTTATCCTGGTCCTTCCCTTCTGGCCATCCAAGACATGCAACCATACTTGCTCCAGACCTCTAGCATGAAGGAAACAACCAAGGGTGTTGCAAGACCCCATGAGATAAAGGATAGAAAGCTCCTTAAAACCTTTCTTACTCAGCCATTTTTCAGTCTTGTCCAACTCTTCATGACTCCATTTGAAGTTTTCTTGGCAAAGATACTGGAGAGTTTTGCCATTTCCTTCTCCAGTTCATCTGACAGATGAGGAAACTAGGGCAGTGTTAAGTGACTTGCCCAGGGTCACCAAGCTAGTAAATGTGGGAGGCTAGATATGAAATCAAGAAAATGAGTCTTCCTAATTCCAGGCCCAACACTCTATCCATTGTACCACCTAGTTGCTTACAGTGCTATATAAAGCTCAGTTATCATCATAATCATCATTATTACCCTATAGTCTAGTGATGACTTTATTTCTTAAGCCTTCTACTGCCTTCCCCTGTGGATAATTAAGCCAGACTCTTTTGAGTGGTTATAGATCTTATCTAGAAAGTGCTGCAAAGTTTCAGAGCTCAAGGTAATCATGACAATGTCACCCATGAATAGAAGTATATAGAAGGAATTCTTCTTCAAAGGAAAAGGAGGGGAAAGAGAGCAATTTTTTGAAGTATCTACTATGTACTAGTGGGCTAAGTGCATTACAAATATTACCTCATTTTGATCTTTACACCAATTCTGGGAGGTAGGCATTCTGATTTTAGAGTTGGGGAAACAAGCAGACAGAGGCTGTGACTTGCCCAGCGATATAAGCATTTAGATTCACTTCTGACTGGTTCTGTACTGTATCCACTGAACCACCAAGAGGTACTAGGATGAGTTAGGGCAATAGCCTGTATGAATAGTTACTAGAACCAAATATAAGATGTATTATAGGGATAGAACTGCCAGAATTTAGCAATTGGTTGGTTTGGGAAAGTGAAAGAGACAGGAACGAGTCAAGTTACCTAACAGTGGCTATTCTGGATTTCCTCCATAAAAGTAAAACAAAGATACACCATTTTTACAAAGTATTCTTCCAGTGTTGTTGCATGACAAGGCACAGAAAAACTACAGTCTCTACAGAAATAAAAATAAGTGTCACCCAGAGGACAACGGATAGGCACACGGTAGCTGTAAATAAGCTGAAACACATTATGAACATTTATTTACAAAGTAGAAGCAGATTAAAGGATGTCATTGAAGAAGTATGTTTTGAAAAGGACATATGAAAAGAATGAGGGATTGACAGTCTCTGTGCACCATTAACATTTTCACCTAAAAAGCAAAAAAAAAAAAAAAACAATGAAGATAACCAGAATATTTGGGAGAAACCCATCATAAAGAGTGACCTTATTGTTAGCTCATGGACAAGAATATCCCAGGATGGGAGGCATTAATGCACTGTGATCTGTATTACTAGACAGAATAAACACATCAATGAAATCACAGACATATTAGAATAAATAAGTATAAAACACACATGCAGTCACATATCACCAACTGCCTGTTGGATATCCCATCCTGAATGTTCCACAGGCATCTCAAACTCAAAATGTCTGAAAAAGAATTTATTATGTTGCTCCCTAATCTCACCCTTCTTCCAGCCTACTCATTTTTGTTAAGGAAACCAAAATCCTTCTAATCCAGTGGTTCTCAACCTTCCTAATGCCGCAACCCTTTAATACTCATATGTGGCTGTATCTGTATGTGGGCAGATCTGCCTGGAGGCAGATAGAGGAGCAGTGTCTCAGTTCCTAAGACCACTGGAAATATGTGTTTTCTGAAGGTCTTAGGCAACCCCTGTGAAAGGGTTGTTCGACCCCCAAAGGGGTTGTGACCCATAGGTCGAGAACCACTGTTCTAATCACTCAGTTTTAGAACCTCAAAGTTGTACCTGACATATTTTTCCATCTCTCTCCCTCCCTCCCTCATTGCCAAGTCTTGTCCATTTTCTCTCTATGTCATCTTCTACATGTTCCCTTATTTTGACTCAAAAATCCTCATCACCTCTCTTGGCACATTCTAACTACCTCATAATTGTTCTCCCTGATTCTTGTCTCTCTTCCTTCTCCATTCAGTCCTACCTGCCTAAGGCATAAGTGTGACCATGTCATTCCCATGTTCCCATTAGGGATTCCTCGTCACTCGCAAAAGTTAATACACATAAAAAAGGGGAAAGCACCTACATGTACAAAATATTTTATAGCAGTTCTTTTTATGGTAGCAAAGAATTGGAAATTTAGGTAATGCCCAGCCATTGGAATGGCTAAACAAGTTGTGGTATACAAATAAATGGAATACTATTCTGCTATAAGAAATGATGAGCAGTCAGATTTTTTAAAAATGGAAAGACTTACATGAACTGATGCTGAATGAAGTGAGCAGAACCAGGAGAACATTGTGCACAGTAACAGCAACATTGTGAAATGATTAACTATGATTGACTTAGATGACCTATGATTGACTTAGCTATTCTCAACAATACAATGATCCAAGACAATTACAAAAGACTCATCATGGAAAATGCTATCCACATCCAGAGAAAGAACTATGGAGGCTGAATGCAGATCAAAGCATACCATTTTTACTTTGGGGGGTTTGGGTTTTTTTTGTGGTTTTTCCCTTTTGTTCTGTTTCTTCTTTCACAATGTGACTAACGTGGAAATATGTTTAACATGATTGTACGTATATAACCTATAAAAATGCTAATGAGAAATTCTTGGCTTGGAGTTTAAGGTCCTCAACAATCCAATTTTTACCAATTTTCCAGCTTTGTTTTATATGATTTCCCTTAATAAACTCTAAATTCTAAACAGACTAACCAACTAGTTGATCTCCAGAGCTCTACACTTCCATGTAACCACACAATCTACCCTTCATTCCTGGAATGTATACCCTTCTCATTTTTACCTCTTCACACCCTTTTCACCCATCAAGGCTCAGCTCACATACATCTCCTCCATGAGGCTTTCTCTGATTCTTCCAAATTGTTAGTACATCACCACTCCCCCTCCTCAGTTTTCAGTGTACTATATTAATTTCTATACATCTTATATCCCTATGTAGAATATCACCTCCATGAGGACAGGAAGTGTTTAGCCTGTATCTTTATATTTCTAGTACCTAGTGGAATACCTTGTATATACTGTAGATTTTTAATCACTGCATGTTGTATTGAATAGACTACATACCTGCTAAATATATGAAAGGAAAGAAAAGATGCATCTATTCTACACATACATTATAGGAGGCATTATTATTTGACAGTGATTTTAATTCCTTTGGATTCTATTGAACTAATTAAAAATCCTCCTACGATGTCTCATCATGATCACCTATCATATAATATGTTGGGTAGATGTTAGACTCTTAAAAGCTATGATAGCTGAACTCAAGTCCTATAGATCCCGCAAACCTAGAAAACTGTAGGTATGGCCACAGCAACAAACTTCATGCCCGTCTTCCAAGGGCCAACCTAGTTATGCCGAGAAAGGTTCAGAACCAAAGGGTCAGCTATGAGGGGACCAATTATTTGAGAAAGAGAAACTCCCGAAACCATCTTTTAAGGTACAGGGGGTGACCCTCTGCTTCATTATAGAGTGTTCCCATAGCAAGAAGTCATGGACCTTTGAAGTCTCAACAAATTTGACAGTACTTGGGGGGATTTTTTTTCCACTTCTAAAATTTTATAGTTACAGGCCACAATAGTTTCTATAGTACAGCAATAAAGCTCACTCACATTGAAGGCTGGCTCACGCCTGGTCTGTTTACTGATAACCTACACAATAGCCTTAAAAATCCAGGAAATAATAATAGGGTGTTTGCAACTCCCCAAAGGCTGAAAACTGCTGATGTGATTATTTGTAAAAACTAGCTCATTGTCTGGTTAATTTCCAAAGTATCTCTTCTACTGTTCTGCAGCTTTCCTAATTGGATAATCTAATGTAGAAAATCAAAAACAGGTTCCAGTACTATAAAAGTTGCATCTAGTCATTCTTTTATGTCGAAAGACTATTTTCCCACTAGATAATTCAGGCCAAAGTATTATCAACAATGGCATGTCTTTGTGAAGAGGAAATTAGATTTTCTTGTTCCCTCTCCTAAAAATGGGGAGAATGATATTACATTCCCATTTTCTACCATACAGCCCAGGAATACATAGCATTTATCAAGCTTACTTATACTTGCTGCAAATGAGCAGAGTTTACTTTTTAAATGTTTCTGAAGCAGCAGAAGAAGGACGTTAAAGAGTCAGTCCTACTTGAAAGAGCCAACAATACCAAATTGCATTGTAATTCATTTTTTTTCCCATTTGGTTGCCATTGAAGATCCAGCTCCTTGCTTACCAGGTCAGGAGTATGAGAATAATCAATCTCAGGAGAAATTTCAACGGCAGAGTTCAGGGTAAGGGTCATGAAGACACTGCAACACATACACCCTAGGAATAAAGAAGAAGGAAATGGTAGCCATCGATTTTTTATTGAAACTTGGTTCTTCAGGATCTGATACAAGTTCACTTGCTTCAGACAATACTCCTTCCCCTGAAATAACTAAACTCCATCCAAAGTTCATAAATTTTAGTTGTCTAAGGGTTAAGAACCCAAAGTCTCAATCAAATCATTGGATCCATGCGCTATTGACGAAGGATTCTTCAAGTGAAGTGCTTGGCCATCATTTGTGGGACACAGCCCCTGTGCCTAAAGTTCATCACTACCTCCTTAGATGTTCTCCACACTAAGAAACACACAAATCACCTTGGCTTATTGTTCATCTTCATAACAACTGACTCAAGATGGTGGCAACTTCGAATAGCACTTGAAAGTTTACAAAACACTCTCCTCACCACCCTAATGAGATATGTTATCCAAGCGTTATTAGCCCCATTTCAAAGATGAGGAAATAGAAGCAGAGTTTAAGTGACACATCCTGGGACACCCAGCTAGTAAGTCTGCCTTTACTGAAATCCAGGTTCCTGACTCCAATGCTTTGTCCACTCCACCATCCTCTCTTTGCTAGATCACCCCTTAGCAAGAAGTTTAAAATTAAAAATCATGACTTGTATTTCACCTCACTGAAGTATCAAGGTCTAATGATGACTAATAGATAGGGTCTCATGACTTCTGACATGAGAAGAGAGACAGCACAAGAGAAGAGAGACAGGCTCAAAAAGTTTTCCAGAGTACAAGGGTACAAAATCTCCATCACATAACTCTTTTGGTATACTCTATGCCTAAGATCTTGTTGTCTTTAATTGTTCAGTTGTTTCAATCATATCTGACTCTTATACTCATATTTGGGATTTTCTTGGCAAAGATACTAGTATGGTTGCCATTTCCTTCTCCATTCCATTTTACAGATGAGGAACTCAGGCAAACAAGACTAAATGACTTGCCCAGGGTCACACAGCTAGTAAATGTCTGAGGTTATATTCAAACTCAGGAAGATGAGCCTTTTTTACTTTAGGCCTGGCACTCTATCCACTGTGCCACCCAGTTAACCTGTGCCACCCACCTGCCCTAAGACCTTAAGTCTCTTAAAATAAAGCTCAAAAGACTAAGATATTTTCCCCAAAATCCACATACAATGGGGAACTTAAATAAAGGCATTAGACAAAGTCCTACCACTGTACTCCTGAGCTGCATTGTTGCCTGCCATTGTTCATTCTTCTGTCACAATATTTAGTTCTATAGTATCTGTTGAAAGGCCAGACAAGGGAATACCAGCCTAGCAACTTAGAATATCTCTGCATTTCTAAACTGACTGTGGGCATCCTTAGAGTGGGAGAAGTGTTGCCCTCATTACAGCTATTGGCAACAACTCCTGCCTTCCCGTTGGCTCAATTTCTTTGCCTCATTGATTCCAATAACACAAAAGAAAGCATGAAAGAGGCTTTAAAGTATTTTTTTCTCTTATTAACCACATTGTACAAAAGAAAATATCCTCATTCTTCCTAGAATATATGTTCTATTTCTGGTAACTAGAAAGGAATTTTTAAAAATGTGGAATAAATGATAACAATTTTAAGCCTTATAGCATCTTTTAATCCAAAATCCAATTTAAAAAGGAAAAACACTCTGTGCAATGTGATCTTGTATTTATTCCATGTACATATAGCTCATATATAAACACAATTATATATGGGCTTCTATTTATGTCTATATGCACATATAAATATACATTATCTCATGCAGCAAACATAATGAAAAAGAGCTACATAATATATTGCAACAAGGCTATGGATAATCCAGAACGCTAGTAATTATGTATGGTCTCTGCCAGATCATCCTCAGATTCAAAAATGGATTTTATATTAAAAGTACAGATGCTACACAAGCCCACAGATTATAACTGTATTTTAGCAGCCATCAAGATAAAGTATGAGTCATACTTTGCTCTCAGAAAGTATGTAGTTTGCTTTAATAGTAAATATCAATTATTTTACTTAAAATACAACTGAAAGGTATCCAAAGTAATCAGGTGATTATTTATTGTTCCACAAGCAGGTTGGAGTCAATTCCCCAAATTTTCAGATAAGATCAGGAAAAGGATAAGACATTTAGGTAGAGAAGGGGCCACCCTGTATGATATATGCTAATGAGAATGTAGCTTATCTGACTACCTGAAAGTGTCACATAAATCATAAATCCTACATTTTAATTTGGACTCAGTTTCCTAAAGAGATTACGATCCTACTTTGTATATTAAGAGGAATCAATATCCCAAAGCAAAGAATATATGAATTAGGATCACAGAATTTTAGCATTGGAATCCAAACCATACTCAACAGGAATTCCCATTGAACATTACCAACTAGAGATTACCCGGCCTCTATTTGAGGGGAATTCACTATTTTTTAAAGCATTTCATTCCACTTTTGGACAGCTCTGATGGTAAGAAGTTTTTTCTCCCCCCTTCTTCCTTACATCAGATTTATATTTTCCTCTTTAAAACTCTCAATCATTACTCCAGGCTCTGCCTTTTTGGTCAAACTAAAAGCCAAGACTAATTCCTCTTCTACCTGACAGCACTTCAAATACTTGGCCATAGCTATCATGTCTTCCTTGAATCTTCCTAGCCTCTTCTGTAGGCTAAACATTTCTTTTGATTGTAGCCAATCACCATATGGCATTTTAAGTGGCTTAAGGTCTTAAGGCAGCTGGGTGGCACAGGGCAACTAGGTGGCACAGTGGAAATAGTGCCAGCCTGGAAGCCAGGAATACTTGTCATCTTAAGTTTGAATGTAGCCTCAGATACTCACTAGCTGTGTGACCCTGGGGAAGTCATTTAGTCTTCTTTGCCTCAGTTCCTCATCTGTAAAATGGACTGGAGAAGGAACTGGCAACCACACTAGTAGAATCCTAAATGTGATTACAAGAGTCAGATATGATTGAAACAACTGAACAACAAAGACAACAAGTTCTTAGGCATAGAGTATACCAAAAGAGTTATGCAGTGGTGATTTTGTACCCTTGTACTCTGTAAAACTTTTTGAGCCTGTCTCTCTTCTCTTGAGCTTATCCATATCAGAAGTCATGAGACCCTATCTATTGGATATCATTGGACCTTGATACTTCAGTGAGCTGAAATATAAAGCATGATTTTTAATTTTAAACTTCTTGTTAAAGGGAGATATAGTAAAGAGAGGATGGTAGAGTGGACAAAGCATTGGAGTCAGGAACCTGGATTTCAGTAAAGGCAGACTTACTAGCTGGGTGTCCCAGGATGTGTCACTTAAACTCTGCTCCTATTTCCTCATCTTTGAAATGGGGCTAATAATGCTTGGATGACCTATCTCATAGGGTGGTGAGGAGAGTGCTTTGTAAACCTTAAAGTGCCATTTGAAGTTGCCACCATTTTGAGTCAGTTGTTATGAAGATGAACAATGAGCCAATGTGATTTGTGTGTTTCTTAGTGTGGAGAATATCTGACTAGGGAGGTAGTGATGAAGTTTAGGCACAAGGGCTGTGTAAAGCCAAGCACAAGCAGCTTTCCAGAAGAATGCTGCTATGAACAGCTTTTAAGGTTCTGATTACATAGTTTAGTGAATACTCGATCTATTCAATAACAAATCAGGGCAAAACATTCACAGAAAATCAAGGTACAGCATTCACAATATTACAACTTATCATAGAAAATCAAAACACACCATTCACAACAACTTATCCCTGAAATGACCATATAGTTTTCACCAAAGTGGTCACATAGTTTTAAACAAAGTACATGCATTTAGTCAATCACAACATCCTTAATTCAAACACAAAGTACAAAAGTCAAAGTTCTCCACCCCTAGGTCACAGTAAATCATAATCTTCTCAGTCAGTACACAGTATCCAAGTAAAGTCTCTCAGCTTCCATTGTTCCTCTTCTGTGGTCCCAGTTCAACTGTCACCTGGGTTCAAAGGCCAGTTCCTTGTCCAGCTCTTCATCCAGTTCCTTGTCCAGTTCCCATTCCATATTGAAGCTCACAATGTCAAGTCCACCTCAAGTCCTTTACAGTTCCTGTTTCTAGGAAGACAAAGCTTAACAGAGCCACAATAATATTCATGCACATTGCCGGCACCATCATCAATTCACTATCTGCCTGTGAAATCAACTCAGACCCACCAACAAGATCTGAGAACTCAACACAAATCATCAACATAGAAATCAACATACACCCACAAACAAGGTCCAAGTGGTCAGCACAAATCATCAGTAAAGTCCCAGGACCTCCAAAACCCTCCTCCAGGACTTCTATAAACATACAATGACAAAATCTTCTTTCAGGGATTCCAGTAACATCCCAGGGCTTCTGTAGAACACAGACAGAGCAGACAAATAGAGTGCAGGGATACCATAAGTTTTCTCCTTCTTGACTCTGCTACCACAAGAGTCCTCTTTTCAGTTCTACTTTCTGTAGTCTGGGGTTCTCCTTATATATGGTCATTAGCTCCTCCCCCAGGAGTTCTAGGGTTCACAAGTTGTGGGGTTCACACATTCCATTTCTTAACAGACTTAATATAAGGCTCAAAAGAAACTTGAATTGAAACAATGTGTTAATTCAATAGCTGAAACAAGGAGTGAACTACTTCTGTGCTTGCCATTACAGGATGTGTCCCACAAATGATGGCAGTGCACTTCACCCGAAGAATCTTTTGTCAATAGCCCACAGATCCAATAATTTGATTGAGACTTTGGGTTCTTAACCCTTGGACAACTAAAATGTATGAGCTTTGGATGGAGTTTAGTTATTTCAGGGGAAGGAGTATTGTCTGAAGCAAAGTGAAGTTGTGTCAGATCCTGGGGAACCAAGTTTCAATAAGAAGTAGATGGCTACCATTTCACCATTGTGGTAGCTCTCAATGGAATCTTTCCAGGTCACTAAGGTCTCTCTTAAACTTTGGTACCCAGACCTGGGCACAGTATTCCATATATAGTTTGGCAGAGTTCACTGAGACT
Organism: Pseudocheirus occidentalis; assembly: GCA_028646575.1. Lineage (NCBI taxonomy): Eukaryota > Metazoa > Chordata > Mammalia > Diprotodontia > Pseudocheiridae > Pseudocheirus > Pseudocheirus occidentalis. The sequence continues at coordinate 71,967,622 of CM053597.1, forward strand.
ATCAGCTCCTTATTCCTGGAAATTAGATCTTTCTTAATTCATCCCAAAGTTTCATTACTTTACTAGCTATCACACTAAACTTCTAACTCATACTGGATTTGAAGCAATCTAAAAAAGACCTAGATCTTATTTGGAGAAACTGCTAAGAATATCTCTTTCATCATGTATTTGTGAAGTTGATTTTTTTAACCTAAGAGCAATATTTTACGTTTAATACTGCTGAATATCCATTTATTAGATTAAGCCCAATGATCTGCCCATCAAGAAACAATATATGTAACATTATCCTGACCTGCCACTTGGCAATTTTGTCACAAAAGAAAATTGCACTAGTCTAATATTACTTGTCCTTGACAAAAGCGCTATTTTTCTGCATTCATTTTGAGGGGAGTTTGGGGTGGGGAGTGCTAGATGCTTACCAGCCATAACCTCAAGAACCCATTCTAGAATTTGTCTAGGAAACCTATTTTATTGGCCTAGAATTTATAGACTCTATTTTATACCTTTTTGAATATAGCTACTTTTGCCTGTCTCCTGTACTGTGGTTCTTTTTTCCACTTTTCAAAATCTTTCAAAAGTCACTGTCATTAGACTAGCAATAACATTTTCCAGGTTTTTCTGTCCCTGACAAAGCAGCTAATCTGTACCAGGTGACTTGAATTCATCAAGGGAAAGCAGTTCCTCTATTTGCTGTAGTTCAGTCACGTCTAACTCTTCCTGACCCCATTTGGGATGTTCTTGTCAAAGATACTGGACTGGTTTGTCATTTCCTTCTCCAACTCATTTTACAGACAAAAAGCTGAGACAAACAGGGTTAAGCCACTTGCCTGGGGTCGCAAAGCTAGCAAGTGTCTGGGGGTAGATTTGAACATGGGAAAATGACTACTCTTGACCTGAGGCCCATCACTCTGTCCACAGTACTACCTCATTGCCTTAGTTCCTCTCTTATGATCTCCTTATTTATCCTGAGCATCAACTTCCTTTTAGCAAATTTTATTCTGTCCTTTCCAGTGCCAAGGTCATTCTCCTTGGCAGAGAAGACAGAAGAAAGTTAATCCTTGAACAGCTCTGCCTTCTCTTTGTTATCAGTTCTAAATAACCCATTCACCCTGACTAACAGCTTTATCCCTTCTTGATTCCTCTTTTCCCCAATATAGCTTTTAAATTTTTTTCAGTTGGCCTCATCAGCCTCAATTCCTTGTAAGCTTTAGGACTGCTGATACCATTTTTATAGCACCGTGAAAAGCTTTTATCTTCTGTTACCTCTCCTTGCTTCCATCTTCCTTAAATATCTTAGGAAAAATGGAAGTTACTTGGTGATAAGCTGTAACATTGAGAAGCAATTGATTAGGAAACTGTTGAAGTGAACAGTAATGTTAGAAAGATATAGGCAGGCAGAAAGGTGATGGACTCATAGAGTGCAGAAGAAGGGAACTTGGAGAAGAGAATTTGTTGTGTTTATCTAGCAGTTCACAAGGATATGAGATGCTATTGGAGGACATTAACATGTAGTCATTTTAAAAATTAACTGATGCAAGGACAGTCCATCTGTCTCTGCCACAACCCAGATAACACATCCCTTTGTTCTGGTACTATGGTATTGTTTTTCAGTCTGAACCTGTGATTTACAAATGTAATAATTATACTAGCTAACATGTATACAGTGGTCGCCATGTGTCAGACACTATGCTAAGTGTTTCTGTAAATTTTAAAGCACTTAGAACAGCATCTGGCATACAGTAGGCATTATATTAATGTTAGCTGTTACTATCATCATCATCATCATCATCATCATTAGGATCACACAAGTTTGTCCATTGTGTATATCCTCCACAGTAGAGGTGTCAAACATGCAGCTCCTGCCAGACAACATTCCCAAGTGCTGCTGGACTAGATTAAAATGTAATTGAGAAAGTTAACAAAAGATACAATAGAACATAGATAACGCTAAAATGTGGTTTTCTAAGCCAATATCCAACCATTAGGGATCCTTATATGTGATTGATTCCTGCCGCCCATTTCAGTTTGAGTTTGACAGACACCACTGCCCTGCAGCATCTACCACAAGGCTACTACATTGGGTTGGAGGTGCCAAATAAATACTGATTGAATTGTACTGTGAACAACCTATAAATATTAAATACTGGCAATGACAAGAATCAGAAAAGTCTATGATCCTCTCAGTCCTAGGTGGCTGCCTTCCTAGCAATTATTCATTGGATCACTGCTGTTTGATTTCTCCCCAGTAAAAAGAACAGAATAGAGAAAGAAAACAACCTGTCATGGGGAAGAAGAATGAAATCACTCAAACACTATATGTGCCACAGATCCCATTTGCAACCTGACACAAATGAATTGTCTTATGCTTGAAGACAATCCAAGAGCCTCTGAATCAAGCAACCCACACCTGGACAAATGTTTCAAACTATCCAATCTCTACATGGGAGGAAATGGTGCCAGAAGAAAGAGCAATTCTGCAACAACAACAAAAAAATGGTTTAGATTTTCATCCTAAAGTCTCCCACCTCCATGTATTCACACAATTCCACCTCCATACCTGGAAAATCCTCCATCATCTTTGTTGAAATCATTTGCTTCCTTCAAGGCCCAGGTCAGTGCTTTCCTCTCTATTGTTTTAAACACCTGGTAAATTGAACAGAGCTCAATTGTCATTAATACCTAAGGCTGGGGTTCTTAACCTAATGGCTGTAAACTTTTTAAAAAAATATTTTGAAAACTGTATTTCAATATAGTTGGTTTCCTTTGAATACCTGTGTATTCTACTTTATGCATTTAAGAACATTATTCTGAGGAGTCCATAGGTTTCACCAGACTGCCAAAGGGTCCATGACATAACCCTGATAAGGTTTTTCTTGATGCCCTTAAAGCATTAGTTATCACTGCCACTTCACATTACTGTATAATGTTTTGTGGTTACTTCTATGTATGCATGAGGCAGCATAGTATGAAGAATGGAGTACTGGATTTCCAAGTCAGAAGATCTAAGTGTGAATCCCAGCTGTGTGACCTGCAAATTCATTCACCTCTTTAGGCCTCAGCTCCTAATCTGGAATGAGAACAGGGTGGACTAGATGGCACCTCCAACTCTAAGGTCCTGTGAAGCTTTTGCTGATCCCCAGTGAGAAAAGATCATCAGTTTATAGCTAGAAGGACCCTCCCATGATACCTAGTCCAATCCTCCCCATTTTACAGATGGGAAAACCGAGGTGTGGAGAAATAAAGACTGTTTCTTATCACCCCTCTTTGAGTTGGAAGAGCCTCCCCTGAAGCTCTAAAGCTTCTGCATCTGCCCCTTGCATTCCCTCAGGTCTCTGCAGTGGCGTTTGTGGAGATTTTGCTCATGCTTTTCATGGAGCTTTTACTTATGACTCCTGGGAAGTGGCTTTATGCAGAAGCGTAGTAAAAGAGAGTCTCTTTGGCCTTCCTAACTTAAAATTGGAGGAAGAAAAAAGGCTGAGCCAAGAAGGAAGCATCGGAGTGCTACCAAAGGGTAGCTGCAGGCCACTCTGGCCCCTTCCTCAGGCCTTCCTCAGGCCGGCACCCTGGCCTCCACAGAGATGACTACCCCAAAATGGCTGGTGTGGGTTTGGAAGAGTTCTTGGCACCACCGAACCCGGAGCTGGCGCTGTGGCCAGCGCCTGGGGTCGGAGCTGGAGACTGAGGTGGAGTTCTTTGGAGAAGCCCTGGGTACGCCAGGGCTCCTTCAGCAGGAGGAAAGGAGGAGGCAACCCAGGGCATGTGGCACTGCCAGCAAGCTGAGCCTCCACTGGGACTGAAGAGGTTTACCCAAAGAGGGTTAAAGCTACCTGAGACCCCAAAATACCAACATGCTGGGTCCTGCGGAAAGAATTCCACTCAAGTCTTCTTAGCCAAAGAAAAAGTAAAGTTTATTGAAAGATATGGGATAGACTCACAGAGCAAGCCTCTGCTAGGCTATTTCAAGGCGCTCTCACAGAGCAAGTGTTCCCTTAGGAGCGTGGGAGATAGTTGAGTCAATTGTTTGGGATCAGGAAATTCCTGGGTGAGCTATTTCTGCCATCTCAGCATTTGTTTTTGACTCCTAGGTCCTCCTAAAGCATCCACACACACCCCCACTGTGGTCTATATACATTTAAACCCAAGGCCTGGGAGGGACTGCAGCCATTAATGGCTACTCAAGGCCTTGACTCATTCTATCTAGAGTGCGGCCCAGAGCAGGTGAAAGCTTTTGAGATTTTGCAGCTTTACCCCAATAGTCTGTATGATGAGGGAAGGAGAGAACAGGCTTTGGGAGTTGTAGCCTGTTTTTGAAAAGCTGCTATTGCTTTCCATGTTCTAAATGTTCATGGAGCAGTTTGGAAAGGAAAGGGATATCTGATAGCCTTTTTGACCTTGCCATAGTCATCTTTAATTCCCACTAAGGAAATTGTTCTTTTGCTATAATTTTCCTTTCCCTGTTTTGGTGTTTGTTTGCTTAACCTCTTTGCCAGGTTTGTCTTCTCCAGGGTTTAAGCCCCAAGTTCTCCAGCCCACTGGACCTGGCATCAGGTGTGTTCCAGAGTCTGATCCCTTGGATGTGAAGTCTGACTCCCTTGGATGTGAAGACTGACCCCCTTGAACGGGATCCAGAGAGGCACGGACAGCTCTATGCCCCTTGCCAGCAGGGACAGCTCTATGCCCCTTGCCAGCAGGAAGCACTTACAGAAGTTGAGACCTTCACCCTTTACCCCAAAGGAATTTGGGTCCCATTTGTTTGAGGGGGGAATGATGAGGTGTAGGCTCTGGGACTCCCCCCTTTTAAGCTCTCCTTGAATCTTTGAGGTACATACTCTGGGAAACCTCTTAAAGTCAGATTGAATCTTCAGGAGGCATTTGCAGAGGCCATAAGTATTCATTGTGGCTGGGCCCAAACCTGTTACTAGCCTGGCTCTCCATTGTGCATCTGCTTCCCGCCCTGGAGCCCATCAAAATATCTTAACTCCACCTGAAATACTGGAGTCTGATCTCATTAGCTCCACCTGAAGTCCCTCCCCAAATTCATTACTGGAGTCAGACCTCATTGGCTCCTCCTGAAGACCCTCCCCAGGCTCCTCCTCTGAGCCACCCCTAGATTCCTCTGTATATAAGACCCTATCTTCCCTCCATCTTGGTAAGAGCGCCTTGAAATGGCCTAGCAGAGGCTTGCTCTGTGAGAGTCTATCCCATATCTTTCAATAAACTTTACTTTTTCTTTGGCTAAGAAGACTTGAGTGGAATTCTTTCACCAGGACCTGGCGTGTTGGTATTTTGGGGTCTCAGACAACCCTAACCCTCTTTGGGTACCTCTTCAGGAACAGGCACTGTGCAGGCGCTGCCGGGAGGGAGAACTGCCCAGTGAACCGGACTTCATTCACCAGGTGCAGAGAATCACCAGGAAAAGAGTGAAGTCCTGATGCGAGTCCTGGATTCCACAGAGATGACTACCCCAAAAGCCCAGATCACTCTTGTCCTAGAGGATGAGGGCAGCCAAGGCCCTGATGCGCTCACCCAGGAAATCCAGAGAATGAGTCCTCAGAAAAGGAAATCCTGTCACCTCCCCCTCGGTGGCCCTGTGGGCCTAGTAGTGCCCCACCTGAGGAAGGCCTCAATGGGAGAAAAAGGTGGACGATACCCCAGAATGGACCCAAAAGTGGGGCATTGCCAACCCCAGAGTTAGGCCGAGACCAGATCAAAGTTGAGGATGCCTTTGGTTCAAGTCAGATGAGACCTTCATCATAGAGTTGGAAGCAGGAGGACCAAAGTGATTTCCTGCCCCAGTTTTCTATCCCCCTTCCCCCTCCCAAAAATAAAACTGCCTCCTCTCAAAAAAAAGTGACAATATTGAAATCACCCAAGTAGTAAGTAGCAACAGTGCTGGGAGGCAAACCCAGATCCTTTGACTCCAAATCCATCCTGCCTTCCACTACGCTATGATACTCTAATTTCTCCATATATAGGTTTTACCTTTACCCAAGTATGGCATTCTATCATTTATCATACTTACTCATATTTTGCATTAGAAGTTCTTTGTAGACAGGGACTGTGTTATTTGTCATCCTTTTGCCCTCAGTGTCTTGTAGGGTACCTACCTTCCATATAATATGCATTGACTAAATGTTCACTGAATCCCAAGATGATTTTCTTTCATTCATTCAGCAAATATTTACTCAACACCCATTCTATCATTGTTTTCACTGTTGACTATTACAAGACAATATACTAAGCATTGTGGAGGAGAGGGAGGACACTAGAGAGATCTAACACAAAGAAAGATTTTGAGGAATTTGCATTAGGATGAAAGTGCATGAAGACAAAATGCCTGGACAGGAAAAGTGAAATAGTAATCCTAAATTTATTTTCAATCTTTCGATTCATTCAGGTGGGATCTACCACCAAAGCAGATCCCAACTTTACAAACTCATCACACGTTAATGGATAATTTCATGACTTGCTATTACCAAAAATACTCATTACTTGTGCTTAGTCCTCTGTCAATAAGCCTCTTCAAATTTACCTCAGACTAGTCCTCAGATGACAAGCATATTAGTCTCCCATCAAGCTCTCTTTTTTTTTGTGACTGAGTCTCCCCATGTCACTTAGCAGCCCCTCATGTACCCAGTCCCAGTGCTGATAGGCACAGAAGCTTTGATCTGTTCTGTGTCCAGCCTGAACCACTTCACCTGTTTTGGTGGCTTGATGGTCACCTCCTCTTGGAGGTTTGCCATAATGAAGCCAGATTTAAAGAGAACACTCACCACAATAGGTGAAATGGTTAATAAAAGCATGATTCTCCCCATATTATAGATAAGGAAATTGAGGCTTAGTGTGGTGTTTAAGTAACTTTCCAGCAGTCACAGAGATAATAAGAATAATACTTGGATTTGAATTCAGGGCTCAGAACTCTAAGTCTGGCACTTTCCCCAATGTTGCAATGTCCTAGGTAATGGATTCTATTATGAAACAACCTACACCATTCTAATGTTTTCCCACAACTGCAAGCCAGTTGGAAAAGTTTTCAAAGATAGTCATTTACTACTACAATGCCCTTTCAAACTCCAAAAATTAAGCATACTACTACAGGCTAAACAGCAGATTCCTAATCATCTAATGGGAAGATCCAATTTTATCATCATATGATTCAGAAGCAACAAGAAATTACCTTGCCCAGTTGACTAGATGATTTTATTATTACAAATTGCCAAAGTGGGATAGTTTTATTAACATGTGGAACCACCCAAGTACAAATGAGTAGACTACTGATGTGTCTTACTTGACTTAAAAAGTGTGTTCCTTGAAAAATCATGTTTATCAGATTTTAGTAAATTATATCTTAAATGAAGTAGGAGGTTGTCTATTCATAGTAATACTATGATGGTATCTTTTAAGAACCACCCCCTAATTTGTCTTTGTTTCATATATGGTTTTCTATATTTCCATATAACCGACTTTCATAAAGCATTGTGTACCCTTAATAAATCACTAATGATATCCCTCTCTAATTTTGCCAAAATATGGGTAAAAGGAAAGTTGATTTGACATTTAATATTTTATATTGTAGCAAACTCATGTGTTTTCTTTCCAGGAAGTTTTCAAGTCAGGTAGGGTGGTACCTATAATCCAAACAGAGTAATAACAGGTAATACCTGTAATCCAAAAAGAGGCTAGTAGCTAGTTTAAATTCAGGTGTTCTGTGCTGCAGGGGACAAGAAAATCAAGAGCCTGCACAAAGTTCACCACCAATGTGGTGAGTCTGAGGGAATAGGTGGTTATTAGGTAGTCTAAAGAGGGACAAGTGGACCAAGCTCAGGAGTGAAATAGATTAAACCTATGTCAATCAGAGTGAGACAAGGACCATTAACAGCCTTTGTACTTCCAACTTGAATAAGGGAAACTGATAGATTAGATATATAGATATGAATATATAGATAGTATGTATACATACATATACATAAACATCTATACATATGTGTGTCATTTTCACATAAATTGTGAAAAATCTTGGCTCAGCCAAACTGCATTAGAAACCTTTGCTCAAAAGACACTTGAGTTTCAGTCTTGCTCCGCTAGAAACATGAACAGAACAATTTCCTTGTCTCTTGTTGGTGCCTCCATTCAAGGATCCCTATAAAAATGAAACAATAAGCTAGTGAGGGCATCTGTTCAACTAGCATTTACTACTACATATGATATAATATGCTAGGATTTGGGGGATACCAAGAAAAATCAATCAATCAATCAATCTCAATTTACTATCTGATGGGTAGACATTGACTTTTACTTGGAGATCTGCATTCTGCTACTTACTATCCCATGGGAAAATAATGAAACTTCTATGATCTGCAATTACTCATCCTGAAAGGGTGGGAGTTGGACTAGAAGGCTTCTAAGATCTCTTTTGGCTCTTAATCTATATGATCTTGTGAAACTCTAACCCAGTTGGATAGAGAACAGCAAATTTATATGACTTTCCCAACACCACAAGAGTTAGTGGTAGCAATGCCAGGATATGGCAGAAGGGGGAAATTGCTGGAAGTGAAATCACAAGAGTTGGCTTTAAATCCCTTCTCTGACAATACCTGGGGAATGTGAAGAAGGTCAATTAACCTCTCTGGATCTGTTTCTATGAATGTAAAATGAAGTGGGAGGGGGTGTTGAATTAGATGGCCTCTGAGGACTCTTCTGGCTCTAAATCTGTGGTCTCATGACTCAAACCCTATGCTCCTTGACTCTTACCATGCCATGTGGCATAGTTGTAAATATTTTTGTCTAGAGTTTGGTTTTTTTCCCCTGTCTTTGAAGATCACTTTTAAGGAATAATAGGATAATCTCCATTATCTGATTTCCACATATCATTCAAAGCCCTTGGTTCAGTCAAACTGCATCAGAAAAGTTTGCTCAAATACACACACGTATTAGCAAAGGCACAAATAGAACAATTTCCTTGCCACATACTGGTGCCTCCATGGGGGGGATTCCTATAAAACAACAGCTACAACAACAAATAGCAGGCAGGGGCTAAATGTTATGGACATAATAGGATCCTCAAAACAGGGTCAGTTCAAAGGCTCATTTGAGCTTTGGGTGAAAGTGAGGTCAGTTCTTCCTTCTCAGTGCAGGATTGTTTGTTGCTAACTCTAAATGCCAGTTTGCTCCTTCTCCCTCTGTTTTATGAGTCTCCAAGCAAATTTCCATTTAATGATTAAGTTCAGGTGTAATTTAGTGAATCCAGAGGAGGTAGTTTTTATTAACCCACTTACTGCCCATAAACATTAAAAAAAAGAGAGAAGAAAGGCTGGGAGATAGAAAAAGAAGAAACATGCAAAAGTAGTTTGCAAAAGAATTTGCATTCCAGAGCCTGGAAACATCTTTTTTACTAGTTACATGGTGATGAATGGATGTGGTTTATACACGACGTAAAGCCGTTATGAAATATGTAATTTCTTCAGAGTACCAAAGCAGTCTCAGGGATTATAAAAATGGCATCTTAAATGTATGCTTGTAATTTTCCTCAGCACTCATAGAATCATGTTTAGGTGATTTTGAAATGTTTTATGTGTGTCAACCATGGCTCTTTCATCTTACAAAAAAAAGTAGAAGAAAATTCACTGACAAGCAATGTAAAAGCATCATCAAAAATAATACGTTAGCACTCTTCATTCCTAACTGGCATTTGGGGAAACTGTGGAAGGGGAACATTATTTTAAATTTTTTCTTATTTTTAATTCATATCTTTTGTGCTTACATCACATTTTCAAAAATATCCCTCCTCCTTTCTCCTACCTAATAAGCCATCCCTTGAAATAAAGGTTTAAAAACCAAAAAAAAATGTTCGTCAAAATTAACTAACTCCTCAGCTATATCTGATGGTATATACAGTACTCCAAATCTATAATCTGCCACCTCTATAATGAAGGAAAGGAGGTACATTTTAAAAAATTCTTCTCTGAGGTCAAACTTGTTCATCAAAATTATACATCATCAGTTTGGGGTTTTTTCTTCTTTTCCCCCCATTTTTATAGTTGTATATATTGTGCATATTGCTTCCTGGTTCTGCTTACTTCGCTATATTACATCAAGTATCTTCCCCTGCTTCTCTGAATTCCTCCTAGTCATTGTTTCTTGTCACAGAGAAATAGCCCATCACATATATGTCCCACAGTTTGTTTAGCCATCCCCCCAGTGGAAAGATGGATTTTTATTTTACATAATTCAATTGAACAAATATTTGAGCACCCACTACCTGAGGAACACTGTGAAGGCTGCTATAGATACAAAGTTTAAATAATAATGGCAATGACTAGAATTTACATAGTACTTTAAGGTTTGCCAAGTGCTTTATTGCATTTGGTAAGACATGGTCCCTACACAGAAGAAACTCACAGTTTGATAAGAAGACAACATAGATATGTGGATAACTGGAACTCGCTATACCACACAAAAAATACATTGGCTATAAAACAAAGTTCTAAGAAAGGTATGAGAGGAAGAATCATTACTAACTGGGAAAGCTTAAAATGTTAGAATTAGAAGAAAACTCAGAGGCAATCTAATTTAACCACTTCATTGTACAGATGAGGAAACTGAGTCCCGGAGAAGGAAAGTGCTTTGTTCAAGGTCACACATATACTAACTAGGCAGTGAATACTTTCCTATCTTTTGTCTCATGAAATACTTATAAGACATCAGTGAAATGGGCAGGGCAGGCATCATTATTTCCATTTTACAGAGGAAGGAACTGAGGCTCAAAACAGTTAGGAGGAATGGTAGGGAAAGTGCTTACTGTGGAATGAGAAAACCAATCTTCAAAACCTTACTTTGCTAACTACTATCTGTGTCACCTGAGATAAGCCACTTTACTTTTCTGAGGTTCAAATGCCTCATCTGCAAAAAGAAAGACGGAACTCAATGATCTGTAAGACCCCTTCGTAACCTGAAATTCAAGGATTCTACACAAATGTAAAGTATTCCCTCATTTCCTGTCAGATCTCACTTAGCATTTTGTTTTTCATCTCTCCAATGCACTTATCATGTAAAGTGGCCAATTACAGTTACTCATGTATGGAGCCTTTCCTCTTTTTAGCACAAAAAATTTCATGGATAAATTCACACTTCATATTTTGTTGGAGCTAAAGGAATATCAAAATCACAGTGCTTAGTGCATATATTGATTTTGAAACCCTGAATCTGCAGCCTCTCTACTCCCCTAACTCTCATCCTATATTCACCTATCACCTATAGATTCTCAACCCAAAGGATTGGCTAAAGCACCAGTGAATTTGTTTTAAAAAAAAATTTTCATCCTATGATATCACCAAGATTATGTCTCCAGCTACCAGTAGGGGGAAAGGTAGAACCCAGCAATCCTAACTCTTAGTTTTTCCACCAATTTTTCCACCAATCCAGATGACCTCCCAAAGAAGTTCACCTAAAAGTTAAAACAGAAGGAGGGCAGAGAGAGAGGGGGGGGAGAGGGAAAAGAAGAGGAAAAAGGAGAGAGGGAGAAGAAGAGGGAGAGGGAGAGGGAGAAGGAACGAGAAACTGGAAGTCTGAACATCAAGTGAACTGTCAATGTTTCTTTGAAGCTTGCACCAGGTAAAGATCCCTGGAACAGTCATAAGCACATCAACAATGAAAGGACAGCAGAATAGTACAAACAACTTGATCTCTGTCCTCACTGACAAGCCTCTTTGGAGAGTTCAGATAGGAATAGAGAGACTAAGTTAGAGCGCTAGGAAGTGGGATTCAAAATTGGGCAGCTCCCAGCAGACAATTCATGATATGGCTATCAGCAATGCTATTAAAAACAAAGCAAGAAGGGAAAAAAGCATCTGCTCTGAATACAGAGAGACAGAGACAGAGGGAGCTCTGTGAATCTATACCTAAATATAGAGAGCACTTTTGGTATTGTGCTAAGAATTTAAACCATTTAGAATTACGATAATAATCACTAATACCCTGTTTTCTGTTGGATTTAGAGTTTTCTCTTGGATTTAGGTTGGATTCAGACCAGGGTTTGAGTCTTGGTTCTGACATTCCTTAGCTTTGTGACCTTGCTTTGATTACTTAACCTCTCTTGGTTCTAGTTTCCACGTTGAAACAGAGATTGGATTAGATGGCCTTGTCCTTTCAGCTCTAAATCTAGAATCCTCTTGTCCTAAAATCTCAGGCAAGTTATTTAACCAATGCCTATTCCTGACTCCCTGACAAGGGTGTAATGAGGATCAAAAAAGGTGATGTATGCAAATGTGTCTTATAATCTGCCAAGTGCTATAAACACTCAACGGATTATTTCATTCAACTCAACAAATATTCTGTTCCTGTGGAACAAGGCATTGGAGTACAAAAATAAAACAGTCCCTGACTTCAATGAGCTTACATTCTACCATAATGAATTGTAACATATCCTTATTTTGATAAAAATATATTCTTTACATTTATAAATATAGTTTGTAAATGCTTTCATGTTTCATTTGAAGCTCACAACAACCCTATCAAACAGGGAGAATAACCATGATTACCTTCATCTTACAAAAAAAGGAATCTTAAGGACAAAAAAGTTTAGTCATTTTCCCAAAGTCTCACAGATAATGTAACCAAGCTTCTCTCAGCCATATAGTCATTGCCATGGAAATGTCGTTACTTAGGCATCTACCTACAAAAAGAGGTACCTGTGAGTGAAGCAGACTATCCAGAGTTTCCAAGTATTGATGGTACATATGACCTTGAAAAGAATTCTGGGAAGAAGCCAAGGGGATAGTAGTGGCAAAGGGTATGACATAAATAGCTGATTAAGGGACAGGCTGGGTAGCCCCAGGACTCCATTTCAGATCACATATTATGGACCAGTGATGGCCAGGAGCAGAAAATGGTGGAGGCAATTAATTATATGAAGATCCAAAGTGAAACTATTCCACAGTTGCTAACTATGCATGAGACAAGAGAAGCAATACAGTGACCTGCAGACCCTGGGACAAATAAGGAACATCAACCCAATTAATTATATATCTTCCATTCCCTCTATATTCATCCTGTGAGGGAGAAATGATTTTTCTCTGTTTGCCAGTCAATGCTTTCACTTCTTGCTTTTCCCCTTGTTCAACGGCATCAGGGAAATTTTATTTCCTTGCTTACTTTTATGTCTTTTCTATTTAAGCTGTTGTTATAAAAACTTGATAATCATCAACTCATAGCCTCCTTGGTTACAAATTTCTAGGAAAAAAGAGGGAAATGGAGAAAGAAAGGGCAAGAGACAAAGTCAGAAGGAGAGGAGGGGTGAGTCTGGAGAGAGACAAGGAGAGAGACAGGTGGGAGAAGGAGGGAAGGGAAGCCAAACCATTTAAATGGATAGGAGGTTTTTTTCCCCTTAGCAGAAACATAAATAGAGCATTTATGCAACTATTAACGATATTATTAGAGATTATTCAAAGCCTTTATTATTCTGCTCCCTTTCTATATGAACTTGATATTAAAAGAATAAGAGTGAGCCAAGAAAAGTCTAATTGATTTCCTCTTTCCATGGGGCTAGAATATCCTAACTCAAGGCTGAATGGGAAGTAATATTATTATTATTATTATTATTATTATTATTACAGCATTTTTATAGTGCTTTACAAATATTCCCTCATTTTATCTTCACAAAAATTCTGAGAGTGAAGTGTAATTATTTTTCCCAGATTATTATTTCCAGATTAGGGAAATCAGGGTGAGAGGTGAAGTAACTTGCCCAGAGTCACAGAAATAGTAAATTTCTAGGGCAAGATTTGAACTTGGGTCTTCTAAACTCCAGATCCAGGTATGTAACCACTATTGTTCAAAGAATACAGCAACTTTAGGAGGGAAGAAGAGACAGAGACAGACAGACAGAGAAAGCTATCATTGTGCTTGGAAACTAATAGCACCTCCATGAGGCCAGTGGTACACAGGCAGAGGGTCAGAAGTAGTTTATGGCTGAGAAGTACTGTCCTTAAACTTCACATTGATTCCATTTACTTTCATGTAAATTCTTTATTGATTTGCAAACAGTATCGATTCAGTGACTGATACAACTGTCACCAACCAAATCTGGAGTTTACTTAGAAAGCATACCTCAACTCTCTGGCAACCCCATCACCAACAAATAAGGGTCAGTGAACATCCCTATACTATGTAGCACTGTCCATGGCACTATCACTCAGATGGATTAACATTAATGAAGCCATGAATACTTCTCTTGAGAAAAGAATGATTCATATAGAGATGACATGAGATAAACATTTCTGAAGTTGAATAAGCTTGAGGGTCCACCATCTCTTGTCTCTGTGCCTCACTTCCCTTTCCCATTGTCAGCATATACATATAGATATGCAATAACTTAGGTTTCCTAGAACCCTCACATTTAGCCTTCCTCTCAAAGAATAGGTCTACATGCACCAAACCTTTTCCTCTTCCTTTGCTCAAGTGAAGCAACCTCACCAATAAATGCCACCTAAGGTGTTAATGATGAATAATACTGTAGTATGTCCCCAAAAGAACTATATATTCTTTCATCTGAGAGGAGGAAGAATAGTTCAGTTCAAAATGGAGTCATAGGCCCTAAATTTGAATGCCACCTTCATCACTCACCACCTGTAAGGTCCTAGGCAAATAATCTCTTTATGCCAATGTCCTTGTCCATAAAAAGAAGACACTAGACTTGATGATTTCTATTCTCCCTTTCAGTTCTAGATCTAAAATCCCATGATTTTAGTTAAAAGGAACCTTAGAGATCACATAGTCTAATCTCTCATCCAATGTAGGAATCTCCCTTAAAGGTGTCTTTTCAGGGTTGTTTTCATTTCTAAAGAGGAGTCCTAGAGTCCGCAATGCTGAGAGCAGGGACTTTTTTTTTTCTTTTGCCTTATATCCTCAGTACTTAACCACTTATTGTCATCCCCGGCTCTTAATAGACACTTAATAAATGCTTGCTGCCTGACTAACTGACCTTAACACAAAAGAATGCGCATCTAAAGATAACATTTCAAGAAACTTTATAGGCCCACAGGAAAGATACTATTGGGCAAAAGGGGCCTTCAAATCCTACCAAACAAGAAACTATTCAGCTTTAAGTCATACCATTAAAATATAGACATCCCTTGGTGCTTACACACATACACACACACACACACACACACACACACACACACACCTATTCCCTCCAGCTCCCCATTCTTGCCACTGAAAAAGTCTCCTAAAACTACTTCACTAGAAGAGATGACTGCTAAAGAGAAGATCTTTTCCATTCCAGTCACAAAAAATGTTTTGTGATTCTGTCAATGGGGACAATTTAGGAGCTGGTCCTGCTCTGCCTGGAGGCCTGAAAGAGTAACCTAGCCCAAGGGGGAGGGAGAGGACCTTTGGGCATACATTACTGTTCTACTTTAGATGGCTTTGATCTGGAATGATTCTGCTTTAGTGAGCTAGAATGCCACTGGCAGCAACGACAGCAGTGTGCCCAGGGTCTGAAATGTCAGTTTCTTTTATTTCAATATACAAAAGACATTTCCAGGGAATCAGCACTTGAGGCAGGGCAATGTAAATAGATTGTGCTGCTTTAGTGATGATTAAACTCACTTAAACTCTTAGCTTTGAGGTTAGAAGGTCACCCAAATTAGGGCTGTTATAACCCAAAAGAGCAACTGGGTGGCTTTCAATAGGTAGTTTCGTTAAATCCCAAATGTTTTACAACTGCTTTGACTCTTCCTAGCCTCTGAGCCTTCACAGAATCACACAATATCAGAGGTGGAAGGAATAATTCAATCCAACAACCTCTGTTTATAAAATGAGAAAAAAGGGGGTTCAAAGAATTGAAGTGACTTGTCCAAGGTCACACTCTGCTACTCTAGCAGTGGAAATCCAAATTTTCTCTCCAGGCTCTAATGTTCTTTCCCCCATACCATGTTTCCACTCCAACTAATCATTTATTTTGTTATTTATTTGTAATGCTTTACTTGGTTTCAATGACAAAATAATTATCTCTTCCTCCCAAAGGAAGCTCTTTGCAAGCACCTAATAAAAAATAATAAGGCTGTTAAGCAAAATCATGGCAACTCATACAATGGAATATAATTTAGCTGGAACTTGAGCAATTTTTTTGCCTCATTTCTTTGTTCCCTGACCCCTGCTAATTCTGCTGAAAAAATGTCAATCTATTAACATATAAGTGTTTTATAAACATTTGTTGAAATGATTTTTTAAATAATTGTTATTATGATAACCCTGAGCTATCAGAAACGATTTAGATTCTATTATTTACCTTTCACCTCCCAACTACTTCCAATCTCTTCTCTTTCCAGTTCATCCTCCATATCATTAACAAATGAATAATCCTAAAATACAGGTCAGACAATGTTACTCCCCTTCTCAAAAACCTGTTTTTCAGACTCTAAAATAAAATATAAACTCTTCAGCCTAGTATTTAAAGCTGTTCATAATGTGACTCCCACCTGCTTTTTCAGATTCTATACGTACTCTACTAGCTTCTCTACCAAATTCAACATACCATCATCTCTCACCTCCATGCCTTTGCACAGGCTCCATTCTCCCATGTCAGGAATGGCCTTACTCCATATCTCTGGCTCTTAAAATCCCCAGATTTCTTAAAGCCTTATATGAGATACTATATCCCACACAAAGTCTTTCCTGATATCCCCAGTTTTTAATCATCTCTCATAAAAATAATTTGTATTTACTTATCTGTATACTTATTGTATAAGCCTTATAATACTTAATAAATTCCTGTATTTCTTGTTTTTATATAGCCATGCCCAGCACAGTGTGTCTTACATAGCAGATGCTTAATAAATGTTTGTAGAATTGAATTGAAAATAATCTCAAGCTAGCAGGAACAGGTTGCATTATGGTCACTGTACTCTGTTTAACACAGTAGGGAAATAACATAATGCAGTTTGATATTGCAGTTCATGTCTCATCCAGTCACCTATCGTGGCTCTCTTGCCAGCTGGCCTATTTCATAGCAATATTCCCCTTCTCTTTCCCCTGCTTCAACATGGAAAGGCAGGTCAGTTCAAAGACCTATGGTTCAACATACCATCCCTGTGAAGTCTCAGAATAAAACTCCTTTCCCTATTTCCCACAACCCAATATGCCTTGTATCAACTCCCAATCTATGATCCCATCATCTCTCTATTACCACGCAAATACCATGAAAACAAAGATGGTCTCACTTTTGCATTTATATCCTCCTTTTAATGTGTCTGATACAAAGTAAGACAAAGAATTTTTTTTCATTCATTCATTCATCGAAATCATTCAAATTAAAAGTATTAGTGCAAAAACTGTGTAAGTTTCAGCTGCATAGAAAATCTACTTTAGTAGAATATTTCATTCTCCTACCAGGGCCAAGTAAATGAGTTATCACTATATAAATTTACAGTCAGGGGAGATCCATCTCCAAACTATAGATGAATAGACAAAGTATATCTGGTCAACACATCCATGGCAGAACTCCTAGGTAATAATTTATGCTTCCTGAGCTAAATCTTGGGCTTAGGGTTCCTTTAGTAACTGTTGTAAGTGATTAAAATGGTGAGAAAGGGATAGGGAATATATGTGTGTGTGTGTGTATGCATATAGTTTATTAACTCCAAGATTCCCAAGGTACAGTTCACTCAATGGCATATAAATAATTTTGTTTTTTTCTCTTTTGAAAGTAGACTTAAGTCCAGTGTAGGCTAAAGCTGCCTCTGGGAAGAAGCAGAAAGATCAGGAAGAATATATGTATAGCAATTACTGTTGTTCAAGATATCAAGGCAAAAGTGGCCCCAAATCCTATCTTTCAAAGAATAATGATGAGAACCAGAGGGCAAAATAGAACTTGAAAAAATTCACTGATCACCTCTTGAAAAAGATCCCAAAAAGAAAACTCTTAGGAATGTTATAGCCGGTCTCTGAGTCCCCAGATCAAAGAGAAAATATTACAGGCTGCCAAGAAGAAACAAGTTGAGTACTGTGGAAACACAATCAGGATAACCCAGGATCAGGTAGCTTCTACATTAAGAGATCAAAGGGCCTGGAATATGATATTCCAGAAATCAAGGGAGCTAGGATTAAAACCAAGAGTCACCTACCCAGCAAAATTGAGTATAATGTTCCAGGGGAAAATACGGTCATTCAGTGAGGTGGAGGACTTTCAAACATTCTTGCTGAAAAAAATCAGAACTGAAAAGAAAATTTGACACTCAAATACAGGAAGCATGAGAAGGTAAACATGGAAAAGAAATCATAAGGAACTTATCAAAGTTGAACTATTTACATGTCAACATGGAAAAAACGATAATTGTAACTTATGAAACTTTTCTCAGTATGAGGATAGGTGAAGGGAATACAAATGTATATATACATGTATATATACACATATGTCTATATAGGAGGGTTTATATATACATATGAATACATATCTGAGTATGTGTGTATATGAGTACATAGAGGGCAAAGGATCAATTGAATAGGAAGGGAAAATACTCTAAAAGGTGAAATTCTGAGGTAAGAGAGGATTAGAATGAGAGGAGACTGGAAGAGACAGAATGGGGTTAATCATCTCATATAGAAGAGGCAAGGGATAACTGTTACAATGGAGGGGAAGAACCAGAAGACAAAAGGGAAAGAGTCAACCTTATTCTTATTGAATTTGTCTAAGGGAAGGAATGACATAAACTCTAAACTGGGTATATTGCCACTCAGGAGAATAGGGGGCATAGGGATGAGAGGTGGGATGATGGAGGGGAGGGCAGGGTAGGGGGGAGGGTTGCTGGAAGCACACACTTCTGTAAAGGGACAGGGACAGGGTAGAGAATAGAACAAGGCAGGGGCGAGATAGGAAGGAGGGACATATAATCAGTCTCTCACAATATGCCCACTGTGGAGATGTTCTGAGGAATTACACATGTACAGCCTGTATTGAATTGCTTGTCCTTCCAGTGGGGGTGGGTGACGAGGGAGGAAGGGAAAGCATCTAGAATTTAAAGTTCTATAATCAAATGTTAACAATATATCGGTATATATTATTTTTTATCATTATTATTATTATTAACTACATCCAACTGGGAATTAAGATATACAGGCACTGTAGTAGGGAGATCCATCCTGCCCTACCAGAAAGTCAGAGGGGATAGGGGAAGGACACAGGAGAGAGCAGATTATGGGAGGGGTTATAAAGTGGGATAGGGCTGTTTTGAGGTGTTGAGTAGGGGAAAGATGGGGAGAAAATTTGTAACTCAAAATCTCATGGAAATGAGTGATGTAAAGAAGAAAATAAATAAATAAATACAAAAAAAGAGAATAATGATGGATTTTGATTTCTTCTCTTAGCAGTATTTGCCTCATTAACACATTTTGCCCTCCTCATCTATTCTTATCTTTCCCCTTCAATTTCTCCCTCTTGCATTGGCCTGGTACATTTGCATATAGATTTCTTGTACATATACTTTCCAGGGAAATTTCACAGCTGAACCCATCTACCTCTTCTAGTCAGTTGTCTTGTTGTCTCATACTTGTACTCATCTATTCTCTGATTCTACTAAACAGTCCCTGGGGGTACTTACCATCTTTCACCCACTTGATAAATACTTGGATATTTCTATCTATGACTAAATATTCACAGCATATGAGCTTCACCTTATGTCAAATCACTTTATTTTTATAGGCCCCATTTCCTCATCGGTTTAAAAAAAGGAGGGGATCAGACCAGAGTGGAGGTGTCAAACACATGGAGACCACAATACTGAGTACTAGCTGACACAGATTAAAATGTAATTGAGAAATATTTAACAAAAATGAATAAAAATGCAATAAAACATAGATAATGTTAATATGTGTTTTCCAATTCAATATGTACACACAGGGATCCTTATGTACAGTAAAGTGGCTCCTTTTCTATTTGAGTTTGATATTTGAGATAACCATGAAGATTTTTTCTAACCCAAAATTTCTGTTCATTCTCAACTCTTGCATGAGTCTGTCTGAAACTAGCTTATTTGGCATAGGATGCTGTGAAGACTCAAGTCTACACAAGTCAAAACAATTGAATTCTGCTTACTTATTTTGTAGGGCTGTCCTAAGAGAGCACATTGGTATATAGGGTAAAATCATTGATGGATAAAGTGCAGACTAAAGCCAGCCAAGGAGAGTGACTATAAATAAAGAGCTAGCAGCCAGAGAAGTAGAAATCAAGTGACAAGAAAGTAATGACTTATAAGCACAATAAACACCAGCTTCCCCAGTCTCTGCTCCTGTGTCTCTAGGGTAAAACCCAAGCAAAGGCTTGCTTGGGAATTTAAGAAAAAAAAGCTTACTGTGCAGATTGCCCAGAAATTTGGAGATTGCATAAGCCCCTGAAATTAAAATGGTCAAGTTACTCAGAGTCTATCTTTAGTGTCAAATGAATATAGATAACTGTAAATCTTGTGCTTGCTACCGGCTGGTATCTATAAACTTGAAAGATGGTATGGTGCTAACATAATTAAGAAGCATTAATCTGATTGATTCTAGCATAGTAGGCATATTGTCCATAGGAATCTTGTCAGCATTTTCAGTATTTTTCCCATGACCAAAAAGTTTAGCATCTCATAGGTGGATCATGATATAGGGGAAAGGGCACCAGACCAGAAATAAACAGACCTAAGGTCCAGTCCTGAATTTGCCACTAACCAGATACTTAAGCTTGGGTAAGTCACAACATTTCTGGGTCTCAATTTCTTCAGTTGTATAAAGAAGTACAGATGTACTCAGTGACCTTTCAGGGACCCTTCAATCTCTGATATTCTATGAATCCTATGAATCTTTATTTCTCCCTGCTCAGTCAGATGTAGTTATTTCCCCATTCCCACCCTGCAAATAATTTCTTGTCTGTCAGGGACTACATAATTAGTCACCAGCTGTGAGGTGCTGACCTCAGAATCAGATTCACATTATAGCACTGTAAGTATTGATGGTTTGACCCAACATACCTGTCTACCTGGATTCTGTGACCTCTGGATTCTCTGACTTTGGATACCTAGTTGCCTATATCTGGGATCCTGACATCCTAATTTGTTATAAATTCCTTAACTGTCATCATGCCTCATTAGAGTATGGACTACACATCTTCACTCTAGAATAATGGAAAAAACACTGACTTTGGAGTTAGAAGATTAGTGTTTGGACCCTGTTGTTCCATTGTTCTAGACAACAGTTTCCCCACCTGTAAAATGAGAATATTAGACTACAAAATCTCCAAATCATCTTGTTCCATTATTTTACAAGTTCTGGTAAGTTTATATTTCCTTTACTAAAAGTGTTAACAACTACTCAGTAAACTCCATTCTAATGCTGTTTACAGGTCTGGCATATCAAGGTAAAGGAATCTACAACAAATTTCACCTCTGTGAGAACTGGAGGGGTCCTAAGTTTTCCTAAAGGAAAAATTGAATCATCATGTCATTGACTACAATTGCCTGACTATGGGAAGGGATGAAGCCATACTGGGATGGAGGATGAGATTTTTGTGTGTGATTGTAAAAGCTGACCTGTTTCTCTTTTTAGTCTTTTGCTAGATGAAGGCTCCCTTCCTGAATCCTTTCCCCTTTTTTCTTTGGGGAAGGACTGTCCAGATTTAATTCCATTTTATTCCATGTAGCCTGGGGCAGAGAAGTAGACATAAGAATGCTTGACAGTTACTTGGTTTTTTTATTTTATCATGTTTTAATAAATCACATGGTCACAGTGTGGATTACTTTTGCCATAAAAATATAAAGAGTTGGTTAGTTTAAAAGAACTTTCTCAGATACAAGTAAGCCAATTGAGATATTTATAATTTTAAGTATTTCAGCAAATATTTCATATTCCATTTTCCTTCCACACTTAGATCAATATTGAATAGGGGCCAGCACTATATCATAAATGGAGCAAGGTCATGGTAGTGTGATATGACAGTAGTCTGTTTGTAGGAGAGTGCCCTCTTGTGAGAAATGTTGCCATTGGGGAGGTTTGCACAGAAGCCCTGTCAACTAAAGGATGTCACTGTAATATACATTTAGGTAGCCATTGGGCTGATGACTTGGATCTAATATCACCTTGTGACAAGATTATAGTCTCATTGCCTTGATGGTTAATTTACCAATTAACTGACAGCCTGCTTTTCTGTAGATTTGTATGATGGGCTGCTATTACAACTTCAATACCTTGTTTAGGCACACCCATCAAACTCTGCTACTTCAGTTATGGACAATAAATGATACATTCTCCTTGGTCAGGTCACTTAACTTCCACAGATTCACTTTTCCTCCTCTGTAAAATGAGGGATTTGGCTTTGAGGTCTCTACTAGCTCTCCATCAATGACCCTGTCATCCTAAATCAAGTAGTAGTAGAGATCAATATGGTCCAGAGTAGTCAGAGAAGGTTTTCATGGAGAAGGAAGAAGGTGATGTTGGCCTTAGAGGATACAGAAGACTGGGAGAGTTGAGGGAGTGAAGGGGGAAAGTAAACACCAAAAATTAAAGGCAAAAATGAGTGTTGAGCACTTTTGAGGGGAAAAAATATGAAAATCTGTCATTAGAAAGAGAGGTAAGGCCTGAATATGAGAACCTATAGGCGATCATTGTTTGTTTGTTTTCGTGGGGGAGGGAGCAATGTGTATTAAAGTAGTTTGACACAGGAGCAAAAACCATTCCATTTGAGACTGAAATAAAACATCTAGAAAGAAAAATATGGTGCTTCTGCTCTACAATTTAGAGCAGAAAGGAACTCAAGCCTACAGAATGATGTAGTCCTACATGTTGTGTCAGTCTTTAACTGCAAAGAATGAAATAATGTTTACAAGCACATGCTCAGGCTTTCTCTAGAGCCCAAGCTACAAAGTCTGATTGAAAGGACCCTCGGGGTCAGCTAGCCCAACAAAAACAGGAATCCACTCCACAACATATCCAAAAAGGTATAACCTATCCTTTCCTCAGAGACCAATAGTGAGGCAACTCACCAGCTCCCAAAGCAGCCCATTCTACTTTGGGGTAGCTCTCACTGTTAGCTAAACTTCCCTTACTTCAAATGTAAATCTGCTTCTCTACAGCTTCTACTCGTTGCTCATAGTTCTGTCAAAATAAGTTTCATTGGAAAGTTCCAATGTCTTTCATTGTCCCAATTAAATACCCTCATTTCTTTCAACCAATTCACATATAATATGACCTTGATGTCCTTTTATATTTATTACATATTTTCCTTCAATCCTTTATTTCTTCACCTGGTTTGTAGAGCAGGCTGTGAGCATGTCTCTAGGTAAGAAAATTGTAATATTCTTTTTTTTTAATTTTATTTTATTATTATTTTTTTTAAGTTAACTTGTTTGTTCACTTTTAGGTTACAA
>CM053597.1:71991511-72013419 GCA_028646575.1 Pseudocheirus occidentalis
TAATATTGAGACTCTCCTTGTTCTGAAGATTGTATATAATATTGTAAATTGTTGATACTGTGAACATTGTACTGAATCTGATTTTGTAATGGAATAAACAGAGTGTTCTCTAATACTGTGTAATCCGAATCTTAAAGGCTCTTCACAGTAGTGTTCTCTCAGGAATCTACTGTTGATTGGCTTTACAGCCCCATGCCTATTAGCTGTATGGCCCTGGCAAGTTATATAACCTCTGTTTTCCATAGTTTTCTCATCTGTAAAATGAAGATAATAAAAGCACCCACCTTACAGGATTGTTAAAGATCAAATGAGGTACTAATGATAAAGTTATCAGTAACACCGCAAACACTATATAAATGTTAGTTATTATTATTATTATTAGTAGTAGTAGTAGCCAAGATTTATAGAACACTATATGGTTGGCTTGCAAAGAGTTTTATATACTTTTTTGGTTTGTAAGCATCAGGTTTCCTTCTGTCAGGGCTTCTTATAACTTTATTTCCTGACCTCATCAAAGATGTCTAAATTGTTATTTGTACCCTATTTTCTCTTTGGTTGTCTATGCGAAAGGGGCAGCCTCTATGTTAGTTACAACAAAACCTTGTGTCATCATGAATAATTGATCATCCAGGAATATTTAGCACAACCATGTTTTCATTTTGCCTTTCCCCTTTTCTCCACTTTTATAATCCTACAGCTTTACTTGGTAAAGAGGCTCAGTCATCTTCTGGTACCATCTCTAAAAGAAAATAGGCATCAAGGAAGCACTATTGTATTTAGTAGGTCTGCTCTGGAGTATTCTGGCTGACTTTACCATATCTCTTTTTCTGCTGCGTTTTGACCTCTGTTTGGACTTCAGATACTTGGAATGTATTTTGTGCGGATCGTGTTTTGGGCTCTATAGAGCCCAGCATTCAGCACATTTGGGTCTGGTCCTGCCATTTAGCTGTGTGACTTAAGAAGTCACTTTACTTTATTGGGACTCAGTTCATTTACAAAACAGGGCAAAATAGTTGGACTCAATGATCACTAGCATTGCTTTTAGCTTTAACATTTTGGAATTCTAATGGGGAGCAGGAGGAAGGTAGAGGAGGAGAGGGAAAATCATCCACATTTTTTAGTCTCTGGAAAAGTCCAAAAGGTCAAGTAGCACACAATTAGATGAATCTGAGTTAACAGATCAGAAAGATACCCCTAGAATGTTTACTTATGACACTGTCTTTCTTTCACTGGATTTCATTATCATCCTTTCTCTCTCCTTCCCTCTCTTTATTCTTCTCTCCCTCTACTGCCCCTACATTCTTTCTGTCCCCCCCATTTCTTTCTCCTTAGTTTCTCTTTCCCTTCCTCCCTCTTCTACTTCCCTGTTCTCTTTCTCCATTTCTTCTTATTCTATCTTTCCCTCCTTCTTCTTTCCCTCCCTTTTCTTACTCTCCCTCTTGTACCTCTGTCTCTGTTTCTCAGTCTCCCCCTCCTCTATCTTTCTCCTCATCTGCCCCCCACTCTTACATGAGGAAGCTTCTGGTCTATGTCATATTCTTTTTAGAACCTTTGATTCTTAATAAGAACCTGGGTTTTGGGGACTGAATAATGTTTGGCTTAATTCATTGCTGAAGTCTGGGGAAGACTTGTATTTGGTATTCAGTTTGGGTAAATTAAAGGAACCAAAAAACATCAGAACCTCAGTATAATAGCATGGCATTCAATAAGAAGTTGTTTGTTTTTGACCCCATCCAAGGGATTTATTACTGGAAGTACCAATAGTAATAATTCTGTTTCACCTACAGTATAGTTCTGCACCCTGGACCTGGGGCCAGCAATACAATGAGGCTCCAATGTGGTTATTCTTGTTCTGTGACTTTATTGCAGGACATTTTATGAATGATTTTAAGAGAGTCAACATTTAACCTCAGTATCTAGTCATTTATCCTTTATGACATTTCAGTGCAGAAACAGGGGTTTTATTTTATTTCATTTTTTTTGGCAGCATAGTACAGTGAGTTTGACCATTGTAGGTTGTGGATTCAGAGAAACCTTCAAAAGTGGGGGGACTTTAGGATGGATTCAGATGGGGCAAATTAGATAGCAAAGGCTTGAATATACTTGTCTTTTATAAGCAAAGCTATGTGAATGGAGCATCTTTCCATCCAAGCCCTATTAAGCCAGGTATAGTTTGTAAACATATCAAGACAAAGGTACATGAAGACTAAGCAGGTAGTTCAGGAACCAGAAAGAGGCTAAAGGTAGCTTGTTGCTGGAAGCTAGAAATTTTTTTGGTTGAAACAATTGCATGCTTTTAAAAAATGCACATTATTTTCATTGGCCCATTATATGCATTAAGAGCCAAACTGAATTACAATATGAAACACTTGGTCGGAAATAGCCATAGGTAGATTCATTTTATTAGTATTCCTAAAAACCTGATGAGGAATAATGATGGTAAATCATTAATGTATATTTTCTGCTGCTTTAAAAATTAAATCTGTTCCACAATGTGTTTCACAATTTTATAACCATTATGCTAAGCCCTTTGGGAGGTTGTCATAAAAGGTGTTCTATAAATTTGATCTGTCCTGTTATTGTATTACATTTTACTGCAATGTTGGAGCTTTTTAAAAAAGCTCTGAGGCACCATCTCCTTTGGAAGCAGCAATGAGGGAGGGCATTGGAGGGTAAGTGGTAGCTGGTTCTGGGAAAGAAATTGCAGTCTTTTTCTGAAGTGATGCATGGAATTCATTTGGATTAAACTGTTTTTTTTCCAGGAAAGATATATCTCATTATCTTCCAACTCCCTTGATCTACATATCCTTCCCTCAGAAAAAGAAAAAAAATGGAAGGCAAAATAAGCTATGAATTCCACATACCATTTTTCGCTTAGGTATCTCCTAAAAGGCTGAGATATGGATCAGTGGAAGAGGGTGAATCTGTAGGGTCACTGAATTCATCCTGTTCATAAAGTCCACTTTTCAACAGTTATTCAATGACTGATTGAGACTTGGGAGATTTAAGTCCCTGGGATGTGTTCAGAATACTGGCTTCTTCAAAGGGCTCCTATATTAAATGCAAGTATAGGAAAGGATTGTAAACAGAAAAGGATGGGAGCCCTCCTCCCTTGACTTGAGAGAGGCAACACTCTCTTGATTCTCCTACTAATAATCTAATCACTCCTCTGGCCCGTTCAAAAGCTATATATCCTATTCCTGACTTCTTAATTTGAAGTAATCTCTGTGGTCTTTGTCTCTCTTCTTTTTCTTGAACTTTCTATTTTTTCCCTTTGGCAACCTAATTTACTCCCATGGCTTCAACTGTGATCTCTGGGCAGATAACTCCTAAATGTATATTTCTAGTTCTGACATTTCTTCTGAGCTCTAGATCTATTTCTCTAGATGTATCCATTTGATGCCTGCTGGGCACCTCTGCTGAACTGTTATTTTTCTTTGTTGCCATACCCTAATCATCTGCTGTGATGTTGCTTCTTTGCTAATCTCTTCAAGGCTTCAAATACAACGCAGCTGCTTTGCTTAGTTACTGTGATTTTCATCTGGTTTTCAACCGAAAAAGGGTTCTTCTGAATGAGGAGAAAGGTGTGCCACCTCTTTAGCGTGGCTATCTATTGTTTTGTTGTTGTCATTTGTCCTTAGTTCTCAAAGAGGACCTATGACATCAGGAAGGTATATTAACTTGCAAGTGAATTGGATGTAAGTGAGGCAGGGCTGTGTAGCCACCAGCCTCTCTTCTCCAGAGTCACAGGAGTCCCGTGGCAAGACATAGGTCAGATTATATGGTTATAATCATATGGTTATCTATAATTCTGTAGTAACAGAAATGCCAGCCAGCCACATCTAGTCACCAAGCTAAAGAAACTCATTTATAGGCATTTCAAAGCCATTCTTTTCTCCTTTTCTTCACTCCTTTTCTCTTGCTGATACTTCTGGTCCTTCAGTTTAAACTCCTGTCTGAGTAATAATAGTCAGTTATTCCTTTTAAATTCCCATCATAATCCTGGGATATGAATCATGAACCAAGGTCCCTTTAAATTATTCTGAGGACTCCATTGAACAAAACTGCAAAGTAGTTAGAATGAAGTTTTATTAACAAATTGACTGACACTGACAATCAGTATATGGGTGATGGGAGTCAAAATGACAAGAAACCACTTGGCTCCAAACTGAATATTTTAGTCCTGCCACTGGGCCCTTTTTAGGGTTCAGAACAAGGCTGGCCTTATGAGGATGAACATTCTTGTTCAGCTGGATTTCAAGGTCCTTCTCTGCTCTTCTACCATCCATAGCCACCTCTCCCTGATACTTGAAATTTCACCATTAAGAGAACCATTGGTTTAAAGTGTTGTTGCTTTTGTAAAATGTGAGTCCCTCAGGCTGGAGTATCCAGGGATTCACAAAACTCAATCCAGGTCTCCTGAATCCCATTCTAAGTGTTTTTCCTACTCCCTCTTCTTCTACTACTCTTTTATGGGAAGTGATTAGCATATAAATGCAAAGCATTCTTATGGAATACAGTTCTGACTCTACCAGTTTATACTTTGGAAGAAAGATTTGGTCTGACTCCAAGATGAAATCTGCCACCGACCTACCCAGACTTGGTAAGCCTATTTATATTCATATTATTTGCCATGCTTCATTCTGTTCATCAGTACTTTCCACCCTTGTCAGCGGTTTTAATCAGCGATGAAACTGGATTAAAACTATTTAAATATGCTAATAGGCTGACAGGCCATTGAACTGGCTTCTTAATAAATGACTCCCAATCAGACATTGGTGTCCCCTGCTTCGGTTGGTTACACCTTATTAACTCTGATATTTCTGCCTGTCAGGTACATTAGGTCTCTACTTCTTCACCTCTCCTGACCACTGCCCTGTGATGACTGGAGAAATTTCACATCTCTTGCAAGTCTCTCTCTGTAACTGGGCCCGCTGTCTGGGCAAGTGATCAATTACTGACTGTGGAGAGAATAACCATTTAGAGCTCTAAAGAGATAAGCAATGAATTTCTAATATTTTGGTCCCCTTGGGAAACAGCAAAGATTAAAATTTGATGTTCTGGCTTATAGGATGGGAGAGGGACTTAAGTAATTAGAATCATCCATCTTAGAGCTGCAAGGAAACTCAAGAGATCATTTGGTCCATCTCCCATTACCTTCAGGCAAACCAAATATTATCCCCACTTTACAGATGACTCAACTAAAGTCCAGACTGGTGAATCAATTAACTCAGAGTCACACAGCTCATAAGTGACAGAATTGAGTGTAAATCCCAGGTATGTTATCTAGAAGTAGGACTAAAGATAGTAAAGACAGGCAGCAGTGTAAGTAGTGCAACCATGAACCTAATTCAATATGAATTTTTTATTTTTGTAAACACTTTTTTTCTGGTACTAGAAAACTCTTCTTTCCATGACAATTAGGTATCATATTTATTCTTTGATTTTAGGCTTAATATATATAGTCAAATTTCAGAGTTTTGGTGGATGATAGAAATTGAGGTTTCTATGCACAGAGGTTGCAATTTTCTGACCTTGATCAAATTCCTTGTCTAGATTCTGCTCCTGTCTCTCAAAAGTATGCTTGTATTTCCCCATTCTCAGATTCAGATTTCTATATAATGTTCCAAGTGGAGTTCCCTATATTTCATTGTGATTATTAACTTCATTTTGGCTGAAGAGAACTGGCCACAGGGTCTTGATCTGTTCCACATGTGCCTGAACATAGCATAACATGTGCCTATTATGCATTAGTTCACTAGTTGACTTGGTCATAGAATCACAGGATTTGAACATTGAAAAGAGACCTTAGAGACCACCTCGCTGAATTCATACATGAAAAGAAGTCCCATGATAAACACTTAACATGATGTCATCCAATCTTTTTTTTTTTAAATATCTCAAAGGAGGGAAAACCCACCACTTCTCCAGATAGCTGATTTCATTATTGTTGGGAAGTGTGTCTTTACATCAAGCTTAACCATGCAGTAGATAGTGACCACCTTCCTCTTTGCAGCTTCCACTCCCTGTTTTGGATCCTGCCTTTTTGGATGATATGAGTATGTCTACTCTCTCATCTACATTATAGCTTTTCAAATACTTGAAGACAGCCATCATATTCAGTTCTGTGTTTTCTCTTTTCCATGATCATTTGCTTCACCCTATCCTCATATGACCTAGACTTGGGCATGGCTCTTTACCATGCTGGTTTCCCTCCTCTGGACATCTGCTAGTTTTTCAGTATTTTTCTTAAACCATAGCATCAAGAACACCAGATGAAGTCTGACAAGGAAAGCTGGCCAACAGTGACACCAGCAGCAAATACAAAATGCTGTTTGTATTTGAAGTCTTTCATAACCCAGCAACTTACTTCCTTTCTAGTCTTCTTACCCTTATACCCTTACACTTATTCTTTAATCTGATGGCACCGACTGTTCCACAGACCAGACACTCCATATTTCTAGGCATTCTCTCTAGGCGTCCAGTATGCCTAGAGTGCTATTCCCTCCTCCATTCTGACTACTGACCTCCCTGGCTTCCTTTAAGTCTTCCCTAAAACCCAAGTTTCTAGAGGAAGTCTTTCTCAACTCCTCTTAATTCTAGTGCCTTCCTTCTGTTGTTTCCTACTTATCCTGTATACAACTTGTTTTGCATAGATTTGTTTGCATGTCATCTCCCCTCTCTCCGATGAGATTGTAAGTTCCTTGAGGACAGGGGCTTTTTGCCTCTTTCTGTATCCCCAGTGCTTAGCACACTGGCTGGCACATAGTAGGTTCTTAATAAATGTTTATTGATTAATTGATCATCACTTCCCTATCCCTGGAGATTATGCTTCTCATGGAAGCCCAAGAGTTCAGCTGCTTTCTGGCTGCCACATCATACTGTGGACTCATGTAGAATGTGCAGTCCATTAAAATCCCCAGATCTCTTTCAGAACAACTGCTGTCTAGGCATGCCTCCCCATCTTGTATTTATGAACTTGGTTTTTCAGAATCCAAGTCCAAGAATTTACATTTATGCCTGCTACATTTCATCTTATTAAATTCACTCTGATAATCTAGTCTGTCAAAAACTAACCCTGTCACCCAGTGTGTTAATTATCCTTCCTAGCTTTGTGTCATTTGCAAATGTGATGAGTATGCTATCTATGCTTTTACCCAAGTCTTTAATAAAAATGGTAATCAATGAGCCAAGTGAGACTCCCTGCCATATTCTGTCAGAGATACTCATATGACATGAGCGACTTTGCTATATTTTTAAAATACTTATTGCTCTCTTCTGTCCTGGCCTTCCTCACAAATATGGAAAATTCACTATAAGACCCCATGCAGTAGATAGTGACCACCTTCCTTGTAAACACATAGCTTACAAGGATCACAGAAGAAAACAATCTGTACTGAAGAAAACAAATGCACCTCCTATCATAAATGGAAAATATTGCCACCAGCCAAATAAGGAGATATGACTTCATTTGTAGTTGGACTCT
This sequence comes from Pseudocheirus occidentalis, assembly GCA_028646575.1. NCBI lineage: Eukaryota > Metazoa > Chordata > Mammalia > Diprotodontia > Pseudocheiridae > Pseudocheirus > Pseudocheirus occidentalis. Next base: position 71,998,998 of record CM053597.1, read on the forward strand.
GAAAAAGTATTCTTTCTACATTAAAAAAAATTCCTTAAAAAAATTGTAAACTGAAAAATCAATGAGCACAAACATTTGATATACTAAAGAGACCTAGGAGAAGAGTCTTGTATAAGAAACTTAAGTTTCTGGCTTGTACACTTGATTGCTGGTTTGCATATATATATATATATATAAAATCTCCATGTATATTTCCATATACACACACATATTTAACAGGACAACAAAATTGCTCTATTTATACCTCCTGCACCTTTTAAGTTTGTTTCTGTTCATCTTGTTCTTTTATTAATGATCACCCTAATATCTAATCAACCAGGAACCTGATAACCTAACACTTCTTACCTCCCTGAGTATTATTCCTCCCTTGTAACGAATGTGAATAGTACAAAACAGATCTGAGAATATATATCTCATTTTGCATCTTGAATTCATTGACTCTGTCAAGGTGTGGGAAATTATTAGTCTTTTGAAGTCACTATCATTTGATGCTTTGATCAGAGTTCTGGGGTCTTTCAACTTGTTTTTCTTCATATTGTTTTTGTTGCCATCATAAATTATTCTTCTTGTCCTGAATACTTGGCTGTATCTGTTTGTGCAAGTCTTCCCATGTTTTGCAGAATCTGTTAATCTACTCTGGTAAACCTCATTCCTTATCTCTGTAACTTCCTGTACTCAAGTGCCTGTCCCTGTCTACCATTCCATTTTCTCTGTTGTCTTCTCCATTAGAATGGAAGTTTCTTAAGGGTAGGGACTGACTTTGCTTTTTGTGTTTGCATCCTTAGAGTTTAGTACTCAGCATGTACTTATTCCATACTTTTTTATTTATTCATTCATTTTTTTCATATTGATCATTTCTTATGGTACAACACTATTCCGCATTTATATATCATAATTTGTTCAGCCATTTCTCGATTCTTGAGAATATATTTTGTTTTTAGCTCTTTTGCTACTTATCAAAAGAACTGATATCACTGTTCTTTTACATATGAGTCCTTTGCCTCTATCCTTGATTGCCTTGTGATGTATGCTGAATAGGAATCCTGCTGATGTTTTTCCTACTTCCTCTGCATGTGGAGAGTTGTTCTTTATAATTCCCAAGAGATGGTGATTCTCACATCTTTCACTATTCTCCAAACAGGAATCACCAACCAAATGGCTTTCACTTATAGTTCTCTGCAAATCCATCAAATAGCATCCTTAGTATCTTTTCCAGAGGTGAAGGCTCTCATCAAGTCAGTCTGTCTCAGTGTGGCAGAGAGGCCTACAATGTTCATACAAGGAATGCTGCTGTCATGTTAGATGGACTCTTGTGGGAGATTTATGGTAGCAAGGGGGCAAAAGTGGCACAAAATGTGAAGACATACATTTGGTTATCAGCAGTATTCATGAAGAGAGTTCTGAAGAGAGTATGCACATTGATGATCCATAAAACTGTCAGAGTGGGGAATCAGGACACTAGGTCTGATTTTTGCTGCGCTTCTATAGAACTTGACATCACTGCAAGAGACCATGGGCAACTGAGAGACCGGCATCTATTCAACTTGAAGTAATTAATTTGCCTTTTAAAGTTTTACTTCTTCCCAGAATCTTCCAATCACAATTTGGTTACTGTAACTCAAGTTGGCATACCCTAATTTATTTCCCAACTTTGCATACTTCCATTCATCTTATTTATTACCTTGATCTGATCTTTTGGTTTCTTTGAAGTAAGAGAAAAAATCTAGAGCCTTGAGCAGATTGGGAGGAGTTTCTTTGTAGCCTGTTTTTGTGTTGGAAAGGCTTCTTCCCATATAACTCTAAATAATAAATTATGTCTCTGCCAAGCAAGACATGCTGAGTACGGAGTCAATTCTTGTTCAACAACAAAAAATCCATATGAATATTCTTTAAAAGCAAGTAGCTCTCTTGGGGGTGGCTAGGTGGTGCAGTGAATAGAACACTGGCCCTGGAGTCCAGAGGACCTGAGGTCACATCTGACCACAGGCACTTAACACTTAGTAGCTGTGTGACCTCGGGCAAGTCACTCAACCCCAACTGCACCTCCAAAAAAAAAAAGCAAAAAAAAATGTAGCTCTCAAAAATTATACTTCTAAGATGATTACAAAAAATAGTTTTCCATTAAAAGATTACTAAATCTTGGATCAGGTGATTGCTCAAGTTATTTCCAGAGTTAAAAAATCTCATGATGTCTGTGAGAGTTACAACTAGTTTTCCTACTTTCCTGAGGAACTTTGACATCTGGATGCTATCTATTCTAGTTTACAATGGGCTGCACTGGTTCTAAGGAAGATATTGGGAGAAATCTGAACTTAATGTCATTATTGCCTCTAATATCATTTGAAAGGTAGGAAGGTGGGTTCACTAAATGAATATGTACCACTATAAACATATGCAACTGCTTGGGCATTGAAAAGAAAGAATGATGTTCCTCCTGCTTAATTCAGCAGTTTAGAATGTATTTTAAAAGAGTACTTTTGAAGACTCTGAGTCACTTAATTACCATATCCTAGTTAAATAGAGAATGCCACTGAATTTAAGCAAAAATTATGCATGAGTGAATTTTCCTTTGTCATGGATTCATGAGGCAAGGAGGAAGGAATTCTTGAAAGTGGTTTTCATTTTCTTTGTATCTTGTTTAAAAAATGCACACATAGAAACACAAATAACTTTTGTTATAAATAATTCTTGTTATAAATTTAATGACACTGCATAGTTAAATAAACAAATGGAATGTGGAATTGAATTCCAAAGAATACCATAAGATCTGAAATGTTTGTATTTTGAATTTAGAAAGTGAAAAAATTATGTAAATGTTAAAACAACAAAAATGATTTTATGTATTCAATGTTCCATTCTTTTTTCTCTCTAGGCACTTATAAAATTTTGTTGCCCTCAGTTTTTTTTAAAAAATATAGTTGGAGTCAATATATATGCTATTCTTTTAATTTCAAGAACTATATGTTGTTCTTTTAATTTTTGGTATTCTCATATTGTATTGCTTTATATATTTTCCTATGTTTCTTGGCTTCCTTCTCATTTGTCATTTTTATGTGATTGTATTCCATTACATTGATACACAGTTTGCTAAGCAATTCCCCAGTTGTTGGATAATATTTTTTTTTCTAATAGGAGGATTAAAGTTCCTTCTCCCACCCCTGCACCAACACATACAAATGTACTAAAAGAGCTACTTTCTTTTAAATTTATTATAAAGTTATGAACTTAATGTAAAATATAGATGAGCCAGGTGGTGATCAGGCTGCAGTTATTAGTCAAATAGTAGGGAATGGAGAAAGCCAGAGAGAGAGCCAGCCAGCCAGCCAGCCAGAGACAGACAGAGACAGAGACAGAGAGACAGAGACAGAGAGACAGAGACAGAGAGACAGAGACAGAGAGACAGAGGTGGAGACAGAGACAGAGTTTTCATCAAATATTTTTATATTGTGCATGTCCAGCAGAAGTTAAATAAGCCACTGCCCTCTCTTGTTATTTCTTGAACAAATTATGTCTATTAAACAAATTCAATGGCTAAGTTTAGAATTATCTGGGCAAAGTATGACTTTTCTTTGTCATGTGTTCTGATCCCATTAAAGTAGCCTTTGTTTTGGTCCTAACTCAGATTAAACAGCTTCAAAATGGACCTATCTAAAGGAAATTTCCTTTACTCCATAGTGGAGAAAAAAGCTTCTTGACTGTTGAGGAGTTCGGATATGATCTTGAATTTCTGTCAGCTTTCTTGAGACCTGTCCTGTTTTCAATGTCTCGTTAGTCTGAGTGCTTTCAGGGGAAATGAAGGATCTTTTAGAGAGATGCATGAATTTAATTCTAATATTCCCAAGGGATATTCTCAGTGAGGACCACATGAATTCTAAAGATTATTATTGAAAAATCTCCCTAGTTTCATCAGTTTTTGACCTGAGGTCCATGCATAGCTAAGTGATCCTTACATAGATTTCAGGGGATTTATGATAAGAATCATGAATCCCTTGAAATCGGATAGGAAAAAATGACTCCCTTTTATTTTTGCTCACTTCTAATGTAAATTATACATTTCCTTCAGTTATTTAAAAAATGTCATTTTGAGCTGGGTTCCATAGACTATTTAGTTCATGTTACAAAAAAGGTTAAAAGCCCCTGCCCTAAGTGAAAGCAGGCTCTTGTGACAGGGTCCAGAGCTCAGTTGACATAGATGTTACATTTATTGAGTGCTCACTCACCACGTGTTGTGTATGCTGTGTTCTGTGCTGGGGAGACAAAGTAGACATTTTTTGCCCTCGAGAAGCTGACAGACTCATGAAGGAAATGGTGTACATACATCAAAACATAAACAGCAGTCAAAGAAGTTACATAATAATTGGCAAATATATATGCTAGAGCCAAGACAAAGAGTTTTGTGCCCTTCTTTGGACCCCTTAGCACGGTCTGAAAATTTACTCCTCCTACTCTATTTATTATTGTATTTCCTTTACTATAAGATATATGGCTTACTTTGTCATAAAATAACTAATTGTGTGGTTATAAGGAATATAAATTTTCTGGCATTAAATTTTTATTTCTAATTTTATTTTTAATATTTAGTTTTTATATTTAATTTTATATATTTTATATTGTATTAAATAAATTTTAATATTTAATTTTAAAATTGTATTAAAATTCTTTTTACTGTACCATCGTGTGTATTCCATTTTAAGTTATTGCCTACTTTGCCAACACCAAAGAGGAAGAAATCAGTATGGGCTGAGGAGGTTGGCATAGGCTTCATAGAAAAGATGGGTCTTGAGCTGAGCCTGGAAGCATAAACAGGATTTATGTAAGCATAGGAGAAGAGGAGGACATCTTAGGTAGGAGGAGTGGCACAAAAGTGGAAATGGGTATGTATATTTAACCAATCTATAAACATTTATTAAGTCCCTACTATGTGTCAGGCACTGTGCCAAGCATTGTTGATAAAGGGAGAGTGACTAGACTAGTTTGGATCAATGGTGTGAGGTCCAGATTGTGGAGGAGGTATGTGAGTCCCATACCAAAAGAGGAATTCTAAGATGTATTCTCAGTGATAATCCTCATTCTTCTTGGCCTCTCTAAAGCCTTTGACACTGTTGATCATCTTCCCCTCCTTGATGTTCTCTTCTCTCTCTGTTTTCAGGACACCTCTCCCTCCTGGTTCTTCTACCCATCAGCTTGCCTCTGTCTCAGTCTCTGTTGCTGAATCTTCTTCCAGATCATACCCCATACTTACAGGTATCCTACAAGGTTCGGTCCTGGGCCCTCTTCTCCCTCTATACATTTGGCTTGGTGCTCTTGTAAATTCCCATGGATTTAATTATCATCTCTATGCTGCTTTATAATCTGTCTATCCTGCTTTAATGTCTCTGGTGACCTCCAGACATCTTGTACTGTATGTCTGGTGGATATCTTATACTCAACATACCCCAAACTGTACTCATGATTTCAGCCATCTCCCTACCGCCAAACTCTTTCCTCCTCCTAACTTCCCTATTGCTGTGAAGAGTAATGCTTTCCTCCCAGTCGCTCAGCCTTACCAATCAGGTATCACTCTTGACTCCCCACTGTCTCTCGCTTTCCTTCTAACCCTACATCCAATCTATTGCCAAGACCTGCTCATTTCATTTTTGCAACATGTCTCATACCTTTACTTTTCTCTGACATTGTCACCACTCTGGTACAGGCCTCTTCACCTCAGCTTGGACTATTGCAATAACTTGCTGGTGGGTTTGCCTGCCTCAAGTCCCTCCCCTCTCCAACCCATCCTCCATTCATATTCCAAAGTGATTTTCCTAAAACTCAAATCCAACCATGTCACTCTCCTTAATAAACTCTAGTGACTCCCTATTGCTTCCAAGGTCTAATACAAAATCTCAGTTTGATGCTCAAAGTATCATAACCTGGCCCCCTCTGATCTTGCTTCTTACACCTTTCTCCCCACCATAGACTCTTTGATTTAGCAATATTGACTTCCTTACCATTCCATGAACAACATACTTAACTTCCTTAAGCCTTGGTTTCCTCATCTATAAAATGGGGGTAATAATAGCACCTACTTCAGAAGGTTGTTTGAGGATCAGATCAGATTTCATGTAAATTGCTTTGCAAACCTTAAAACTCTATATGAATGCTAGCTATTATTACTTTTAATAGTAATTATGTTATAATTACTATTAATTATACCATTATAACTATACCATAATTATAGTAAAGTTAAATTGCATTAATGTTAATTTTAAAAGTTCTGTATTATGAATTCTATGTTGGGTTCAGAGCTTTCACTTGCCTGGTTGACCTTTCTATTGATTAGAAATTGGAAGAAGCAAAGAGGTGGATTGATTCTTCAGGGTTAGGTCTGAGCAAGTTTGAAAGAATTGATTGCTGATACAGGAGTGACAGTAACCCTGGGGGAACCTTTTATTATAGTTCTCAAGAGGGAAGAAAGTCTACATATGGCATTACATGAATCCTTTGTTGTGGTCAGATTGTTTTTCAGTTGTGTCTGACTCTTTTTGACCTCATTTGGGGTCTTCTTGGCAAATTTATTAGAATAGTTTCCCATTTCCTTCTCTAGCTCATTTTATAGATGAGAAAACTGAGGCAAACAGGGTTAAGTAACTTGTCCAAGATCACACAGCTAGTAAGCATCTGTGGCTGTATTTGATAAGTAGTCTTCCTGATTCCAGACCCAGAACTCTATGCACTGTGTCATCTACTTCCCCAAGAATCCTAAATTTTAACTAAATACATGTCAAAGAGTTCAGGGAAAAGATTGGTATTATCCCACCACCTGAAGCTCTAAAAAGGGGGTTTGTGAAAGTGGGAGGAGATACCTATACGAAATGTGAGGCTCATAAACAATACTAAGAACAACAAAAAAAGCTATGCTTGGAGGGAGAAGGTGAACAAGTAAAGGATAAGGCCACATCTTTGGGCGAGTGGCATAATGTAGAGGACAGAGAGAAGGCATGTCCACCCCGCTCTCTTGCTTCTGTTTAAACCATCAAGGAGAACGCTTTTCAAACTGGACAAAATAGAACACTCACTGTTCAGAGGAAAGTGAAGTCTAAGAGAGGAGAAATAGTTCATAGGCGGCAAACATTTATTAAGCACCTATTATTTGCTAGGCACTGTGCTGAGCTCTGAGGATACAAATAAGAGATATCATCCCTGTCCTCAAAGATCTTATCGGGGAATCTAATAGGGGAAGACAACACATAACAGCTGCAAAGTGGGAGGGTGGAGAAGGTACCTAGGGGAGAACTGTAAGAAGTCTAAAATGAGTGTAGCTGGGTAGGAAATGAGGTCCTATCTGAGGGGAAAGAGGGAAAAGAGCACCCAAGTGCTCTTTTGTATCAGGTGAATTCTGGCTGAGGTGAATTACATCCTGTGGTGGAAAAAATTCTCATCATAAGAAACTCCATGGGTTAAGGCTATGGAGTCCCAGAGATAACCATAAGTTCTTAGGCAGTAATGAGAAAGGCAGGGACCTGAGAAATTGTTACCTTTCCTCCCTCACTCCATACCGTGTATTTAATAAGTGTTCTCCTGAATGTGGCCTCACCGACAATTATTTGCCTAATGTTAATGTGGTCCTCTCAACCTTTATTCCTCTTCTTGGCTATGTGGCAGGCCTGCATTTTATGTTTACAGTCTAGAGGATTTTAAGCACTGTCTGACAATGTATATATAGTCAAAGAGAAGTGAGGGGAATTGATGAGACTCTTTTGGGGTTTGCATCTATTACAAACTTTAAATTTACCAGGTATTATGTGGCATGGACTTAGTCTGCAAATATAGTTTATATGCAACTGAACTCTCAATTCTAGTAGTCTGAGAACCTAGAAGGATCCCTTAGGAGATGGCATTCATAATATGAATACTTCTATAAAAAAGAGACTTGGTTCTTTGCAAGGGGAGCAAGTTCTGTTCTAGGAGGGAAGAAAAGCTGGGCTATATATTTAAGCATTTTGTATATGGAGACTACATGAGGTGGAGTAGGGCAGTTTTATTCTAACATCCAGTAAAGCCTCCTTGGAAAAAACCACAGGTCACATGACAACATTGCTTCTCTTGGTATATGGAAGAGAATAAATAATAGCAGACATTTATACAGATATTAACAATTTATAATACTCTTTACATATTATCTACCCTCTGAAGGAGGTATTACTTAAATTTAAAAAAAATCCTATTTGGCAGATGAGAAAACTGAGGCTCAGAGAGGTTAGCCAACTTGCCAGAGCTGATATGTTGGTAAATATTAGAGGCATCATTTAATGTTTCTTCTAATTCCTGTTCCAGTGCCTTTTCCTGGACTTCATATTGAAGGTGATACACACCACTTTAGAAAAATTACCTAGCTCTCACTCTTTTCCACTATGTTGCTTGAATATTGCCTTAGCTCACTTGCTCTATGTAACACATGGTCCCAAGTCTTCAGTGAACTGAAGTATTCTTGCCTTATTCTTCCCCAGTACATCTCAGTTCTGTATATCAGCTGCAGTGACTCCAGGGAAGAATTAAAGGTGGTATTTTAATGTAAAATAATCTAGGGTAAGACTGTGGGAATGGACTTGTATGGACAACATAAGACTGTGACTACAGAGAAGGCTTTTGTTGAATGCTTTGGCACATAAGATGCTAGGCAGAATTGCCTACAAGTGGACTTCATGATAATAAAACACCAAAGAATTTCATCAAATCTGATCTGGCGATTTTTGAAGGTGGTCCAAGATAGTGACCTTTGGTACTAGTCTTAATGAGGGTTGCTTTACCCCCTCCCTACTTCTGACTACACAGCAGTTACCTGTGTTCAAGTGATAGCAAAATATGTAATGTCAGCAACACTAAGCTGAAAACCAAGTTCAAAATAAAATTGTAAAAATGAACACAGGTGTTGGAAACTTCGGTAAATGTCTCCCTGCAACTCAGCTTTTTATTTAGGTACAGTTAATCTGCCAAGTATCTACTGAAAGAGTTGGTACAAGGCAAAACTGTGAAGTAGGCTTAGTGTTGTAGAATTACAGCATCACTTAGAACCTCAGAATTAGAAGGGACTTTAAAGGTCAACCAATACAATTTGTATTTGAATAGGTATCCCCTCTACAGAATCTCTGACAAGAGGTCATCTAGCTCTTGCTTGATTACCATAGAGTTAGGGGGAACCTATTGCTTCTTGAGTCCATTCCACTTTTGGATAATTCTCATTGTTAGAAAGTTTTCCCCTAAATCCAGTCAAAATCTCCTTCGCTGCAACTTCTGCCCATTACACCTAATTCTTCCCTTTAGGGGCAGAGCAAGGTTAATCCTTCTTCCACATGACACCCTTTCAAATACTTGGTTGAATTTTTTTATTCTCTAGGTTAAAATATGTCCATTTTCTTTAGCCAGTGTTCATGCAACATGAACTCCAGTCCTTTTACCTAGTTCTGTTACTATCTATGTGACCATGGGCTTGTTGCCTAATGTTTTGGGGTCTCAGTTTCCTCACCTGTAAAGCAAGGAGAGTGAATTAAATGACCTATATGGTCCCTTTGAGTTCTAAAGCTATGATTTTATGCATCTATGACCCATGTGGTCATCCTTATTTCTAAGCATTCTAATTTGTAAATATTTCTAAAATGTGGCACTCAGAACTGACAACAATTCTCTATCTATGGAACTTTCTTTTTTCTTTTTAAATAGATTTCATTTTAAATTTATGTGATAAAACAAGCATTTTCACAATGTAATATTATTTTAAAAAATTGGCACTTTCCGTCTTCTATTCTGTATCTTTCCTTTTCTTGGAGCATCTTGGTCATGTAGGTATCTAGTGCTTTTATGATGTCCCTTGAACTACTTGGTTGCACCCTTCCCTTCTCCTTCCCTATGCAGTATTCCAACTTGGTCTACTCTCTAAGACCATGCCCAAAGGTTAGTAGTGCTTGTTGATTAACTTAGATGTCTTAAGCATGTCCTGTGTTTACTGCTTTATCTCCATCAATCTCTTTAACCATAAACACTTATTAGTCCTAGGTCCTATTCTCTTAGAAATCTTCTCTGGCTAATTATTACCTTGGAAAATAATATGAAATTTATTATCCTATGCAAAGATATTTGTGTTTTAATAAGTGGATCCTGGAGTTTCCATACTTTGCTCCTAAACAATGTCTTTATGGTGTTTCATGTGTGGTAGTAAACTAGTGAATTAAATATTTTTGCAGTGAAGGGACCTTTTAGTGTTGTCCTTATGTATATGTATACTCTTTAGGCAGATGTTCATTTTTGCTTATGTGTAAAGAATAGTCCTAATCAACATGATAAGACCACATCTTGGAGTAGGTTATACCAAAGTATGAAAATTAAGAGAAATTTGTAAATTGAGGCATTAGTCAATACCATTGCTAACATTTCACTACAGTTAACACTTTGATTCACTAGAATACTGTGGTTAAATGAGTTTTATGATTAGTGAGGACAATTTAAAGCTCCCTTTGATTTAATAGATAACTAGGTGGTACAGTGGATAGAGTACTAGATTTGGAGTAAAGAAGACCTGAATTTAAACCTGTCTCTGTCACCCTCTAGCTGTGTGACCCTGGTAAGGCATTAAGCCACTCTCTGCCTCAATTTTATCATCTGAAAATAGGAATAATATCCTGAAGGATCAAATGAGATGCAGGGTACAAAGTGCTTTCTTAAACCTAAAGCTCTATATAAGTACCACAAATATTATTATGTAAAGCACTTTATAAATTTTAAAGCAATATATATACAAGCTAGCTATTATTATAATGATTAGTAATTATTACTATCACCAATCTTGTTGATGAAGATGTTTCTAAAATATGTTATCCCACTTACCTGCCTCAGAAGAAAATTGAATTTATAGCTAAAAGGCATCTTAGAGGTCATCTAATCCTTGTTTGAGTCTAAAGAAATTGGTTAAATCTTTCTTTGTCAATTGAGAATCTTAAGAGTCAATCCAAACATGAATCTTCTCTGTCTACATTTGAAGACACAGAATTAGAAGGTTTAGACATGAGGAAAAATCTCTTCCCTTAATATTATGCATCTAGTTTTCTACTTCAGAACTTCAAGAATTTGTGATTTTATGAGTGGCTACTCTCTCCATTTATACAGACTGCAATGCCTTAGTAGACAATCTTGATATGCTGCTAAGGCTGAAAGATTCTTCCTCTTGAAGGAAACCTGTTGATGAGACTCTGAACTTAACTAAAATACCTCAAATTTGGTCTTCTATTGCTAGGTCTATATTTACAATCTTTCTAGCTTAATAGGACCTGTCATAGTTTTCACTTTTCTGGCATAGTCTTCAAGAACCCATGGTCACTTATATAACACATTGAGGCCCAAGAGTAAGATTTTAGTGAGGGACATATATTTTTAAAGTTTAAAATATAATGTACTATAGAATGTGGCTAAGAGACTGTGAAATCTCCCATTCCTCTTTTGGGAACAACTGATTGATTGGTCATCTGAATAAAAGCTTGGAGAAATGGGTAGTCCTGACAGTCTGAGCTAGTGGGCTTGATTATTCATTGAGCTCAGAACATGCCAATCATCTTATGAATAAGCTGAGACTTATAGGCATTACTCATGCAGGAAACAAGAATTCAGTACATGAACTTCTCAAACCAACCAGGGCATTGAAACAGGAAAAGAAAAAAAATCTGTCTCCCCCTTGGTAAGGATGCAGATACCATCTTGGAAAATTTGAGTTCAAGATGGCACCCATCATAGTGGCCCCATGGATCTTAAAGAGAATACAGCATGTGTATCTGTAGTGCTTAGCATAGTGCTTGACACATAGTGAGTATTTAATAAATTCTTATTGACTGACAGCTAAGAGTTTAGAACAAAGAGAAATCAAATACTATGCAGCAACCATGTAGTGATTATCTTTCAGACAAATTGAATAGGATGTAGGGAATAGTATTGGTTTAATACTATAAAAGTCCATGCTTTCATCTCTGTGATGAGTTTTCCCTCAACCAATACAAATTGTACCTTCTCTATATTTAAGGAAATGGTTTAATGAATTTCTGTGGCCCAAATGGAAGTCAATACCTGAAGACCAGTCATCTGATGATGAGCTTTTCTTACCCTCGCTATATTGGTACTCAGATGACATATACATACTCCATGTTGAATCCTTTGACACTTTTTAGGACTGGCCAGAACTTGTTCTCTACTATTGTAGACTCCAAGAAATTGTGTTTTCTAGAGCCACTATTCTATAACCCTCCGGGGCTCTCTTACCTCCACGAACAAATATGAAATCTCTAGTTTGGCATTTAAATCCCTTCACAGTTTGAGTCCTTTCTACTTTTCCAGTTTTCTTAAACTTTACTCCCCTCCTAAAACTTTACCATCTAACACACTGGCCTACTTGCTGCTACTCGGACACGACGCTACATTTTCTGATTTCATAAATTTTTGCTATCTCTCATGTTTGAATGATTTTCATCTTCACCTCTGGACTCCTAGAAGGCTTCCTTCAAGACATATCAAGATCACATTTTCTGCAGGAGGTTACTTCTACTGTTAGTGCCTTCCTTCTGAGACTATCTTCCATTTATATTATGTATTTTTTGTCTATATGTAAACCTATGCATGTTGCTTCCTTTATTAGAATGTAAATTTCTTGAGGGCAGGGAGCATGTTTTTGCCATTCTTTGTATTTCTGTCACTAAGCACAGCTCCTGGTGCATAGTGATTAATAAATGCTTGCTGAGTGGCTGATTCAAAAAATAATTGAAGTGCACACTATACAAATTGTACTGTTCAGATGCATTAATAAATCTCACTAGCCTACTTTTTAAAAGGTGGTCAAATTTGGGGAATAATGTAGAATTTACAGCTATATACCATGACTAGTCTATGCAAGTCTTTATCCTGGATATTTTAATAAATTGACTTGAGCCTAACTGATGAATGAAAAAGAGAAAACTATATTGAAGGTTTTATCAGCTGCAACATTGACACAATTGAATATTATGAAAAGATTTAACTAGAAAAGAACTTGCTTTTGATTTGGTTATTTTATTGTAAAGTGTTGTCTGATCTAGATTAGGGACAGAGAGCCTTAGAGAACTGATTAAGAGAGCTTCTCATTGGACTGAGGGTCACATATCACTTGCCTAAGAGCAGTTGAAAGAAGAGCCGAGAAAGAAATAAACCAAATATTGGTTATGAGATGAGTCAAGTGTTGAGAGATGAGGGCACAATTCCAAGTGGGGCACAAGCTGAGGTTTAGGGTTGAGGGTAGGAAAGGAAATTGAATCAGTGGTATTTGTTTTGCTTAGAAGTTTGTTGCAGGATGTCTCCACATACATGTAAATGACCCAGTAAGTTCTTTTTTTTTCTTTTTCTTCTTTTTTATTTTCCCCAAGTTACATGGAAAAACAATTTTTAACATTCATTTTTAAAATTTTGAGTTCCAAATTCTTTCCCTTCCTCCCTTCTCCTTCCCTTCTCCCCACCCAACTGAGAAGGAAAGCAATTTGATATAGGTTATATATGTGAATAGCCATGTTGCGAAAGAAAACAGAACAACAAAACAAAATAAAACAACCCACTAGAAAAATAAAGAAAGCAAAAATAAAATGTGTCTCAAATCTGTATTCAGATACCCTCAATTTTTTTTTGTCTGGGAATGGGTAACATTTTTCATCATAAGTTCTTTAGAGTTGTCTTGGCTCACTATATTGCTGAGAATAGCTAAGCTATTCAAAACTAATCATCTTACAATATTGTTGCTTTATACACAGTACAGTTTACTTTGCATCAGTTCATGTAAGTCTTTCCAGGTTTTTCTGAGAGCATCCTGCTCATCATTTATTATAGTACAATAGTATTCCATCATAATCATATACCACAGTTTGTTCAACCATTTCCCAATTGATGTGAATCCTCTCAATTTCTAATTCTTTACTCCCAGAAAAGAGCTGCTATAAATATTTTTGTACTACATGCCAATTTCCTTTTTTTTTAAAATCCCTTTATGAATTCAGACTTAGTAGTAGTATTGCTAGGTCAAAGGATATACATGGTTTTTTTAAAAATATTTTTTTAATTTGTTTTCTTGTTTACATCATTCATTTTCATTACATTTTTGAATTACACATTTTTCTCCCTGTCTTGCCCTTGCCCCAACCCTAAAACAGCAGTCCCACTGTAAAGCACCTCCCCTGCTCTGTTCTCTTGCTTTCTGGTAGGGCAGGGAGGGTCTCCCTATCCCAGCCCCTGTATATCTTAATTCCTAGTTGCAGGTATTGCAGAACTTTAAATTCTAGATTCTTTCGATTCCTCCCTTGTCACCCACCCCCACTGGAAGGACAATCAATTCAATACAGGCTGTGGATGTGTGATTATACAGGACATCTTCATAGTGGACATATTGTGA
>CM053597.1:72013919-72037978 GCA_028646575.1 Pseudocheirus occidentalis
AGACATGACTGCCTTATATCCTCTTCTTTTCCCCATTTTCACTGGTCAGGATGTGTAAATAGAAACAAACTGTTTAGCATTTAAAACTGTTCACAATCTGACTCCAAACTTTAGGCCAACTTTAGACCGATTAAATATTTCTTCTCTTATCATGCTCTATCAGGTAAGAAGAGGAGTCAAATGCTCCTCTGACTTTACTACACTTTGTGCTTTCCATCCCCTGTTGGGCCCAATGTGTTCCCTGAGGGAAGACAGCAAGGGGGCCAGGCTGGCTGTCTTCTCTCTTCCCCAAAGCAGTGACTTCCATCTGTGCCAGAACAAGGCAACTTCTACCTCCTGCTGCCTACCAGATCTCCCAACTGGAATGTGTTCTTATGTAAAGAGAAGCAAACTTCCTTTTGACTTCAGACCTTTGTCATACCTTTCCTTTGAGGGAAGAGGAAAATGAAAGTTGGTGGGGAATGAGACCTCTTTCCCCTGACATGCTTTCTCCATCTCTTGATGTACCTTTTCCTGCCTAATCTTTATCCTTTGGAGGGCAAGGGAGCAGGGAATCAGGACCTTTCATCTGATTATCTGACTATGTGCCTCCCATCTCATATTACATTCTTCTCCAGTCTGATCACCAGCTTCCTCTGAGAAGTAACATCTTCCACTTAGCAATAAACATTTTCATTTCTTGTCATACTCTACACATCCCAGTGATTCTGAACCCCTATAGGGCTTCATTCAAATCATTCAACCTTCTCATCTCAAAGTTCCAACCAAACACTACCTACACCTTACACTGTGCCCTCTGGAATAGGGCAACACTCTTCCTTTTATCCTAAATATTTTCCTTTCCCACTTTTTCCAGCCTTCTTGGCCACCCTTTACAGTACAAGCTGTACCTTCACTCGTTCCCCTTACTTCACTGGTAAGGTGGGGGAGTTGGGAAACTTATTCCCTAATGCCACTTTTGGGTTCTCCTCCTATCTCCAGTACTCAATAACCTCTTCTCTTTTGATGTTTATACAATTCATATCTACCACCTAATCAGAGTTCTGGTAGCTCTTTTCTGTAGACCTCCATGTCACTCCTTTCCCTTCTTCAACAATTTTGGTGCATGACTCAAATTTTTTCTTCCACTCTGCCCACAACTCTTATACCTTCATATTTAGGAACTTCAAAATGCATATCAACTCTCCTTCAAACACCCTAACCATTCAGTTCCTCAATCTTCTCACTTCCCATGTCCTATTCCTTCATTCCACAATAGCCACACAGAAAGATGGTAATGCCCTTGATCTTGTCATCCTTCACAAATGTACCATCTTTACATTCAAGAATTCTGAAATACCCTCATTTGACTGTAATCTATTGGCTTTTTATTTCTCCCTCTACTTTCCCTTATGAAACCCTACTCTTTGTCTATACCATGACCTCCAAACCCATGTCTCCTTAATTCACTCCCAGGTCATCATCCTTGAACTTCTCATTCTCTTCCTCTTTTCCCCATCTTTATCCCTTGGTGAATCATTTCAGCTCCAGTGTCCTCTGAGTCACTTGACTCTTTAGTTTCTTTATCATTTTGCCATTTAGACCCTGCCAAACCTCATCCTTGGATCACCTCCCCCACATCTGCCACCTTAGCTCCTACATACGTGATACAGAAAGAAGCAACAATTCTAACTATACACTATACATTTATGTATACTATAAATTTATGTTACCTAACCTCAACTGGGCCCTCACTGCTGGTAGGCAATCCTATATTTGCCTTATAAACTCACTATCACACTCTACAGTTTCTCTTCCAGATCTTTTCATCTGTTTCCTACCCTTCCATGGCTCCCTTCCTTCCATCGTCTCAGCTAACATCCTTATCTCATTTTCTACAGAGAAAATTGAGACCATTTGCTATGGATTTTTTCTCTCCCCCTTCCTGATCTCTTATTATTCATATGCCTTCTGCCACTATCATCTTCATTTCTATCTCACATGATGAGGTGGCCTTGCTGCTTGCCAAGGCTAACCCCTCTACTTGCTCAAGAGATCTCATTCCTTCTTGTCTCACCCACAGATTACTCCCTATGTAATCCCCGGCAATCTCTCCGTGTCTGGAGGCTCATTCCCTACTGCCTACAAATATGCCCACATCTCTTTCATTCTCAAAAAGCTCCCACTCGATTCTTCTTTTTTTTTCTTTTTGGAGGGCAGTTGGGGTTAAGTGACTTACCAAGGTCACATGGCTAGTTTTTTGTGTTAAGTGTCTGAGGATGGATTTGAACATAGGTACTCCTGACTCTCCAGGGCCGGTGCTCTATTCATTGTGCCACCTAGCCACCCCTCACTTGATTCTTCTATTCCCGCTATCATTCTGTATCTCTTTTGCCCTTTGTGGCAAAACTCCTTGAAAAAGCTATTTACAACAGGTACTTCCATTTTCTTTCTTCTCAGTCTCTTAACCTCTTATAATTCAGCTTCTGGTTTTATAATTCCCTTGGAATTACTCTTTCCAAAATTACCAATGATAATTTAGCTGCCAAATTCAATGATTGTCTTTCAGTTCTCACTCTCCTTGATCTCTCTGCAGCCTTTGACACTACTGATCACTTTTTCATTCTTGATTTTCTCTTTTCTATGTTCTGTTATGTTCTCTCTTCTCTTTTCTCTCTATGCTACTTCACTTGGTGATCTTATCAACTCCTATGACTTTAATTACCATTTTCCCCCTTCCCATTCTCAAATCTAATTTTTCTGCCTGAAACTTTACTGACTTCTAATCTCTCCTCTCCAACCACCTTTCATACATCTCTAAATGGATATTCAGTAGACATCTTAAACTGAACCTGTACATTTGTTATCTTCTAAAGTTTAGGACCTAAACCCTCCCTCTCCTCTACCTTCCTTAATTGTAGAGGGCATCACCATCTTCCTAGTCTTTCAGGCTTAAAACCCAAGAGTCATCCTAGACTCTCACTATCTTTCATGCTTATATCCAATCTGTTGCTAAGACCTGTTAATTTCACAATTCTAACATCTCTCTACTATATTCCCTTCTTTCTCTGACATTGCTACCACCTTGATGCAGGACCTTAACACCCATTGCCTGGATTATTGCAATAGCCTATTGGTAGGAGTCTGCCTGCTTCAAGTTTATCACCGCTTCATTCATCCACTAAAGTGATTTTCCTGAAACATGATTGATTATCATCTATCCAAGTTGGTCTTTTTACCAAGCCAACTATGTATATAGTGGATAGAATTCTGGACCTAGAATCAGGTCCATTCATCTCCTGCACTCCCTGCCCCCAACTCAACAAACTCAAATGATTCTGTATCACCTCCAGGTCAAATACAGAATCCTCTAGATGGTAATTAAAGTCTTTTATAACCTAACTAACTACTCCCTACCTTTTTAGTCTTCTTACACATTAATCCTTATGACATACACGTTAATCCATTCATACTGGCTTCCTTGCTATTCCATGAGCATGGTACTCCATCTCTCAGTTTCTGGAATTTTCTCTGGCTGTTCTCCATACCTAGGATGCTCTTCCTCCTCATCTCTGCCTACTGGCTTCTACTTTTAACCCTGTCTTTTATCAAGTCCTAAATAAAATTCCATCTTCCATAGAAAATCTTTCTCTTTAATTCTAGTGACTCTCCTCTGCTAATTATTTTCCATTTGTCCTGTGTATATTTGTTTGTTGTTTCCACCATTGAATTGTGAGATCCTTAAGGGCAGAGGTTGTCTTTTGTTCCTTTTTGTATCCCCAGTGTTTTGCACAGTGACTAGCACATAGTAGTTGCTTAACAAATGTTTATTGGTTGACTGATCATCATCTAGCCAAATTGGTCTTCTTATTGAGTCATCTAGATTGTGCAGTGGATAGAATTCTTGACTTGAAGTCAGGAAGATCTGAGTTCAGATGCAGTCTCAGACACTTAACAACTCTTTGACCTTGTGTAAATTACTTTTCTCAATCTCGGTTTATTTTTGTATTAAGTGGGGATAATAATAAAACTAGTTGATCTTTAAAATCATTTCTAGATCTAACATTCCATGACTTGATGATTCAATAATAATTTCCATGTATTTGAGTGTTGAATTAGAAAATATCCTCTGGCTTCCTGGTTGTGGCAAGTGAGTATGAGATAAGTGAATCAATCTGACCACCTGGTGGAGCAACAAGTCCTAGTCAGAATAAGTGTTTCCCAACAGAATATGATTTCAGAGGCATCTTTTCCTTTTTTTTTTTAAACTGATATATGATCCTTCTCAGGTGACCAGATACTTTCTCTATAGAGAGATGAAGCTTTAAAGGAAAATGCTTCTGATGTTTTGATATTTGAGATCAGATCTCTTCTGGAGAAGAGAACATTTCTAGGTTAAGAAGGAGAAGAGCCCTCTTACAAGGGGGATGGTATAGCATAAGGTTTACTTTCTCATTTTTAAATCCCGTCTTATTTCCAATATAGAACATTCAGGAACTGTCCAATGCTGGTTGCTACTTTCCATCATGGCAGGAATGCATGAACAGAATGATATATTTGACTCAAGTCATGGGTCAAAAGTAAATGGGTGGCTGTGGGGTTTTGGGGTCCCTAAACTAGGAACTTTGATTATATGATCTAGGCTGTCAGTTATTTAGTGGAAGTCATTTAAACATGAACCCATTTAAACATTTTAATTTTAGAGTATATAAATTGACTAATACCACGAGGGGGCCAGACCTTGTGGCAAGTGAATGAAAGACTTAATTCAAGGAGCAAGAGAAGAGAAGGATTCAAAATGTTTCTACTGCTTGGTCCTGTCTCTGAGGGTTAATGGAAGAGTATAGTACTAGGAATGGATATAGTGTTCCATGACATATATTCTCTTTACTCTGGGCAATTAGTTATTTTTATTAAGGTTTTCTATAGTCTTAGATCTAGGATAATTTTTCCTTATTTGTCTACCTTTCCCTTCTTTTTCTCTTTCTTCTATTTTCTCCTCTTTCCCTCTTCCTTTATACTATCTTCTTTCCTTCTTTTAATTCTTTCTTTCTCATTTATTCCTTTCTCTTGATTTCTCTTGATTTCTCCTCTTTTTCTTGCTTGCCTTTTCAGTCCTTTCTCCTTTTTCCCCTCTCTCTTCTTAACACTTCACTCTATTTCCTCCATTCTCTTTCTTTCTCTGTTTTCTCTCTCTTTCCGTTTTTTGTCCTCAGTTATTGCTACTGCTGAACACTTTCCTCTTGCAGTGATAATTACAGGAAGCCTGTGATTCTTACTCTACCGTAGGAGAAAATTTTTAGTATTTTGTTAAATTTGAGGAAAGTCAGTGATATTTTCTTAAAATGTGAGAAAACCCAACGTTATAACTAGCGCTATCGGTTTTCCACTAACTAACTAAGGGTGCCAGGGTATGAGGACTTCCAACCAGTAGAAAAAATTGCACTCAGCAAGAATCAAAGAATAAATAGTTAAATTGGAAAACCACCAGAGAATAGGCTTCCTCTGTCCCATTCTCCACTTCTCTCCTTGGTTCAGTTTCCCCAGCTTTATGGGCCCTTCCACTAGACTTAAGTGGTGGTCTCTCAAGCAAGGTTTTCATGGACCCTCCCTCAAGTGTCTCACTAAAAATGGAACTTGTCTTAAAACTGATTTAAAGGAATATTTCATAGCAACTTGCTCCAAACATATTTGGTGCCACTTGTTTTATATAAGTGACATTTATGTAGCACTTTCCAATTTGTAAAGCACCTTAGCATATACTATGTCATTTGAGCCTCAGTAACAATATTATTGTTATCTTAATTTTGTACATGAGAAAATTGAGACTTAGAGAGTTTGAGTGACTTGCCTACAGTCACACAGCTAGTAAGTTTGAGGGACAGTAGCTTCCTCACTATCAAATACTGCATCTAGTAGTTGAGTTCAATATGGTAGTGACTAGCAACTAAGTAACTAGCCTTTTTACTGCCCCTAATGTTTGAAGAGCAAAAAACAAAACCCACCATAATGGATGAAAAATATACTCAGGACTTCTGCCTTTGTCTAGTAAGCCTGAATTAAACGTTAGATTCAATCAATAAAATGTATTTTTTTAATTAAATACTCCATTATAATATAATAGGGCAATAAATACTGATAAAAGTGTTCCCAGTGAGTAATTCCTTTTAGAGTAATGACTATTTGATTATAGAATGATTTGGCTTTTAATTTACACCAGCACTTAATGTGTTCCTCTGTTAACTTAATATTCTCCAAGTGGTAAGTGCAGTCCCGCCAAAAGACAATGATGAATGTATGCCACAGAGGGAACTTTATTCTTATAGCGTCTTGACTGGGCCACTTGAAGGTGCTACTGTGGGTAGGATTCCTACTGTGGGTAGGACCTGGGCTAATTCATGGTCTCCTTCCCTTAACACATTTGCTTAGGTGATATGCATGGGTAGCCATGAAGGGGAAAGTAAGGCACAGAACCTGTAGGGTGAGAGAGAGAGGTATGTGTCAGAGTAAGCCCCTGAAATCAGAGATGGGGTTTTCTCCTTTTGTATCTTCCACGGTACCTTTCTTAGTACTGGGCACAGAGTAAATCCTTATGAAATATTAGGTGATTTTTCTTTAAGCATGAAAATAAGATGCCCTCTAAGAATTTGTTCTAGTCCCAATTAATGTCTAATACTGAAAAGTTATCAGAAACTTATCATTCAGTATGTTTGATTCCCCTCACTGTACCAGTAGACATCATTTTCCATACCTTGGAGGATTTGTTTTGGACAGTAGATGTAAAGAGAAAATAAAAGGAAGCTTCTTAATTCTTCTACAATTCATTTTCAAGAGCTTATAGACAAAAGGTTTGAGGAAGTAGGAGGATCACTGATACTGAGTGTCTTGGGCTCATTCATATTTAGTTTAGGAGGGGTAGAGATATTTTTTCATCAGTTTTATAAACCTCTCTCTGGATGAACCAGTCCATCCTTTGGGAGACTTCTAGTGTACTATGGGAACATAGAGAAATGAAAAGGCAGGTAAAGATATAAGAAACTTGTAATGTCTGTGACAGACTGAGATTTTTCCTCTTCTCTCCTTTGCTGTATGTGGACTTGGCTGGAAGATCTTCAGGGAAGGCAGTCTGTTGTTCTGTATTGTAATGTCAGAAATATTCTAATTCTTGACATGCAGAACCCAGGAACACTTTAAGAACATCAAAAATTCTGACTTATTTGTCCCCATGTAGGTGGAGCCTAGGAATGTCAATGGTCAGTATATGGCAATCTCTCATCCACTAAAGATGGCCTGATCTCCTCTTATCCACTCAGATTCATAAGGTTTCTTAAACCTAGAGCAGGTTTTATTTACACAATAAGGGTATAATAAGTATTCACACCTGAATCCATAGTGGGTCTGGAGACCATTCCTTCCATATACAGTGGGCCACTGTCTCCCCTCAGGTACCCCTAAAGAACTCACAGCTTACAATACTGCCCTAGGCAGGGCCCTCAGAAAGGGGAAAAGATTTAGCAGAGAGTCAAGAGATTTCCCCCAAAGAAGGGGAATTGCAACCTCCCCACCTGGAATCTCGACAGCCTCTGAGTAGAGCAGAGGAAAAGTACTCAACATTTCCTCCTTTTTGTTGATCATTTGCATCTTTTTACCCTTTTGTCAACCTCTCCTCCAATCTTTGCTCGTCTACCTTTCCACTTCATTGATCTTTCACTGACTTCTCTTTTGGTGCTCTGTCACTCTGCTGCCACTGACACACATTTCTGGCTAGTATTATGAGACCATCTGGTCATAATGATCACTATTAATATCCCTAGTTTGCCTGTATTCTTCTGACTTCCTCCTGTTTCTTCTTTTCCCCAGCAACTGGAGGGATAGGGTAGTAGTATTATTATAGTTCCTTCACAGCTTTTTCATTGTTTGGGGATAGAATGCCTCCAGGCTTTGGAAACTTTCTGCCCTTTGCTGGTGTCTCACAATCCTGCCTCCTATATGTAGGGTTTCCTCAGGTGGCTGTGCATAGAATCTTCCATTTGCTCCACTTGACCAAATCCTGGCCAAGTTAGGATAAGTTCTTTAGTGCGTAGGTGGTATGATCCCATTCTGGGGCTTGGATGTGTTCTCACACTTACTAACCTTTTCCTTTGTGCCGTCTATTATTCCATTCTTGTATGGCTGTAACGGGCCATACAATTTGTCTCATATGGCATCTCTGAAGCTTCTACAGAAATCATAGAAGGTGGGGCAGGAGGCAGAGGGTCTAAATGGCTACTGCATGCATATGCTCTTTCATTGTTTACTCTGGAACCCAACACAATAGTTTCCCAATCCTAGATGTTGAGATGCTCAATAACCTTATTAGATCACTGACTTCTTTCTTTTCCCTGGACCCTCAATTAGCAGATTTCTTTCTCCTCTTTTTCTAGGGGCCCACCTAGTTTTTTCAGTAGATTTAGGATTGGCTTAGAGGAGTGCAGGGCAGCTGTAGTGTAAATAGCAAAGATTCATTCATTTTGGGAGTTTCATGTGGTCCACAGTTACCTCCTGTTTTGCTCCAGATCCAGGATATATGGGACAGATATACAAAATGGCAATTAAGAAGTCATGCAGATATAATGAATCTGAAAGATAAGGTCACATTTCTGATTTCTCTTAGAATCAGTCAATACACTATTAAGCAATTACCATGTGTCAATTACTAATACAAAAAAAAAAGGTAAAAAAAAGTCCCTTCTCTCAAGGAGCTCACATTCTTACCAGCAGGAAAAATACGAAAATAATGAGGTACATATAAGACATAGATTTGATGGGAGGTAGTTTTAGAAAGGAAGACACTAACTTCTTGGGTAGGTGGTTGGGAAATCAGTAAAGGCCTTCTATAGAAGGTAGGATTTAACCTGAGTCTTGAAGGAAGTCAGGGAAACTATGAGTGAGAGGTGAGGAAGGAGGGCATTCCAGGCATGGGGACCAGCCAGTACAAAGCTATAGAGGTAGGAGACAAAATACCAAGTAGGTCATTGCCTCTGGATCATAGCGTGTACTGTTTCCCCCTGCATAATATATGATCCTTGAGGGAAAGAGCTGATTTGCTTTTTGTATTTGTGTACCCAATGGCCCAAAGTGCTTAGTATACTATAGCTGCATTAGTATATGCTTATTGATTACATAAATGATCTACTCTGACTGATTTTAATCTTATCATCAGGGAAGACTGCTTAGTGAGGGGATATCTTTGTCACAGCAGATGGTATTTTAGGTGACAAAAACACTTCCTGCTTAGTATTTATCTGCTACATCTCTCTTAAGTGTGTTAGGACTCTGAGTACATGTCTCTTCTAGTTTTTCACTTCTTCCTTTCAGTCAAAGATGGGTGATGTCCTTGATGTTCCTGGAGATTTGCTTGATGTATCACACTCAATAGGCCATTCTCCATTGACATGTGAAATGAACTCCCCTTTCATAATTAGAGCCCATCATTAGTGGAAATGTCATTGACTTTTTGGCAGCCAAATTGTGATACTACAATTGGTTTTCAGCATGTCTGTGGATGATTAACTCAGTACTAATAAGGCCAACTAGTAGGATTTGTAGGTACTGAAATGATTGTGTTCTTAGGATGCTGAGTGGCTTGATAACCATTGTGTGTGACTACATATCATCATAGTCCATTCTCTTAGGTGAACATTTACTAACTTCCAGACTGGTTGCACTGTGACTTGATTTAGGCGTATGCGCCTTCCTGGCTTGACTCATTCTCTAGATTTTGTCATCTTTTTACCAACCTTCTTCCCCATTCAGATTCCTTTTCCTTCCTCCATGCCTTTCTAGCTTCCCTTACTGTGTTATATCTTTAGCTGAAATTTTCTTCTCAACTCCCCACTTAAACATTTATAAATATGAATTTTCTTTTTTTATAAAAAAATTGCTTTGTAATATGCATTTGTTATATACTCTATTTAAAGATGGGTCTCAAAACCAAATTTTATACAAATAAACGCTCTGGGTATAATTCAGTGCCTTTCTCCACAGTCTTGAACCTTCCTTTTGTCCTCTTGTCCTAGCTATTGGTAAAAAGACTTGAGCAATGTAATTGCTTTTAAAAAACGAACTAAAAACAACTACAACTAATGCTCAGATACATACCTGAAGAGTAGGGATCAGAAATATTAGTAGAAAGAAAATGTGATCACCTAACTTATAATTAGGTAAAAACTATTCAGTCCACACGGGTAGTAGGAAGGAGGAGACAGACTGCTATCTGCGGAGCTGGTCCTTCTCATTGCATTCTTTAGTGTGCATTCCCACTCTAAGCTTGTTTACTTCTCAAGCATCTACTAAGAACTCACTTTGGTATGGAGCTAGGGACTGGGGTTACAGGCAGGCAAGAGGCATAGCCTATGCAGAGAGAGACAAGAGATGGAATAACATGTACGGGGAACGACAGTTATGCACATTTGGACGGAATATAGAGCGTACAAGGGAGAGTAATAGGAAATAAATCTAGAAAGAGAGGTTGGAGTCAAATTGCGAATGGCTTAAAATTTGAACGAGAAGAATTTGTATTTTATTCTAGAGACAATAGGGAGCCCCTAAAGCTTTTTGAGGAGAGGAATGATACAATCAGACTTATACATTAAGAATATCAGTTAAGATAAAGTGGAGGATATTCACTTTGTCATACCTGCTGGGGTCCCAAATGTCACTATCAAATCACTGAATCATAGATTGTTAGAAGCTAGAATCTCCCAGGAGGGAATTGTGGGAAGATGGCAGAATAAGGTGGGAAATTACCTGGCTTTCCCAAATTCCCTTAAAATAACACCTCAAAGTGAATTTTAAAGTGCCAGAAATAATTAAAAGAGCAGTGGTCCAGCTAAAACAACTTGGGAGAATGTTAGGAAAGATCTAGTCTCCTCCTGTTGTGTTGGTCTGGTTGGAGGAAAGTGTAGATAAGATATTGCCAGGAAGATACCTCCGAGTTAACAAACCACAAGTGCAGAGGGGTGGTGGGGTGGTCACAGCTGTATACCAGTTGTTTTAGCTTCAGCAACTTTCACTCCAGCAACAGTGTGGTGGTTAGGAAGCTGATCAAGGGGCTGACTGATTGTGTGGGGAATAGGGACCCTCCACTGTCTCTGAAACTGGGGCCCTGGAGTGTTGATCAGATGTAATCCTAGGCTGTGGCTGTGGGAGAGGAGGAGTGATCACATACTAGTGAGACTGTGGCAGAACTAGGTGGAGCTCTCCTGGTTGTAGTCACTGTCAGGAGAGCAGAGTCACTAGTTTTGGTTCCAGAGCAAAGGAAAGAGCTGAAGTTTTCAACTACTTGAGGGACTACAGGAGCAAGAACATTTATAATGACAGTGGTGCTGGGGACTCTGGTTGCAACCCAGTGGTGGAGAGGAGTACCTGAGGTCAGCTATAGACCAAAGCATGAGTCAGAGAAGCAGTGACCACACCTGTCTTGGATTATAGAACATTGGAAGAACCAAAAAGTCAAACACCCCCAGATAGAGCGCAGAAAACTATAGGGTGGAAAACTTGAAGCCTGAGACATTATCTACCACACACCTGGAGCAGAGTCTGACTGTAACATAAAGGTAACAACAAAAAACAGGCCATAAAAATGAGTAAACAACAGAGAAAGAACCCAACCATAGATAGCTACTATGGTGATAGAGAAGATCGGGGTTCAGACTCAGAAGAAAATGATGAAGTCAAAACAGCAGCTTGTAAAGTTTCAAAGCAAAATATAAAATGGTCACGAATTCCAAAAGAGCTCTTGGAAGAACTTGAAAAGGACTTTAAGAATAAATAGGGACGTAGAGGAAAAAATGGGGAAAGAAATAAAAGTAATGGAAGAAAATAAAGAAAATTATGGAGAATCAACCAAAAAGGAAAAATAAAAATCCAAAAACTTACAGAAGAAAACAAATTATTTTTTTTTACAGTTGCAATCAATTTATTAAAAGATATGATTGGTTAAGCATCTGCAATGGTGACTTCAACTTCTATACCTTGTTCAATGCTGATTTGTGGATTCTCATCTGGAACCGATCCCCAGTCTTTAAACCTTCACCTCAAGGACTTTTTCTAGTTGTGATTGGAAGTGTCTTAGTGGGCATATGAACAGGTCCCTTCACTTTCGAGTTCTTTTCTTTGGTTCCTCTAAGGAACCTCCTTAGGGCAGCGCACACTTTCTTGAATGATTTTATTTTGCGGCTGGTGAAGGTGGGGCCGCTACAAGCTCCACAAGGCTCTTGCTAGTGTCAGCAGCTTCTTCTTACTCCTTCCTTGAGAGTCAATGGTGGCGAGTCATGAGGAGAGGCAGAGACTGCCAATTCCATGTGGCTGCAATGGCCATACCTTCACTGAAGAGCAAACAAATTATTAAATATTAGAATTGGGTGAGTAGAAGCTAGTTGCTTTATAAGACATCAAGAAAAAATAAAAGAAAGTCAAAAGAATGAAAAAATCGAATGTGAAATATCTCAGAAACACAACTGACTGGGAAAAAAGATTGAGGAGAGATAATTTAAGAATTGTTGGACTATCTGAAAGTTATGACTAAAAAAGATTAGACACTATACTTTTAGAGATTATTTACAAAATTTCTTTATTTAGTATTTTATTTTTAATTAATTACATGTTAAACCACTTTTTAACATTTACTTTTTAAAATCTTGAGTTCCAAATTCTTTCTTATTCCTCATTCCCCTCTTCAAAAGGCAAGCAATATGAAATAAGTTATACACATGTAATCATAAAAACATATTTCCATATTATTTGTGTTATAAAAGAAAACATAGACCCCTCCCTGAAAAAAACCTCAGAGAAAAAGAAAGTTTTAAAAAATGCTTTGATCTGTATTCAGACAGATCTGTATTCAGTGAGGCAGAGCTGTACAAAAATAAAAATGGGAAAAAACATCCACTAATCACTTGAAAGAGATCCCCCAAATGAAATCTCACAGCAATCTTAAAACTAAGTTTCAGAGCTCCCAGGTCAAGGAGAAAATATTACAAGTAACTAGAAAGAAACAATTTTAATGTTGTGGTGCTACAGTCAGGATAACACAAGATTTTGCAGCTTCTACATCAAAAGGCAGAAAGGCGTGCAATACGATATTTTGTAGAGCAAAGGAGCTGGGTTTGCAACAAGAACAACCTACCCAGCAAAACTGAATGTAATCTTGCAAGGGAAAAAAATGGGAATTCAATTAATTAAAGAACTTTTAAATATTCTTAAGGAAAAGACCAGAAATAAACAGAAAATTTGACTTACAAGAATCAGAAGAAACATAAGAAAGTAAACATGAAAGACTAAATAAGGTTAAAGACATTAAAGACAAATTAAAGACATTTAATAAGGTTAAACTGTTTATTCTATATGGAAAAACGATATTCGTGACTCTTAAGAATGTTATCATGACTAGAGTAAAAAGAGTATACATAGAAAGCTTGGAGTTGAGTTGATTAGAGGGGATGATCCTAAAAATAAAAATGGATAGGAGGAGGTAAAATGGACCAAATTATTTCATACAAAAGAAACATGGATAGAAGAACTGCTATAGTGGAGGAGAGGAAAAAGTAGGGGGTGAATAGTGCAGGAAGCTTTTTCTCCTTTATACTGGGATTATAAAGGGAATAACATATACCTCTAGAAGGGCAGAAAGTTCTTATCTTTCAGAGAAATAGTAGTGTAAGGGGACAAGATAAGGGAATGACTCTTAGAAGGGTATGTGGATTAGGGAGGCAGTGGTCAGAAGTAAATTAGATTTCTGAGGAGAAAAAGGGTTGGTCGTTGCCCTTTGTTCTTGAAGAGGACCAAAATAATATACTATGTTGGACTGAAGTTACAGTGTGCCTGACTATGGCTGATCATGCCAGTCATCAAATCAGATCAGATGAGGGATGGGGAGGAGAGAGAGAGAGAGAGAGGGAGAAACAGAGAGACGAAGAGAAAGAAAGAGAGGAAAAATAGGATGGAGGGAAAATATACAACTAGTAATGATAATTTTGAGTGTGAATTGGATGGACTCACTCTTCAAACAGAGATGACTCAAAAATCCGAATGACTCAAAAAGCAGTTTGAGGAAATGTTATTTATAAGAAACACATTTAAAAATGAGAGACCGAGTAAAAATAAAGGACTGAAGTAGAATTTATTATGCTTAAGCTGATGTAAAAAAAAAAACCAAAACAACAAACCCAAACCAACAGGAGTACCAAACATGACATCAAAGAAAGTTAAAGCTAGAATAGATTTAATTAAAAGAGATAAGCAGGGAAACTACATTGTATTAAAAAATACCATAGATAATAAAGTAATATCAATATTAAACATATATGTACCAAATACTATAGCATCCAATCTTTTAAATGAAAAGGTAAATTAGTTAAGGTAGAAACAGCAAAACTATAATAGTAGGAGACTTTAGCCTTCTTTTCTCACAATTAGATGAATTTAACCAAAAAATAAATAAGGAAGAAGTCAAGGAGATGAATAGAATCTTAGATAAGCTAGATATGATAGATATTTAGAGAGAATTGAATGGGAATAGAAAGGAATATAACTTTTTCTCAGGGGTACCTAATACCTACTTAGTTATAGTTTCATGTCTAGAGAACCCTGGTCTCCATATTCCTAGTCCAGTTTTTCTTCAGTTCTGTGCTGCTTTCACTGCTCCTCAAAATAGTTGATGCCTCCAATCATATCTTTCTTCTCACTGTTTCACTTTGTCCTGGTGGCTATATTAAATCCATTTTGTACTTGTCCTGGGTCCTCTTATCCCTCATTTCCGCCCCCCCCTCCATTGACAACCTTCATCTGACCTCTTATCTCTAAAAGATGTTTCTGTTGCATCCAGATTCTTTCCCACATTGTGTCCCCCTGTCATTATTGCCATCTTGTCATAGGAGCCTACATTTAAAAGGATTTTAGAGATCATTTTAGTCCAACTCCCTAATTTTACAGATAAGAAAACTGAGACTGGAGAGGTTAAGTATTTTGCCTCAGGTCTCACAATAGTAAATAGAAATATAATTCAAATCCAGCTCTTCTGACTTTACTTTCTATTATACCAAGAAGTCTTTTATTATGTAAATGCAGTCTTGGTAATCAAGTGCCCTAGTTCCATTTGTGTTCAACCTTGATAGCCAATTGCCTTTTGCTTATACTATACTCCTTCCTTGATACCCTTCTTCTCCTCTTCTAGGTCCAAATCCTATCTATCTTTCCAGGTTCAGATCAAGTTTCACCTCCTCCAGGGAGCCTTCTGTAACTCTCCAGCTACATGATACAAGGAAGAGTTGCAGAGGACCTGATTTCAAATTGTGTCTTTGCCACCTAACTACCTGAGTGAACTCATTTAACCTTTTGAGGGGCTTCCATTCTATAATTTGGGGATAAGACTAGATGATCTCTCAGGTCCATTTCAGTTCTAGATCTATTATCTTAGCATCTCTAAACTCACATTATGCTTACTGCCTGTTTCTTTCATGGTTCACTAATTGCTTCACATGCATTAATTTGATTTCTCTAACTTAGTTACTACAGCTTAAAGACAAGAATCACATCATTTGCATTTTATATTTCTCCAGTAGCACCTGGGGCAGATAGTACTTTCTGTCTATGTTTTACATGTAACAGGGCTTCAATAACCATTAGGTGGCTGGTTAAATAATGAATGTTATTTGTGATTGCTCTGGTGCCACTTCCTACCACCCACCTTGTTCCTACCTGCCATGTTTCCAAATAACTCATGGTTTTATGGTACTTGCAGATTTCTAATGTGTTTTCCATATTACAACCTTGTGAAGCAGGCAGTGCAAGCTTGGTTTATGACTTCTACACACCAGACTAGGACACTGAATCTCAGAGGGGAGAAACCATTTCCCTGAAGGCACAAGGAAGTGGTGGAAACTAGATTCATACTCAAGTCAAACTCCCAATCTTTCAAATAATCTTCATTTGCGAAGGTGAGCAAAATATAACAAAATGTTTATATGGAGTTGGGAATGCATTCAAGGTAGGAGCCTGGGGCACAAGTTCAGGATCAGGAATGTTATGGGCAGGGATCTGGGTTCTTGGTGTGAATAGGTTTCTAATTGGCTTACATTTGTGAGGGTGTTAGAGCTCCACACTGTGAAGATTAAACTCATCATCATCCGTAGAACTAAGGCAAACAAAGTCAATCTGACACAAATGTAATGAAATGCATGACTGTTAGCATGCAGTACCATGATGAGGCACAACTTTAAATAAATAATATACAATTAGGATTAATCATATGAGTCACTGAGGTGATTTGAAACCAGGATGCCAGGAGTAAAGCACTAGTTCTCTTTTCCAGCTTAAACAGTCCCAGTTCTTGCAAATGATCCTCACATGGCATGACTTTCAAGGCCTTAAAAGTCCTGGTTGCCCTTCTTTGGACACTCTAAATATTGTTATTCTCACTAAATGTGGTCTCAGAGGTGAAAACGATACTATAGATATTGTCTGACCAGGGTAAAGTGCAGAGGGGCCATCTTGTTATTGGATGCTATACCCCTCAATGTAGGCTAAGAATATATTATATCACACTGTTGACCTTTTTGAATCCTGATTCTGTCTTCTCTATTAACTCTTCCTCCCAGTTTGTCACCTGAAAAATCGATAAGCATGCCACATATTCTTTATTCAAGTCATTGATTAAAATAGGTCCATGTATGAATTTCTGTGGTATACCATTGGAGATGTTCTTCCAAGCTGACATTAAGCCTTTTCATGATTTTGGGGTCCAGACATTCAACGAGTTTCAAACTTTATTTAGTCCTTATCTTTCTATTTGATTCATGAAAATAGTAAAAAAACAATAACAACTTTATAAAATGCCTTGCTAAATTGGAGGTAAACTGTATCTATAAAATCTCCCATCCACTAGTTTAGTAGCCCTTTTAGAAAAGAAATCTCCTGATCTTTCAAACTCCATGGGTTAAATTTTGCTCTCTATGCAAATAGCTTCTATGTATTTAGTCCTCATCTATCTTTTGAACTCCAGTCATACATTGCCAACTTTCTCCTGTACATTTCTACTTGAATGCCTCATAGACAACTCAAACTCAACATACAACTCAACAGTACCCCAAAAGAACTCATTATCTTTCTCCTTAATCAACTCTGCCTATTTAGGGCACCACTATTTTTCCATTTTCCCAGGATCACATCTTATAGTCATCCTCAACTTTTCCTTCTTCCTTACCCCATGCCCCTGCTATATCTGTCAGTTGTCATATCTTGTAAATTTTACTTTCACAATAACTTTTCACATTTGTCTCCTTCTCTCTTCTCTAGTTCAGGCCCCTACCATCCTAGTTCAGGTTTTCATCACTTCTTACTTTGGACTACTGTAGTAGATTCCTAATTGGTCTAACTGTATGTAGCCTCTTCCATCTCCATCCCATCTCCTACACAGCTGTCAAATTGATATTCTCTTTTTTTGAAGCAATCAGGCTTAAGGGCCTTGCCCATGGTCACATAGCTACCAAATTGATATTCTTAAAACACAAGTCAAACCATTTACTCTTCTGTTCATGAAACTATAGTGGTTCCCTATTGCAACAAAATAAAGTAAAAACCCTTCCCTTTGAATGTACAGTATTTCACAATATGCTTCTAACTTTTCTTCCTAGACTTATTTCATGTTATTCCCACCCAAAGTGGTTTACTGAATGTTCCTGTAATGGTGATATAATTTGAATTTGAAGACCCCTTTGTATTGGCAAGTAAGCAGGTACTTGGCACCTTGTTTCAAGTTAACACCTTGTTTAAGCTATTTAATTAACATAGAAGTAGTTAACACCTTGGGAGGAAGTTGCTGGTGTAACAGGAAGGGGTTGGCTGAAACAGGAAGCAGGTGATGCTGTGTTTAGATAAGGAAAAGCCCCAGAGAGGGAGAGTCAGAATTTCTTGGGAGCAGCATCTGGAGGCAGAGCAGCTCCTGGAAAAAAATTGAGAATTGGGAACTGAAGGAGATTTTCTTTTTGGAGCAGGCTCTGTGTGGGCTGAAGAGGAGATGAAGAAGCTGAAGAGGAAATTCCACCCTTCTCCCAACCCCTTCTCCCCTCCCCCCAAGGCTGAAGAGAATGGTTTTGATTTTGAAAACCTGAATGGAGTGATTTTGATTCTGGGAGCCTGCTGAGACTTCTTCTGGGTCCAAGCGCCAGCTGGAGCTGGCAAGGGACTGACGAAGCATGACTGTGATGCTAAGACTTTGTCTGTTTGTGGCTTTGTTGGGCCTTGATTTCTCGGGAGCAGAGACTTTGAGGGATTTGAGATGAACTGGACATTGTGAACTTCAATATGGAATGGGAACTGTCCAAGAACCTGGGAGCTGTCTGTCTTTGAACCCAAGTGACAGTCTGGTGAATCCAGGTAGGATCTGGGAACATGGAAGGAGATCCAGGGAATCCAAGAAACCACCTGAGTTAAGCTGAAAGAAGACTTTACTTGGATACTGTGTACTGACTAAGAAGATTATAATTTACTAGTAACCTAGGGGTGTAGTATCAGTGCTTTCCCATTGTCACTTCTGCCTCTTAGAATATTTAAACTCAACCAAGATTTGACTTAATTGCTATTTTCTACAAAAGTCCTTATTTCCCCATATATTAGTTCTTTTCCCAAAATTACATTTTTTTTTAGTATGTACTTGTTTATATTCATGTTGTTTTCTTCCAAAAGAATACAGGGTCCTTGAAGGAAGGGACTCTTTTTTTCCTTTGTAAATTAAGTGCCTAGAACAACTTCTAGCATATAGTAGGTACTTTACAAATGCTTGTTGAATTAAATTCAATGGAAATGTAGTTAGACTTGCACAATCTGTACTTGATGAAGCCATTGCTGATTTTTTGTATTATGGTTTCCTTTCTAAATGATCAACCACTATCTCTTTAATGATCTGTTCCAGATTTTTTCTAGTAATAAATGTGAAACATTACCCTTTCTTTGCAGACTTAATTGTCTTCCATTCAATAAAAAGGGGACAATGTTTGTTTTTTGTCAATTTTGTACTAGCTCTGTCATCTTCCATGAATTTTCCAAGTTCACTGATAGTGGCTTAACATTCAAATCTTCCAATACTTTTAGGACTGCAGGATGTAGTTCATCTGGACCAGATGATCAAGTGCGGCTACCTGCTGTGTCCTCACTCATCAATACCCTGTTAGTATTTTTTTGTTCTACCCTCTCTAGTTCAAAGACCCTTTTCCTTGGCAGAGAAAACAGAAGCAAAATGAGAATTGGGCAGCTCTTCCTTCTTCCATTTTCTTTTTCACCCTAATCTGTGGTCCTATTCTTTCCTTGATTTTCTTCTTTTCCAGACTACAGCTATAAAACCCATTTTTTTTTTGTTATCAACTATTTTCTTCAGAAGCTTCAACTCATTCTGAGTAACAGCATTCTTGATGCTCTTCTTATAGGGGTATTTGCATTAATTTTCTATTACCTGCTATTTCTTCCATCTTCTCTCTAGGTCTTAAAAACATCATTCTTTTGAGCTGTCTCTGCATCCTCATTGGTTTCTAGGCAACTCTCATTTTTCTTCTTCACAGGATTCATTTACCCTTGTGTCATTAGAATTTTATTCTTTCAATCTTCTTGTTCCTTCTGGAATAACTCCCCTTGTAAAATTTTAATCCATGGGATGCTGCTAATATTTTCACTGATACTTTTAACACATGCTTTCTTAAAATCTTATGCATGTTTCAGACTTTCCCAGGTTTCCTTTCCTCTATCATCCATTCTAAGATGGAATGGTCATTTCCCCACCACTTCACAACTTCCTTTTGTTCCAATAATTTCCATCCTAGGAATGGGGGAAGTGTCAGATTTATTTCTCCTTGTTGGTTTCCTCACCATTTAAAAGGTGAGGTTATTAAAGGTAAAGCTAGAAATTAATATCCACTTTGTTTTTTACACACAAAAAAGATACAGAAGATGGTTGAATAATGGAAGATTCTTCTACTTCTTCTATTATTATTACATGAGGTTGTGCCTAATTTCTGATCTCTTTTCTGAACCCAACTCTTTCCTCTTTCTTTCCTCTTTCCTCTCATCATAGTATACTGTGATGACAATATTGTTTTTGATTCTGCCTCCATTGATCTTCCCCCAAATACTGCCTACTGAACTTTCCACTGGATTTCTTCACATGCTTGTATCATAATTACATATAGTACTATTTAATCACCACCCCATCCCTATTACTTAACCATCTTGTACATTTTGAATAAGGTATACTCTTCCACACCTACCATATTTCATCCCATCAAATCTAAGTGATACCTCTGAGCTAAACTTTGCTTTCTTGTGCTAGTATTTCTTCTTGTTGTTACTCTAACACTGTGCATTTGTTTATAGTCATCTCAGGCAATTTGACTTCCTTTCTTCAATTTTGTCTCCTTTGAAACTTTCTTCCTTGTACTGTAGCTATTCACCATTGGTGAATATACCTATCATTTTTCCCCCTTCACTTTCTCTTTCAGTTTTAAGATCTTGGAATTAGATCTGCAAAACAAGCACATAATTATTACCAGCCCTTAGTATTTTTATTATTATTGTTATTATTATTATTTACTCCATCCCTGAGCAAGATCCTGTCATGCCATGTTTTAAGATATGGGCCAGAAAATAAAATCCTATCCTCAGAAATTATCTTCTTAACCAGCTGTTCACTCCCTCTCCCCCACCATCTGTATTTCTTCTGTATCTTTTACCTTTTATCCATGCTGGGGATGACAGCACAATCCGTATTAATAAAGTTTATAATTTCTTGCCTAGGATTAACAGTCTTTGGCAATGCTTTGTCAGTTCCTTCTTTAAGAGAACACCTCCAAGCTCTTTGAGTACAAATACACAAAACTACACCCATATTATACCATTTGAACCATGTTATGTTCTTTCCTCATTTTCCATGGCCTCTTCCCTAAATTATTTTTGTAAGGTTAGTAAGAATCACCAAATAAGGAAGGAAAAATTGTCAGTTCCCTCAAGGGGCTCTCATTCTGAGGGTGGGCAAGGTACCTATAAAGAACTAGGACCCAGTTGATAAAATCTTTAACAAAAAGATTTGTTCTGTGAAGTTTGGATTCAGTCAAAGGGCAGCACTTGAGGACCTAGAGGGTCACAGTGGGTGGTCTCAAGAGTACAGATTCCCCACCCCTGAATGGCATAGGATAGTTTTATCTTTAAAAAGAGTGTCAGTGAGGGACTGACTCTTATACTTATACATCCTATGTCCTTCTCCCATTTACCTCAGGAAAAAAAGTGGAATATAAGAATGTTTTCAAAATTAGTAAAAAAATTATCAGTCAAAGATTTCTTATAAAGAACTTTCTTCAGACATTCAGGTTTCTTTATTTCATCCTTATTTCTTGGCAAGTGATACAGTTTTAGTTATTTTGTTTTTTAGCATGAAAACATTTGTCAACATGTTCCCCTCTCTCGGGGGATATTTGAATTTTAAGTTTTATTTATAATTATGAAATGAAAGACTTTTTTCTGATCTTAAAGCAATTTAAGTAAAAACATCTGGGAGTAGTTGGAGGAGACTGTTTTGGGCAGGAAACCTTTTCTTGATGGCCTTAAAAAGTACAGCACAGTTGGTAGTCACTTACTCCACCAGCATGTAAAATGAATCCTTCATATCTATTTAATTGTTTTTACTAAGCTTTTAAATAATCTGTTGGGGGAAGGGGAGGTGGGTAGAGAGAGGATTTCATTTGCTCCAAGAAATAGATAAAGCAATCCTGGAATCTGCTAAGGCTACCCAGTTATTTACCAACATATTTCTCCCCATCTCTCATTTTAGTTATAAAATATTTGTCAAAGAAAAGGCAAGGGGATTATAAAAGTAAATATAATATTAACTTCAAATTTACTTTGTAATATTTTAATTATTATTCTCTCTTTGAGAAATGTCCATTAAGGATAAAAAGTGATAGAACTTGTCCTTCCTATACAAAGACGACACTGCTGATTTTCCCTAAGTAGGAAGATGTGTTTGAGTTGTGTTTAGGTAGTGGTGATGGATTATATTGATCCATTCGCACTATGGATTCCATTATCATCTTTGTGCAGATGATTCCCAGATCTCTATAGCCCTAGGCTCTCTCCTACACTTCAGTCATGCAGCACTGACTTCCACACGCCTTTAATGGGCATGTCCAGTAGATATCTCAAACTCAAACTGTCTACAATAGAACTCATTATCTATTAAGCTCTCTCCTTTTCTAAACTTTCCTACTACTATCAAGGGTACCTTTCAGTCATCCAGGCTTGCACTCTTGATGTCTTTCTTGGGTCTTCATTCATACTTATCCACATAATCAATTCATCAACAAATATTTTAATTTCTACTGTCTCAATAACTTTCATACACATCCTGTTCTTTCTACTCACATAACCACAACTCTAGTACCAGCTTTCATTAACATCTAACCTGAACTAATAACCTTCTGATTTGTCTCCCTGCCTTAAATCTTTTCATTAATCCTCTCATTAATCCTCCACTCAGCTACAAAAGTGATTTTTCTAAAGTGTAGGGCTAAGTACTTCATTCCTCTCTATAGCAAACTCCAGTGGCTCTTTATTATCTCCAGTATCAAATATAAAGTCTTCTGTTTGGCATTTAACATCCTTTATAATTTGGCCTCTTCCTACCATAGTGAGGGGCCAGTGCACGTGTAAGAAAACCCCTTCCCTTACTGCATCATGTCTCATTGAATGCCATTAGAGAAAGGGCCACCAAACTCCTTTAGACATGAAGGGAGCAAAGAAGGAAGCCTGAAGAATCAAGCCTTTCAAAAAGACAATTCTGGCTACACAGTCGATTGAAAAAGTTCCCTCTCTGCCAGGTGATAACTAACCCAAGTCAGTTATAGATTGTTCCATCATGCTCCAAAGTTCCCTTAAGGTACTTCTTTTAGGAAGGTAAGCATTAGGATTCTTCCCAAAAGAAACACCCCAGGCTTTCTGCATGGTGATATTATAACATCTAAATCAGCTGTTGTGGTCTACCCATGAGCTGAATCTTCATTACATTACTTTTCTAGTCTTTATACACCTTATTCCTTGTTGTTCAGTCATGTCTGACTTTTCATGACCTCATTTGCAATTTTCTTGGCAAAGACATTAGAATGATTTGACATTCCCTTCTCTAGCTCATTTGACAGATGAGGAAATGGAAGCAAACAGTGTTAAGTGACTTATCCAGGGTCATACAGCAAGTATGTGTCTGAGGCTAGACTAGAACTCAGGTAGAGAGTCCTCCCCTCCCCCCATTCCTCTTTACATACTTTATAACCTTTCCTTGATAAACTATATTACAAGATTTTTTCATATAGGATACTCCACCTTCCGTCTCCCTGTCTGTGTACCAGCTCTCACACATGCTTGAAATACTCACCCTCCAACTCTGCCTCTTCCTTTCTCTGCCTTCTTTTAAGTCTTAACTCATACCATCTTTTGTTGGAAGCCTTTCCAAATTGCCTCAGGTGCTAATGAATTTCCCTCTCAGAATACTCCCTGTCTGCTCTACTGTGTACATACCTAGTTCAAGGGTGGGGAATGTGTAGCTTTGAGACCACCTATGGCCCTCTAGGTACTCAAGTGCTGCCTTTTGACTGAATCCAAACTTCACAGAACACATTTTTTTGTTAAAGATTTTATCAACTGGGTCCTAGTTCTTTATAGGTCCCTGCCCACTCTCAAAATGAGAGCCCCTTGAGGGAATTAACTATTGTTTCCCTCCTTTGTAATCCCTAGTTTGGCACAGTGCCTGACACATAGTAAGTACTTACAATTTAAAAAAAAAACTCCAATGTATTGGAATGTATGAAGTATTTTCAAGATGCTAGATGTATCAGCAAGTACCCTAGCATACCCAGGGCAGCTGCTAGCACAGGTTCTTAGATCTGCTTTTCTAAAGGAAAGCAACTCAAAATGTGTTAACAATCTTTCTTTAATCAAACAAACATATCGTTTACCTAGCTCAGGGGGAAAAGTCAGCACCCTGAACTCCAGAGAATACAAACCCAAGT
>CM053597.1:72038478-72072171 GCA_028646575.1 Pseudocheirus occidentalis
AAGGGCATAAAAGAGAGCAGATTTGGGGAGGGGCTTTACAGTAGGATCATTTTGGGGGGGTTGGGGGTAGAAAGGGGGAAAGATGGGGAGAAAATTTGTAACTCAAAAATCTCATGGAAATGAATAGTGTAAACAAGAATATAAATTTTAAAAATTTGTATTTTAAAAAAAATTTCAATTGTTTCATCTTGAAATATGGACCAGAAAACTCAAAGGTCCCTACCAATAATCCTATAAATAAATATAATCCTAAAATCCTAATATATCTATAATCCTATATATAATCCTAAAATATTGTTCTGATGTCCAAAGAAACTCAATAAGATGGGTATGGAGGACGTTCTAAACCCAATTTAACAAATAAAGAAACTGAGATTTGCAGAGGTTAAGCATACAAGGTAGCTGGAATTAGGATACCATTCTCCTGATTACTAGTAGTGTGCTCTCTCCATTATACATTGCTAACTCAGATAAGGCTACTTACAAGTTCCTACCATTGTTATAGACTAGAGCTGCAGTCTCTCAAAGAAGAAAACATAAATCAAACTTCAGCCATAATTTGATCTACCAGAAGTGGCAGAATTGGGTACAGGTGGTTAACAAACCTTGGTTCACCTCAACCCAACACCCTAGCTTGCCTCCCTGTCTTTGATTTAAGAACAACAACACTTCCTAGACCATAGGAAAAAGCCAGCCCAGGTCCAAAAGCAACAAAATTAGACCTTATAACTTATCAGCAGTACAGTGGGGGCCGCTAATTGTTTAGATTTACATGTTATCTCTACTACATCTGTTCAACACTCTGGATTTGTCAGGCCCTTGGCTTTCAAACATACAGCTTAGTCATGGCTAAGTAACTCTCCCCCTCTGACAGCAACACTATTTGTATTCTATGAGGCTGAAAAAGCTGTCTTCAAAGAAATTAAGCCTAAAACAATAACTATTTTTATCTGCCCCCTGTTTTCAAAGACTCACCCAGATAGTCAGAAATAGCATATTGGAGAGGAAAAAGGAAGCCTCACAAAACAGGGGCAGAAGGTGAAATGAAGAAATTGCCCTCCTAATTTGTAATAATTCCTCCCACCCTTTGCTCACTCACCGCCAACCTGGCACCAGACAAAAAGTATGTTCCAGTATGCCTCCCATCCCACCAGTCCCTGAGTTTTCTCACCTTTAAGCACAAATTCTTCCTTTCCTCCAGTCTAATAATAATTACAAAGAAAAGTGACTATCAGTCTGAACTTGGTGAGATGTATATTTATCTTCCCTTCATGCCTAGTGAAAACATACAATATACTGAAAAATGCCCAGATTTGATCATCTTTGCCTGTGTATTTCAGATTTAAGCTTCTTAGAGAAGGAAGGTCTATGTCCATCTTGGGCAGCTAGGTGATATAGTGGATAAAAGGCTGGCCTGGAATTTGGAAGACTCATCTTCCCAAGTTCAAATCTGGCCTCACACGCTTACTACTTGTGTGACTCTGGGTAAACGTTGTTTGCTTCAGTTTCCTCATCTGTAAAATGAGCTAGAGAAAGAAATGGCAAACTGATCCAGTATCTTTGCCTAGGAAACCCTAAATGGAGTCCAAAAGCATGAGACATAAGAGAAAAAAACCTGACTGAACAGCAACAAATGTTGATCCTAACTCTACACCTTATTAGCCATGTGACCTTAACTAAATTCCCTGCACCTTGGGCTCTGTAAAATAAGGAAATTGCCCTAGATGATCTTTATGGCCCCTTCCTGCTCCCATGCGATGGTCCTGCCTCTAGCTATGAATCTCTAATTGCCAACATAGCGCTTTAAACATAGCAAGCACTGAATAAATATATTTGTGGAATGGAATGGAAATTAATCAATGAACAAAATCTTTTTTTTTTCCAAGCAAATCTTGGGCATAAGGAATCAATGCAAAAGTAATGATATTTGAAAGGAGTCATTTGTTTTTGTTTTTAATTCAATAAACATTTATTAAGTTCCTACTGTGTGATAGGCAACAGTGGTCAAATGGAAAGAGTGCTGGATATGGAGTCGCAGATTTGTTCTTCAGTCACCCAGTCCAGTCTCTATGTCCAAATCTACGAACTTTATCCATGGAGTTTTCTTGGCAAAGACACTGGAGTGGTTTGCCATTTCCTTCTCCAGCTCATCTGACAGATGAGGAAACTGAGGTAAGCAGGTATAAGTGACTTGCCCAGGGTCACATAGCTAGAAAGCATCTGAGGTCAGATTTAAAATCAGGTCTTCCTGACTTCGGGTCTGGCATTCTATCCACTGCACCACTTAGATTCCCCCCTATTAACATGTACCTTCTTCTCTAGCCAGGTGGCCTACTCACTGTTCCTTAATAATTTAAAGGGTCATTAGCTTAAAAAAAAAGAATCATTTTAGCATATTTGGGTCAAGACCTTTGTAATCTCGTATTACTCATATTTTCAGTAAGGACAGGAGAAGGTGAAGCAAAGGGTTCATGGTTCTGATATCAAGAGGTTTCTGGGGGAAAGGAAATGTTCTGTTGGGGGGAAAATTAGCTGAAGTGTGATTTTGGTCAATTAGTGTGGAATAGAGTACCTGAAGGCAATGTTTGAGGCTTAATGAGTAAATGCTAATTGTACCTGGAGGAAGCCTTGAGAATTCATTATTATAGCTGAGCCAGGACTGTGCACTGAGGATAAAAGCACCCAGGCGATTCCAGGCCCCCCCCTTCTGCCCAGAGTGAAAGCTAATAAATTGCTGTCCTTCTAATAAACCCTCCACCTTTCCCCTCTAGTACAGAGCTAGTTTGTTCCCCAGAAAGGAAATAGGGGTGTTTCACCCCAGGCTTCACTTCCCCCACCCACCAAGGGGAGATAACCAAGTTGGGACTTACTTTTCTTGTCTCTAACTCTGGATTGGAGATTGTACCTGGAATTGAAAAGGGAAGGGAATTGGAAGGGAAAAGGAGGAGGGAGGTAAGTAGAGGCAACCCCAAAGATATTGTTTATAAATGTGTATTTTTAATGCCAGGAAATTCTACTGTCAGTGCACATAGCTAATTTATACCATATTTGTTATGTCAAAGGCTCAAAGGCTACAGAGAACAATGCTACAAAGGGTGTGATTTTGAAAACCAAGGATATGCACACTGTCCAAAGGTAAGGATTTGCCGCTGTAATGAAGGAGATACAACACAGAACCTAAAGTTGTGGAGAGATTTCTTCTGGAGGGCAAAGAGAAGCAGAATGGAATAGTAGATAGACCAGTACATTTGAAGTCTGGAAGACCTGTGTTCAAATCCTGCTTCAGGCACTTAGCCTGCTATATGACTCTCAAGTCACAGAAATGCTCTGGGCTTTTGTTACTTCATCTTTAAAATTAAATGGCCTCTAAGGCTCCCTCCCAGTCTCCAGATCCCCCCTTTTAGAGGATGATATTGTACTAAATGCATCAAGCCCCAGGATTGTGAAGAGCTTCTGGAGATCTAGAACCACCCAAAGGAGTTTGGCTTGTCCATCCACATAAGGAAAACCAAGAGCATGGAGATTGTTTTCTAAAATTCAACATCCACTTGGACAGAAACTCTGTAACATCTGTCCAACATTTTTATATCTGGGACAGAAAATACAGGTAGACAGTGAGATGGGCTCAGAACTAAAAAGGAGGAAGGCCAGCTACGTTGCTTTAGGGAAATTGCAAAGCTCTTTTGCTGACCCAAGGCATCCTAAGAAAGCAAAGACCCAACCTTTCGGTACAAATATTAATATGTAATATTAAGACAGAGAAAACCTCTACTTCTAAAGTATTAAAGATGAACGTCACATAGAGCACATTGGAGAAATGCATGACAAATATGAGCAGACTGTGACCCATGCCTAAGAAGGAACTTTGAAGAGGAACAGAAGTTATAGAAAGAATTTTATGACAGGAGGAGGTGATGAGCTTAGGGCATGGAGAGAATAAAGAAATCCACCATCAGACTGCTCCAGTGATAACTTGCAATATCAGGAGAAAGTGAAGAAACCCCACCCTCCCGTCTACCCCAGCATGTTGGACAAGACACCTTGTGGCAAACTTTGGAAGAACATGGACGAAAGTCACACAGGATAATCAGGCACAGATGATTTGTGACCTAAATTTGGTGAAATGAACTTCTCAATCAATGATATCATGGATCCATTTGAAGGAAATAAGGTAGAAACCGTGCATATTTATTAAGCCCTTAATATATACCAGGAGCTATATACTAAATTTGATTATTTGAGACTAATGCCTTGCTTCACCCCTACTAGTGACCACTGGCTGACCACTAAAGACCACTGGAGACTAGAATAGAAGTCTGAAAACCTGAACTGCAGCCTGAGTTTTCTCAGTGTCCTATGAGGTTTAATGTGAGCCTCACTAGAGCAGAGATAGTAATACTCTGAGTAGCTAGGTGGTACAATGGGTAGAGTGCCTGGCCTGGAGGCAGGAAGACTATATTTCATCTCCCTGAGTTCAAATCTGGCTTCAGACAACTCACTAGCTATTGTGACCCTGGGCAAGTCCCTTAACCCATTTTGACTCAGTTTCCTCATCTGTAAAATGAGCTGAAAAAGTAAATGGCAAACCCTTCCAGAATCTTTGCCAAGAAAACCCCAAAAGGGGTCATGAAGAGTCAGATGTGACTGAACAACAACAAAACATTTTTAAATGATGCGCTTCTTATGCATCATATTACAA
The DNA here is from genome assembly GCA_028646575.1 of Pseudocheirus occidentalis. NCBI lineage: Eukaryota > Metazoa > Chordata > Mammalia > Diprotodontia > Pseudocheiridae > Pseudocheirus > Pseudocheirus occidentalis. The sequence continues at coordinate 72,043,178 of CM053597.1, forward strand.
GTAGTTGATGATTAGAACACTGGGTCTTGAGTCAAGAACACTTTAGATCAAATCTGACTTCAGATATTTACTAACCATATAACCTTGGGTAAGTCATTTAACCTTTACTTCAGTTTTCTCAATTGTGAAATACGAATAATAACACTACCTACTTCTCAGAGTCATTGTGAAAATCATAGGAGCTAATATTCATTAAAAGGGCTTAGGACAGTGTCTGACATACAGTAGGCATCACATAATGCTTATTCCCTTCCCCTCCCACCTTGTGTAACACGGGTAAGGTTGGGAGGACTATACAATGCACTCTACCAGTTAACCAGATCCCCACCCCCTCATTACCTTATTAATTCTCATCTTGAATTCTAAGGTAATTGAAGAATATGTTCTTATATTTCATAATAAATTAATTGAAATGTAAAATCTGTTATTATTAGTTAGTTAGATCTGAGCTCCCTAGTGAAGTTTCACTGAGCTTCTAATGAAGTTTATAAAATAAACCAAAGGAACATCTTTTCTTGTATTTTATACGCTTTATAACATTATGTAAATGCAAGCTATTACTATTATTCTGTACTTTCATCAGTAAATTCAGGTTCACTGATTTCCACCTTAGTGTTCATCAAAAAAAAAAAGAATTAAATACAGTTTAACTATTCATTGCATGTGTAGACAATAATAAAGGTGGTCCTCCTGGCTCATTTTATACATTGATGTGACTAACTGTTGGTATGCAAAGATCATACTCCCTATTTGGGTAATCCAGACAAGGCTGTAGAGTTTCACAGCACAGTAATGAAGTCAGCATCAAAAGCCCAAATACAAAGCCTCAATAGCCACCATTCAATTTAAGAACAAAAGTAGACTGAAATGGAACTGAGAGGGTGGGAGCAGAGGCATTCTATTTAGGAATCTAACAGCCTATAAAAGCAGATTTCTTTTGCTGGCTATGATCATATTCTGTGCTTCAGTGGTTCAGTCCAGGAAGCCAATGCCATCTTCTTGTGACCTTGTTCAGGACCCTGCTAGATTGGTGGCAAGTCCACCCATTTAAAATGTGGGATCTGGGAACTTCCTGACTATTCATTTTGCTAATTATTTCCCTCCAGTTGTTTAAAACATTGCAATAAATGGGCAGACAGGGTTAAGGGAAAGAAGTATCTAAATCTAATCAGGAAAAAGGGAGTGGAACGAATCAGGTGACTACACTTAGCTGCACCACTGAATTTCTGAGTAACTGCCTCTAAAACTCCAGTCTCCCTATGCCCTTTCACACACATACTGAGGATTCCCCCTCCTGACAGTCACGACTCTATGACTGGTGAGGGCCCCCCAGGTCCTCTTCCAAGTGTTGGTAGGGAAGGGATCACAGGTGAGGGATGAAGTCCCTCAGTCATTCCTCTGGCATTTGGAGGAAACCCACTTGTTCTAAATTTTAAGAGTGTGGGAGTGGGATAAGGATCCTCTTAAAGCCTATTTTGGTGATGTAATTCTCAACTGGTCTAGGAAAGGAAAGAAATTCTCCTAAATTGGAGAGTTGACCACAACCACCAAGACCCTGATCACCCAGCTTCTGTTTTTCCCCCTTCCTATATGACAAGCTTTCTCTCCCTCAACCCTCTAGGTACAGGCTGTAAGGGGCAGAAAAGTCACCCCTTGAAATAATTCCCTTAAACCCAATTTAATATTAAATAGAGGTGAGCTGGCCCCTTGAAGCTTAGGAAGCCTTAGGGGAGCTTTTCACTGCCCCCTTTACTACTTTTACATGGCTGCCTCCCCTTCTCAATCTCACCCTTCCCATAGTGAATTTACTATTTTTTTCTGTTGCTTCCTGGTCTCTTGATTTTTTTTCCTAACCCCCAATAAGTACAAGGTCCCTTAGGATAAGTTCTTGGGGTAGCAACCCCCTTTCCCGGCAAAGGTCTATTAGTTGCCATTGGATCCTTTCTCATCCCTTCCTAGAAGTCCCATGTTTGGGGCTGTGCCCTCTCCCTTCTGGCTGGGTAAGGGGTGGGTATTGGGTACTTTTTCCTCTTGTCCTCTAACCCCATGCCCTCATGCACCATGCACATATGTACACACACATACACACACACACACACACACTCACACACTGTGTCCCTTTGCCCTTTGTGTGTGTGTATGTAACTTGTAACTTTATGGAATAAAGGAGAATGGAAAAGAGAAAAAAAAAGAAAATAACTAGCTTTGGGGCATAATGGAGGGCTGGAGTAAGAAAAGACTTGAGGAAGGCAGAGCCAACCACAGATTACTGCAATAATCCAAGCAAGAAGTAGAGAGGCCCTGGACCAGGCAGGGTCAGAGGGAAAAAAGAGGAATTTTCAAGAGATATTGCAAGGTGATAATGACAGGGATTGGAAATGGATTAGATAAGAGATTATGGGAGGTACTGGAGAGCCAAGGATGACACCAGGGTTGTAATTTTATCCAGTATTTTGCAATCCAGCCAAATTAGCCTTCTCTCTGTTCTTTACACATATCACTCCGTCTCCCTTCTCTGTATCTCTGAACTGACCGGCCTCATGCCTAGAATTCATTCACTTCTCATGTCCATCTCACAGATTCTCTCTCTTACACAATTTGCAACTTATGCACCACCTTCTATACAAAGCCTTCCTGTTCCTTCCAACTATTAGTGCCATCCCTCCCTAACTTATAGTTAACTCTTGTATTTGTTTGCACTTTTTTCTCTTTATATTTATTACACATACGCTTATATGTGTACTTGACTCCTTTGTTAGAATGTAAATTCCCAGGGTCAGCTAGGTGGCACAGTGAATACAGCACCAACCCTAGAGTAAGGAGGATCTGAATTCAAATGCAGCCTCAGACACTTGACACTTGATAACTGTGTGACCTTGGACAAGTCACTTAACCCCAATTGCCTTGCATTCTGCCCTCCAAAAAAAAATAATGTGAACTCCTTAAGAATAATGATAATCTCATTCTTTGTATCTATATCCCTATGCCCTACCATAATGTCAGGCACTTAGTAACTACTTGTTGATTTATATAATATATTCACACATAAATTATTAAGGGCTTGACAAATATTTCTAGAATGGATGTGCAATTGGACTGGCTTCAGGGAAAATATCTAAAGCAGATTTTTTTTTCCAAGTAAAAGACAATGTAGCATAGTGAAAAGCATTGACCTGAACGTCAGAAAGTCTGGATACTAGTTTCAGTTCTATAATTAATTAGCTGTGCCACCTAAGACATTTGATCTTCCTGAGCCTCATTCTACTGGTGTGGAAAATGATAGGCTTAGCAAACTAACTTTTAAGGATTCTTTCAGATCTAAAATTTTCTTATTTCTATTGTTTCTATGAAATATATCATTCCTATATTCCTTCCTCCCTTTTAGCAGATCCTTTGTGACCTTCAGTTCTCATATCTGTAAAATGGGAATAATAATCCTTGTACTACCTAATTCATAAGGTTATTATAAGAAAAGCTCTCTGTCTAACCTTCTATACATAAGTGATTATTTGATGGAGTGGTGGGATGAGTAATTCTGGTGTTGACTGTGGAGTTAGAAAACATGGGTTCACATTCCATCTCTGTCATATCCATGATGTATAATATGGGATCCGTTCTTTTACTCTCTCTGTCCTCTTAAAATGATGGACAGAGTTGGTCTTTCAAGCTAGTACATATAATGCACACTAGAAACTGGGCAAAGAAAGAGGATTTTCAGTGTACGTGTCCTTGCCTAGACCAGTCAAGAGAGAGAAATAAGAACCAGGGCAAGCCTGCATTTCCTTTCTCTCTTGCCTCCAGCTCTTAGAACAAGAATGTAAGGCACACACTCACCATCTTTTCAATGATGTCTAATTGTGACTAGTCAACAATGTTTTGCTCTTTCTCTTGAGGACACAGGTCATAAGAACTAAGGGCTTGCAATTCCTAGCAGGGCCTTTTTCCTCATGACTCCTTGGGCCTATTTCTAGGCTTTCTACAGTTCCATCCTTTGTTATATACTTGGTAGGTATATGGATGGAATCTTAGGATTTCCACATGAGTAATAAAATCCATGCAGGAAGAAACTTATTGGTAATTCAGCATATTTGTTTTCGAGCTAACATTGCCTCCCTCTGATATTCCATGTATATTTTAGTCACATATGTTTAATAAGTATATCTCGTTTTCAAGAATACAGCTATTATTTACTATTATTTACTATCAAATATTATTATTTATTTGGAGTATAGTTTACCAAATTGAATCATTACCGAGACCTTGAAATAATAGATTTAAAAGACTAACTAACTCTTCTGGGAAAAAAATTTGGAAAGGAATCTCACTTACGTTTCTAGTAGATAATTCTGAGATCCCTGAAATAGCCCAAAGCATCTTTGTCATTATATTTACCATTCTGGACAACTTCCTCTAAAAACACAGAAACAATAATAATTATAATAATAATAGCTACCATTTATACATCACTTAAAAATTTACAAATGGCTATACATGTCATCTCACTTGTTCCTTAAAATAATCTTGTGAGCAACATACTACTCTTAGTCCCATTTTACAGATAAGAAAACTGATCTCAAGAGAGCTTGTGATTTGCCTAGGATGAAACAACTAGTCAGTTGAGCAGAATTTGAACTTGGGTTTCCTTGACTCCAAATCTAACATTTTATCCATAGTACAACCTAGCTGACCCACTTTAGAATACATACACACTCATATTTTGTCAAATGATATCACGTATATAAAGTGTCTTATAAATAACAAAGCATTTTATAAATGTAAACTCACTGTCATTCCTCTTTAAATATACCAACTAGAACAGGATGCAACATTTAAGGTGGGTATCTAGTTTAAATGACAGGAACTAAAAAGGACAATTTTCAGACTCAGACCATATCTGTTATACCCATAATGACCAAAAGATCAGAAGATTTTTCCTGCCTTGGTTATCTGACTTTGTTTATCTAAGTGGTAGTACATATCTGTAATCCTAGTTAACAGGAAGGTAGAGACTGGTGGATCTCTTGAGTTCAGGAGTTCTAGGCTACATTAAGCAAAGTCAATCAAATGTTTGCCCTAAATTTAGCAAAAAGATTGTGTCTTACTATTAAGAGGATAAGGTCCCAGAATAGAGGCTGTGCCAGGTTACTCAGGAGAGGCAAAATTTTCCCATACTGATCAGAGTGGAATTCGGCCCATGTGTAGCTCCTATATTTCCAGCCTGAGTAAAATGGGGAGATCCAGTCAGTTAAAAACAACCAAATAAAAAAATTTTTAAACCCTCATACATCAAAAATGTGTAAATCACCAACAGCCCCTGGGCTTAAAAACAAAAAAAAGTAAAATGAAGCATAACTTATCACTTTGCTAGGCTCAATAAATAACATTTTGATAAATAGTCCCTAATAAAGACAGCAGTCATCATTTAAAAAACCTGAGCTTTGATGAATCCATGTTTTCCTTAGGAAGGAAATTCAGAAATTTTAGGGTGGCTGGAACTGCTCTGATTGTTAATGAAACCCCACCCAATTCTCAATCATCCTGGTGCTTCGGTTTTGGTTGTCTAAGAGCCCACTCTAAGCTAAAGGCAATGCCAGTTACTTCCAGGCAAGAGACTCTGCTATTTTGTAATGCAGAGTATATTACTTCTAATGTGTCAAGTGTATTACTTTGTAAGTGCTACAGTGAGACATACTTTATAGGCCCAGTAAATCACAGGGTAAAAACTAATTGAAACTTGCATACTGTACCATTGTGGGCTGAGTCCTGCAACAGCAAAGCTATCAGCCAGCAATTAAAATGCTAATGTGGGGTTCACCCTCATCCAGGGTGTTTGCCCAAATGCAGTGGATAGCTCCTGCAGAATTCAGAACAGCTGAACTGGGCTGGACTTGATTTAGGAATTATTGATTTATCAGGGTTGAAAACAGCAATAGTAAGGAAGATGTGTGAATCAAAATAAATAAATAATAGGCCTGTTTGCTATGATACTGACCTATTTATTTTTATCTAGGGGCTCAGTTATTCCACGCACAATACTGATAAGGCTTTTCTCTCAAAAAAGCTGGCTCTCTTTGCTCCATTCCATAGCTGGCAGCTGCACCTTTCCGTGGTCATTAATTTGCAAATGCACACCAATGTTCACAAGTGAGATGAGGTAAGAGGGTATTTAATTATCTACTGCCATCAATTATGTCTGTTTCACCTTCTCTCCATTCATATGGATAATTGGGAGAAGATTATATTTACACAAAAGATACATCAAACACTTGGAGCTCTGTTAGTGATAGGACTTTTTGGGCGTATGCTAGACCCAGCCAGATCCAAATCCAAAGAACCGTGTTAAGTTTTTTACAGGAACACTTATCCCTAAGAAATCTGCAAACATTACAAATCAGTGCTAGACTTAAAAAAGTGTCAGGTGAAATGTTAATATTGTAGATTAAACTTAAAAGTATGTTGTATACATTTTTTTTTCCAGAGAGCCTGTACTGTCCAGTGTACTGTTGCCTTTCTCCCAAAGGAAAGGGCAGAGAGGGGGAGGACCAGGACTATCTGAAGAAGCTGATGCTTGTCCTCTAAAGAGTAATTTTGTGGATCCATAGATACCACCAGGTGAGACATTATCTAGTAAGGGTCGGAGGAAGGAGATGTAAGTAGTTGTGGATGGTTATCTCCCTGGCGAAGGGTACTAAAGTAGCTGTAGATAGATATGATATTAATAAGAGAGAAGTCTATTGTTCTTCCAAAGAACCTGGCTATGAGAGAAAATTTCTCAGTACAGACCACTCATTAGAAGCTGCCTTCTTTGGATTATTTACATAGCACAAAGAATTTAGGAAGAATTCCTAGGAATTACAAAATCTTGGGAAAGGAATTGAAGGTCTTAACAGCACAGGTAGTATTTTCATCACTGCTACCAATTAATGCCAAAGGTATCAAAAGAGAAAAACAGATTTGGAAAGTGAATAGATGGTTAAGAAGATAGAGTCTGGAAAGGAATTTGAATTTCTGGGCTATGACTTAAAATATGAGAGAGGTGGGATCTTGGCTAGGAATGGGGTTGAATAAGCATGGGTTGGGAACAAAGGATTTGCTGGGTTTTCAAAGAAATCAAAGATATATACAATTGTATGAAAAAATGCTCTAAATTACTATTGATTAGAGAAATGCACATTAAAACAACTCTGAGGCCCCACTTCACACCTATCAGACTGACTAAAATGACAGAAAGAGAAAATGATAGATGTTGGAGAAGATGTGGGAAAATTGGGACACTAATGCATTGCTGGTAGAGTTGTGAACTAATTCAACCATTCTAGAGAACAATTTAGAACTATACCAAAAGGGCTAGAAAACTCTGCATACCCTTTGATCCAGCAATACCACTGCTAGGTCTATACCCCAAAGAGATTTTTTTTAAAGGGAAAAGGACCTATTTATACAAAAATATTTATGGCAGTCCTTTTTGTGGTGGCAGAGAATCAGAAATTGAGGGAATGCTTATCAATGAAGGAATGAGAGAAAAAGGTGTGGTTGATAATTGGTATGAAATATTATTGTGCTATAAGAAATGACAGGCAGGATGATTTCAGAAAAACCTGGAAAGACTTACATGAACAGATGCAAAGTGAAGTGAGCAGAACTAGGGGAACGTTGTACGCAGTAACACCAATACTGTACAATGAAGAACCATGAATGAGTTAGCTATTTTCAGCAATATAATGATCAGCCAAAAGGACTCATGATGAAGAATGCTGTCTGCCTCCAAAGAAAGAACTGATATTGCCTGAATGAAGACTGAAGTAAACTAATTTTTTTCTTCCTTCCTTTCTTTCTCTCTTTATTTTACTTTTGTTCAATTCTTCCTGTACAAAATGACTAATGTGTACAAACACACACACACACACACAGATACACACAGATGTGTAGGTGTGTGTATGTGTATGTAGTGCTTTCTCTCTCCTTTTTCCTCCCTTCTCTCTTTTTTCAAATTCATTCATTCATTCATTTATTTAGGTCATCAGGGTTAAGTGACTTGCCCAAGGTCACACAGCCAGTACGTGTCTGAGGCTGGATTTGAACTCAGGTCCTCCTACTCCAGTGCCAGTGCTTTATGCATTGCACCATCTAGCTGCCACCTTTTTGCCTTCCTGATACAAAGTCCAGAGCTCTATCCACTGTGATACCTAACTACCTTGAGAGAAGGTATTATACTTAACCCCCTAGCTTGACACAATACTGGACCCAGAGTAGGCATATTAACAGCATCATAAGCATTTTATGTGGTCTCAATTCTGTGCCAGGTACGTGCTACCCACTTAATATTTTTGTCTGTGTTTTTACATTTATTTATTTTAGCACTTTTTTCTTTTTAAATTTCAAATTCCAAATTCTCTCACTCCCTTCCATATCTCTCCCACCCACTGAGAAAGTAAGCAAAATTATATTGATTATGCATGTGAAATCATGCAAAACATTTTTGCATATTAGCCATATTTTTTAAAAGAAAGCAAGTAAGAAAATTATACTTCAACTTGCATCCAGAGTTCATCAGTTCTCTCTCTAGAGGTCGATAGCATTTTTTCATCGTGAAACCTTTGGAATTGTCTTGGATAATTGTAGATTATCTTTCACAGTTGATTGTCATTACAATATTGTTACTGTGGACAAAAAATTTCCTAGTTCTCAATTTTGTTTTTCATTGGTTCATATAGGTCTTGCTATTTTTTTTCACAAAACCATCCCCTTGTCATTTTTTATTATGCTATCCACTTTACAAATATTATCTCATTGATCTTCATAACAAATCAGGAAAGTAGGTGTTCTCATCATCCATATTTTACAATGGAGAAAACTGAGGCAAACAGATGTTAAGTGATTTGCCCAAGGTCACATGGCTAGTAAATATTTGAGAGTGAATTTGAACTTAGGTCTTCCTGACTTCAGGACCAGAATTCTATCCACAATGCCACCCAGCAATCTCCTAATAAATGCTTGTTGAATGGATTCATCATTGATAATACACTGATTATATTTGCATAGCTTTGTATTTTTGGAAAGCACTTTCAAGTATATTCTCTTATTTAATGATCAAAATAGCTTTATGCTACATGAAGGTAAACAGGGAAATTAGGAGGTATAGCGGATAGAGTGCCAGGCCTAGAGTCTGGAAGTCTCATTTTTCTGAGTTCAAATCTGGTCTCAGAAACTGCCTAGCTGTGTAACCCCAGGCAAATCACTTAACTCTGTTTGTCTTAGTTTCCTCATATGTAAAATGAGATGGAAAGTCAAATGGCAAACAACTCCAGTATCTCTGCCAAGAGAACACCAAAGAGAGTCACAGAAAGTCAGACATGACTGAAACAGAACAACAAATATATGTGTTTGTGTATATATGTCTACATACCCATATGCATATACACACAGATACAGACATATACACACATACACACATACACACATATGCCAGGTACTGTGCTAAGCATTGAAAAACCAAAATTTAAAAGAAAAAACACTCCCCACTTTAAAAGACCTCATAGTCTAATGAGGGAAAGAACCTGCAAATGGCTAGGTATAATCAACACATATCCAGAACAAACCTAGAATAGTCTCAGAGGGAAGGCACTAAGATTAAAGAAGCTTGAGAAAGGTTTCTTGAAGAAAGTGAGATTTTAGGTAAACTTGAAGGAAGTCAATGAAGCTAGGATGTGAAGATGAAGGTGTGTTTGTTCTCTTTCATCTCATTAACTTTTCAGAATGTCCCCAATCACCAACCAACCATGCTTTTCCATCAATTCCAAGGGATCTCAATTTGACCTGTATCTCCTGACTCCTGCTTTTGCAGTCTTCCTTCACAAAATATGTTCACTAATTCTCCAGTTGTCCTGATCTATATCTTGCCACTGGACCCAGAGGTGTCTGCAGGAGAAAGTGAGATTTGTGGCCCTCCCTTACATCCAATTCACTTGCATGCCATGGCATCACCTTCCTAATGTCATGATCCGTTTTGAGAATGAAGGACAGACAACAATAACCACTAATTCTCACTAATTCTATCAGAACCATGACCAGAGACAGCAAGAAAACAAAGCTGGACAGCACCAGCAGCTCATAAGGGAATTGTAATGCACTATCATCTGGGACATGCAGAATAGACATATAGGCTAGGCATCTAATTGACTCAGAGGACAGAAGGCTCAATCTAGAATCAGAAAGACCTGAGTCACATCCTACCTCAGAAGCTTATTAGCTGTGTGATTCTATGCCAGTCACTTGATCTCTCTAAACCTCAGGTCTCTCTAAATCTCAGTTTCCTCATCAGTAAAATGGGGATAATAAGAGCATCTACCCCCACAGGGTTCTTATGAGCCTCAAAAAGATAATATAGAGATAGGAAGTGTTTTGCAAACTTCAAAGTGCTATATAAATGCTACTTATTTGATAGAGAGGAAAAATGGACATTACCACTGACATAATAAGTTAGTCACTATTACTGACTTTTGTAACAGTTTCAGTTACTTCAGAGAGCTCTGCAGACCCTGATTCACATCCAGATCCAGGGTTTGGGAAGTCCCTTTATACATTGTGAGGATCCCCAAGAGACTTTCCTAACATGAACATCTCTTTATGTGTCTCAACCGCTAACCATGGGGGAAACTAGTCAAGGGAAAAACGTGTGTGTATCCATGTTTTCCCTCCTCCTAGGCATTTTGCATGATCTATATATTACTTGTACTTCCAGATTGACTGGGATTCAGTCTTGGAGAATTAAGTTAACCTGGCAAAAGGCCTTCCCGAGACATCCTTTGCTTGAATCTCTAATATAACACCTGCCTGAGGCTCTTATCAACTTTGGGGTAATGTTTGAAAGCCCCAGGTATAACAATCTGATTTTGTCCTTGGCCCAGGCAAACACAAAGTTTATTCAGTCTATATTCTGACTCAAAACATCAGCATAATATAGCCCTGATCTGACCCATATTCCTTTAACACCACTTCATTAGCACACAGTTGCCTCATCTATTGGCATCTTGGCTTTTAACCCTGGCTTGGTGGAAATAGATTTGCCAAGAGTTAATTCACTTGGTAAATCAATCAGTACTAATGTATTAATGCATTCAGAGGGTTAAATTATTTCCTCCAGCTCAGATAATATATGTATTTTAACATGGGTTTTCTGGAGACACCATACTTTTACTCAAAAGAGTGATGACATTGGTGGGCCATTATAAGACTTCACAGAACCAACTCTTCTAAGCAGAGGATATTATATCCACTTCACTCACTGTCTTACTGTGACTCTGTCTGTGGCTATATGGTATAGTGGAAAGAACAATGAATTTTATGCCAGAAGACCTGGCTTTGAATACTGTATTCTATTACTCAATAACTATGTGATGTTGGGCCTCTTTCCTCAGTTGAAACAAAAAAATAAAGGAACAGTGGACTACATAGTCCTTAAGGCACTTCTGGCTATAAATACTGTGGTGTTATGATTATCACCCTAATATCCCAAGCAGGAGATTAGGAGAAAAGTTATTATTGGTTTCATAACAAGCTTCCTTTTCAGTATAGTTAATATCATTTCATACCCCTTTATACAATTATACTTGAAGATGACATTTTGGTCCCAAGTAACAAGAGGAGATTACCCTTACTGAAAGATGTTATTGTTATTAAAGGGCCAAAGTAAAGAAATCTACAGAAAAAGAAAGGCAACAACCCCAGTTTTGAAAATAATATTTGGTGTCGCTGTTAGAAAATGTTGAATGGAGTGTTGAGTGAGATGTTTGATTTGATTGTAAGAAAGTTATGAAAAAACTGGTTTGATTGCGATTCAGGGAAGAATTTACTGGATAAGTACTCCAAGCTGGGAGCATAGGGAATACGTAGAGTAGTTTTCATTATTTATTTTTAAATTTTGCCATTGGAAACCTATGAAGAACTGACAGTGCAATCCTCCTTCAGCCTCAGTAATTATAGCCAATTATAAGATGGATGGCCCCTATTTCAACAGTTCCAAGAGCAGAAGCAGTGGCAGCAGCAGCTGTCCAAGTTTATCCTGGAAGACTAGTGGGAGACATTTGGAATTTTATCGTCCTGTTCATTAGGAGCAGCTGGAGAAGACCTGATTATCCTGGCAAACAATGCTCTTGGTTCAAGGAGGATAACTTCAACAGGAAAAGATCTTAATAACAATGACATTCTCATATGACTTACTAGGTGGCCTGTTTTCCCATTACTCCCTATTGCTACTGGAGAGATTTCCCTCTCCATAGTCACACGGTAAGGCAATGTTCATCTAGATTTCCAGAGCTAGAAGCCAAAAGAGCTAGGTTCCAGTGCAGGCTCAATTACTAACTAGCTACATGACCTTGGACAAGTCATTTTAACTCTTTAGGCCTCACCTTTTCATCTTAATCTCTCCAGGCCTAGAGGGAAATGAAAATAATTCTTACCATCTTACATCGTAGACTTATGAGCATCAAATAAAAGGATAGATCTAAATGGAAGGCTGGCAGGAAGAATAACATCTGAAGTCTCCACCATATTTCCTCACAAAAATCTGGAAAACGCATCAGACTGAGTCCTGATTGAGAAAACCAAGAAAAAAATAACAGTGAGTCATTCTTCCAGTCAGGTCAGAATAGGGAGATCCATGGATATTGGGGATTGAGTCTGGCTAGAAACCCACAGCACAAAGCAGTCCAGTAACTAGGGACTAAAAGAAGACAGAGGTAGTACCCAAGGACAAGAAGAGGTGTCAAGTTTATATCAGGAACCTTGGGCAGAGTACAGGAACAGGGGCCAACTGGCAGCTCTGTTGCTCACTTCCCAGTTCTGGGTCAAACATCCAGGAGGACCTAGAGAGGAGACCTGTGCCCAGATATAATGTTCCAGAGTGAGAAGCAATTGTAGGACTTGGGCTTTATTCTGAGTAAGGAAAAAGTTCCAAAATTAACAGTAGCTATGTGGCTCTGTCCCCAGAAAAAAAAGAGTGACATCTCAGTTCTATCTATTAGTCCAGCCTAAAGCTTATCGAACAGTGGTTCTCAACCTGTGGGTCATGACCCCTTTGGAGGTTGAACAACCCTTTCATAGGGGTCACAGGGGTCACCTAAGACCATCAGAAAACACATATTTCAGATGGTCTTAGGAACCAAGACACTGGGCTCCTCTATCTGCCTCCAGGCAGGTCCACCCACAAACAGACATAGCCACATATGAGTATTAAAGGGTCGCAGCATTAGGAAGGTTGAGAACCACTGCTATAGAAGAACAACCAGGGCAAGAATCCCAGACCAAAAGGGAGCCTGTAATTCTATCACTCAGAACCAATTAAGGTTTCCAGCTAGCTGCGAATGACTGAATCCAGCAATTATCTACATGAAATTTCAATAAGGGACAAGCCAACAAAATTTTTCCATAGATCCAAAGATGGATCAAGAACTTTTAGAGTGACAGTTAAGTGACACAATGGATAGAGCACTGGCCCAGAAGATCTAAGTTCAAATCTTACTGCAGATACATACTAGCTAGCAAATATGACCAAGTCATTTAATCTCAGTTTCTTCATCTGTAAACTGTGAATAATAATAGCACCTACCCACAAAGATTGTTGTGAAGTTAAAATGATGTAATATTTATAAAATGTTTTGCAAACTTTAAAGCATTATCATGTAAATCCTAATTGTTGTTGTTATTATTGTTATTATTAGTATTTTATTTTTTATACCAGGAGGACAGTGATCAGACTTTGCCCAAAGTGGATTGGACCGTGTTTAAGAGCCCTGAAAGCTTGCAGGTCCTCAATCTGAGTTGTCTCTGAGATCCTGGAATAATATAAAACTCAAAACCCTGAAGAAGGCAACAGAAAGACTCAAGAGGACAAAAATTCAACAGAGATGTTGCCCCCAGAAGTCCTGAAAAGGAGTCCAAAATCAGGAAACAGACTGGAAGAACGAACATATACATATAAAGAATCTCACCATAAAGATCTATTATGATGAGAGTAATGTTCAAGTCACAAACCCTGAAGAAGAGAATGACATCAAACATCTATAGGTGAATGACATCAAAGAAAAACATAAATCAAGCATAATTCCAATGAGAATTCCTGGAAGAGAAGAAGCAAGGGTTAAAATAAAAAGTTAAAAAGTTCTTTTTAAAAAATAGTAGTCCTAGAAAAGGGGGGGGGATGAGAACTATAGAAAAAAAAGAATAGGCAGAGGAATCACTCTTTGCATATGATATGACAGTATACTTAAAGAATCTTAGAGAATCAAGTAAAAAAATTACTTGAAATAATAAACAAATTTGCCAAAATAGCAGGATATAAAATAAACCCACATAAACTTTGGCATTTCTATATATAACTAACAAAACCCAATAGCAAGAGATAGAAAACAAAATTCCAGTTAAAGTTACTATAGGTATAATAAAAATATTTGGGAATCTACCTGCCAAAACAAACCCAGGAACTATATGGATACAATTACAAAACATTTTTCACACAAATAAAGTCAAATAAAAATGTTTAGAAAAAATATCAGTTGCTCATGGGGAGGCTGAGCTAATATAATAAAAATGACAATTCTACCTAAATTAATTTACTAATTCAATGCCATACCAATCAAACAACCAAAAAATATTTTGTAGAGCTAGAAAAATAATAAAATTTATCTGGAAGAACCAAAGATTCAGAATATCAAGGGAATTACTGAAAAGAAATGCAAGGGAAGGTGACCTAGCCAGATCAGATCTTATATTATAAAGCAGCAATCATCAAAACTACTTGATACTGGCTAAAAAATAGAGTGATGCATCAGTGGAACAGGTTAGGTACACAAGACACAATAGTCAATTATACACAATAGTATATTACTATAATAATCTACTGTTTGATAAATCCAAAGACTCTGGCTTCTGGGATAAGAGCACAATATTTAGCAAAAACTGATGGGAAAACTGGAAACCAGTATAACAGAAAGTGGGCATAGACCAACATCTTACACCCTATAGCAAGGTAAAATCAAAATGGGTACATGATTTAGATATAAAAGTTGATACTATAAGCAAACTAGGAGAGCAAGTAATCATTTATCTGTCAAATCTATGGAAAAGAGAAGGATTTGTGAGCAAACAAGAGACAGAGTGCATTATGAAATGCAAAGTGGATGATTTTTATTACAATAAATTGAAAAGGTTTTACACAAAGTCAATGCAAACAAGATTAGAAGGGAAGCAGAAAGCTGGGAAACAATTTTTACAGCCAGTATCTCTGACAAAGCTCTCATTTCTAAAATATATAGAAAACTGAGTCAAATTTATAAGAATACAAGTCATTCCCCAACTGATAAATTATCAAAGGATATGAACAGGAAATTTTCAGAGGAAAAAATTAAAGCTCTCTATAGTCATATAAAAATGTTCTGAATCACTATTGATTAGACAAATGAAAATCAAAACAACTCTGAGGTATCTCTTCACATCTATCAGATTGGTTAACATGACAAAACAGGATAATAATAAATGCTGGAGAAAGATGCCGAAAAATTGGAACACTAATGCATTGTCGGTGGAATTGTGAACTGATCCAACCATTCTGGAGGGGAATTTGGAACTATGCTTAAAGGGCTATAAACCTGTGCATACCCTTTGTCCCAGCAATACCACTTCTGGGTTGTATCCCAAAGCAAACACAAAAATGGGTAAAGGACTCACATGTACAAAAATATTTATAGCAGCTCTTGGAAATTGAGGGGATGCCCATCAATTGGGGAATGGCTGAACAAGTTGTGGTATATGAATGTAATGGAATACTGTTGTGCTATAAGAAATGATGAGCAGGCAGATTTCAGAAAAACCTAGAAAGACTTGTATAAACTGATGCTGAGTGAAATGAGCAGAACCAAGAGAACATTGTACACAGTGACAGCCACATTGTGTTCTTCTCAGCAATGCAAGGATCTAAGCCAACTCCAAAAGATTCATGATGGCAAATGCTATCCACATCCAGAGAAAGAACTATGTAGTCTGAATGCAAATCAAAGAATACTATTTGCTCTTTTTGTTCTGTTTTATTTTGTTTCTTCTTTCTCATGGGTCCTCTCATTGAATCTAATTCTTCTTTACAACATGACTAACATGAAACTATATTTCATATGAGTGTATATGTAGAGCCTATATCAGATTAATTGCCTTCTTGAGGAGGGGGAAGGGGAGAAAATTTAAAATTCAAAAGCTTATGGAAGTGAATGTATATATGCATGTCTGTGATAATCTCTTCTCTTAGAACAAGATGCTTCTAGGGGAAATGAAGTAGAAATTTACTATGACAATTACTAATTATTTTTATGTTTTTATCACACTTTTAACTTTCGAAGTGCTGTTGCTTCTGTCATTTAATTTGATTCTTACCTAAGGATCTGTATCTTTTATTCTAATCTATTAGTTCTTTTCCCAAATTGTTTTTCTTTTTTAAAAATTTTATTTATTTATTTTTAGTTTGCAACATTCACTTCCACAAGCTGGTTTCAAATCCAGCCCTCAGACACCTACTAGCTGTGTGACCCTAGGCAAGTCACTTAACCCTGTTTGCCTCAGTTTCCTCATCTATAAAATGGGCTGGTGAAGGAAAGGACATGGCAAACCACTCCAGTATTTTTGCCAAGAAAACCCCAAGGGGGGTCACTAATCATTGGACACAACTGAAAACAACTCAGCAACAACAAACTCTCAAGTAAAACATCTAGGAAGAGGAAGTGTTCAACATCAAAGACTACAAAGAAATCAGAAAGGATGCAGACCAAAATAAAGCCCTCAGACTTTACAAATAAAAGCTTGTTGACTACCTTGGGAAAAAACAGTTTCAGTAGGGTATTGGAATCAGAAGTCAGAATGTTCCAGGTTGAGAAGTGCACTGGAGATAAAAACACAGGGACAATGAAGTAGGCATTTTTAGCAGACATTTTCTTTCTAAAAGTTTGAATGAGGAAGGGAAGAAAAACATAGAGTGACAGTTTGAGGGGATGACAGGGTCAGATGAGGTCTGAGGATGCCACATGGAGCTAAGAGGCCATATGGTCCAGAAAATGTGATCATTCTGATAGTTTCTTATGCTTCCTTCTGTGTCCTCATGTCTCTCAGAGTCTTGAGTTATCTTTCCTATCCTGCCAGTGATGGCAGAGAGCAGGGTCAGATAAACGTGAAAAAAACTGGATGCCTGCCTAGCAGCTATGGCCAGGGCCAGACATTTACAAACTTTTAAAATTGATTTTTTTTAAAACAGTCTTTACTCCTCTCTTAGCTATGCTTTCACTATCCCATTCCTTTCCCCTCTCCTGCTCCATTTAACTTGGAATTTGGAAAAGGAAATGCAAAGGAAAAATCAGTCATAGAAAAGAGTCTAAATTAAAAATCAAAGTTATTAATGACTGGAAAAAGTCCCCTCTGTGCTATGACTCATAGCCAACTACCACAATTTTTTTTGTTGCTTTGAAATTGTTTTGGTTGTGTCTGACCCTTTGTCACCCCCATTTGGGGTTTTCTTAGCAAAGATACTGGAGTGGTTTGCTATTTTCCTTCTTCAGCTCATTTTACATGATCAGGAAACTGAGGCAAACAAGGGTAAGTGACTTGCCCAGGGTCACACAGCTAGTAAATATCTGTGGTTGGAGTTTAATTCAGGTCCTCCTGACTCTAGGGCTGGGAACTAGAATGGGAATGGCTACCTACCTGCCCCAACCTACCATCCTAGCCACTATCTTAATATCGTCTTCACCAAATGTTTCAAATTCAATCTATGTCGGAATTCTTAAAGTCATGGGATCATAGACTTATAGTTAAAAGAAACATTTAAGATCATCTAATCCAACTCCCCATTTTATAGATGAAAAAATTGAGGCTGAGAAATGTTAAGTGATTTTCCCAAGGCCACAGAGATAGCAAGCAGCCCCCTACCTCCAAAGCTAGCTCTGTTTCCATTATACCACACCACCCGTAATGTAGTTCGGTATCATTTTACAGATGAGGAAACTGGGGTTCAAAAAGATTGAATCATTTTTCAAGCTCACACAACTTGTAGGTAGTAGAGTTAGGGTTTCAAACCCAAGTCTTCTAATTCAAAATCCACTGCTTTTTTATTCTATCATGAGGCCTCGGATTCCCAAGGTGAAGTATTTCTCCATGCTGTCAGCACTAGTAGGTTATCAGAACAGGACCTTGAACTCCAGTTTCTTTGCACTATACCTCAGTTCCTTTTTCCACTGGAGAATTCTCAGATTTTACAAGTGAATTAAGTGAAAAAGTAGAATTCACTTTACAGAAATCTGATCTGTTACCAACTTTGTAGGAACATACCCATTCCATAAAGACAGTGGTAATGTCTTTATGGGAAGTCCCTTGCCCTGTCCCTAACCAAGATAAAAAATGTGCAATCTGAACTATCTCGTGCCCAAAAAGTTTTTTATCAGCCTTAGCAAGAATTATGAATTAAATAATTTCCTGTTATTTCTTATTCTTCCATCAAAAGACAGGAAACCATTAGTGGACTATGGTCAGAAAATTGCAGAGTATAATGCATTTTGCATTTTCAGTCAACAGATAAGGATTCACAAACCTATCATGAGATATAAAGTACTGTAGGGAAATGAGTATATCTCAAAAGTGGAAAGTAAATGGGACCCAACTCAATTAGATGATGAACCTACAAGGATAAAACTGAGTGTAATGGATGAAATAGGATTTTCTAATTTCCACAAGGGGATAAGGTGCTCTCTGCCTTATTTTCTTCAGCTTCTTTCCACTGACCAAGGCTACAAATTGCTGAGACCAGGAGCCATTAGAATGACATAAATAGGTTATCATATTTTGAGGAACAACATGCAGACTATGACTATATAAGAAATATATATATACATATATATGGGTGTATATAAATATATATGTAACACATAATATATACAGTAATTTCAAAAGAGTTATCTAGGACAAACATCTAGTGTATCCTCATGTTCTTAAAAATCTATCATGCAAATGGAATAAAGTACCTGAAGAAGTAGGTAATCAGTTCAAACAGACTCAATAGTCTGGTACTCAAGGCCCTTGACCATTAGGCCCCAAACTATCTTTTCCACTTTGTCTCACACTGTTCCCTGAAAAGTACTACTTCCCTACATAAAACCTCTTTGTTCCACCAAGATTTATTCATTCACTATTAATACAAACATGCCTAACATAGTCTTGCTTTGTAACATTCTAGACTAGATTAGTGTTCTCAAACTACTTGTTCAAGTATTTAAAGCTCATTTGTTAATATCTCTCCTATCTACATCTTCGGTCTTTTTCATAGATACTTGCTAATCTAATTACACATTGTTGTAAATGGAGGAACAAAAAGCTTCATAATATACTTTAGGGTCATGGAGCACAAGCAATCTCATATAACCTCAAGTTTGGAGCCTGAGAAAATCTCATGCAAGAGGTTGAAGCATTAAGTGACCTTTTAATGAAATCTTATTATGCAAGACGTAACCAACTTTCGTAAGTCCCCCCTACTCCTTCAAACCTCTTCCCAGAATTTTGATACCATAGAAATTCTCAGATTTATGTGCTACAACATAGGGCCAAGGACGAAGTGGATAAATGTAGCACAAAGGACATTGTTAGAGAAAGGATTGTAAAAGGAAGTGGGCTAGTCACATAGTAAGAAGAAGGAATGGCTGGTGGATAGCCAGAGGTATACATACGGCAAGAAATATGAGATAGTCTCCAATAAATTGGGTACATTCTTTACTGAGGATTCATAAGAAGCTGTGACAAAAAGTTACATATAATTAAGACAAAAGGTAATCTGTGCCATTGAAGAAGATACATTTATAAGATAATAGATCCAAAAAGCCATCATTAAGTACCTAATAGATGCAAATCAGGAAGCCCTGAGTTCAATTTGGCCTCAGACAAATAACTATGTGACACTGGCCAAGTTGCTTAACCAGCATTTGCTTGAATCCACTGGAGCAGGTCATGGCAAATGACTCCAGAATCTTTGCCAAGAAAACCCCAAGGACAGCACTGGGATGCAAACGTCCACTGGGCCACAATGAGTCACACACAACTAAAGAACTGAGCCATGACAGATGCAAGTTACTGCACTAGGTTCCGCAGATTAAAAAAATGAAAAATAATGTTCCCACACGGTACCTACATTCCACTGGGAGGACATAACACGCAAAATAATTATTTCATAATTTGAGGAGAAAGGAGCAAAGCATTAACAACCAAAAGGATCAAGAAAAATTTCTCATAGGAAATAGCACACAGTCTGAACCTTGAAGAAAATTATAGGGGCGGCTAGGTGGCACAGTGGAGTCAGGAGGACCTGAGTTCAAATGTGACCTCAGACACTTAACACTTACTAGCCATGTGACCTTGGGCAAGTCACTTAATCCCAATTGCCCTGCCTTCCCCTCCCCAAAAAAGACCAAAAAACCCTGTAAGTTCCACAAGATACGGGTAAGGATGGAGCACATTCTGAACACTGGGAAACAACCCAGAGGTGAGAGCAGGAATGCTAGGCTCTGGGCAACAGCAAGTTAAGCCTGTTTGACTGGATCATAGTAAGGTATCCAAGGGGGAGTAATGAGCAATAAGATTGAAAAAGTGAGCTGAAGCCAAACTGTTAACTTTAAATACTACTCTGAGGAGTTTGCATTTTAACCTAGAGCAGGGGTTCTTAATTTTTGTTATGTCATCTGTAACCCTTTAGGAATCTAATGAAGTCTATGGACTCCTTCACAGAACAATGTTTTTAAATATACAAAATGAAATATATAGAAATACAAAGAAAACCAATAATAGTAAAATGGAGTTATCAAAAAAAAATTTTTAACCAAGTTTGTGAACCCCAGGTTAAAAATATGTGTCTATCTTCCTATGTATAATAGATATTATATTTCTTACTTTCTCAATAGGTGAGAAAGCAGGTGATGAGAGGGAAAGAATTCTGAACTAAGAAAAAAATTTAATTAAAAAAATAGAGAATCCTTTCCTAAAAGCAATAAGGAGCCACTGAAGTTTATTTAATGAGGAAGTAACATGGCAAACGTGTATTAGGAAGACGTTGGCAGCTATGTGGAGATGAATTGCAAAGGTGAGAGCCTGTGATTCAGTAGTCCAATTAACAGACTATTGCAATAATTCAAGTGACAGGTAAAGAGGACTTGAAATAGGGTAGTGGTCATGTGAGTGGAGAGAAGGGTTAGATTTAAGAGACGTTTGAGAAGTAGGGTCACCTAAATGGCACAGTGGATAAAGTGTCAGGGCCTAGAGTCAGGAAGACTTATCATCATGAATTCAAACCTGGTCTCAGATACATACTGGCTGTGTAATCCTGGGCAAGTCACTTAACCATGTTTGTCTCAATTTCCTCATGTGTTAAATGAGCTAGAGAAGGAAGTGGCAAACCATTCCAGTATCTTGGCAAGAATACCCCCAACGAGGTCACAAGGAGTTGATGAGGTGTAGGCCTTGGGACACCCCCTTTAGAGCTCTCCTTGAATCTTTGAGGTACATACTCTGGGAGACCTCTTGAAGTTTGATTGAATCTTCAGAAGGCATTCGCAGAGGCCATAAGTATTTCATTGTGGCTGGGCCCAAACCTGTTACTAAACTGGCCCTCCATTGTCCATCTGCTTCCCACCCTGGAGCCTATCAAAATATCAGGCCCCCTCCCCAAACTCATTACTGGAGTCTGACCTCATTGGCTCCTCCTGAAGACCCTCCCCAGGCTCCTCCTCTGAACCACCCCTAGATTCCTCTGTATATAAGACCCCATCTTCTCCTCCATCTTTGTGAGAGAGCCACAGAATGCCCTAGAACCCCATATGGCAAATTTGAACTTTCAATAAACTTTACTTTTTCTTTGGATGAGAAGACTTGAGTAGAATTCTTTCAGCAGGACCCGGCATGTTGGTATTTTGGGGTCTCAGCCAGCCCTAACCCTCTTTGGACACCCTCTTCATTTTTATGTGGCAGAACCATTCTCCCCTCAAACAAATGGGACCAAAATTCCTTTGGGGTAAAGGGTGAAGGTCTCAGCTTCTGAAAGTGCTTCCTGCTGGCAAGGGGCGTAGAGCTGTCCCTGCTTCTCTGGGTCCTGTTCGAGGGGGTCAGCCTTCACATCCAAGGGGTCAGACTCTGGAACACGCCTGATGCCAGGTCCAGTGGGCTGGAGAACTTGGGGCTTAAACCCTGGAGAAGACAAACCTGGCAAAGAGGTTAAGCAAACAAAGACCAAAACAGGCACAAGAAAATTATAGCAAAAGAACAATTTCCCTGGTAGAAATTAAAGATGGCTAAGGCAAAGTCAAAAGGCTGTCAGATATCCCTTTCCTTTCCACATTGCTCCATGGACATTTAGCACATGGCAAGCAATACCAACTTTTCAAACACAGGCTATAACTCCCAAAGCCTGTTCTCTCCTTCCATCATACAGACTATTGGGTAAAGTCACAAAGTCTCAAAAGCTTTCACCTGCTCTAGGCCCCACTCTGGACAAAATGAGTCAGGGCCTTGAGTAGCCATTAACGGCTGCAGTCCCTCCCAGGCCTTGGGTTTAATTGGATATAGACCAAGGTGGGGGACACTTCAGGACCTAGGAGTCAAAAACAGATTCTGTGATGGCAGAAATAGCCCACCCAGAAATTTATCCCAAACAATTGACTCAAACAGGCAGGGGACTGGGTATGTCTGGAGACATCCTTTAGTTTCCCCTTCAATGCCCCTGACCTTACTGGTCAAGGGGAGGGTAGGACCAATTGGTTAGAACAGAGAACTTAGCCATAATAAAGTGGGTAACCTTACCTTCAGCCAACTTGCTTGCCCAAAGTTCAGTGACAGATGGAGAAAGTGGGAGCACTGCCAAGCTCTATACTCCCCATCACTCCAAGTCTTCAGAAGACTGGAGGATGGGGTACTGGGAGGTGGCTCTACCACTTTTCCAACCTCGGGGACAATCCTTTCTCCATTGTCCCTCCTGGTCAGATGGGCATAGTGCCAGACGCATTGGTTCTTGGGACTCTCTCTGGGGTGGGCGCCCTGAAGGGGCACTCCTTGGACCACTGACCTTCCTTGTGGCATCAAAAGCAGGTTTTCCCTCTGCCCAGTGACTGGGCTTCCTCCAAGGAGGTCCCCTGGAGGGGCTTTTCCTGGCCATGGCAGCAGCCAAGAATTGAGCATGTTCTCTGTCTCTGATTCATTCCCTGCATTCCTTCTCCTCTGCTGCCACCAGGTCTCTGTTATTAAAGACTCCAAAGGCTATCTCCAGTAATTGGGCCTGAGGTGTTTGGGGTCCCATTGCCAATTTCTGCAGTTTCCTCCTAATATCTGGGGCAGACTGACTGATGAAATACGTGTTAAGAATTGCTGCCCCTTCTGTAGAAACAGGATCTAAATTTGTATACCTTTTAATAGCTTCTACTAGTCTATCTAGGAAAAGGGTGGGGTTTTCTTGATTTGTCTGGGAAATTTCTCTAATTCATTGATAATTTACTTGCTTCTGAAAGGCAGTTTTGAATCCTTCCGATAGGCAAAGTACTGTATGGTCTCTCTCTATCCTCTTGGATTTGATAATCCCATCCTGGGTCACCAGTGGGAACAGCAGCTGTTCCTGGGGGGTATTTTCTGGGGTCATTGCTAGCCAAACAATCCCCAAATTTTTGGGCTTGTTCCCAGATTCTCCTCCTCTCCTCAGTGGAACAGGTAGAGAAGAGGATATGCAAATCACCCCCAAGAAAGCTCAAATTGTAGGGTTAAATCCCAAAAGCCTTCAGTAAACTTCGTGGGGTTTTCAGAGAACTTATCCAGCTTCTCTTTAATTTGATTGAGATCAGAAATGGAGAATGGGACATGCATTCTTGTTGTCCCACCTGCAGAGAGAGCTGCTTCCCTTAAGGGAAAAAGTCCTGAAGATGCTGTGGAGACAGGGGCTTGGGAAGAGAAACTGGAAGTCCCACATCCTGTGAAAGAATGACTGGGGGGTGCTGGCTGAACTGGATCAGACTGCAAGACTGGGGGATCTGGCTGGCAAGGGGGAAGGTCAGGTGGCACTTGAGGAGGAAAAAGGGTCTGAAGAGAAGATATCCCTAGTGTTACTGTGGAGGTAGGACCCGAGGCCTGAGTGGGTGTTACCTCAGGTGAAAGGGCTACAGAGGAAGGCATTTCAGCAAGACCAGTGGCTAGGACCTGAACAGGGGTCCCTGAAGGGGAAAAGACCATGCTTGGAGATGCAGGGTAGTAGATATGGATGGTGTAGGGCGAAGGAAATGAGGGGTGTTGGGCTAGAGGAAAAGGGAAGGGAACCCAGGGGGAAAAGGGTTGGGGTCCAGCAGGAGGGGCTGGGGGAGCTGCCTCAGTGGGCCAGTGACTGGGCCTGATGGGGGAAGGGGTCCCAGAGCCTACACCTCATCAGAGTCAGGCAAAACTTAAAATGAATCAACAACAATAATAACAACAAAGAGAAGTAGAATTAATAAAATTGAGTTTACAGTGACTGGATATGAGGATTAAGGGAGAGAAAAAAGTCAAGGAAGATGCCAAGATTGTGTACTTGGACGACTAGAAGGTGATGAGGCGCAGGCTCTGGGAGCCCTCTTGAGCTCTCCTTGAATCTTCCCACAAAGGGCGTTTGCCTGAGGCCATGGGCTTTATGTTGTGGCTCTGCCCAAGTCTTTAGCCCTCCTTTGTTCCAACGGTTTCCCACCCTTGATCCTTCTGTTCCCACCCTTGAACTGGCTGAAGAGTTTCATTTAGAACATTTTTAGTTTGAGATATCAAATAGGTCATCCGTGATGAAGGTCTGAGATTTTGTGGACCTAATCACAGAAAGTGAAAGGTTTCTATTAATAGTTTTGCTATTAATGTAAGGATATCCCAATATGGCTCCTGAAAAATGCCAATTCATTATCTATATTTTCTGGAAATTAATTTGGAATCATGTCAGAAAAGCAAGTAAATTGTTAGTGTACTTTGATCCCAAAATTCCATTTCTGTGTATATGCCCCAGAAAAACTAAAGACAATAAAGGGTGTATATATGTGCATGCATGCATATTATTTATATACATATGTATACATACATATATTTGTATACATATACATAAAATATTCATAGTAGTACTTTTCATAATAGTAAAGAACCAGAAATAAAATGGGTACCCATTAACTGAGGAATGAGAAAACAAAATGTCGTAAAGAATATAATAAATTATTGCATTAAAAGAAAGGATGAACATAAAAAATTCAGAGAACTGCTGTAAGCCCAAATACTTGATTCTTGGGGGTCAGTTTCTATGCAAATGTCTTTGAAACTGCAGCTTTGGCCTCAGGCTTTGAAGCCTGCTCTCTTAGCATCTTTTTGCTATGTATTTTAAAAAGGCTAACTGACTTTCCCAAGACTTGCTAGGCTTTCCCAAGATTTTTTGGCACCTAGAATTACAAAGCCCGATCTTACCTGAGCTGCTTCCAGGATGTGATAGACTATTATAATGATAAGACTATGATAATAACAATAATATTCCAGGATGTGACAAAGTAAGCTTATTGATCAGAGTACTTGAATCTTTGTCTGCTTGTTCTATAAAAACCTTGTTCAAAGAATCATAAAATGGAGTTCATAGTTCTTCCTTGAACTACCCACATCATCTGGTCATTTCTTATTCACATCTCTGATTATATTTAGTGCTGGACAGTGAGCAGCCCACAACAGAGAACATTGGAAAGACTTGTGTGTGGAATGAGTGAAAACTTCTCAATTTGGGGTTGTTAATCTTTCCTTCCTCCCTCCTCTTCTCTGGCTGTTGTCAATCACTTTTACCTTCCTTTGTCTGTTTTCCTTCCTTGGTGGGACCCTCCCCACCTCTCTTGTCTTGCTGTCCCAGTAGGGAAGAATTTGGTGAGGTGAGCCTCTCCACCAATGAGAGGAAACAATCAGGAAAGGGGACCTGACCAAGTTTGGGTTATAAATTCTGGTTCTAACCTTTGAAACATGCCCTCTGCCTCATGTTCTGACATGGGATAGACAGACCTCTTCTCCCAGGGAAGAGAATAAATTCCTGTTTTTATCCTAAGGCATCTCTGTGTTTACTTTTCTTACTAAATTAAGGATAAAGGGTATTTTTCAACCCAAACACTTGTATAAACTAATGCTAAGTAAATAGAAAAAAGAGAAATATACAAAACTACTATATAAATATGAATAAAAAGAATTAAGAAAGCTGAACATTCATAATAATGACCAATCTTGACCAGAGTAGAAGTGAGACTATATATAACTCAGTGCTTCCATAGAAGAGGTAAGGACTATGGGTATGGAATGTTTTCTATGTTATAAAATAGATTGGTGATCACTGTAACAGTTGGTCTCGCTTAAATTCTTTCTATTACTCACAAGAGATGGCTCCAGGATTGTAGAGGTATGTATATCTGGAATGGAACAAACATCAAAAAGGATGTTTGGGCCATTTGATTGATCCTGACAACACAAATATAAAGTGCCATCCCATTGGATATGTTTTCTCCATAAACAATTCTTAAAGATGCAGTAGAAGTCCATGTTTAACCAGTAACTGGCATACTCTCTATGGGAAGAAATCATTTCTGAGACTCTACAGCTAATCAATCTGAACAGGTTCCATCAAGAAATCTTATCTGGGTCATTCATGTAGACAAGGCTACGGAGTTCTCCCTTTCCATAGCTTCCGCATCTCTAAGTCCAAAAAGAAAAGCACAGCCATTCATTACCCAAAAACCAGTCTCAGGCTAATTAAAACAATAGTGCAAAAAAATTAGGTTTTTAAATGAAAATGTTTTAAAACATTTTGCTATTTGACTGAGATCCAATCCTTTAGGGGATAAAGTTTAGAAATAAATTTGTAAATAGAAGACCCTTAGAAGAAGAGAATAAAAAGAAATCTAGGTTATGAGATTTAGTCACCATTTTGAAATTCTAAAATTGATTGTAAATGCTCATTTTTGTTCTATTAGACTTTGGTTTGTAAAAAAGCTTTCTCATAGGCTATTTTACAGGAAAATCAGGAACTAAAACAATTATTTTCACTTAAAATATGAATTATGTACTTTAAAGATAATTTCAAAAAATACATCTATTTATCTATTCTGAATTCATTGGTTTAGGGAAATTCCAGGTGATGAAACTCCACCAATGTATGCTGGTATATTCTCTGCAACTTAAAGTCTTTGAAGGTTTAGTAGAGCCATGAGAGATTAAATAACTTGTTCAAGGTCACCCAGTCAGTATATGTTAGAAATGGGACTTGAACCAAAGTTTTCATGGCTTCAAACTTGTCTCTATCTCTATATAGTTTCCTCTGAGATAGTATAACAAATACGCTGAACTGCCAGCATTTGGTTAGATGTCCCTTATAGCTCTTACCTAAGTCTACCTTGAATTATAGTTATTATATTTATGTTTGGCTTATACTACCTACTAAATTTAAGGTTGCTGAGAGCAGATACTATTTATTATTCAACTTTATGACTTGCATAGTGATTTACGTATGGCAGACATTAAAGAAATGTTTCTTGAATAAATGTTCAAATATTCCCTACTCTTTCAGGCTTCATTCACTTCTCTGCACAAATGACTTTATTAGGGAGGAAGAGAAGCAAAATTATAAGGGACTAACAAGTGAATGATTGGTGAGGAAGGAGGCAGTGAGTGTAGGAAAATTGAATGGGAATAAAAAGGAGCATACCATCTTCTCAGTGGTATATGGTAACTACACAAATATTGACCATATATTAGGACATAAAAACCTCATAAACAAACGCATAAAAAAGAAATACTATATGTAACTTTTCAGATCATTATGCATTAAAAATTATGTTCAGAGCCAAGATGGCAGCATAGAAGCAGCAAAGTTTCACAGCTCCCACACAGCCACCCTAAATACTCATAAAATATGACTCTGAACACATTTTAGGGTTCCCAAACTCACAAAAATACAGAAAACACATCTCTCACTGAAGGCACCTCTGCAGGAGGAGTGCATCGCAGCAGTCTGGGAGCCGAGGCCAGCCCAGCCCAAAACCAAAACCAAGGCCAGGCCCTCAAGCAGTCGTGAGGAGCAGAGCCACAGCGTGAGTCTACATGAGAGCAGATCTACAGCACCTGGAGCAATCTCCACATCTATCAAGTGAGGTCAGTGAAAGTGAAGCTTTCAAGCTAAATATGGAGGAGGAAAAGCAGTCCAGCCAATCTGCTCCCAGGGCAAGAAAGGAGCAGGGAAAACAGCAGGATCTGCTACAATCAACAACTGCCTCCACTGGGCTGCTTCAAAGCTCCTGGCCTGCCAATTGCAGGAGGGCTAAGTGATTGATCAGGGACAAGGGCTCTTGTGTTGAGTGGCCTGGATCTTGATTGTGTCATTGGGTGGTGGTCCTGAGGTGCACTTTCAGCAAGCCAAAGCTGGTGGGAACTGCAGCACCACCTAATAGCTCCGGCAGCTAGGAAAGCCCAAGTGATTTGGGACACAGCTTTCCCCCCTGGAAGCAGAGTTCCACAGACCTAAAAAAAATCAACCAATTAATAGACTGGCCAATATGGGGAAAAGGAAGCAAAATAAAAACAGAAATAAAACTCTAGAATCCTTTTTTGGGGACAAAAAGGATCAAAGCCTGGAACAGGAAGAAGACAACACAGTTAGAACTCCCTCACCAAATGCTTCCAAGACACTTGAAGATTGCCTACAAGCTATAGATCAACTGAAAAAGGACTTTGAAAAACAAATAAGAGAAGTGGAGGAAAAATTGGGAAGAGAAATGAGAATGATGTGAGAAAATCATGAAAAGAGAGTCAACAACCTGACTGAAGAAAGCAACACTTTAAGTTACCAATATCATTTTTCCATATTGGCATGTAAATCATTCAAATTTGACAAGTTCCTTATGACTTCTTTCCCATGTTTACCTTCTCAT
>CM053597.1:72072671-72101136 GCA_028646575.1 Pseudocheirus occidentalis
AATTATTGGTCTATCTGAAAGCCCTGATCATAAAAGAACTTGGAAAGCATCCTTCAAGAAATTCTCAAGGAAAATTGCCCTGATGTTTTAGATTCAGAGGGCAAAATAGAACTTGAAAGAATTCACCTATCACCTCTTCAAAAAGATCCCCAAAAGACAACTCCTAGAAATGTGATTGCCAGGTTCCAGAATACCCAGTTAAAGGAGAAAATATTACAGGCTTCCAAAAGAAAACAATTTGAATACTGTGGAAACACAATTAGGATAACTCAGGATCTGGCAACTTCTACACTGAGGGATTGAAGGGCCTGGAATATGATGTTTCGAAGATTAAGGGAACTGGGATTAAAACCAAGAATCACCTTCCCAGCGAAATTGAGTATAATGTTCCAGGGGAAAAAATGGTCTTTCAATGAGGTGGAAGACTTTCAACTATTCTTGCTGAAAAAACCAGAACTGAACAGAAAATTTAACACTCAAACACAAGAAGCATGAGAAGGTAAACATGGGAAAGAAATCATAAGGAACTTATCAAAGTAGAACTATTTCCATGCCAATATGGAAAAACGATAATAGTAACTTATGAACCTTTTCCTACTATGAAGATAGATGAAGGAATACAAATGCAGATAGATAGATCGATAGATAGATAGAAATAGATAGATACATAGATACATAGATAGATACAGATATATAGATAGAGATGTAGATATGTACAGATATATATTTACACATATTTCTATATAGGAGGCTATATATGCATATCTGAGCATGTGTGTATATGTGTACATACAGGGTATAGGATTAATTGAATATGAAGGGATGATACTTTAAAAAGTAAAATTCTGAGGTGGGAGAGGACTAGAATGAGAGGAGAAAGGGAGAGACAAAATGAGGTTAATCATTCCATATAGAAGAGGCAAGGGATAACTGTTACAACTTTACTCTCATTTACTCTCATTGAATTTGGCTTAGGGAAGGAATGAAAAACTCTAAACTGGGTATCACGCCACACAGGAGAGTAGGGAGCATGGGGATGAGAGGCAGGATGATGGAGCGGAGGGTAGTGTCTGAGGGAGGGTTGCTAGAAGCACACTCTTCAGTAAAGAGACAGGGACAGGGTAGAGAACAGAACAAGGGGGGGGGCAGAATAGGAAGGAGGGACATATGATCAGACTGTCACAATATGTCCACTGTGAAGATGTCCTGTGTAATTACACATGCACAGCCTGTATTGAATTGCTTGTTCTTCCAGTGGTGGTGGGTGACAAGGGAGGAACTGCAAGAATCTAGAATTTAAAGCCCTGCAATACATGCAACTAGGAATTAAGATATACAGGGACTGGGGTATAGAGACCCTCCCTGCCCTACCAAAAAGTTAGAGGGCTGTTAAAGGATGGTACAAAAGAGAGCAGATCGGGGAGGAGCTTTACAGTGGGATTGCTATTTTGGGGTTGGGATAGGGGAAAGATAGGGAGAAAATTTGTAACTCAAAAATCTCATGGAAATGAATGATGAAACAAGAAAACAAATAAAAATTTATATTTTAAAAAAATTATGTTCAATAAAGGGTCATGAAAACATAGACTAAAATTAATTGAAAACTAAATAATCTAATCCTAAAGAATTAGTGGATCAAAGAACAAATCATAGAAACAATCAATAATTTTTTCAAAGGGAATAACAACAAGGAATCAACATAACAAAATTTATAGTATGGGATGGGATGCAGCCAAAGCAGTCCTTAGGGAAACTCTATCAATAAAACAGAGAAAGAGCAAATCACTGAATTGGGCATGCAACTAGAAAAAAAAGGAACAAATTTAAAAGCCCCCAATTAAACACCAAATTAGACATTCAAAGGAATCAAAGGAAAGATTTAAAAATTTGAAAGTAAGAAAATCATTGAACTACTAAATAAAACGAGGAGCTGGGATTATGGGAAAAGTAGTGTAAGGTAGGTAGACCATTAGGTAATTTGGTTTTTTTTAAAAAAACTAAATCACTAATATCCAAAATGAAAAAGGTGAATTTACAACCAATAAAGATGAAATTAAAGCAATTATTAGGTACTATTTTGCCCACTTATATGCCAATAAATTTAGCAATCTAAGTGAAATGGATGAATATTTACAAAAATGCAAATTAACAGAAAAGAAAATAGAATACTTAAATAACCCTATTTTCAAAAAAGAAATTAAACAAGCTGCAAACTAGCTCCTTAAGAAAAAATCCCCAGGACTATTGGGATTCACAAGAGGATTCTACTAAACACTTAAAGAACACTTAATTTTGATACTATATAAACTATTTGATAAAATAGGAAAAGCTAAAACAAAAAAAGAAAACTATAGACTAATTTCCCTAATGAATATTGATGCACCATTTTAAATAAAATACTAACAAAGAGATTACTACAACTTATCGCAAAGATCATACACCATGACTAGGTGGAATTCATACCAGTAATACAGGGCTGGTTCAATATTATGAAAACTATCATCATATAATTGACCATATGAATAGCAAATAGCTTATAATTGTCTCAATAAATCCATTAAAAGGTTTTGACAAAATACAACACCTATTCCTATTAAAAACACTAGAGAGCATAAGAATAAATGAAGTTTTCCTTTAAAATTATAAGTCATATATATCTAAAAGCATGAGCAAGCATTATCTGTTACAGGGCATGTTAGAAGCCTTCCCAGGAGGATCAGGGATGAAGCAAGTATGCCCATTATTCCCACTATTATTTAATATTATATTAGAAATTCTAGCTATAACAATAAGAGACAAAAAGGTAATTAAAGGAATTTGAATAGGCAATGAGGAAACAAAACTATCACTCTTTGCAGACAATCTGATGGTATGCTTAAAGAATCCTAGAGAATCAACTAAAAAACTAGCTGAAACATGAGCAACTTCAGCAAAGTTGCAGGATATATAATAAACCCCAAAATATCATTAGCATTTCTATATATTACCAAAAAGTCCAGAAGCAAGAGAAAGAAAGAGAAATTCCATTTAAAATAAGTGTTGACAACATAAAATATTTGTGAGTCTACCTGCCAAGACAAACTGAGAAACTATATGAATACTATTACAAAACACTTTTGATACAAATAAAGTCAGACCTAAACAACAGGAGAAATATTAATTGCTTATGGGTAAGTTGAACCAATACAATAAAAATGACAATTCTACCCAAATCCCTTTGCTTGTTCAGTGTCATACCAATCAAACTACCAAAAAATTACTTTATAGAGCTAGAAAATAACAAAATTCATCTGGAAGAACAAAAGATCAAGAATATCAAGAGAATCAATGAAAAACAATGTGGAAGAAGGTGGACTAGCAGTACTAGATCTCAAGCTGCATTACAAACTGGTAATCATCAAAACAATTTAGTATTGTTTAAGAAAGAAAATGGTAGATCAGTGGAATAAATTAGTATAATATACAGTAGTAAAAGACCATTTTAGACTAGTGTTTAATAAACCCAAATATCCAAATTGTGGGGACAAGAACTCACTATTTGACAAAAACTTCTAGGAACACTAGAAAGCACTTTGGCAGAAATTAGGTATGGACCAACATCTCCCACCACCTAACAAGATAAGGTCAAAATGGGTACATAATTTAGACGTGAACGAAGAGTGACATCATAAGCAAATTAGGAGATCATGGAATATTTTACCTGTCAGATCTATGGATAAAGGAAGAATTTATAACCAAACAAGAGATAGAAAACATCACAAGATATAAAATGAATAATTTTTATTATGTTAAATTTAAAAAGATTTGCAACAAACAAAACCAACACAGCCAAGATTAGGAGGAAGCAGGAAGTTGGGGGAAAATTTTTATAGAAAGTTTCTCAAATAAAGACTTCATTTCTCAAATATATTTTTTAAAACCTGAGTCAAATTTATAGGAATATGGGTCATTTCCCAATTATTAAATTAAAACTTTATTGAACAAACCCCCTTAGTAAAAGGATTTGTTCTGTAAAACTTGGGGAAGTTTGGATTCAGTCAAAGGGCTATAATTGAGGACCTAGAAGGCCACATATGGCCTCAAGGCCACAGGTTCCCTATACCTGGTCTAAATCATCACTTATTAAAGAAATGCAAATTAAAACAATTCTGAGGTACTACCTCACACCCATCTGATTGGCTAGCATGACAGAGAAGAAAAATAGCAAATGTTAGGGGAAATGTGGGAAAAATTAGGACACTAATGTACTTGTTAATGAAGCTGTGAACAAATCCAATCTGGAAAGCAATT
This sequence comes from Pseudocheirus occidentalis, assembly GCA_028646575.1. NCBI lineage: Eukaryota > Metazoa > Chordata > Mammalia > Diprotodontia > Pseudocheiridae > Pseudocheirus > Pseudocheirus occidentalis. The sequence goes on from CM053597.1 coordinate 72,076,962, forward strand.
TGGAACTGTGCCCAAAGGGCTATAAAACTGCATTACCTTTGACCCATAAATACTACTAGGTCTATATCCCAAAGAGATTAAATGAGAAGAGGATCTATGTGTACAAAAATACTTATAGCAGTTCTTTTTGTGGTGACAAAGAATTGGAAATTAAGGGGATGCCCTTAATTTAAAATTTTTTTAAAACAATTAAGTAATGACTAAATAATTTTTGGTATATGACTGTGATAGAATACTATTGTGCTATAAGAAGTGACAAGCAGAAGAGTTTCAGAAAAAAACTAATAAGAACTGATGCGAAGTGAAGTGAACAGAACCAGAACATTATACACAGTAACAGGATTATTGTATGATAATCAACTATTATCATTCTCAGCAATACAATGATCCAAGGCAATTCTCAAGGACTTATGATGAAACATGCTATGCACCTATGAGAGAGATCTGATGGAGACTGAATGCAGATCAAAGCATACTTTTTTATTTTCTGTTTCTTCTTTTTTTTGTTTATGTTTTCTTTTGCAACATTGCTCATATGGAAATACATTTTACATGACTATGCATGTATAATCTATAGCAAACTGCTTACTGTCCCAGGAAGGGTAAAAGGTATTTTTTTTTACTTTTAACATTCATTTTTTTAAATGAATATCAAAGCTTATTTTTATATGTATCAAAAAATTTTCCCAAAAAATGGAGAAAAAAGTTAGCCATATGTTTACTCATCTTCATTCTCCTTTCCAAGGCTAGAACATCCTTTTATGGTCTTGAACTCAGCTCTTGATGTTTTCAGAAACCTGCTCCATCAATCTTCCTTTATCTTCCTTGAATTTTCAATTTTATTTGCTCTACTTGCCTTTTCTCCCCTAAAACAAGTCTCAGGTCTCCTCTAGCTTAAAAAAAAATTTTTTCAAAAGTCTTTCAATCTTGTTTTCCCTTTGATCTATTCTTTTCCTTTTCTTCATTATGAAATTTCTATAAAAAGTAACATATGCTCCTCGATTTCTTCTTTACCAATCATTTACTAATCATTAATTAGTTCTTTAACATCTGTCTTCTGTCAACACCACCCAAACTTTTCTCTCAAATTTCACTGATGATCTAATAAGGAGACCCAATGGTTTTATCTTCTTTGACCTCACATCATCATTTGATACCCCTCATTTTTTATCCTTTCATTTCCAATACCTTACATGACTGTGTTCTTTCGTGGTTCTCCTATCTATCTTTCATTCAACTCCCTACCATTAAGTGACTTCACTATCCACTCAATAATTATCAGGTACTATATACAAGGTATTGTGCTAAGTCATGAGGGATATGGGAAGATGAAAAAACCACATCGCCTGCTCTTATTGAGTTTAAAGTTTAAGTGGGGGGCAGAAGATTTATGTACAAATACCTAAAATACAAAGAAGAGTATAAATGTTGAGAGGGAGAAGAAAAGGTAAGACAGGATACAACTATAGTCTATAAAAGGGAGAGATCATTTCTGGTTATTTCCTGAAGGCTCCATCCCCATAATAATTTAAACATAATAATGATCATAATCTCCTACATCTGTATAGTGGTTCTCATTTTCACCTCATGTCTTATCATTCTCATAAACAACAGTGTGTAGTAGAAAGTTTTAAACAAATTTAAATTCAGGACACCTGGGTTTAGTCCCAACTTTATCACTGATTGTGTGACCTTAGACAATACAGTCAATCAATAGGCGTTATGTGCCAAGCTCTTCCTCTTTCCCTGTCTCAGTTTACTCATCTGTCCAAAAAGGGGTTGTTTTAGATGACCAGGCCCATGTACAAGGCCAGTCATAAATTCCTGTCCTGTTAACATTTGCATCTCACAGGTGCTTTTTGCTCATTTGAAAACAAAACCAAACCTCCCTATGGCTCTTTGCCTACCTCCAACTCCTTTTACACTGTATTTCTCCCCACCAGCATCTTTATAAACTGGGGATGAGGGAGGTCATTTTTATTTCCCATTCCTCAAAACAAACACAAAGGTTTTCAGTGGTTTTAGGTAAAGCTTTTATTTTTCCATTTCCTTTGACCTTCTTTGCCTCCATTCTATAAATTTTCTTGATACATCTGGCCCAGGGTCATGATACCCCAGCTGAGAATCACTGCACCAAACCCTACTACTTTCCCCAGTCAGGGTTAGCCAGTATCATATTTCAGTTGTTAGCCAGTTTAATCATCTCTCCTGTCGAAAAAGTTTGGCTTGTGGATAAATCAAAGGGGCATTTGCAACAAAAGTCAGAGACAGACCCAAGTTCTAGGAAGAACTTCATGTTGAAAATATATTGCCTTTTCATGCACAAATCAAGGTCACAAATAGTACTTTTCACCTTGATGAGAAATTTGAGATTTTAGGTGAAAAAAAATACTATGTCAGGCACAAGGACCCTATGTCATATCATCTATTCTCTTTCTTCAAAAAAAAAGCCATAATTTCTCAGTCATAAATTTGTCCTGGCTAACCAAAGAAGACATGTGTTTCTTGATTTGTGTCACCAAACATATCTTAAATCACACTTCCAAGTGCAAGTCCCTGAATCTGACTCTGCTGTAGCAGGAGACATTCTTCCACAGTATCCCTGAGTACTGAAGTCATTCTGATAACCCATTGCTTTTTACTTTTATTGATTGGCCACTGTATTTGTGAGAATATAAACATATAAGAAATATCCTTCAGATATGAACCGTGATTGGTCCATCTCATCAACCAGGATGGAGAGAGACAGCAAAATTTGGGAGTAAAGTGGAAGAGGTGGATATGAATGGGTCAAAGCCAATTACATAGTCAAGAGAGCAGAAACATAGTGCCAGCAAGAAGTTCACCCTGAAACGAAGTCAAACTCTGCCTCCACCACAAATCTTCATTTTTCTCCTACAAAGGCATGAAGGAATCATGTGACTTTGGTTAAATGGACCAACTAGGTAAAGACCTCTGTTATATGGACCAAGTAGGAAAAGCCAAGCAGGGCTACAGAATGAATGGCTTATTGAACATTGGTCCAAAGCTGCTGCGGCTTAGTAAATAATTCCAGATTAATAGCATCTCTTCCTAAAACTTGGCAAATCCTGATACAGAGAAGGAGTCTGGAGAATTGCCATTTAGAATGTCATCTGAGTTTATGGACTGGCTCTGGATATCCCTAATTTCCCCCTTTGTAGCTCATTTTGGAACCATCACTTTATCTAAGCCCATGTTTTGCCACTGACTGACTATCAAAGGAAGCCTACTTCCATTTTTTTTAAGTTCACTGTCAAGTTGACTTTATTGTCCCCATATATTTCAACCAATATATTCACCAACATATTACAAAGGAAGAGGAGGAAACTGGGGGAAAGTGAAACAACAATAGAGGATGAGGACCACAGCAATGTCAAGACATCAGCATGACAAGAGGATATAAATAGTATATAGACATAAAAGATGGTGGAGAATTTCCACAGAAAATCCTATCATCTCCTCAATACCTACTGTACTCTTTCATAATATAATCCCCTGACCCTAAACTTACTCCTGTCTTTAGACCATCCCTACAAGATTTTCTTTCCACCCTCTACACATCATTAGCTTTTCATCATTTCTTTGAACTTAAAGCATCTTGTTAGCTCTTCCTGACCATATTCACTTCATCCAGAAATATTCCTTCCTAGGGCAGCAGGGAACCAAGTGTAAAGAGAACTGAAAGATGACAAAAGGTACAAAGATGATGAAATGGAGTGAGAAGCAAAGGAAAAGAAATTTATTACATTTGTTGATTTGTTTGTTCATTCAAGAATCAGCAGTAGGTGCCTACATACTCCAACCCATGGTTGATAAATGCAACCAGGCTATGGTCTGACCTTCACTATTTCCCTGTCATTTCTTTTTCAAGACTGAAAGAGTTAGAGCTGGAAGAGATTTTAGAGATCATTGAATCTAATACACTCATTTTATTAATCAGGAAAATGATGCCCAGGGAGGTTAAGTAATTTGACAAGCATCACACTTCTAGCTAGTGTCTGAGACAGGATTCAAACACAAGCCTTATTAACTCCAAGTCCAGCATTCTATGATGTAACTCCCTTGATGAGCATCTCAGATTCTTCCAAGAAAGCAAGTTTAGACTTCTTGCTGCTCACATTTGATTTCTTTGTTCAGGAAAGTACATGAGAATATTGAAGGAGCTAAAAATATTCACCCTGGAAAAAAGACTGGTGGGTGGGATAAGGAGAGGACAGAGCATAACACTATTTTCAGTTATCTGAGGGATAACAAATGGAACAGAAATTATACTTGTTCTACTTGCCCCCCCCATGAGGAAAACTAGAGCAGCAGGTAGAATTTGCAGAGAGGTAGACTGTGCCTCGATACCTAATAATTGGAGATACTTAGAAGTAAAATGGGCTGAGTCAGGATTCATTGAACTCACCATCACTTATAGGTCTTCTAATGGAGGATGGATGATATGTAGGATTTCAGCTCAGGTATGGCTTAGACTAAGTGATCTGGGGGTTATAAGATCTTGGATTACTGACCTAGAACTGAAAAGGACCTTAGAGGCCTTCTGGTTCAACTTCCTAATTTTACAGATGAAGAAACTGAGGCCCACAGAGGTTGTAAGGGGATGCTTCTAGTAAGTAGCGGGGATAGATTTCAACCCAGATCTTCTGATTCCAAACCAAGCATGGTTTCAAATGTACTATGCTGCCTTCTATCCCCTTCCCACCCACCCCCCAGATTCTATGAAGTCTTTAGTAAATTCATATTGTGCAACCAATAAGAGATCTGCATTCCCATTGGAGAGATGACAAACATACCCACATGCACAATTTAAATAACCAATTACCCTAAGTATTGTAGAGGATAAAGCAACAGACTTGGAATCAGGAAGACGAGTGCAAATCTGGCCTTAGACACCTACTAGCTGTGTGACCCTGGGCAAGTCACTTCTGTTTGCTACAGTTCCCTCAACTATACAATAAAATATAAAATAGCACTTACTTCACAAAGTTATTGTGAAAATTAAATGAGATATTTTTACAGTGCTTTGCACAGGGCCTGGAACAAAATAGGTACTTAATAAATATTTCATTCCATGATTGTTATTAAGTGCAGAATAAGTAACATAAACAATAAGAGGGCTAAGAAGAGACATCACCAGGGGCTGGGTTAGGGAGAGAAAACTTCACGGAGGAAATAGAATGTGATATAGGCATTGGCTACAGAGAAGAAGGTTGAAAAGGTATCTGTATACATATCAAGGTTATCTGTTCATCCACAGCTGCAACCATGTTTTCATATCTAGTATTCTTCACATGCATTGACAGCATTCTTTTCATTGTCAGGAGGATCCTAAGGATAAGAAGCCCTACATACGTTTTAAAAATGAAGAGATCAATAGAATCAAGGAACAACCCTAGAAGACTGGGTACTTTAGAATTTTTTTAAAGGGAGATATAAAGAATTTGGAGACAATCTGAAGAAAAGCATTATGAAATGTTAAATGAATTGGGAACATTTGGCACGTGAAAATAAGATCAGTGGGGAAATCAGTGGGGCAAATGATAGCAAGCAGTTCTTATCCCAACAAGGAAAAAGAAACACATTCAGAATTGAAGAGGAAGGAATTTATTAGGGTTGCAATACAGTGATTACTACAGTTATCAGATGGCAGAACTGAACCTCTTCTTCTGGAAATGGTACAGATAAAGGGAGACATCCGCTTATGGGGAATGGACTAGGGAAATGCTGAAATCTAGTTCTTTATTCTCCTACCTTTAAGTCATATTCAGCAATTTTAAGAGTCTTTCTCATTGCTAAAAGGAACCTGATAAGCATGTTACCGAACCGAGTTCTAGTTCTGACACTTTTTAGCTCTATAAACTTGGACAAGTCAATTTCCTTCACCTGTACTCCATTTCTTTATTCTTAAGCTGAGATAATAGCATTTGTACTATATTCTTCCAAGAATTGTTACTGAAGATGTGTTTTATAAACTTTAAAGTTGTGTATGACTGTGAATAAATACCCTTATTATACTTTTATTAAATAAGTAACAAAAATTCTAAGAGTTAAGGAAACGGTGGCTGTTCAAATTCTCCTAAAGAAACAAGCAAAAAGAAATCACTGTCATGAGTAGACAAAATTAAAGAGAGTTTTGATGCTTTCAGAAGAACAGGAAATGATAACATTACAGGGTGTTGTAATGGGAATGGGAATTTGAAGATCTTCCCTGTCTCTTCATAGATCTAGGGGAATTTGAAGACCTCCCCTTCTTTGAAAGTAAACTCTGCCCCCTAAAAGGCTGAACGTAATCACATGGAGCCTGTGATGGAGGAATTTGCTGAAGGATACAGCAGAGTACACAGGAAGTTTCCCTGCTGTAAAGATACACTCTGCCCCCTGATAGGCTGAATGTAGTCACATGGAGCCTGTGGTGGGAGGAGTTTGTTGAAGGGAAGTAGAGCCCATAGGAAACTGAGAGTCAGAGTTAGTGAGATGGCGGGAGAGAGAGGACGCTCAGGCAAGGAGATAGAGAAGTTTGTGAGTAAATATTGATCTTGTATTGGTTTGTGGGAAGTCTGAAGGATGGCATGGCTCTCTGTGTTGTTATGGCTTCTTAATTTCTTTACTATTATGATGGAATTGGCTTACTGGTTTGGAGATTCAGTTTTCTGGTATCTAAATAAATGTTTCAGTTCTGTCCACTGAATGGAGAGTTTAGTATATTTTGTGAATGAATGTCATGATATTTATAGTCATGGTCTTTATTGTGATCATGGGTGCTGTAAATATTGCATTGGTACCACAGATGTTAATATATAAAATCTCCAAAGGTCTTAGTACAATTTTAAGCTTTAATAGCTTAAAACTATATATTATATGTGTATGTATTATTGAATATAAATCTACAGGACAGAAAGGAGGAGACGAAAGAGGAAGAGGAGGAATCTCAAAAGTCTAAACAGTCCTTTAGACCTTTATCCCCTAGTGAGGCAGCTTAGTGGATAGAAAGTCCGGCTCAGAAACTGGAAAACCTGAGTTCAAGACCTCTTAACGTCTCTATACTCCAGGATGATTGTCTATGTACTTTAGAAAAACAAAGAAAGATCATCAGAGAGGCAGGCAATACACCTTCTGAGAGTAGTAAGCAAGCAGTAAGTAGTCAGAAAAATAACAATCACTCCTAGCTCAGAAGGAAGATCAGAGTTGTAGAAACAACAAGACTTCGGAGACCAAAAATTACGAAGTCCTTTCTGTAGGTCACAGAACAAAACCACCCTAAAGATTGACTGCATTAGTGACAGTTTCAGATTAGTTAGGAAGATATCTGTATGTATCCAAGACATATTTTGTTTCTTTATTATGCTCTATAGCACATTATCCTCAAAGTTTTTACATTTACATGCTAGCAATTTAAGATTTAGCTACTTTATTTGTATTTGTTTGTTTGTTTGTTTGTTTCAATGTCTCTTAAAAGCTTGGAATTTAGCAGTTCTATCTGATGCTCACAGCCATGGCTCTCCTACCACCAAGTGGCAACATGTGTACATTGTAGGATTAATAAGCAAATGGAGGAAAGTATGGAAACCAACTGTCACTAGGTTGACAGCTCTCTGACAGATTTTTTTTTTATAGTGAGTCCTACCTACCCAGGGCAAGAATAAACAAAATACCTCTCAGATTAATTTCCAACTTTAGGATTCTATAAGATTCTTTTTGGTCTGCACCATGACCAGATCCTTGGTATTTCTTGGTATTTCTAATCCTCCATGCTATTCAGGAGCTAAGATCCTACTTGCCTTTGTTCTTTTCCAGGGTTAAGAAAATGGATAGACTGTCAGGCCCTGTCTTCCCCACATCTGTTTGGTGGCAAATATGACAACAGAAGGAAACTGTGACAGAATAAATGAAAATCATTGCAAGAAAGATCAGGGCAGAAAGGGAGAGGATGAGTTCTCTCTTCAGTATGCTGCAGTTGAGCTGTTTAAGTCTCCTCTCCAAGAGAATGACATTGTCCCTGACAAACCACTTCCTTTGCAGCTCCCCAAGAGGCATCTAGGAATAGATTTCTCAGTGCCTCATTCACACTTATCTTATTCATTCAACCTAATAGGACTTGTCATTACTGACTCCAAGCTAGAAACTACATAAGATCACAAGTCCCAGATTGGGTCAAAGCAAAGCATCTTTATCTATTGACAGGGATATATAGGAAGAGATAGAGGGAGGGAGGGAAGAAGAGGAAAGACAAGAGGGGGGGAGGGAGCGAGGGATAGAAAACTTTTTAAAGGTAGACTGATTTCTCATATCTATTAGTTATATTCTACCAGGACCCTTTCCTGATCTCCACCTCTAACTTTTTTTTTAATTACCTCATTTATTTTATAGATATTTCGATACGTATACGTTTCTATACAAAGAACCTAAGCTCCTGGTAGAAACTTTTTCACGTTTGAGATGTTGTGAGGATTAAGCAAGTAAATATTTGTAAAGTGCTTTACAAACCTTAAAATACTTTATAAATATTAGCCATTCTTATCATTATTTGTCTTTGTATCTTCAGCACCTAGAATAGTCCTTGGTACTCATTAGGTGCTTAAAATGCTTTGACTTATTGATCCCCAAATCGCTATTCTTTCATGGCTCCCTAAAGCAAATTAGCACTTCTCTTTCTCACGTTTCTCTGGATTTGGCACCACAAATCTTCTAATTCTCATTCGTTGATACCTCTTCAGACTCTTCCTAAGACAATTCAAATGGAAACGATTCAGTTTCCTGGCATGGTTCTAGTATACTGTCCAGGTCTCACAGGTATACAACAATGAGATCTGTAGACCTTCAGGTTTGTAGGCAGCCTAATAACTCTTCTCTCCCACAGTTTCCTTTGCAGCCTCCCAAACAATGAGCAAATTCTGACAATGCATGTGTCAACCTCATTATCTATGTGTACAACCCTGGAAAGTATACTGACAAGGGAAGTGAACTTATCCACAGTATTCATTATTTCTTCTCTGGGCAACTTAATTCTCTAGGGAACTGAGAGTTCAAAATAACACAATGTTCAACACAATGTTGATGCTATTTCAATTTTTTGATAGAAGTCTTTCTCATATGTGTAGGAATATTGAGTTTTAATGTTTCAAGTATAATTTAAGCTCTTCTTCATGAGTTAGACTTATCACTAAATCATTTATAGATATTTATCAATTGGTTAAATCTTAACTGACATCAGAAGGCTAAATGCATCCTGGATACTTCTTTTCCTATCATTTGCCACTTTCTCATGAATGCAAAGTACAAAATGAGCACTATGTAACTTATTTATACAAACCTATCAAACTCAGGAAGCTTAACTTGGCAGCCTTTCAGCAAAATAATTGCTGAGTTACACTAACGTAGCCTTTTCCTAAGTTGTTTTCTTGCCCACAATAGAGGCATCATCTTTCTTATCTCTCTCAATGACCTTTTATTTTTACAGCAACTCTCAAGACAGCTAATTATGTTAGCATCAAAATGCCCATCAACATCCCAGACAACTTCGGATCACTCCCTAATCGGGTGAATTAAATCTATAGGAAAACATGACCGTCTCTTAGACTTAATTTAAGATATAGCCAGGTTGTATTTTCACAATCCCAGGCATCTTCAACTGTTGTTTAATTTCCAGATTTGGAGAGTTGAGGGTATAGTGGGTAATAAAGGCTCTACCACAACTCTTATTCATTAACAGGACAGTAGCAGAAGCATCATTAATTCAGATCCATGAAACATACGTGCGTTGAATAAGGCAACCTAGGCTAATCAAGAACACAAATTTCACCTACAGTATGAATGTAAGAGTTTACACTTTCTTTTGGAAACCTGCTTCAGGCTATATTTTCCTCAAGGAAGAATTAACTAAGATCTTTCTTAAACTAAATAATGAGTACTACACTATAGATATTAGTGAATTGCTAATACCTCTCCCCCACTTACATATATTAGTCCAAGTTTTATGCACCATATTACACATTAGGGACAGCAATAACCAAAACTACAAAGTAGGCAGAACTTAAGTCTAAGCAAGTATTAGGAAAAGAGAAAAAATCCTATTAATTGTTTCTCTTTGCTTAGATGTGTAAAAACTACCTCTAAGTATAACATTTCAGAGAGGCTGAATATCTTTTTATATTGCAGCTAACAAAGAGTAAGAGGACCTTGCTATTTTTTTCCTGGGGAGCCCAAAATTGTCTCATATAACTGAGTAAAAGTTCTTTATGTAGGAGGTGATTAAGCTTAAGTAGCTTCAATCACTCTTAAAACAATTCTCAAGTTCGGCCATTTTAAAGTGTTAAGGAATTCACCCCTCAAAAAAATGTTTTCTTAAGCTCCAGTCTTGAAACTTGAAAGGATAGGAAATCCTAAATATAAATACCACCCTTCAATCACTATGCAAACAGTATTTCCAGCTGTGTTTAATAAAATTCCTGCTAGACTTTACAAAGGTCATAGTTTTGAATGTAACTAATTTTAAATATTTATTTCAATCGTGTTAGCAGCTTTAGATCTATGCACATCACAGCACAATTCTAGAGACTATAATACACACACCTATAATGGGTTAGGATCTAGGTTTTAGAGTTGAAAGGAACCTTAGAGATCATCTAAAATATTGCTCTCTTTACAAGGAAGAAAAATAAGAGCCAAAGAAGTAAAATGATTAGTCCAAGATTGTAGAGGTAATATGCAAGAAAGGCAGGCTTTGAATCCAAATATTCTGACTCCAAATCCAAGGTTCTTTCCTTTATGTCATCCTTCAAATTAGTTAATTTAAACAATATTTCCATCAAAGAGTTAACCCATTTTGCCTAAAATGAATTCACTGAGATGGGCCAGGGGAGGGGAGAAAGGGGGGGCTCACACTACAAATTATTCCAATTAGGATCCACCTTACCATTTCCTTTAAAAAACAGTACTTCATATTAAAAATTAAAACTGCTGTGAATTTATAATGGTCAAGCTTGGTTTCAAAGAAGAGTATGAGAAGAAAGTTCCTTTTCTCCTTTGCTAAAGCAGATGATTATGGGTATGGAATATGGAATATAATACCAGACTTATTTGATACCTGGTTTAGTTTTTTAGAATTTTTTTCTTTCTCCTTTCTCTCACATTTTTCTTCCTTTTTCATGTTATTTTAAAGTATGGCTCTTTGGGAGAGAGAAGAGGAAAGAATAAAATGGGAAACATAGGTGATATAAAAGCAAAAGCATCAAAAAGTGATTCAGACAATTACAAATAAAGTTGCAAGGTGAGACTGGAAATTTCATTTCAATATTAAACTTTGAATTTTCACAATAAATCAAATGAAGTTTATTGAATTGGTGTCCAGGTTCTCCTGAGAACTAGCTCTTCTCCATCACCTACAGGATAACTAAAAAGTACACAACCAGCAATTACTCATGTAACTTGTTTTGTTTCCCAGAGGAAAAAAATATTTCAACATAAGAAATTTATCATTTTAGATATGGTCATTGTTTTGAGACCCTTGATTATCACAGAATATATTCACAGATTATATTAGAATATGTTCAATTTTATTTTCTTCTGTAAGAAAAAAAACATAATGCTTTCAGATATTAGCAAGACCACTAGGAAATATATCATCTATGCTAACCCTCAATGTAGTCCTGAAATGACTCATAAAAACTCTGTAAAATTAAAAAAAATACTTCAAATGTTCAACTGCCAAGAATTTTACATGTGTCATGAAAACCTCCAGTGACAAACTCTTCTAATATAATTTTCAGACACATTTGAAAAAGGAAAATCAAATCCCCTCCTGATTATTGCAAGACCACAAAGAAACACTTCCATCTGTCACATTTTCTAAATGTAGTCTCAAAATAACACAGAAAAGTTACAATGAATGCACTGTCCCTATTGTCATGTTTTCACAGCACAGATATGCGTAAGAGATTAGGGAAGGATTCAAACAACGTTGTTGTGTCTGTTGCTGTCATTGACCTTTTGACTTACCACTACCCAAATCCTTCCATGTTCGTATTTTCTGTGCCCGACATTTCAGGCAGCTTGAAGCACAGAACAATACATGAAACTGCAAGAATATACACAACAGAGAGACACAAACAAACATGAGAGAAAAAAGTCATCCAGAAGCTATACTATTCTGCCACAAGACAGTAGCTGTCTGTATGTCTGACTATCTCTGTCAGTCTGTCTGACTTTCTCACTCATTCACCTATCAACATATTCATCTCTGCCTCCACATTGAAAGGAATTTTAAGAATTTTAACCCATAAATTCTAAATGCAGACATGAATGTTCTAATCAAAATTTTTATCAATAGTCACTGTCTTCTCATTCCTATAGCTTACCTGCCATGCTTTCCCGGTTGAACTAATATGCTAAATTCAAACTGCATCAGAAAAAAATGGAAGATTGGTGTCAATGCTTATGGACAGTTGAAAAAATCATCCCTTTTGTTTGCAAAAGCAACAACAGCCAGAGAAATGGTAAGCAACATTCCTAGATCAGAGGTGTCAAATACACAACCCGCAGATAGCAATGTAGTAGCGAAGCCAAATGAAAGTGTAATGAAGAAATATTTAACAAAATAAATAAAAATACCATGGAACATAGATAGATAATGTGGTTTTCGAAGTCAATATGCACCCAGAGGGATCCATGTATATGGTTTGGTAGCCTTTCTATTTGAGTTTAACATTATTGTTCTAGTCAGTATATATGAATAATCACTTACAAATTATTGAAATCAGGTCCTAAAACTTTGCCTGGAAATAGCAGATAAGGAATAATAGGCTTATTTTCAAGTCAGCTCTTTCCGTACCTTTCTCTGTATCTTAGTGTCCAACTTTTCATCCTTCCAGGTAGTGAGCAAGACTTCCTCCTTGCAAGGAAGGGTGAGAAGACCTAATCTAGAAGGGAAAACAGGTAGGTGAGTAATGAGAAGGATGATACAATTCTAGACCATTCAGATCTTCTGCTTTCCTTATGCTTTAATGACTTCATCACTACACAATGCTATAGGTGGGGGAAAGATGGATGGACAGTGTCTGCACTAACTCCTGGGTGACACAGATCTTATCTATTTACATTGTCCTAGAAGTCCCTAGCCAGGGTCAGAGTACATCAACCAGCAATCAGGTAAACAGGTTTATTTATATTTTTAGAGGTTGGATAAATGAATGAATGAATGGATAGATGGGTGGATGGATGAGCATTTATTAAATGCTTACTCTGTACTGGGCATGATACTAAGCACTTTTGGTGGTCTGATATGCTAGAAATTTCCTCAGTATATTTTAGGAATTTAGTTTGACACTGCATTTAAGCACAATAAATTCAATAAATACATAACAAATAAGTTCAAAAAACAAATGACTAATCTCTTTAATGAAAAGATATAACAAAATCTAGACTGAGCCTTGTACTCCAGAAATAATATTACATAGCCAGGGCCAGTTTCTTTCTCCAAATAAAAAGAAGTGCTTTCTCTTTCAAAGTAGACACCTTGAGGAGCTGTGCACTCATCCCAGTGATTCAACCACTGCTCAAAACTTTTTGGGAAGTCTTAAAAGAAATGTTTAGTCTATTATTTCCTTATATCCTAACTTCTATTATTATTTCATCTATTATCATTCTTTGAGTTTTGCTCAAAGCACTTTGTCTTGATTTCAAAGTGCCTCATTAGCATTTTATCTTATTTTTCTAACACACACCTTGGCCCTGTGGTTCCCTGATAATGGATAACTCCCATCCTATGAGTATAGCAACAATGTCAAAGTCTTCAGCATCAAGGGGATCCTTTTCCTCTAGAGCACGTCTTTAGTCCATTCTGCTTCTATCAGGCCTGTGGAGACCTACAGAGGCACAAACATTTGTAGTGTATTGATTTTACCCCTCTTCTCTAGTTATGTTCCCATCCATTCATATATCCCACCCCAAACACATGATAAAAGATATGCCAATAAGATAATTAAAAGAACATATACATCCAAATGAAGAAGTGTTTTCCCTCTCAAAGTAGTTACCATGAGTCTTATTCCAGTGACAATTCCATTACTCAAAGCCTTTTGGGAACTCCTTTAGAATTGCCTTTAGAATCTGTGGCATAACTGGAAATTAAGGGGATGCCCATCAATTGGGGAATGGCTAAACAAGGCATGGTATATGAATGTAATGGAATACTATTGTGCTATAAGAAATGGGAAGGAGATGGACTTCATATTTACCTGGGAAGACTTATACAAACTGATGCTAAGCAAGAAGAGCAGAACCAGAAAAAAATTGTACACAATCACAGACACATTGTATGTGTGATGACCAACTTTGATAAACTGTACTCTTCTCAGCAAAGCACAGTTACAAGACAACTCTAGAGGTCTAAGGATGGAAGTAGATATCTACATTCACAGAAAGATCTAGAGAGAACAGAGTTTAAATGGAGACTGAAGCAATCTACATGCTCTCTTTCTCTTCCATGTTTGGTTTTGTTTCTTCTTTCTCATTGCCCTCTCCACTGGTTACAACCTTTCTGTACAACCAGACTAATGTCCAGTGTGAAAGTATTTGCAGATCCTATACTTGATTGCATGCCGCCATTGAGGGGGGAGTAAGGGAGAGGAGAAAATCTGAAACTCAAGGGACTGTGGAACTGAATCTTGTAAACTAAAAGTAAATAAACAAATCTATTTTAAAATTAAAAAAAAGAATCTGTAATATCTTCCAGAATATCCTAAATGATGACAAATCTTCAGCCTTTGAGGAAGTATTTGATTTTTGGTAACATCCAAAGTTGATGAATAAGGTAGTCAAAAAATGAGATCAAATAATCAGAATGATTTTCTTGTGTGGCTTATAATTGGTCCTAAATGAGGAATTCCAAAAACATTTTTAAGCAATGCAGCAACATTGAGATAAGGGAAAGGAGAAATTTGGAAGAAAAAAAATTGTGTCATAGGATTAGAGTTTGAATCCAGTTGCCACTTATTGCCTGTGTGACTATGGGCAAGTCATTTAATCTTTCTGGGTCTCAGTTTCCTCATCTGTAGAAAAAGAGAATTGGACTAAATAACCTCTAAGGTCCCTTACAGAAAAGATAAATTATCAAAATTAACTACTTTGAAAGACAGCATCCATTTTTGCATTTGAGTTCAGGAATCTCTATTCAAAAATCAGTCAGAGTAGAAAGAATTAATGACCAAACTTGGGTATACAGGAAATGATGTGTTCTATTCATTAATTGGGAAGGAAGGAAGGAAGGAAGGAAGGAAGGAAGGAAGGAAGGAAGGAAGGAAGGAAGGAAGGAAGGAAGGAAAGAAGAAGGAAGGGAGGAAAGAAGGAGGTGTAATGCCAAGCAAAGGCAACTTACAAGGTTTGGATTACCAGCACAGCAAACCTCATTTATTCAGCAAACATTCACAGAACAGAGAAAGTCAAAATACAGTATAACTCATTCATTTAGCAAGTAAGTTCTCAATTCAATCCAGGTACTACTCCACCCCTAGACAGTACATTCATTTAGTCAGTCAAAGTCTCTTCTCAAATGGAGATCAGTTTCCAGTCATAAACAAAGTACATTCATTTGGTCAATCACAGAGCACAAAAAGGCCTAAGGTTTTCCACCTGTGGACACAAAGTAATTATAATACCATCCATTAACACCAAGTACTTTCTCAAAAAGGGGCAGGAGAGCACAAAAGGCCATCTGCCCTTAAGCTATAACAAGGTTAAGATATCTCAGCATTGAAAACCCAAGGAAAGACCCTTCTTTTATCTTGACCGGAGGAAACAAAGCCATATTCAGTGTCCTCATAAAGTCACTCTCTGCCTGCAGAACAGTCCCAGAACCCCTGAAAACATCAGCAAGGCCCTCTTCCAGGATTTCTGTGAAGGTACCACAAGAAAATCCTTCTTCAGGGCTTCTGAACCAACAGCCAGGTTCCAGGTCCTCTACAACAGCAGCACCATCCTTCATTGTCAGGTGAATCTGGCAAAACAACATCAAAACAGACAGACAAAATACCAGCATCATAGCCATGCCTCCTCAGTTCTTGGCAGCTCCAGGTGTCAGTTCTCAAAAGTCTTGAGCAGCTCCAACAGCTCTCAGTAGTCTTTCAGCAACTCAGGCTCCACAATACTGAACACTGCTCTCCAAAAGTCCTTCTGGCCTTCTCTCACCTTGGGCCTCTCTCTCAATTCACAGCTCCTCCCAGTTCAGCCCTCTCTCTTCACTTCAACAATTTCATCCCACAAGTGGGATTCACAAGCTCTGGGTTTTAAAAAACCAAGCAAATACAGGGGCATCTCCAAATTCCATTACCATTACAGAAGGGAAGGGAGGGAGGAAGGGAAGAAAGGAAGGAAGGAAGGAAGAAAAGGAAGAGGGAGGAAGGAAGGAAGGAAGGAAGGAAGGAAGGAAGGAAGGAAGGAAGGAAGGAAGGAAGGAAGGGAAGAAAGGATTTATTAAGAACTTGTACTAAGTACTTCACAAATTTTATCTCACTTGAACCTCACAACAACCCCTGGGAAATAGGTGCTATTCTGATTCTCAGTTCACAGTTGAGGAAAGTGAGGCAGACAGGACTTAACCAGGATCACACAGCTAGTAATTGACTGAGGTCAGATCAGAACCCATGTTTTCCTAATTCCATGTTCCATATGAATGGGGAAGATGAAAAAGTTCTTAGCCCATAAGTTTCTTGTGGGAACAGGCTGGAGTTTCTACTTCCCCCTTCCCCTTTCTTTCCCCCTTCTTCACTACTGCCATATCAGCATTAGGTCCTTTAGGGGTTTTCAACCTCCACCTTTGCTTGCAATCTTTTCCTCTCCCTCTTTAGCCTTATGACATGAACATTTGAATTGCTCAGATTGTTCAGGACCCTTTCCCCTTTCCCTTGCTGTCAATCTACATTAAGCTCTTAGTCCCTCCCCCTTCTTCACATTGGCCTTTGCCAAATAAGGACATGAACAGTACCCTGGTTTCCTGTCCTGCCTCCCAGCCAACAGGGGATAGTGGCAGGCTTCTTTGTTATTCACCATTGGGGAAGATTTTCACACTGAAACTGAGAGCCTACCTACCAGCCAATGGGAGAAGGGACAGCCGGGGGAGAGGGGGCTTGACTGCTTTAGGTTATAAATTCTTGTTCTGTCTTTTGTAACATGCCTCATTCTGCTGGTTCATACTGGTGGAAGGGATGCCTTCAAGAAAATTGAATAAACTTCCTGTTCCTTCTTCAAGACACCTCTGACTTTTAATTTTTCTTGGGTAGGGGATTTTTGGGGTCCCTGTAACCCATATAAATATTCTATCTACTGTACCACTTCACTGCTCTAATATATGTAGGAGGTATCAAAAGACTGTGAGAAATAAAATTATCCTCAATTCAAACAAATGTCCTATTTCATAGAATTTAGTGTTGTAAAGGACCTTAGAAATCCTCTAAACCAGCCCCCTCATATCAAAGAGAGGAAACTGAGTCCCAAGATTACACAGGCCATAGTATCATAAATCTAGAAGTAGTAGAAGGTGTTGAAGGTCATCTAGTAGGGAGAGGATTCTCAGAAGGTGGTGGAAGAAGACAGAAAATTACCTGGTGCTCCCAAATTCCCCACAATTTAAAATAACACCACAAAATGAACTTTTGACTATTAGAAATAATTAAAAATCAGTGTAAAGCAGTAGTAGACTTAAACTAGGACTTTAGGAAAAACCTTCCAGGGTGGTGGTTTGCCCTGATGGAAGTACACATACTTCCAGGAAGATACTGCTGAGTCAAACAAACAAGCCCCAGGGCAATTTCTCAGGCTGCAGCTTCAGCTTCAAGACCTTTCACCCCATGGACACCATAGGGAGTTGGATGGCTGATGGGGGAAGATTTGTAGGGCTGCCTACTGGCAGTGAACGCTGGGCCCAGGTACACTGAGCAGATGTAATCCTAAGGCTGCAACTGTGGAGGAGCAATGTAGTGGTACATGTAGTCCCAGAAGGGTTGCAGGGGCCCTGCTGACTGTGGGTACTAATAGGAGAAAGAAGTCCCTGGTTTTGGTTCCAGGCAAAGGGATGAGCCAAAACTTTCAGTCAAGGGAGGGACTGCTGAGAGTGATAGCATTTTGGGGATAGTATTGCTGGGAGCCCTGGTTATGGTTCAGGGGTAGAGAGGAATACCTAAAATCTGGCACCCGGATAACTCAGAAAACTATAGTACAAAAAAAAAAAATCTGAAGCCTGAAACATTATCCTACATGCTTCCAAACTAGAGTCTAACAAGAGTTAACAGGCAAGAAATAAGCCACTAAAAAGTGTGTGCGTGTGTGTGTGTGTGTGTGTGTGTGTGTGTAAGCAAAAAAAGTAGAACCTGACCATACATAGCTACTATGGTGACAGAGAAGATCTGTGTTCAGACTCAGAAGAAGATTGTGAAGTTAAAACAGCTGCTTCTACTTTAATTTCTTTAAAAGAAAAAAGCAAAATGGTCACAACCCCCCCAAATAAAGCTTTTGGAAGAACTTTAAAAGGACTTTAAAAATTAAACAAGAGAAACTGAGGAAAAATTAGGTGAAAAAAATCAGAGCAATGAAAGAAAATTGTGAAAAGAAAGTCAATCAATTTGGAAAAGATCCAAAAACTTATGGAAGAAAGTAACTTCTTAAAAATTAAAATTGGGAAAGGGAAACCTGATGACTTCATAAGACATGAAAAAATACTAAAAGAAAATCAAAAGAATGGAAAAATAGAAGATAAGATGAAACATCTCATTATAAAAACAACTCACCTGGAGAACAGATTGAGGAAAGAAAACATAGGAATTGTTAGACTACTTATAAGTTATGAAAAAAAAGAATCTAGACAGTATACTTCTAGAAATTATTAGAGAAATATGCCTTGAAGTTTTAGAACTAAAGGGTAAAATAGACATTGAAAAAAAACCATTGATCACCACCTAAAAGGAGATTCCAAGATGAAAATTCACAGGAACATTACAACTGAATTTCAAAGCTCCCAGGTAAAAGAGAAAATACTACAAGAAATAAAGGGGGGAAACAATTTTAATACAAACAGGATAACACAAGATTTAGCAACTTCTATATTACAAGACCAAAGGATATGGAACATTATATTCTGAAGAGCAAAGGAGCTGGGTTTGCAAATAAGAATAACCTACCCAGCATAGCTGAATGTACTCCTGCATAGAAAAAAATGGATATTTAATTAATTAAAGGACTTTCAGGTATTTGTGAGGAAAAGACCAGAACTAAATCAAAATTTTGATCCACAAGAATCAAAAGAAACAAAAAAGTAGACCTTAAAACAAATTATAAGGGATTTAATAAGATCAAATCATTTACTTCTTATATTGTCTATGACTCTTAAGAATGTTATCATTATTTGGAGCATACATAGAAAGAAGACTTGGAGTTGAGTTGAATGTGATGGAATTATCCTAAAAATAAAATTGGGCAGGGAGAGGTAAAATGGAGCAATTATCTCATACAAACAAGGCATGAATGGAAGAACTGTTACAGTGGAGGTAGGAGATAGTGGAGGGTTGGTAGTGCTAGAATCTTACTCTCATCATCACTGAGTTAAAGGGGGAAACATATAACATAGACTGGTATACAGGTCTTAACTTACAAAGAAATTGGAGGGTGAGTGAAAGGATAAGGGAGGGTCTCTTGTGTGGTTAAATTAAGGAATAGGAGGGTAAGAGGTGAGAATAAGGATTCTTAGCAGAGGTACAGATTATGGAAACAGAAGTTAAATTATTAAGTTTGAGGCGGGAAAGGATAAAAAGAGAGAAAGAAGGATAAACAGTGAGGAAAAATAGAATAGAGAGAAATGTACAACTTAGTCATTATAACTAAAAATGTGATTGGGATGAACACAGAGAAAATGAAAATGGATAGCAGAATGGAATAAAAACCAGAATCTGACAATATGTTGTTTATGAGAAAAGCATTTTAAAATGAGAGATACACATGGAGTAAAAATTAATGGCTGAAGTAGAATTTATTGTGCTTGAGCCGATGCAAAAAAAAAGCAAGGGTAGCAATCATGATCTTGCACAAAGTTAGAGCTAAAATAGATTTAATTAAAAGAGATAAATGGTGAAACTATATCATGATGAAAGGTACTACAGATAATGGAGTAATATCAGTACTAAACCTATATGCACCAAATGTTATAGTATCCAAATTTTTAAAGGAAAAGGTAAATGAATTACCAGTGGAAACAGATAATAAAACTGTAATAGTGAGAGACTTCAACCTTCCCCTCTCAGTGGTAGATGAATCCAACCAAAAAAAATTAATAAGAGAAAAGTCAAGAAGATGAATAGAATATTAGTTAAGTTAGCTATGATAGACATCTGAAGAGAATTGAATGGTAATGAAAAGGAATATAAAAGAAATACTTTTTTCTCAGCAGCATAAATGCTTTACAAAAACTGACCATATATAAGGGCATAAAAACTTTATAATTAGATGCATAAATGTAAAAATATTAAATGTATCCCTTTCAGATCACAATGCAATAAAAATTATATTGAGTAATGGACTATGGAAACAAATTAAAAATTAATTGGTAACTAAAGAGCCTGATTTTAAAGAATGAGGGGGTTAAAGCACAAGTCATAGAAAAAATAATTTTATTAAAAAGAATAACGATAATAAGACAACATGCCAAAACCTATGAGACTCAACAAAAGCAGTAATCAGAGGAAAATCTACATCTTTAAATGCTTATATCAGTAAGATAGAGAAAAAGCAAACCAACGAATTGGTCAAAAATATAAATTACCTAGATTACAAAAAGAGAAAAGAAAAATATCTCAATAAATCTATTTTAGAAAAAGAAATTAAACAGGCCATAAATGAGATTCCTAAGAAAAAGCATCAGATCAGATGGATTTACTAGTAAATTCTACCAAACATTTCGGGGTGGCTAGGTGGTGCAGTGAATAGAGCACCGGCCCTGGAGTCAGGAGTACCTGAGTTCAAATCCGGCCTCAGACACTTAACACAAAAAAAAAAACTAGCCGTGTGACCTTGGGCAAGTCACTTAACCCCAACTGCCCTCCAAAAAAGCAAAAAAATAAAAATAAAAATAAACTAATTATAATATTAAGTCAATTATTTGGAATATTAGGTAAGAAGGGAGTTATACCAAACTCCTTTTATGAAACAAATATGCTGTTGACACCTAAACCAGAAGGAGAAAGAAAAACAGAGAAAGATAATTATAGACCAATTTCATTAATGAATATTAATGCAAAAATCTTAAATAAAGTACTAGCTAGGAGACTACAATAATATATGGCAAAAATTATACATTTTGACCAAGTGGTATTCATATCAGGAATGCAGAGATGGCTTAACATAAGGAAAACTATGAACATAATTAGAAAGAGAGGGAATAGACAATTGTGGGGGGTGGAGGGGTAGGGAAAGGAAGAGAAAGGGGAAAATTATCTCATATGATTAGGGTACACAAAAAGACATCTATACAAAGAAAGAGGAGGAAGTGAGGAGAATGACATTTGAACCTCATTCTCATTTGAACTGGTAGATGAAAAGAAGGAAGAATACACACACGTACACACACACACAGTTGCGTATAGAAATATATTTCACTCGACAAGGAAACAAGAGGGAAAGGGGAGAAAAGGGGAGGGGGAATTAAGAGGAGAGTACTCTTTTTTCTTCCCCTTTCCCTTTTTCTCTTAAGATCATCAAAACATAAGAGACCACTCCCAGACCATTTGTTGCATTAAATTTCCTCTATGATCCTTGATGATGATAAAGTTCAGAAGGAATACATTTATCATCTCCTCATATTAGAATATAGTTTATTCAGTCACTTGTAGTTACACGTTTGCCTTTCCATGTTTGTCTTGATTCTTGTGTTTATGATTGAAAGTTTCTACTCAGTTCTAGTCCTGTTTCACCATGAATACTGGGAAGTTCTCCATTTCATTAAAAGTTCATTTTTCCCTGTGGAATTATATTTACTTTTGTTGGAAACATTACTCTTGGCTATAAGCATATATCTTTTGTCTTCTGGAACATCATAAACCAAGCTCTCTATTTTACAGTAGTTGCTGCTAAATTGTGTGTGATCCTGATTGTGGTTTCTTGGTACCTGACTTCTTTCTTTCTGGCTACTTACAGTATTTTCTATTTGATTTGGAAGCTCTGGGTTTGGCTATGATGTTCCTGGGAGTTTTCATTTTGGAGTTTCAGAGGTATTTGGTGTATTTTTTTTTCTATTTCCTCTTTGCCATCTGGTTTTAAGAGCTCTGGGAAGCTTTCTTTTAAGATTTCTTGAAATATGCCTAGGTTCTTTTTTTTTGGTCATGGCTTTGAGATAGTTCAAGTATTTTGAAATTATCTCCCCTTGACTTTTTCCGGGGCAGTTGTTTTATAATGAGCTACATTACATTTTCTTCTTCTTTTTTCATTTTTCTGGCTTTATTTAAATATTTCTTATTGTCGTGTGGAATCATTACCTTCTATTTAATCCATTCTAATTTTCAGAGGATTTATTGGTTAGGTAAGGTTTTTTACACCCTGTGCCAATTTGCTAATTCTCTTTCCAATTCTTTCTTCCTTACCTCATTTCTTTCCATTTTTTTTCTCTAGCATTCTCATTTCACTTGTAAAATCATGTTAGTTCTTTTAATTTGTTTTATCTTTCCCAAGAATTCAAGTTGAACTTGTGACCAAGTTGTACTTTTTAAGTCTTGTAAGGAAAGACTCATATATATTTTGGAGTGGTTTCTCTTCTTTTAGAATTCTTATACGTTTGTGTCTTTCACCTTAGTAGGTTACAGGATTCTTTTCAACTTATTCATTCTTCTAGCCTACTTTCTAACTTCAGGCTTTGTGTTAGGGTTGCGCTTTATGCACTAGTAGGTATTAAGTATTATGTTATTCTAGTCTCTCAGTGACAACTCAGATTGACAATCTACAAGCTTTCTTGCTCCCAAAGGGATCTTATTGGGATCTGATCCAGGCCAAAGCCTGATCTTTGCTATCCTTATCTGAGCTCTGCAAGTTTCTGACCTGGATCCAAGTATGAGCAACATGTTGGTGGGCTTGCCCTGGTTGAAGTTCAAATTGACTACTGCTGGATTCAACTATGAGCAGTTGAGCCAGCTGGCAAGCTCTGATGATTGCAAGTTATGGAACTGCTGGTTACTCTTTGATCTGGGATTCCTGTCCTGGTTATTCTACTACAGGCTTCATACTGGGATATAAGCTGGAATTTAGATCCTACTCCATTCCAGTGATCAGAGACATACAGATACTGCTTGCTTCTGAACTTGCCCCTTATTCATTACACAGCCTAGTAGGGCCTTGAATTGTTCCTCATCCTGGCAAATTTCTCCTTGGTATAGAGTCTCTCTTCAATCCACCCTTCATCTGGGAGCAACAAAAGTGCCCATTGGCAGCTTTACTACACTCTGCACAAGTTTAGGTTCCCCTGGCCTGGATGTGGGACCTCTTCTTGTCCTGGTACGTAGCCTCTCACTGCACCAAAACACACCATGCAGAATTTCCTGACTAGGCCCCATCCCCAGTGTTCACAGACTTACTTATCCATCCCCCTATGACTACATGGGCTAGAAAAATTATTTGCTGGGGTTTTTTTCCCTGGATTTCCTAATCAACTCTCAATTTAGGACATTTTCTATGTCTTTTTGGAAAAGTTGAGGTATAAAACTCAGCTGTACTTCTTCCTTCTACTTTCTGTATTTTTCCGATGATTCTTCCAGTTATATTCCAGTTAGCAGGCATAGTTCAATTTATTTGTTTATAAAAAACATCTATGTGGTTGCCACAGCAGCTGCCTGGGTCCTCTGGACAGATACACGAGTGTGAGTCTTCACAAGATGGTCAGTGAATTCCTGATAAGGAGACTTGGTGAACACAGTCTCCTTCCATAGGTCTGGAGTTAGATAGCTGTATGTTTTGGGGATGGCATCAAAGGTAGCTTTAGCAAAGTTGCCCAGAGTGGCAGTACAGCCTCTTGCAGAAGTGTAGCAGTCATCAATTCCAGCCATCATCAGGAGCTTCTTAGGCACAGGAGCTGAGACAATGCCAGTACCTCTAGGGGCGGGGATCAGGCGCACCAGAACTGATCCACATCGCC
>CM053597.1:72101636-72187753 GCA_028646575.1 Pseudocheirus occidentalis
TGATAGCACCACGAATAGCTGTGGCCACTTCTTTGGAGCACTTGACACCCAGACCAACATGGCCATTGTAGTCACCAATGGCCACAAAAGCCTTGAACCTGGTACGTTGTCCAGCTCTAGTTTGTTTCTGAACAGGCATGATCTTGAGGACCTCATCTTTCAACGAAGATCCCAGGAAGAAATCTATGATCTCAGACTCCTTAATAGGAAGCGAAAAAAGATAGATCTCTTCCAAAGACTTGATATTCATGTCCTTGACTAGCCGGCCCAGCTTAGTGACAGGAACCCACTCCTTGTCTTCGGCCTTTCCTCCCCGGGCCCCGCGGCCACGACCACGGCCCCGGCCTCGACCTCGACCCCCACTGCCGAAGCCCCTGCGGAAGCCTCCCCGTCCTCCAACTCCGGGGCCCCCGGGGCCTCCCGCACCTCCTGCAGCACCGGCATCGTCCGCCATTTGGTGTTCGCTAGAAGTAGAAGCTTTCCCTTTCTTTCAATAAAAACTTCTTTCCCACCTTAATTTTTAAACTTTATGCTCACCAGGGGAATTGGTATCAGCACAATGTACAAAATCAGGTAGTAATGTTCCTATAGAGTCTATGAATTAGAGAAGTATGGAATACAAGAAAGGTTACCCAAGCTTTTCATGCAGTGAAATCCTCTAATATGGGTATTACACTAATAGCTCACATTTATATATTTTAAGGTTTAAAAAGAACTGTGAGCTAAAAGAAAAAAAAAGTGAGGTAAGTAGCCCTAGGATTATTGTTGTTTTACAGATGAGGAAACTAGATGATAAATAGATGGGTAGATAAGTAGGTAGCTATATACAGTTATGCATTGATAAGCATTTACTAAGTCCTTAAATTACCAGTCAAACTAAGGCTCAGAGAGGGGAAGTAGCTTGACCACAGTCACAAAGCCCTGACTTCAAGTTCCATTTCTGTCACTTACTACGTGACTTTGGGCAAATCTCTGGATCTCAGTTTCCTCATCTATGATATGAGACACATACAGCTACCTCATAGGGTTGATATAAGACAATCATTTTGGAAATCATGAAGTACAACAGAAATCAATTAATTCCATTACACCATATTGTCTTTTAAAGAGATTTTTTTTTCAAAATATTTAGTTAGAGTTCTAATCTCTTCCTTCCCCCCAAAATAAATCCATGCTTTAGAGAATATTTCCTTCTGCCCTAAGAAAATGAAAAGCCTGGAAACAATACTATCTTTGCTTGGCTCTCTGCATCCCTTTTTACTAATGGGTACCATTCTACAAACCCATCTGATGGTACTTGTGATACTGAAGATCTGGAAGGATAAGGAAATAAACAAAAGGATGTGGGCTTAATTTCAAGCTCCACTGGAAAATAATCTGTGAAAGGGATATATATTTAATAGGGTGAGAAGGAATGGAGTCACTAAGAAGCTATTAGAACCGAAGGGATGGGTACTTTATATAAGCCACATGTTTAAGACACTAAAAAAATAATGTGAAACGAAGGAAAATAGTTAGTTGGGTTCACTATGCACTATTTTAATTTCTGTATAGAGCTCAGTCCCAATCAGCAGTAACTTAGCTGATGCTCTTTACTCTTCAAGGGATTTTTACTCCTGGGTACTTATCAATGAGTTAATTGCCCACAATGGTTGCCTAAGGTTTCTCTTTTCCAACCAACAAATGAGGCTGGAAAAGATATCAGAGGACAAATGTTCATTAATACTTACCTTGTATAAATACCACCTCAACTGGGGAATTTCCTACTTTATATATATTCTCTCCTCCCTAACTCCTCTTTCCATGTCCTCTGTTTTAGAAAAGTCAGTCCTCTTAATCTCCATAATAATAGTAGGCAGCAGCATCCAACATTTATATCTAAGTTTTGCAAAATTATATATATGTGTGTGTGTGTGTGTGTGTGTGTATAGTCTTATTTTACCCGCATAACAACCCTGTAATGTAGGTACTATTATTAGTTTTATTTTAGGAGCAGGGAACTGGGGCTGAGATGGATTAATTTGTCACACAGCTACTGTTAAGTGCCTGAGGCAGGATTCAAACTCAGGTTTTCCTGAGTCCAAGTCCACCACTATCAATCATACCACCTAGCTTGCTCCATGAAATATCATTATAACTGTGGATTCTTTTTAGTTACATGCACTACAATAGCAATCTACTATACAAAATATTATAAGAACATACAAGAAAGCAGGATTCCTGCCCTAGAAGAGCTTACAACCTAATGTAATTTCTGCTAATTTTATTGCTCCTTTTTAAGCCTTGCTACTTTTTCTGTTTCTGAAACAACTGTCTTTCCATCCTCCTTTTCCCCAAGAAAATTCTTCCCTGTTTTATCCCTCTGATGGAATGAATGCCCTACTCTTTCCCTAAAAAGAGTTAGGGTCTGCTTATCTCTTAAATTTTGTATTGATATAGTTTGTTTTTATATGACCTAAATTTCCCTATTTTCCCCTCTTTACTCCCATCCCAGAGATCCATTCCATGTAACAAGGAATGTATTTAAAAGGAAAAAAGGATGAAGAAAAAGACAATCAGCAAAACCAATTAATACATCCAAAAAATCTGAAAATACATAGCTTGCTTTTTAAGCCTTAAGTCAAGTCCCGTCTCCTCTAGAAAAAAAAAAATCAGTGGCAGGACCATGGTTATCCAATTAACAAGTATTTATTGAGCATCTTCTGTATGCCAGATACAATACTAGGTACTAAGTTCACAAAGACAAAAATGAAACTTTTTTTGCCTTCAGTGAGCTTACATTCATTAAAGGCTTTCTTTCTATTAAGGGAGACAATATGTCGGTACATAAATAAGTGAGTACAAAATAAATGCAAAGTAATTTTGAGAAGGAGGTCATAAGGAGTAAGTGACAGAGGAGATAAACAAAGAAGCCAGGACTGGGAGATCCAGTGAAATTAATGACAAATTAGATATCTCATAGAATTGGAGTTGGAAGGGCCCTTAAATGTAACTTTCCCCTTTTATAAAAAGGGAAACAGGTCTAGAGGCTGACTTGCTCCAGGTCACACAGGCATTAGCAGAAGAGGGGGTCAGTTGATTTCAAGTTCAATATCCTTTCCAAAA
This sequence comes from Pseudocheirus occidentalis, assembly GCA_028646575.1. Classification (NCBI taxonomy): domain Eukaryota; kingdom Metazoa; phylum Chordata; class Mammalia; order Diprotodontia; family Pseudocheiridae; genus Pseudocheirus; species Pseudocheirus occidentalis. The sequence goes on from CM053597.1 coordinate 72,104,742, forward strand.
CACCTATATTAAACAGTGGCAAATATATGGAATAGTGAAATGAATGCAGAAGGTCACTCAACAAGTCTGTGGTAGCCAGAACTTTGCCTATGGGTTTTTCCCCCATTGCCTATCACTCATTTCAAGAATAGATCAGTTGAGTATACCCCACTAGTTACAATAAAGTCGGGGATTGTGTCCTATTGTGCTGAGGCTATGAGTCAGGATAGAAGCAAATACAAAACAAGAAGGCAGTTAGAGAAATGATTGTTAATAATGAATGATGCAGGGAGATCCAGAGTTCCCCACCATGTCTAAAGTCCTGATTTTAAAAGTTCAGCCACTTGAAGGACACTGATGATAATGAAATTAGACCCACTGTAGAGCCACCACTGTCTCCTGTTCAAGCTTGGGTGGGGCTATGGTTTTTCCTTCATTCTTGAAAAGGACCATGACATCAAAGAGATGATGACATGACTTGCAATTGACTTTGATTTGAATGAGGAAGGGCTGTGCAAGGTCACCAATATCACTTTCTCCTCCAGAGTCATCTGGATCCAGTGGCCAGATATCAATAAGGACCACTGGAGATGGCCCAGCATGCAGTGGGAAACCTTGGCCCTTTTAAATTAAGGTCTTTCCTGGTTCTTACTTTGAGTGAGGCAACACCCTCTCAGTGAACAGGCCTGTCATCATCTCTCTGATGTCATGGTCCTCTCCTCTCCTCTCACCTTAGCTGAGGATTTTCTGTCCAAAGGAAGATAATTTTTTGATGTCCAAAAGCTACCTAGCTAACTTGGGTTTTACTAGCTAGATTTCTCTCTCAAAGTCTGAGCCTTAAACCCAATTCACTCTGTATTTCTGAGATTAGACAACAATAGGTCCCTACCCAAGCACTACTTTGCTGGGGCATATGTTCTTTGAAGGTAACCCAAAAGTGGGGATGGTCTGACTATAAAGATAATTTCTCTGTCCGAGGGCAACACCTCCTATTGTGTTAAGCAATCAGAATTGATTGCTACTCCTCTTCCAAAAGAACAGTAAACTCAGAGTCTGCCTCTATGATTGTCTTTGGTCTAAGAGAGACAGCCAAATGATCATCCTTTTATTAATTATGTGCAGGATATACTAATAAAATTACTAAATTATCCAGAAACTATGTCTCTCCAACTTTTTAGTCATCACAGTAGCCAGTCCAGAGAGAGCCCAGACAAAACTGGCAAGTTAAAAGATAGGGTCAGTTAAAAAATTTTAAAATATGGCCCTAGCAGTCAGAATAAAGTGGGAATCAGAAGCCAGGTAAAGAATTAGAACATCAGATACCAGGAAATAGGAGGAAAAGAAGGTTGGAAACTAAAGTATCTCCTATCTAATGATCCCTTACATCTGTATCAGGCTTTAATAGCTTTCAATGCACTTCTAAGTGTATTACCTCCATTGAGCTTCACAACCATTCTGCAAGGTAGATTGAAACAGGTACTTGACTTTCCACATCACAGATGAAGAGATTTTTAGAAAGGAGAAACGTCTTAGGTCACAAAGCTAAGCAAGAACAAAATGGGAATTTAAACCCATGTCTTCTGACTTAAAAACCAGCAATCCAGCTACTACATCTTAAGTCAGGAAACTTCCTTATGTTTCCTTTGTGTCCAGCCCAAGAGCTTTACAGCAAGAGCAGGCAATCTACATAAGGAAAGAGGAAGTAGATTAACCTGACTTTAGTGAGTAGGGTGGGGTTGGAGAAAGGGCTGATACTGATAATGTTCATTTGTCTCACTACCTCTAGTTAGAGAACAATTTTTAAAAGGCTCAAGATAAGATCTTGGTATTTTAGTTCTTGATCACATGCACTAAAAACTGAAACCACACATAGTGTTCAGAGCCCGTTATTAGAGAGAGTTCACCTTAGTTCACCCTGAAAAACAGGGGCAATATGTTGTCAGGATCAAATGAGATAATATTTATAAAGCCTTTAGCACAGTGCCAGGCACACAGTAGGCACTACATAAATGTTTATTCCCTTCCTTTCTTCCCATCTGTTTAATCATTTATGTCCTAGGATACTCCTTCCTACTTAGAGCCTGATCTACAACTTAACAACAAATTCAAGTTTCATTCATTCAATAGCCATTCGTTTCAAGTTTGGGGTTGTTACATGCACAATTATTAGGTAAAGGTTTAGTCAATACATAAATTGTACAAAGAATATTATTGGGAGTACATTCAAACCTGCCTAGTAGAATGCAGTGTATACATAGAATCAATCTACCAATCTGCTAAATTTCACTTCCTGGGTGTTTCTTAGGCATCTCAAATTCAACATGGCCAAAAAAGAGAACTCTTCACTTTTTTTTTCATTTAAATCTACTCTGCCTTTTAACTTTGTTATGTTTATAGAAGACACCATGATTCTTCTTATCCAGGTTCCCAGACTAGAAGCAATCATTGGCTCTTCACTCTCCTTTGGCTCCCATATCCAATCAATTACAGGTATTTGTTGATTTTACCTTCTCAATATCACCTTCTCTTTACTTGTACCATTACGTGAAGCAAGCCGAAACATTTGATCTTGGGGTCAGCTCACATCCTTGGAGAAGCAATTTTGGCATAGATTTGTGTTAAACCTAGACACTTTGAAACCTGCTCTCATTCGCATCATCTTTGTCTATGCCTTGAAAATGTTAACTGACTTCCAAAGACCTTTTGGATTTCCAAAGACTTTTGGTGCCTAGAATTCTCAAAACTTCAGTTACTTAAAAAAGACAAGCCTTTCCTGTTTTGGTCCCAAGGTATAGCAGATTCAAGACAATGATTTACAAGACCTAGATGTTTGAAGGTCTGCTCTGATTTGCATTCTCTTTGTTAATGTTGATTGACTTCCCAAGGACCTGATGGGCTGCCCCAGACTCTTGCAGCCTAGAAATCAGAAAGTTTGATTGTATCTGAGGTTACTTCCAGGATGTAGTAGATCTTTGAAATAACAAAACTATGATAATATCCCAGGATGTGAAAAACTAAGTCTATTGATGAGAATACTTGAATCTTTGCCCTTTGGATCTTTAAAAATCTTGTTCTGGGGCGGCTAGGTGGCACAGTGAATAGAGCACCAGCCCTGGAGTCAGGAGTACCTGAGTTCAAATCCGGCCTCAGACACTTAACACAAAAAAACTAGCTGTGTGACCTTGGGCAAGTCACTTAACCCCAACTGCCCTCCAAAAAAAAAAAAAAGCAAAAAAAAATCTTGTTCTAAGCATCAATAAATGGAGTTCATGGTTCTTCATTGAACTACCTACATTGTCTGGCTATGCTTCTCTCTCTCCCTTTCTCGCTCTCTCTCTGTCACATCTGTCACATCTTTCTGTCACATCTCCGCTCACACCTGAGGCTGGTACTTGGGTGGCACCCTACATCTATCATCCTAGCCCAAGCCTTCCTCACCTCTCACTGGGACTATTTCCATAGCCCTCTAATTAATCTCCCTGAATCCACCCTCCCCCTCTTCAATCCATCCTGCCTTGGCTAGAAATTATCTTATTGCACAGTTCTGACCACATCACTCTCCTGCTCAAAAAGTTTCAGTGGTTCCCTATTACCTTTAAAATAAAACAGAAACTTCTTCTCTCATTGTCCACCCTCATCTTAACAGACTGATTATATATTATTCCCGTCATATACACTCTGCTCCAAACAGACTGGTCTTTTTGCCATTCCCTATACATGACCCTCCATCTTCAATATTTCATGCTTCTTCATAGGTCATGCACAGTCTTTCCCCCTTAGATCTCCTAGCTCCCTTCAAGGCTTGGCTCAAGTGGCCACCACCTTCAAAAGCTCTTTCATGATTCTTCCCATTCTTAGTGACCCTCCCACTACTTTGCATTGATTTTGCACATAGTCTTTATTCATATCTAATAATTGTTAACATTGCAGTAGTATCATAAAGCTTACAAAGTGCTGTACATATATATTCTCATTTGATTAAGCCTCACACTAAACCAGCAAAGTATACTCTGTTGTTATCCTAATATTATATAGATGAGACAATTGAATCTGACAGTGACTGATTTGCCCAGCCAGGATCACACAGATAGTCAGTGTCTGACTAGATTCAAACTCAAATCTTCCAGATTCTATGACCACCATTCTATCCACGAACATCCTGGTCCTCCACCCCATAGAAAGTAAGCTCCTTGAGAGCAGGAACAATATCACTTTTGAATTTGTGTCCATAGAGCATAGAACAATACTTGCATGTAGTAGGTACTTAATACATGTTAATGAATTGATATTAGTCAAAAATGTCCCATCTATTTTGAAATCATATTTTGACTAAGAAACTGTATTAAATTGGAAAAATACCATGAACGCATTTCATTTGCAGGGTCACAGAACTTTGCAAGTCAAACCAGTAGTGGTCTCTTGCTTAGCTCCTGATGGAAAAAAAAAAATGTAAACTGCTGGCCCAAGCATTTTCTCTGCTCAGCCTTCTACATGGAAATAATTGATAAGATGTCAAGATTTTCCTTGAAAACATTCATCTTCTCTGTGTGCTTAATAGTAAGATATTCTCAGCATACTCATCCAAAATCCCACAGCAAAGCAATTATTTATTTTAACATTTGCATTTAAACCCAATGATATTAAAATCCGTCAAGCTGTGATCAGTAACACCAGAGAGTAGGGGGATGGAGGTGGGGGTAATAGAATCTCCACCAGGCTCTTTGTAGCAATCCATCCTCCAAATAATCAGACAATTCTGCGACCAAGACAAATTATAGCCAGCTTTACTGTATTTACCATTTGGATGTGACTATAGCATCCATAATGAAAAAAAATCAGTATTTGGCTTTCAATCAAGGATGACCTCAACCTCAAGCTCTCTGGCCAAAAATTCTCTCTGCACCAGTGATGCCTTGTCCATTTCATTAAGTCCTGTGTCCTCTGGGTTTTTTAAGAACTCACAAATGGGAGGTTTTACACAATGTTATTTATGATATGTGCATCAGTGTCATGCAGCACAGGAAAGCAATACTCATTTCTCCCCCTTACCCGCTCCTCCAAAAAATTTTAATTTGCACATACTTTTACAGCTGCTTCCTGAATCAACCCAGAGAGGGTGAAAGCTCTTTATATTCAAGGGAATACTCCCTGGGTGAACTTTAATTAGTGGTGAAATATAATCCCAGATAAGTCAAAGAGGACGACAATTCATTCTTGTAGGACTCAAATCAATATCCTGGGAGCTCCCAATGAGCCAGTAATTCCTATTTATTGTTTAATTGCATCTATTTCATTTTAACCATGGAAAGGACTTCAGAGGAAGGGGAGGCAATGATGGCTCCTGCTGTTCAGAAGGCAGTTTGGAAATGATTTGGCTGGGTGCATTACTGTGTCAAGTAATTGCACTCTCCGCCCCAGCTCTGGTGGGAGTCCCTCTATGCCCCACAATGGATCATGTGGTGCGCACATTGTGTTAGCAGCAGGCATTAATTATTCCCCTTTAAACTGTGCACCAGCAGCAGTATCTTTTTTCTTTTTCTTTTTTTCTCTTCATATCACACATGGCCACACCATGGAGCAGAAAGCAAAAACGATATGTTCAAGCCCATAGGAGTACAGTTTTCCATGGGCTGCTCTGAGTGCTTCCAAGATTGGTGGCAATATAGAACAACCCAAAGAAGAGATGCCATGAGTCCAGTACATAGCTAGACTTTGGAAAGCTAGGAGAAGGCTGTCATCTGCCTTTTTATAGAGGTAGCTAAGTGGTACAGGGGATAAAGAACTGGCCTGGAGTAAGGAAGACCTGAGTTCAAATCCTAACTTAGACACTTATTAATTACATGACCCCTAAGCAAGTTACTCAACCTCTGTGCACCTCAACTACAAAATAGGGCCAATAAGTTGTCAGGATCAAATGAGGTAATATCTATAAAGCATTTAGCATAGTGCCTGGAACAGAGTAGTCACAACACGAATGTTTATTCCCTTCCCGTCATCTGTTTAACCACTTATGTCCTAGAATACTCCTTCCTACTTACAGCCTGATCTACAGCTTAACAACAAATTCAGGTTTCATTCATTCAGTTCCCATTCATTTGGAATTTGGGGTTGTTACATGTACAATTATTAGGTAAAGGTTTAGTCAATCCATAAATTGTACAAATAACATTACAGGAAGTACATGCAAACCCACCTAGTAGAACAAAATGTTTATGTAGGACAAACCAAATACTTTGTTCAGTAGGTCTGTAAACTCATAGGCTTGGGTACTCCCTTCATTGGTGTTGATTGTAATCTTGCCACAGCTTTTCATGCTGTATGAGTTTTTAAAATGTCTTTCCATCAGTTATCCATGGAGAATCCAATCAGAATGTTGGAGGTCTTTCTGTGGTTTTTGTACACTAAGGTTGTTCATCTATTATCCCTTGTTCTTCCCATATGACCTTTTACATGTCTATAGAAGAGGCTTTTCCATCACTTCTCTTAGGCAAGTCATCACATGCTGCTGCCTACTTACCATCAACCAACCATCTCATCATGGATCTTTCTACTACTACCCTTTGAGTTACCGATAATCATGTCTGAGACATTGATGTTCTTATATTCACAGCTACAGAGCATAACCATGAGAACATCAATGTTAAAAACTAGAGCTTTTGTGCCAGCAAGTGACTTGAGATCATTGAAAGGATTACAATAAACCAGAATTCATTATAAATCATTTTAACTTATTCATTAAAGCAGGTGTAGGGGCCTGTTTTATTCAATAACACAGTGACCAAACCTTTCTTAAGTTTAATCAAGGATTCTATGTGTCTTTGAAAGTGTTCTTATGAAAATATTCTATAATTCAGACTTGTTGGAAATTCAGACCAACTTTTCTACAATTCTATTTCTAGAAGTTTCTAAATGTAATTATGCTTCATATTTTGTTGCATTTACTAACAAATTAATTTCCTCATTACCTCAAATGCAGCTAAAAAGCCTTCTCAAGCTTATTATTATTATCTACTGAATGAAATCCAAAATCCACAGCCCAGATTGAAAATGAGTCTTGAAGTCCAAGACCAGCAGTTTATATTTTATTCAGTAGGCAGATAGGTAGCAGTGGATAGAGCCTAGAATCAGGGAGATTTGATTTCAAATTTGTTCTCAGATGCTTAGTAGCTATGTTAACCTGAGCAAATCACTTAACCTCTGTCTGCCTTAATTTTAAAATGGAGATAATTGGGGCAGCTAGGTAGTGCAGTGAATAGAGCACCAACCCTGGAATCAGGAGGACCTGAGTTCAAACCAGGCCTCAGACACTTAACACTTACTAGCTGTGTGACCTTGGGCAAGTCACTTAACCCCAGTTGCCCTGCCTTCCCCCCTCCAAAAAAAATACCTAAAATAGACTTAATAAGTGCATAGTAGGCACTTAATAAATGTTTGTTTCCTCCCCAGGCAAGGGTGAGCAGCCAACATTTTTCAGTCAAGGGGTAACATGATCTTAGCAGTACCTTATGAAGTATACTCAGGCAGTGGTGTGAAAGGTGGATTAGAAAGAAGATAGAATAGAATCAGGTAGTCCTCTTGGGAGACTAATACAATAGACTAGGGAAGAAAAGGAAAGGGCCTGATCTAGGGTAATTGTCAGGGAATCAGAAAGGTGGGGAAGGAGTTGAAACCAAGAGTTATTGCAGAGGTAAAAGCAATAGGACATGAGGAGAGGAGTGTGAAATTTTCAAAACTGATGCTGAGGTTAGGGTCCTGGGTGACTAGAAGGATAGTGAAACCATAAACAGAAACAGAAAGGCTAGGAAGAGGGACAACTTTTGAGTGATGAATGATGAGTTTGGTTTTGGATATACTGAGCTTGGATATTTGATAGACAGTTGGGTCTTTATATTATATGTGCCTAACAAGGAGTTAGATATAACTAATCAACTCATCAACAACCACAATAAAAATTTAACTCACAGCAGGGTAGCTAGATGGTGCAGTGAGTAGCATGTTGGGCCTAACATCAGAAAAACTCATCTTCCTAAGTTCAAATATGACCTCAGACACTTATTAGCTGTGTGACCCTGGGCAAGTCACTTAACCCTGTTTGCCTCAGTCTGGTCATCTATAAAATGAGCTAGAGAAGGAAATGATAAACCAGTCCAGTATTTTTGCCAAGAAATGGGTCAAATGGGGTCATAGCGTTGGACATAATTGAATAACAACAATATTTAACTCACAGTTGTAAACATGGAGCTCTAGGGGAAGGTTAGAGTAGAAATGTATATCTAAGAACAGATAGATAGATAGATAGATAGATAGATAGATAGAGAGAGAGAGAAAGAGAGAGAGAGAGAGAGTGAGAGAGAGAGAAAGAGAGAGAGGATCCATTCAAGCCCAGGAAGTAAATGATGTCCTCAAGTGAGAGAACAGAGAAATAGAAGAGAACAAACCTTGAGAAATATTTGTTTTCCTAGGATCATAGTTGGAAGAAACCTCAATGAGCCTCTTAAGTCCAACTGCCACATTTCACAGAGGAGGAAACTGAGATCCAAAGAAGTTGAATGATTTGTCCAAAGTCACAAAGACAGTTTGTGATTCTAAGTTCATTTCTCTTTCCACTGAACTATGCTACTGTGTTTAGTCAATTCAAGTCAGCAAGCATTTAATAAGTATTTATTATTCATAGAGCACTACACCAGGCACTGAGAATACAAAAAAATAAACAGAAATAGCCTCTATCCTTAATGAGCTTACATTCTGCTGAGATGATTAGATATGTATTCAGAAAAATAAATACAAAATAATTCAGAGAGGGAGCGTTAGCAACTTTGGGAAGCAGGGAAGGCCTGATGCCTCCCAGATGTCCAATAGACCTCTCTCTCCTCATAATATGACCTACACTGGGGTAGTAGAGAACTTTAAAAAGAGGCATAGTGGTATAGTGACTGCAGCACTGGTCTTGGAGCCAGGGAGATCTGGCTCCTAATCCCAGCTCAGATATTTACTAGTTATATAACTCTTGGCATGGACAGTTCAATTCTACGTGCCTTCATTTACTCATTAATTAAATAAAGGTGTTGGCCTCAGTGATCTCTTAGGCCTCATTGGCTCTAAATCTCTGTAATTTATGACTTTATCCTGTCAATCTGACAATCTATCAAGCTGTTCCCGTTCATGATTTCTGTCTCCAACAGCTTTTGATGGTTGCTCCCAGCAGCTGCTCTCTACTGAAGCCCTGAGATGCTCCCATCTCCCACTCCCAGTGGAGGCTTATATCAGGGCAGGGTTTTGGCCACAGTGATTCCCATTTGCAACAACTCCTGGTGACTCATACAGCACTTTGTTTCTCTTGCAAATGGCCAGCTCAATATAACTCTCAGCACCACCTCTAGAGGACAGCTCATGCACCTTGCATTGCTTAGTTCTAGGAAAGGGTAGCTCCTGCTACAAAGCTCTCAAATTCTCTGGTTCTGTGAGGATACCTGAGAGGAGTGAAAAACATTGATGGTAAATTGATCTATCTTTATTGTATACTAGGGATCATTCTACACTATAAACCTTTACGTTCATAGATGGAGCAGGCTTTCATCTTTGTACAGTGCTTTGCATATAGTAGTTGCTCAATAAACGTATGTTGAATGAATTAATTGATGGCACAGGGCAATGGAAAGAGCATTGGATTCATAATTACAGCTTATGGATTTGAATCTCAACTCTGTAGTTTAGTATATCTGAGATCTTAGGCAAGTAACTTGAACTTTCTAGACTTTTCTTTCCTAGTTTTTCAAAGCTGGCCTCTAAGGTCCTTTCTAACTACATATGTAGGATCCCATAATTCACCAGCTGTGTGACCCTAGACAAGTCAATTATTCCTGTTTGCCTCAGTTTCTTCATCTGTAAAATGAGTTAGAGACTAATATGGCTAACCATTTCACTATCTCTGCAATGAAAACCCCAAATGAGATCACAAAGAGACATGACTAAACAACAATTAATGCGGTATGCTTTTAAGGACAATAAAAGACCCACTTATTAGCAAAATATGTCTCTCCCTGGTCTGTTATAGAGATTATAACTGTACTAAGGAAAATATTCCTATGGTACCTAGGAAGTCCCCATAAAAAAACAAACAATTTCTTCCTCCTCACAGATGTCAAATTGGTATTCCTAGGCATAGGTCTGACCATGTGAAAAAAAATTCAAAAGTAAATTTTCCTAAACATAGTAAATCTTGATCTATCTAGCTCATAAAGAAGTCTTTCCCTTTCAAATTTCAGTTTCCCCAAAATATCAATCACATTCATTGGCTACACTGTTAAAAAATACAGGGTCTTTGCTTTAAAAAACTGAGGAAACTCTCTATTGCCTCTGGGTCAAATACAAAGTTATATGTTTGATATTTAAAACCTTTCATGCTCAAGCTCAAACCTACCTCTCTGGGCTTATTATACATTACTACCCTTCATTCACTTTATATTCCAGTCAAAATAGCTTCTTGCTCATTCTTTCATACAACATTGCTCACAAATGATGTTCCATCTCTCTTCTTGGAACCTTTTCATAGAGTATTCTCTCATACCTAGAATGTACTCTCTCTCTCTTCATATTCACATCCACATCTACATCCACATCCACAAAGTGCTATTTCCTGATTTCTTGATCTCTCTAGTTTGAGCTCACACACACACACACACACACACACACACACACACACACACTTTGTATTTACTGTGTATTTACATGTCATGCATATGTATATATGGAATAAACATGTAGAATAAATACATGAAATAAGCAAATAAAATATATAAAACCAATGTAATTGAGTTAAATACTATGTGCGTGGCCCACAGGAGGAGCTATATAAATCCTTCTACCCTTCCCTTCTCTTCCTTCCTCCAACTTGGGGCATTAGGAAAGGGATCATATAGAAGTTGGTATTTGAGCTATGTCTTAAAGGAAGTTAAAGATTCTATGAGGCAAGAGATGAGGAAGGCACGCATTTCACATATGAGGGATGGCAAGTATAAAGGGAGACTGAGTAGCATGCATGAGGACTAGAAAGAAGTCCAGTTTGACTAGACCATAGGGTGCAGGACATCTTGGGCAAGACACTTAACTTCCCTAGGACTGTTTTCTCCTCTTAGCTCATAATTCACATCATTCCCCTTAACTATGGTTGTTCTCCATGGTTCTATCTTATTAACCTCATCAGCTTCCAAGGATTTAGCCATCATTTTTATGCAGAAATCTCATAGATCTATATATCTGTCTGCAGTCCTTTCCTCCAGTCCTGAATCACTAAATGCCTATTGGACATATCAAACTGGATATCTCAGAAATATCTTAAACTCAACCTCACTAAAATTGTACTCATTATCTCTCTCCCAAACCCTCCCCCTCTCCCAAATATCCCTATTTCTGTCAAGGGTACCATTATGCTTTCAGTGTCTCAGGTTATAATTTTAGCATTAGCCTAGATTCCTCAGTCTTCTTCACAACACAAAGCAAATAAGTTGTCAGATCTTTCATTTCTACCTTCATGACTTTCGCAAGTGACCCCTTCTGTCCACTTATATGGTTACCATCTCAGTTCAGGCCTAACCACCTCTTACCTAGTTTATTGCAAAGCCCTCCTAATACATTTCCTTGCCTCGTGTTTCTCTACATTCTCATCCATTCTACATACTACTGCCAAATTAATTTTTCTAAAACACAGATCTATTTATGTGACCCCTCCACTCAGTCATTTCCAGTGGCTTACTATTGCCTTTAGCATCAAATATAAATTCATCTATTTAGCTTTTACAGCTTTATAGAACCTGGCCCCAACATATCATTCTAGCCTCGTTGGACTTTACCACCACTACCCCCTACCCTGCACTCTGTAATCCAGCCAAACTATCCTTAATATTCCTCACACACAACACTTCTCTTCTTATCTGTGTGACTTTTTACCAGTCATGCCCCAGGCCTAAAATTCAAACATTACTTACCTCTATCTCAGAGTCCCTCTCTTCCTTTAATGCTGGAAGGATGTTACATCATCTGACAAGGAAATGTATTTGATAATCAATATTTTCTTTTTCCTATCTGTACAAAATCATTTTAAATATAAATAATTAGAATCAAATATCATAATTTTACTTTGACATAAAATTTTTCATCTTACCTTTGATTGACACAGCCTAGTCTTTCAAGGTTTTATTAAATTCTAGTTCTTTTAGGTAAGACCAAGCACTGTCCTCTACATTAGAGATGTCAACTTCTTGGCCCAAAAATTCCCCAGTGTGACCTGAACCAGATTAAAATGTAATTGGTAAATGTATAAGATAAGAAATAAAAATATAATACAACACAGATAATGTCAATTTGAGGTTTTCTAATGAAATATGATGCCCACACAGATCCATTTCTTTTTGAGTTTGATACCACTGCTCTACCACATAAAGCCTTTCCTGATTCCCTTTCAAATGCTAATACCTTCCCTTCCAGACTACCTTGTATGTAGTCTGTCTGTTTAAAATGTTTTTTTTTAAATCCTCAGTCAGTAATAGACTTGTGTCTATGAGGATGATTTTTTAATGGCATAAGTTTATAGTAATTCTGTGCTTATTATATATTGGGAATTTATATTTGGAATGTATATATACATTATTTAATTGAAAGTATAGTTATGAAGTGACCTGTACTTGTGCCTGCAGTTGGAGACCAAAATCTTTCTAGCAATGGGCTCAACATTTGAGACCTTTATTCTGTGCTGGGGAAGGTAATTGTCTTATGTTCTGTCCCACTCCCTTATGCCATTAACAAAAGGACACAAGGAAATGCAAAGACAGAGTCAATTACGTGTATTTATGAGAAATAAAATTAGATCTCCCATCAAATGCAATCTTTAACAAAATCTTTTTAAAAGATATAATTATAATGGGTGCCAATCAGACCAGCTGAAGTGAGATAGGGGGTGGATACAGGACCACTATTTCCTTCTGTCTGTAGGCACACCAGCTACTGAGACCAGTGCCTATGAGGGGGGAAAAAAGCAATCATATGCTTCCATGCTTAGAGATCACTTCTAAATATATTTCCCTTTCTGTTTAGAGGTAACTGCTCATGATCTCTGGTAGGATAGAAGCTAGGGTTCCTATTTCTGGGGTGGAGAGTTCCCTTACACACACACACACACACACACACACACACACACACACTCACACAACTCCCTTTTCTTCTCTCCGTCAAAAATCCTCAAAACTAGCTGTCCAAGAGAACCTCACCTTCCAGTCTCACATTCTAGTGAGCTTCCCTCAACCTTCTTCCCAAGCTGTAAAGAACCCTATCATGCTGCAAGGATGTATGTGTTTATACATGTGTGTACACACATACATATATATGTATATAAACACAAACATATATGCCTCATATTTGTGACATGTATATTTTTGTATGGACTTATCTCCTGTCTTAGAATGTAAGCCCATTGAGAGTAAATATTTTTTCCTTTTTTCCCCCTTATATCCTCAGTATCTAGCAGTGACCAGCACACAGTAGGCACTTTATAAATACTTATTAAGTAAAAGATGACCTTTTAGGTCCTTTCTAGCTATAGAGCTATATTTCTCTGATTCTTGACAGGGAGCAGATTTAGACAGACAATATCAACCATTAATTATTTTCATCAGTACATAAAACATGAATGGGATGAGGGAACACAGGAGGGAGGGAGGAACTTGAATGACTTCACAAAAATGCTTAATAAATATTGCCTGACTTCCTATCTCCTTGACTCACTGACTGACTGACTGATTTTTTTGGTTTCAAGCTCCTTGGAAAGTCCTGTTAAGAAATGCTATTAAACTTGGAAAGAAAACAAGAAGTTTAAGCTGAACAGAGGACCTTGCCCACTCCCACCCACCACCCCTAGTAAACCAAGGATAAGAGAGATTCATTGGGGAAAACACAGCATTTAGAGACATAAAGTACAGACCAGGTAGAGAAGAGCAAGTTGATAGATGATGAATAAAAGTAAAATACAGGAATGAATGTAATTTCAGTGGAACAGGAAATTTTATGGGGAGTTATTGCCCAGAACCAAAGATTCAGAAGCAGTAAGGGAAAAGAAATCACACACCCCAATAAACCTGCAGGAGAGCAGTTTATTATTTTAAGGAGTTTGAGTTAAAGAACAACATCTTCAGTGGCTGGTGGGATGAATGTTCCCTCCCAGTCTAGATTGCCTCAACAAGGCCATAAGTTGACACCACTGCCTTACGAGCACTGAGGGCAAAGCCTTTGTCTTCATTATGACGATGCAGCCCCTCACCATGCCTGTTACAGGGCTGTTCATAGAGTGGGCATGAATAAATGTCCCAGACTGATAGATTGACAGACTAGTTGATACCTCACTGGAAGACTGACTCCCTACCTGCTGGCCTATCTCATTCACTTTAATAAATATTAATTAAGCACCTGCATTATGCAAGGCACTGTGCTAAGCACTGAAAATACAAAGATAACAAGTAATGTAGGCTCTGTTCCCAAGAAGAAATATAGGCTAATAGGTAATATAGTGAATAGAGTGTTAGACTGAAAGTCAGGAAGGTCTGAGTTCAAATACTGCCTCAGACACTGCTGTGACTGAGTATATCACCTAACCTCTCTATGTCTCTGTATTCTCATCTGTGAAATGGGGATAACACATGTAAGGCATTTTTTCAAATTTTAAAGCTGTATGTAAATGATATGTTATTATTATTAATATTATTATTATTATTAGGGAGGATTAGACTTATACATACATAATTATACTACCAATTAAAATATTATGTGGCAATCTACTCAATCCCTGGTTTCCTTATCTGTAAAATTAGGGGGATGGCTAAAGTTCTTCTAAACTTATGATCTCATTATATTTTTCTGGACTAGACCTATGATTTCAGAAGTACAGGGAACTTCCAGTGAGGAAACTCCCTCTCTCAATGCAAATCAATAAATGATTTCAAATTCTGGTCTTAGAGATTTGCCTGGGACAATGAGAGGTATAGGACTTGCCTAAAGGAATAGAGCTAATGAGCTGGGATTCGAAGCTAAGGCCTTCTTGACTACAAATCCAACACTCTTTTCACTATATCCTGCTGCCTCTGAAATGTAAAGATCCAAAGTGTTGTGACAGACTTGAGGAAGGAAAATTCCATCTTGCCTCTGTTGCTTGCAACCTATTTGACTTTGAGCAAGTCATTTCTCTTCTCTCATCCTAAAATAAGGCAGACTCGATGGTCTCAGAAGTCCCTTACAGGAGATTTGTCCATACACAGACAGCAGGCCAGGACCACATTAAATTGTAATTGAGAAATATCTAAGAAAATAAATAAAAATACGGTAAGACATAAACAATATTACACTTTGAAACTAAGTCACTCTGCAGTAAGCAGGGATCCTTATGCACAAATTAATGACTCCAGATTGTATTTGAGTTTGACACTACTGCCTTACAGCACTATGATCCTCTGAAATCACCTCCAGCAAGTGGTATCACAGAAGGTTTCATAGCCAAGGTAGCAGCAAGTTAGATTGAAAAGAAGGAAGACATTTCAACAGCTATCTCATTTCCCACCCAACTGCCCTCCTTCAGACTTCTTCATCTGCCTCCCATCTCATCATCATTTAAGATCACTTCAGCCTTGGTACTCATATGTCATCAATATCCTCAGGAGTAGAAAATTCCTCCCAAAACCTCCATTTAAGGAGGACACCTGGAAAGCCATCTCTTCGTTTCCCACCCAGCTGTAGTGCTTTGGTCTTTTTCATCACGGCCCTCATTTAAGTACCCTTCCCTTCTCTCCTCCCCCCTTTCAGTTTCCTTTTGTGTGTTGCTCCCCTGCCCCCCCCCTTAGACCATAACGTCCTTGAGGGCAAGGGCTGTCTTTCTTTATAGTAAGTATCTGTATCCCTGGCACGTTAGCATAGCACCTAGTACAAATGCTTATTGATAGACTAACTCTGTTGAGATGATGGTTGAGAGGTGGAATGATTGAGTCCATTCTTGGCATAGGGAAGAGTATGAGCAAAGGCACAGACATGAGAGAGAAGGAAAAGGTAAAGAGGAAAGGTAAATTGTCTCTTTTGGCTGCAGTGTTGAGTAGCTAAAGGGAAACCAGGTGAGCTAAGTCTCAAGGAGCAGTGTGTGATCAGCTTATGAGGGTAGAGAGGGTCATTAAATGCCAGGCTTTATGTAGTAGGTGATGGGAAATCACTGAAGGTCTTACAGCAGAATAGTACGATCACACTATAAAAATAAAACAAAAATACAGGGGGGAAGAAATTTCAAAATATAAGTTGTGAGCCGTCCTGCTTATCTACTGAGAAACATTCTCTTTCAGGGCACAGCAGGAGGAAGAACCAGCAGAGTTAAAAGAAGGGCAGTGAGGTCTTAAATAGAAATAGGAGCCCATAACCCATACAGTAAGATCCCCAAGGGATGCATATTGACTCCATTAATATGTAATATTATCTATGTCAAGGTACCTATGTCATGGGACAGCAAGGTGGCGCAGCAGACAGAGGGCCGGGCCTGGTGTCAGGAAGACCTGAGTTGGAGAAGGCCTAGCTCTGGCCTCAGACACTTAGTAGACACAAGAGCCTGGGCTGTTATTTATCCTCTGTCTGCCTCAGTTTCCTCATCAATAAAAAGGAGATAATACTAGCAAGGTTGTTGCAAGGGTCGAATGAGATAATATTTGTGAACCACTTACTCAGCACAGTGCCTGGCACACATAATTAGTTCAAAGATGTTAACTAGGGGGCAGCTACGTGGTGCAGTGAATAGAGCACAGGCCCTGGAGTCAGGAGGACCTGAGTTCAAATCTAACCTCAGACACTTAGCACATACTAGCCCTGTGACCTTGGGCAAGTCACTTAACCCCAATTGCCCTGCCCTACCTACTGCCTCCAAAAAGCAAAATAAAATTTAAAAAAATAAAACAAAAATGTTAACTATTATTATTATGTTTTATTGTATTTTTCTTTATTTTGTTAAATATTTCCCAAATACATTTTAATCTGGTTCGGTCCAAACTCTGGAGTGTTGGGAGGCACACACGGCCCACCATGTGTCTGACCCCTCTGTTCTTCATACAGGGTATCAGGAAGCAAATGCTGGCTGATAGCTGCCAGGTGAGGAAGAAAGGTCAAGGAGGGTGACGGATGGAAAATGACCAATGAAACTGGTGATGGTCTCATAGGATGGTCATTAATGACCTGCGAAAGACACAGTGGTGAGAGAAACCAAATTCTCACAAGTTCTGGCATGAAAAGGCAATGAGGAAGTCAGGGTAGCAAGCGTAGAAATGTGATAGCAAAGGAGGGCAGAGGGATCAGTGGAATATGCCATTCTATATAAAATATACTGTCTATTTGGTCAGACCTGAGTATATATGTATGTGTGTAAATATGTATACATATACATACGTGTGTGTATATATAGGTATATATAAAATAGGCATTCTGTTTCATTATTTTATAATGAAGAAACTGTATCTGAGGATCAGAAAGGTTGAGCCACTTACCTGTAGTCACACAGCCAATGAGTATCTGAGGTAGGTTTGGACTCCAATTCCCCTTTCACCAAGTCCAGAACTCTATCCACTACATCATTATGCCTCTCTTCATTCCTTTCCATCATTCCAATGTTGCTCACACTTGAAAGAGAGAGGAACCATCCTCATTGTTCTTTGAATATCTGAGGCCAGAGTAGCGATAACTGGTTAATCATTACACGCCTCCTGGGATAGAATATAACAGTATTTGACCAGCATCCCAGGAGGGATTGAAAAGCCTAAGGGGAAAAAAAATCATAGGCAGGGTCCCTGGGAGGCCATAGTTTGAAATGATGTAACCTGGCCCACGGCTTTCTGATATATGACCTAGGTAAGAAGCATTACCACTGTAATGCACAAATCTTTTCATTGATTTGTATCTATGGGGGATTGCCTGTGTGACCTGAGGAAGGCTGGAGAACCAAGTGTCACATATGCAGACCACACTCACACACACACACACACACACACACACACTCACACTCACACACACACACGCACACACACTCACACACACTCACACACACACGCACACACACTCACTCACACTCACACACACACACACACACACACACACACTTTTTATTTTAACTACATGTCCTCGTCATGCGTACTTCTAGAAGCCTGACCCTGCTCAGTGTCTCCAAACTGATGAATAGCATAACACATCACCACTACAGTGGCATTCTGATTATGAGTTGCTGTGATCGATGGCTTATTCACATCACTCCCATTATGAGCTCCTGGCAATCCATCGTGGGAAAGACAGGTGGACAATGAAGAAATGTTATACATCAAGCCCAGAATGCCCACTGCTGGGACTGGGTGAACATGCGTAACCCAACAGAGTTGAGCTGGCCACAGAGCCATGAGTTTTGAGAAGTGAAGGAAGCTTAGACATCGTTTAATACAACTTCTTCATTCTACAAATGAGGAAACTAAGGCCCAGAGAACTGAAGTCCCATAGTCCACAGAGTATAAACACTCCGGATTTCTATGCCTGTGAAAGGTTTAGAACTATCCCTGTTATCAGGGTTGGCAGTTTCCGACACGGTGCCACTTCAGAATGTAACTTCAGGAAGTCCCCCATTCCAAATATACATATCCTCAACTTTGGGGCTGCCATCACCTTCTAAATTTGCCAATAAGTCAATATTTACCAGGTACTTAATGAGTACAAGGCACTATGCGGTGAGAAATTATATAAGACACAGCACCTACTCTTAAAAGGATCCCACTTCTAAGCACAAAAATTTATTAAAATAAAAATGAAATATGCAGTATAAAACAAAAGAATTATAAATGGCCTGCACAACCAAGACAATGTTACTTTATAGTATGAAAATATGAAAATGTCTCAATATACCTAAATCAAGTCAATTCTTTTGGATTGTATGGCAGTGGGTAGGCTGTGGAAATGGCCTGCACTGAGGTAGCTGGTTGTCCTATCAGCACTTGGGTTTAGCTCAGCCTCTCAAACTCCTCAGGGAGGGTGTTTAGGGTTTGTCTGAGGGAGTTTCATTTACTTCCCTCCATAGCTGGAGCTCGAGGTAGGGGTGCAGGAGGAGAGAAAGGAAAACTCCCAAAGAACCTTCTGGCCAGGCTGGATTATTTTAGGACACCCTAGGCTTCCTGCTGCCCCTCCCCAAGCCCTGTGAGTGCTGTGCCCAAACAAAAAAGGCAAAAGCCCTACAGCAACAGCAGGAGTGGCCAGTCAATGGCATGCTCTTCCTCCAAGGTGCCTCTTTCCCTCCCACCCCCAAATGCCAGGGAATGGAACCAAGTATACAGTGGAGACCTCATAGTAATAACAGCTAGCATTAACATGGGCACTTTAAGGTTGGCGTATGTTATCTCTTGTAACAACAGATAATCTGTTGTTATCTCCAACAGCCTGGACTTAGACATTATTATCTCCATCCTATCAGTAAGGAAACTGAGGATGAAAAGCTAAGTGTGAGAGGCAGAATTCAAATTTGGTCTTCCTGTTTCCAAGTCCTGTAGGCTCTATACTGGCCCACTTAGACTAGATAGCTCAAGCACTACCTTGGAAATTCAAAAATTGTACATTTGGAATTGGAAACATTTTTTTTTTCTTCCTCTAATGCTTAGGCAGTATGGGGCTAGAAGCAGTAGGTAAAATCTACAAGGAGGCAGCTAGGTGCCACAGCAGATAGAGTGCTGGGCCTGGAGTCAGAAAGACCTGAGTTCAAATCCCATCTCAGATTCTTACTTAGGGACATAATCCCTATGCAAGTTAGGCACAGGATTTACTCTTTAACTGTCTGGAGTTGGAGTCTGCCCCTCTGCATAGAAATATAGTACAAATAGATGATCAGGTGAAATCTAATAGCAATCCAAATTTAGACAAGTCATTTTGGGGGTGTACATTTAAGTCACAATGCTTCTTAGTGAAAGGTAAATGCTGTAAGATAATTATTCTAAATCTTCAATAAATCAGTAGACTTCAGATGGGCCAGTGAATTTTGGGTTACATTTCTAATCAAATTTTTTAATATAGATGAGGTTCCTGTAAAGAATATTCACCCAGGGTCCATATACCATAGGGGTAGCATTGGCAGGGACCATCCCGTTTTTTTCTCTTTGTAGCCCCAATACTTGGCACAGTGTCTTGCACACAGTTAAGTGTTTAATAAATGCTTGTTAATCATGGGAGTGTTGGTAGTGAGTGGATACCACTTAGTATGTATGCAACTAGGTAGTATAGTAGATAGAGTGCTAAAACTGGAATCAAGAAGACTTGAGTTCAAATTTAACCTCAGATGCTTATTATTGTGTGACTTTGGGTTAGTCACTTTACCTCTACCTGCTTCCATTCCCCCATCTATAAAATGAGAACAAATATTAGCACTTACCTCACAGAATTGTTGTGAAGATAAGATTATGTAAAGCTCTTTGCCATCCTTAAAGAGTTATCTGAAAGTTATTATTATATTATCTATTATTGTGTTTAAGTTAATTTAAGGTTTTCTGCAGGATTACTTATATCCAGCTGTTTGGGAAAATAGCTCTCCATCTCACAGGGCTTTTTCACACAAGCCCTTTTATTCACTGAAAGTTCTAGGTCTTTAGATCTAGAGAAAGAGATGAGCAACAATGAGGAGACCTGGAAGGATAAATGCCAGAGGATACATAGGGCCAGGATATTTCTTAGTCCATAGGAGTATTTGACCAGTCAATTTCCCCAATTCTCCTAAGATACTAATTAATAAACATTTTACTGTATGAGCTTGAATTGTTAGCAGTTTCATATGTTATATCAATTAGATTTCAAACCTCTTGATGAATCACCAGTTCAGCACTCAGAAGGAATTTGGAAGCTATCTGTTCCAACCTCTTCATTTTAGAGGTGTTAAAAAAACTGAGACCTGGAGAAGTTGTGACTTGCCCAAGGTCACACAGGCTAACAATGAACCGAGCCATGATTTGAACATGGGTCTTCTATCTCCCAATCCAATGCTTCTTCCACTGTAATACATGCCTCCAAAGGAGGGCCATATCATCTACATCGTTATTGGGTGGTGAAACTCATGATGTATTAAGGCAAAATCCATGTATATTTGTATGTATCAGGACCTGATTTTTATTCCTAAGTCCAACCAAATGAAAAGATAACTTGGTCCAGAAGTGGCATAGATTAAAAAAAAAACTCACAACTCTAAAAGGATCTATAAAGTCAATGGGGGCATAATGGAAGGAACTCTAGAGTTGGAGTCACAAGAGCTGGGGTATGTTCCAGGCTCTGTCACTAACCGTTAGTAAGACATAACCAAACCACTCTGGCACATACACTGCCCATATTCTCTCACCAGTTCTACTACAGAGAGGAATTTCCTGAGGACTTTTGTTCTACTTTCTCCACCAGTTCTGTTAAAGGCACTCCTTTCTTTAAAACTCTATGTTCAAATTCATTCACCATGCCCCTTAAATGCCAATTCTCTTTACTTGTATGAAAGTAAATTTCTACATCAGGCAATAGAACCTTTAGCAGGATGAAGCACATTGAATATTTAATTGAACTATTTAATGAAAAAGAAAAAGCTAGATGGTATGGTAGATGACTGAAGCTGAAGTCAGGAAGACCTGAGTGTGAATCCTGACTCAGATACTTACTAGCTATGTGAGCATAAGCATGTCATTTAACTTCTTAATTTCAGGTTCCTCATGTATAAAATGGAGGACATAACAACACAAACCTCACAGAGCTGCTGCAAGGAGCAAAAGATTAATTCTTTGCTAAACTTAGTTATCATCGTCAATGAGTTAGCCGTGATGGCGGCAGTGGTGGAAACCAATTAGAATATAGGCATGTAGGTGGTGCAATACCAAACATCCAGAATTTGGACAGAATTTCTAGCTCAGTAACAAATATACAAATCCATCAAAATGTGATTTCTATAAACTGAAACTATAATCGCTAACAGTAGCCCTGAAGATTCAAGACTTGTGAGCATTCCTGAAAGGGGATGGAAATGAACTTCCAATTAATACCTATTATGGGTCTAGTAGGACTTTCTGCAAAACCATCAGAGAAGAAAAGAAGAGTCTTGCTGTTCTTTGTCCATCTGCCTCCAAAAAGGGAGCCGAGGGAATGGATAAGGAAAAAAAGCATAAAATAATTCTCAGGAAATCAATTTCTTCTTTCCTTTCTCACTTAGGATCATTTATTTAGAGCCAGAAGGGAACTTATTTAACTATCATATCCTTTTTAAAGAGGAGGAAGTCAAGACCCAGAAAGTTGCCTTAGTGACCTGCCTAAAGTCACACAGGTAGTCACACAGGATTCTAAATCCATCAATTTTTCCACTAATACCATAGGTTATATGCAATCGTTGTTCGACAAAAACCCATGCCTTCTCTTCAATAAGGCTTGGCAGCAATATCATACCTTCTCTAGTCTAAAATTTAAGACAGGTTTTAGGTTTAGTAAAGGTTAATTAGTCAGTCCCCTTCACCCTCCTTTTTTTTTTAAAGAGAAAAATCAGTTTTGAATTAAAGAGGCCTAACCTCTAAATAAAGAAGCTAACAATGGAAAGTAGCTTCCTTAATCCAAACAACTGATTTACTTCAACCTACTTTTCTAAGATCTACTGTTCTATCTGGAGTTCAGTGATGAAAGGATATATTATAATGCTGCCTCTAGCCCCTACTCTCAATAGCTTGAAAGTAACTCAGTTCCATTCACAATTATGACATTGCCAAGGGTCGATAAGTTGCATTTACAATAAAATGAATTAGATAGTAAATAATATATTTAGCTCAAACATTATGATTCTTAGATTCCAGTCAAGCAATCTCTAAATAAATACCAAATAGATGATGCCCATCTTTCTTCCAATCATATATTCTCCTGAACATTTCAGACCTATCAATTATCTTCATGGAATCTCTTCTCCCTGTTTCCTACTATCTCATTTCTAGGATTCACTCACTTGTTTACTTGGCTTAGTTACATTTGATGGAAGTAGATAAATGTATATCTACACCACTCACATTATGTGTTCTAAATCATTAATGTAATTAGTGAAAAGGAAGCTTAAGGCTCCTTAAGGCAGTTAAGGAGTACGAATGAGCTTCTAATGTGAATGAGTTCAGATTTTGAACAGTGGCTTTGTTTCCTTGTCCTTCTGAGTATGCCAGGCTAGATGTCATCAAACTTTATGGGTGCTTAATCAATTTTATTAGCCATGGAATTTGATTGATCTTGTTAGACCTGACAAGAAATCAATTGTTAAAAAATATACGTACTTTCCCGGAATAGGTTTGGCACCTTGGAGAAAAAGAACAATCTAACAAACATAGGAGAAGTGCCAAAGAACAGCCTATTTACAATAACAAAAAACTCACACAGCCATAGGAAAAGGTAGAAATCTAGCCATAAAAATGAATTGGTAAGAGATGAGGCAGTGGTAGTAGGAGAGAGGGCAAGGGTTAGAAACAAAAGGAACAGCTTATAAAATTCCAGTGTCACATCTAAGCTATGATTACAGGTCAGAGAAAAATGTCAGCATAAAATTAATGGGGATGTACAGTATTTAAAAGCAACCCAAATGACTTCTTTCGCATCATCAAAAGAGTCAGGCAATAAGGTAAAAATCCTGATGATTGATATTTATATAAACTTTTACATACATCATCTCATAGGATTCAATAACTCCCTGAAATGTGTACTACAAGCGTTATTATCCCTATTTTACAGATAAGAATACTAAGGCTTACTTTGACATCCTTTCCTCACACTCTTTTCTCAAGTCTTTGAAATCTGTCTTCTGGCCAAATTGTTCGACTGAAACTTTTTTCTACAAAGTTGCCAGTGATTTCATAATCATCAAATCTAATAGTCTTTTCTTGATCATAATTCCTTCTTGACTTCTCTGTAGCATTTGACCCCACTGACCCTGTCTCTTCCTGGACACTCTTTCCTCAATAAGTTTTCATGACATTGCCCTCTCTTGGTTCTTTTCCTACATTCCTGATGACTCTTTCCCAGCCTCCTTTGAAGTATCCAGGCTATGCCCATTGACCAGGTGTGTCCCCCCCTAAGGCTGTGTCTTGGGCCCTATTCTCTTCTCTCTTGGTAAACACATCAGCTCACATTAGTTCAGTTATCATCTCTATGCTGATGACTCTGACATCTATACATTTATCCCTTGTCTCTCTCCTTCTCTCCCTATGCATATAGAGGATATAGATATATGTACAGACTCTATAAGATGTCCATTTAATTGAATATCATAATTTGAGCAACAGACATTCTTCTTTCACTTGTTTTATTCCTTTATGGATAATTAGGACAAACTCTCTGAAGCAGTTACAGATGTCTTCCAGTAGTCTCTGCAAAGGTTTACAAACAGGAACACCTAGAGAACATTACCATCAGAGGGAATCCTCCTTCAGCTTAGTCTATGAACTGAATCTCCCTCTCAATGAACAATGCCTTTGGTGAGTATATCTTGATATAAATATAGATGTATCTGGGATAGACTGTCCAAATGGACAATGAATTGGACCCAAAAGTAAAGAGGAGGGAAGGGGGTTGGATTGCCTTCAGGAAACTAAAGTTCCTTTAATGATCCCAAACTTCCCCTGGAAATAAAGGTCCAACTATTGATACCAATATTCTACTAATGTCTAGGTCTAACTCTGAGGAATTTAAAATGAGAATCACATGGAGAGTACTGGAGAGGTACATGGTAGGGATGAGCAGGAAGAACATATAATAAGTGTGCAACCTTGAAGATGTGGAGAAAAGAATGTCATCTAGGAAATATATGAATGCAATAGACACATTGGTCACATATTGAGAGAAGATCTAATAAATGGACAACCCTAGTGCTCCATTCATATCCTCAAAATGTCAAAAGGAAACAAGGAAGCAGCCCCAAAAAGCCATTATATGGGTCATGGCAAAATTATAGGAGGGCATAGGCAAGGGCCACAGAGGATGAGTAAACATAGGGAAGATGGGATCTTAATGCCTAGAAGAAAAATCCAAACAACTGAGCTCATAGGTCTTTTTTTAGTATCTGAGCTTGCTGCACTACCTACAGTATAAGCACTCTGGCAACTCTAAGGTGCTCTATAAATATGTTGACCAAGTGATGGAGTTACTGTTATTATTGTTTAGAGGGTTAAAATCCTTCACTGAAATGAGCCTTCCCCTACCTGATTGGACGTGACCCCACTGGTAGATGGGGGTAATATCATGGGGGAGAAATAGACTGATAGGAGCAGAAAGGTGACGTAGCACGTGCCCAACAGAGCAGAAAGATTCAGGCAAGTGTGGGATCATAGCAAACAGGACACCTTTCTCATATGACACACATATGAAAGCCAACTCAGACCTAGAGATTAAGACCATGATAAATGAGAAAGCTTTGGGGGCCAAGCACGCTCAAAGCTTTCAGCAAGATACATTCTATTTAATTAGCAAAGTGTGACAAAATGCCTGTTCAAATTCCTGGATTTGACAGGAAGGAGGGGGAGGCACTCTGCAGCAGCACAATAAAACGGATGTGATAATGATTGAGATGCCTGCTGATGAAAGAGTCCATAGATTATAATGCCAACTCATCTTCCTTCAAACCAAAACAAACACATACATAAAATAAATAAATAAATAAATAAATGGCCATATTCTTGAACCTGACATTTTGACTTTAGACCTTCTAGCAGACAGATGAACCAGATGCACTTTCCAGGGATAGCACAGAGTAATATATCCCGCTCCTCATCTAGATTTCAAATACAAAAGAGCATGGGATTTAAAGGTAAAGTAGATTAGTCCTTGGCACACCACTCATCATCTCTGCATCTCAGTTTTCTCATCTGCAAATTGATTACAATAGACTAGATATCTGTTTAGGTCTTTACCATCTCTACATCGATGACAGCAATGTAATTCTTAAATACTATCCTTAGAACTTGGTATATAAGGAGTAAGGAGATCTCATTATTGGGGAACCTGATTCTAACTAAAAGACAAAGCTATGGCATGACGTTCCTCCTACCGGTCGGACCACTCCCTTCCAGTCTCTTTCTAATTCATCAAATATATCACATCCCCCAAGAATAAAAGAACCCAAAAGTTCTATCCTATTAATGTCTCAATATCTATACCCTCATCTTTACCCCACTATCCTGAACACTAATTTCTTCTCTCATTCAGTGGTCCTATCAGTTATCATGGGCTCAATTATTATCTCTGCCAGTTATTGCCAGATCTATATATGCAGCATTAGTCTTCATCTATAACTATTTACTGAGTATTTGAAGCTGGATATCCATCCCCAAGTCATCTCAAACTCAACATATACAAAACAGAATTCATTATTTTACAAGCAAAAAAATATTCACACCTCTTCCAAAATTGGTTATTTCTACCAATAGTATCTCTATTCTTCCTTTCACATAAGTTTGCAAATTCGGCATTACCACCTGCTCCTCACTCCCATTCACCGCACATATCTAATCAATTGCCACATCTTACTACTTCTACCTGAATGATATATTCTGTATCTATCTCCTCTCCCCATTCACAGAGCCACCACCTTAGTTCAAGACCTCATCACCTCTCACCTAAACTATTGCAACAGCTTCTTAATTGGTTTCCCTACTTCAAATCTCTCTCTACTCCAATCCATCTTTCATAAACCTACAGTGACATTCCTAAAGTACAAGTCTGACTATATGCATTCTAATAGTTCCCTGTTTCCTTTAGGATCAAATGTAAATTCTGTTTGGCTTTTAAAACTCTTCAAAACCTAGCCCCAATCTACCTCTCTACTATTGTTATAAATTATATCCCTTCCTACATTTTGCAATTCAATCAAATTGACGTTGTTGTTAGTCCTACATGACACACTATCTCTGTCTCCATACTTTTGCAATGGCTATCCACCTTGCATGGAAGGTAACCCCTCTTCATTTCTGCCACTTAAAATCCCTGGTTATCTTCAAAATTTAGTTTATGTATCACCTCCTAAAAGAAATCTTCTTTAATCCTTCTGGCTGTTAATGCCCCTACCTTTCAAATTGCCTTCTATTTATTTTACATATATTTTGCATATATTTACACATATATACATTGTCTCCTAAGTAAAATGTAAGCTCCTTGGGGGCAGGGAGGGTTGCATTTTTGTTATTGTATCTCCCACCATCTGCTCTCCACAAGATTGCAAGGTATTGGGACATCTCTAAGGGATGCAGACACCTCCCATTCACACTGTCCCTCAATACTGTTTTTATCCAGATGAAATCATGTTAGAATTACCATCAAGAACAGCATTTAAAGGGGCAGCTAGGTGGTTCAGTCAATAGAGTACCAGCCCTGAGTTCAAATCTGGCATCAGACACTTAACACTTACTAGCTGTGTGACCTTGGGCAAGTCACTTAACCCCATTACCCTGCCTTCCCCTCCCTAAAAAAAGAAAAAAAATTTTTTTAAACAGCCGTTAAAAGAAAAAAGTCATGAAAGGGCAATCTGAAGGACTTTCTACATGGAAAGAGAAAAGATAAGCCCATTCATGTTACCCTAGCTAATGTGAAAGTTGAATGTTTATATACAAGCCTCACCACTTTTTAGCTGATGGAGCTGATGGAATCATCTCTTTCTCTGCATGCTGTCTTCCCATCCCTGCCAACAAGCAAGCCCTAGGGCCATTCCCAATTTCCCATACTCTAGGGACAGCTCTGCACAGGCTGCTAGACAATGTGTATGTTTGATCAGAATTGTTGATTGCGACTATGGCAACAGTTTTCACCCACAGTGCTGGACCCCCAAAAAGCTGCAGGAGCATATCTTTATCCCTTCATCTTCAAAGCTCTAAATCAGCTGGAATGGCCAACATGACAAACTTGAGTTTCTCTCTGCCTGTTTCAATGATACTGATTTGCCTTTAACATACTGCACAGTATATTTCATTTTTCAGGTGATATATCCTGCCCCAACAATATTTTTCACAAAATGGCAATGTATTTCAGTCAGGGGGTGGTAAATGATTTAGTATATTAGTGCTCGGATCTAAATCAGTTTCGATGTGTCTCTGTGAGGAGGTGATATGTCAGATTCAATAGGTCCTATATCTGGTTCAGTGGTTGATGTATTTGAGCCAGGTTGATGAATCTAGTTTAACAGGTGATCTATTTCTATTTCCAGTGAGTAATTATGTTTTAATGGGTGATATATCCTTTTCTGGATGAGGTGTATTAAATCCCGGATAACTGTGTATTTATTTCCCTGCATTATGTATGCACTTGGCCATTAATATACATTTCGACATTTAATGCACCCACTTTAACATGCTATATATATATCTCCAGCTCTTTCTGAAGTTTGCGACTGAATGGCACCTCATAAAATGCCACTTCATTAGGAATCAACAGGAAGAACCCAACCAGAACAATTTTTATTGATAAAGGTTGAACAGAGAAATATCAAGTTCACTTATCACTTCTTACATGGGAGAGAGACAATGAAATCTTCATTGGAAAATTCTGTATGTCAGGAGGGCATTTAATCTTGTCAGTGATAACAGCAGCGAGGAAATATATGGTCTGATGTGAATCATCACTATAGGAGGTCGTCCTCACCAAATATGCTGTGCCAGCAGTTTCTACAGCAGCTTCATTGACTTTATGTCAGAATAGATTGGAAGGTTTCATTCCACTGGGGGCTTCTTTTGGCCAGTCAAGTTGTACTTCCCTGCCCCTTTCTGAGCTCACTACTGGGGAAATGAGCCTCAGAGCAGTTTGTCCCACCTCCAAAATGTCAGTGAGGGACTGTCAGTCACAAAATTTCCAGTGGCAGGGAGGAGCGATTTGCCAGGAAGTTCCCAGAGCAAGTCATGGACCATTTCACAACTAATTAAGTGTCCTTTGAATATAGATCTAATGGAGGGGAGAAGATCTAGCTCCTACACAGATTCTATCACTTTGCTAAGATGGTGTCATCCATATTGAATGCTAAGGGAGATGATTCCAGGAGAATCTTTAGGACCAGAACATCCATGCATATTCTGTAACTAGTTCCAGTTCATCTACCATGTAGTTGAGAGGAGCCTTTTCCATTGGCTATGGTGCCAGAAATCTGTGTCTTCAAAGGGACTGAATCAGCACTAACAGTGGCTTTGTTGTCTTCATGTCTGAGAAAGTATAGTCCCTCCTTTGCCAAAGGCTTCTGGTGAGAGAACCATACTGTAAGGGGAAGGGCTACAAATTCTTCCTCTCTGAAGTCATATGGCTTCCAAGTCAATTGTTCTTTTGTCATTCCAGGTACAAATAGAGAACGTACAGAAGTCTTGAATGCAGGGAGTAGAGTTTCCAATCTGGGCTGGGAGCTTGAGCCACGGGGATCCATGAAACCAGGAATCTAAAGCCAGGTGTTACTGCTCTCTCAGCATTGATACCCTAAGGATCATGGGTCTGGGACTACAGCGCAGCAGAAGTCAGCAACAATGTCGCTTTTGGACTTTAATTGAATGGAACCAATGCTATGGAGAAACTGAGCTAAATGTTGAGCCTTATCTCCCAACAATCCAAGGTGGATGTCTCCAGGGTATTGAGGGGAGAAATGTGGTGGGGGTTTTTTTCTTCCTATATTTGTGAAGTAAACATTCCTTTGTAAAAGTCAGTTGATATTAAATGGTTAAATGGAAGTGAGATGTTAAACACTAGGTCCCCCACAGTCTGTGGGGCCTAGAGTCAGTGACTGAGGAAATACCCTTAATACCCTCAGGTGACTAAGAACTTTGAGGGGAAGATGTAATAGTCTTAGCACTGAGAGCAGGGCCAGAATCAACCATGTAGCATAAATGACATTGGCCAGAATGACAGTCACAGATTGAGAGGTAGAAGGAACCTTAGGAGTCAACTCCAACCCCGTCATTTTACAAATGAGGAACTGAGGCCAAGAGAAGTTAAGGAACTGGCCCAGGAGTCCATAGCTGCTAAGTATTTAAGTCTACGTCTAAGATGGTGAAGTCGGGTCTTCACTAGGGTTCACTTTCTGATTTCCTCTACTTCTCAGGCATCTCATTCTGTCCCAGGTCCTTGGGTTGTGAAAAAAGCAAGTTGAAAAAATCATTCATAATAAAATGCCAATGATTACTCAGAATATTTGTATTTTAAAAGAGGATAAGGTAGAAAGATACGACCTTCTAGTGGTAAGATTTTAAGAATTTAGATAAGAGAGATTTTTGTCCCAGATAGAGTGCTACCAAAAGATCCTCACATCCTACCACAAAGACACCTTTAACTCTCAGGACTTCCAGGACTGTCTTACGCTGGAATTAGGATCTGGAGAAACTTCTTTCTCGCCATTCTCTCAAGTTACTCTGCTTACAAGCTCATGCCAGGGTCTTTAATAAATTTAGAGGCAACTGCATGGAATGTTTTCTTTAGAGGAGTCGACCTGGAGACAGGAAACCCTGAATTCAAATCCAGCCTCAGAAACCTCCTAGCTGTGTAATCCCAGGTAAGTCACTCTGCATCTGTTTGTCTCAGTTTCCTCATCTATGAAATGAGGCTAATGATAGCACCTAACTCCCAGGGCTGTTATGAGAATCAAACAAGATATTTATAAAACATTTTGAAAGCATTATAGAAATTTTAACTTGTAATATTATTATTCTAAATCCCACCTCCAAGGTGTAAAAAAAAACAGGAGCTGTTGTTTTTGAAGAAGACCAATGACATCCTGGATGATGTCTTGATTTATGTGTGAATTGGATTTAAGTGAGGCAGAACTGGACAAAGTAGTTAATCTCACTTTCTCTTCCAAAGTCCAGTGGTAGGACAAAAGTCAAGGTGACCAGCAATAGCCTAGGAGGCAGTGGAATGATCTTGGCATTTTTAAAGTCTGACCAAGCTCTAAGGAATCCATGACACCTGCTTCAGGTTCCTTCTTGGCCTTTGGAACAAATTGTTCTCAACTACCCTTCTGCCAGAAGAAGTCTTCACATGCTTTGGATAGATATCCCCCTAACTTACTAATGGATCTCAGGCCTGTCAGTTACCCTCAACCTAGTTTAGCAGTCTGCAGAGATGGTTTACCAGCGTGAGGCCACCAACCAAAATAGGAAGGTGCTTCCTGAATTCTGTTTCTAGGAAGAAAGTGATGCAGCTGGTGTGTTCTAGATCTTCTTTTAGCTCCAAAGGTACAATCCTGTCCCCTCCTCCACTTTCCACCCTCAACACTAAAAAAATTTCCATAAAAGCTGCTGTGGCATTTAACTACAGAGAAGAGAGAGAGACTGAGACAAGGCAATGATTTTTTTTTTCTGTTTTGTTAAGCACTTAAAATTATAAGATCACAGGCTCTAGAATTGTAAAGAACCTTGGAGGTAATTTAATCTAACCCTCTCATTTTACAAATGAGAAAATTAGGGCCCAGAAGGTTAAGAGACTTGTCCAACCAAAGGTCACAAAGGTAAGATGTGGCAGAGCCAGGATTCAAACACGAACACTCTGCAGTTCAGAAATTGTACTAATGTTATCTCTTGGTTAATTAATATATGAAATTTTATGTTTGCTAGAAATATAGGCATATATCTGCAGTGCTTCCATGGATTTCAGAATCCAACTGATATGCGAATTCAGTGTAGTGAGCTCACAACCCATTCATCCCTTTGTATCTTGGGTAACTTTTATCCTAGTCCTTTTATAAATCCTTCACAGTAGTTCTATTCAACATTCTCAAGCCCTTCCAAATGTCAAGGGTTCTTATCCTGCTTTACAGAGGTGGATTTCAAAGGGGCTGTAAATTTGGATGGGAAAAAATGCTTCCTTACTTTCATTAGCCTCTAGCTGAAATTTAGCATTTCCTTCAATTATTTAAAAACATTCTTCTGAGAAGGGGTTTCATAGGGGTCATTAGACGGACAAAGAGGTCCATGATGAGGAAGAAGGGAAAAAAAAGACTAAGACCCATGTTCTAAGTCCATGTGATAGTACTTTGGTCTGCTTCCACTTCTTTATCATTTATATCCTTGATGATATATGTTATTGCCAATTCTGCTTTTATATATATATAAGCCATCATTGCTCCTGTTCCATATGACTTAAATAGCATTAGTTAAATATCTACTACATGGCAGACACTCTGCTAGGTGCTGGGAGCATAAATACAATAAATACAAAAATAAAACAGTCCCTGCTCTCAAGAGGCTTACATTCTTTGGGAGTGGTTGGTACAGCATCATCACAAATAATACAAGATTTATACATAATAAAGCTATTTCAGGAGAGGGAGGGACTTCACAACTAGGAGGAAGAAGAAAAGGGTACCACTAGAAGTGAGTCTTGAGCATCCCACCTCTTCTGGAATACTCTTACACCTAACTCCCACTGGCAGGGGTGCTGACTACTTCTTTCAGGAATCTAGGTATAACCCCAAGGAGCTACCTGAACCCCTTTCAGTGTGCTCCCCATTAACAATCAGTCCAGAAGATTTAAATTTTTAGAAAAGGCATTTACTAAAACAGTATAGTAAAAACAGTTGATACCAAGCATTTCCCAGAATTTTAGGGTATATTCTCCCACAAAGACACACAGAGTCTATGCATGGTGAGGAAAGAGTAGAGTTAAACTCAAGAATGCAATGGTAGTAAGGCACATTTGTAGAATACATACAAGGCAAAAGGTTAACTCACAACTTTCTCACTGGACGTCTTTTTCTCCCATAGAGTCCTCAAAGAGTCTCCCAACACACTTAGGGATAGCTCTCTATCGGATTCTGAGAGTCAATGTCTTTACACTTTTCTCTGTCACAAAGGGGTCAGATCCTCTGAAGTACTTTTTCCTCAGATGAAAATCACTTTGTCTTAACACTCTCAATGCAAATGTTTCCTACTGCTTTGAGTGACTACTGTTCCAGTGGCTATTGCTACCACCAGCTCTGACCATCAGTGGGTCTTCTAGTAGGACCTGTGGATCGCCCCAACATACAAGGTCACCTGTAACCTTCCATCTCAGAACACATATTCATTTAAGACCAGGAAAAGAACAAACACAAAAAGATAGACATAGTCAGAGATAGGTGGGAGACAAGAAAGGTTTCCTTAGCCACTATCTAACTCTTGGAAGCAACTCAAAATAGTCCTTCCTCCTCACAGACCAAGGGAAAGAGAATAACAAAGGGGGAAATTGTCCTTTTTGTATACCCACTGAGTTCTGGCTCAATTATCTCTTCTTTCTTTGGTTCTTCCACCTCAAAAACCAGTTCATCATCACCCATTGCAAACCCTTAAGCAATCATGACCACAAGTAATGTTACCCCCAACTTCTATGTTGCTTAGACTTGAACCAGACTGGGAATATTTTTGAATACTCAAAAGAGCAACCCCCCATAGGCCAGTCCATCCCCATTACATGAACATATGGAAGAGCTTGTCCAAAAGTCTAAAACTGGGAGAAGATCAGATGAAGAAATTAAAGCCATCTATATTCATATGAAAAAACTGTTCTAAATCACTACTGATTCAAGAAATGCAAAGCAAAACAAGTCTGAGGTATCTCATCATATGGATCAGATTGGCTAACATGACAAAACAGGAAAATGATAAATGTTGGAGTAGATCTGGGAAATTGAAACACTAATGCATTGTTGGTGAAGTTGTGAACTGATCCAACCATTCTGGAGAGCAATTTGAAACTATGTCCAAAGGGCTATAAAACTGTGCATATCCTTTGACTCAGTGATACCATTTCTGGGGCTTTATGCCAAAGAGATAACAAAAATGGGGAAAGGACCCAAATGTCTAAAAATATTTATAGAAGCTCCTTTTGTGGTGGCCAAGAACTGGAAATTGAGGGGATACACATCAGTTGGGGAAAGGCTGAACAAGCTGTGGTTTATGAATGTAATGGAATACATTCATGCACAATAAGAAATGAACAGGAAGACTTCCATAAAACATGGAACAACTTGTATGAACCAATACAAGGTATAATGAGTAGAACCAGGAGAACATTGCACACAGTAATAGCAACATTGTGCAATGACTAACTTTGATAGACTTAGCTCTTCTCAGCAACACAAGGATCTAAGACAACTCTAAAAGACTCATGATGGAAAATGCTATCCACACCCAGAAAAAGAACTGTGGAGTCTGAATGCAGATCAAAGCAAACTATTTGCTCTCTTTTTTCTTTTTTTCTCATGGTTCCTCCCATCGATTCTAATTCTTCTTTACAACATGACTAATATGAAAATCTTTAATGTGAGTGTATATGTAGAATCTATATCAGATTGCATGCCATCTTAGGGAGGGAAAGAAAGAAAATCGAAGTTAATGTTGAAAAAAATATAAATTTCTTCTACCATATATATGGTATATATGGTAGAAGAAATTTATATAGAGATTACTAAATAGACCAGTTTGACTGGAGTGTGAGAGGGAGTGTGAGAGTGTGAGTGGTCTGTGAGAGGGAATCATGTGTAAGGTCTGGAAAGGTAGGCTGAAACAAGACTGTAAAAGACTTCAGTTTCCCAAAGAGAGTAGTTTATATTTTGTTCTAGAAGTGGTAGGCAAACCAATGAAGCTTCTTTTTGGAGGAAGGGAAGCAGGGTAATTGGGGTTAAGTGACTGGCCCAAGGTCACATGGCTAGTTTTGTGTTAATTGTCTGAGGACAGATTTGAACTCAGGTCCTCCTGACTCCAGGGCTAGTGCTCTACTCACTGTGTCAACTAGCCACCCCTAATGAAGCTTCTTAATCAGTGAAATTGCAAGGTCAGAAGGGCACTATAGGAAAATCATCTGGTGAGTTGTATGCAGGATAAACTGGAGAGCATTGTCTAGATTCAGAGAGACCAATTAAGAGGACGTTTCAATAATCCAGGCAAGAAATGATGAGCCCCTCAACCAAAATGTTAGTCACATGAGTGGATAAAAAAAAGCATAGATATAAAAGTTGTTTTAAAAGTGGAATCAATAAGACTTGGTAATTGGTTGATTATTGTGGGGGGAATGAAGAGAATTAAGAGCCAAGGATAACTTCTAAGTTATAAATCTAGGTAACTGGAAGCATGGTGGTACCTTTTACAGATACAGGCAAGTTAGAAGGGAGATGATTGAGGAGAGAAGATAATGAGTTTTGTTTTGGACATATTGAATTTTCAATACATAGAGAACATACAGGGGAAAATTTGTAATAGTTGGAGAGGTGAGACTAGAGCTCAAGAGAAAGAAAAAAGCAAGACAGGGAGACGCATTATTTACATAGAGATAATGGAACATGAAGAAGGCAAGGAGGGAGGAGAGAAACAGAAAAGATGACCAATATACTAACCTGACGGGGAGAATAAGAATTCCATTCTGTCATATATTTGTCGAATGACAAGCTGAAAAATCTCTTGACCAGGATGGGTAGGGAGTAGAAGGAGGAAGAACCAGAAATCACATTATAATGACTGGTCAAAAAAACTAGGGTTAAAGTCTGGATGAAGACTTAGGGCAGGAGTGATCAATCTTTCTATGTCATGGACCCCTTTGGCAATCTAGGAAAACCTTTCTCAAAACAGTGTTCTTAAATGAATAAAATAAGAAGACTTCAGATTACAAATTAAGCCAATTATACTGAAATACAGCTAACAAATTTTTTTTAAGTTCACAGACTCCAAAAGTTTACATGATAGATGTCTTTGAAAGACTATCACATGGGAGAGGTATTAGACTTGATTTGTTTGGCCCCAATCAGAGTTTTCTAATAATCAGGGCAACTCCATATTGGAATGGGCTATCTCCGACCACAGTAGGTGCCACATCCCTGTTAGATAACTGCTTGTTAGTCCTTTACAGAAAGATTTCCTGCTCAGCACAAGTTGACCTTCAGAGGTCCCTCCAAAGATGAGTTTGTAACAATTCCTAATACAAGTGAGAAAGAACATACTAATGAAACTTCTGTGCAATGGTGAATTTTGGCCTGTGTTTTCAAGGCTACATTAGAATCTCTCCAAAATCCTCTGAGAATTCTCCAAAGGACCTATGAAGTTGTCTCCATCAGAGCAACCCTGCTAGGCTCTCAGCTGTTGGAAATTCACAAGCACCACAAGCTTCTCTGATGATGTAATTGCTCCCCAGAGACTCGAATGGCAGTGGCGTGATGTATGGAAGAAGCAGCCAAGAAAACATAGATGATTTACTTTGTGCACAGAGCTAGCCTTGGCACCAGATGCTCTGTGGCTGCTTCTATATAGTTTCAACTCAAAATAAATCATTCCCTCCAAACAGCTTAAAACCAAAAACACACCTTCTGTAGCTCTAAACTATAAAATTTGGGCAGGTAATTTGATTTTTTAAAAACTGTCTGGCTCATACTGCCAGATGGTTTCCAAACTGCAAAAAAAAAAAAAATTAATTTGCAAACATATTTCTGAAACACGGCTGATTTGCTTTTTTGCCTTTTCCAAGAGTCCAGCTGTACTGTGCAGGGAACGCTAGACTCTTTCTGTCAATGGGCCATAAAGATAGCAAATTGAGCACCTACTGCATGCCCAGCACTGATCTAGGCACTCGTAAGGAGGTAGGGAAGATGACAAAACAGATAATATATTTTTTAATTCATTGATTCTCATTTACGAGATGTGAGGGATGGTGTGTTCCCTTCTCTGAAAGAAAGAATAAAGGCCCAAGTCGAATGAGTGATACTGAGAGCTACCAAGGGTTATAATCTCTTAGAAACTAAAAGATGGAATAAAGCTAATGTGTGGCTCACTTCTACACTCTGAGAGAAACAAATGATCAAGACAAAACATTTTCTACAAGGGAAAATATCTATTGTGAGCAAACAAACCCAGTGAGTTATAAGGCTAGCTAAAGAAAAGGCCAGAAACAGTAGTAGGCCAAACTGGCCTACAGAATGCAAATAGGTGCAAGTGACCTGGTATCGTTTGTGTACAATCTGATAGCAAAGTTAGGAGATCAGATTCCATACCTCATTTCAAAAAGCACTTACTAAGAGATCATTGTGTATAGACCCAATATTTGCTTGGTACTGGGCTTAAATAAGGCCTAGAAGCTACAATCTGGTAGATGATATCAAAGAAGCACAGATTTAAAATGGGAAGGGAATTTTGAAATTATCTACTCCAATCTGTAAAGACAGATGAATCTGAAGTTCAGGGAGAGTGTGACTAGCTTAAGGTCACACAGGATGAGCAGTAGAGACAGGATTTGAAACTACAGCCCTCCAGTACATTCTAAATCCAGTATTCTTTCCCTTTATCAAACTTATATGAAATAGGCATGAAGAGAATCTAAACCTGTGATTTCTT
Organism: Pseudocheirus occidentalis; assembly: GCA_028646575.1. Classification (NCBI taxonomy): domain Eukaryota; kingdom Metazoa; phylum Chordata; class Mammalia; order Diprotodontia; family Pseudocheiridae; genus Pseudocheirus; species Pseudocheirus occidentalis. The sequence continues at coordinate 72,142,094 of CM053597.1, forward strand.
AGTTTAGGGAACTTCCTGGTGGGGAAATTCCCTCCACCAATGTAGCTCACCACATTTTCTCCCATTTATAATTTTATGGAGTTGCCCAGAGCACTGAGAGATGAAATGAGTTGCCCATAGTGGCATAGCCAATATGTTTCATGGCAGACTTGGGCCTCATTCTTCCTGGTCATCTAACTCCCTGTGAATTATATCCTGCTGCATCTCACAGGATCACATACTGTCATATAATAGAAATGGAGGTACATGCAATGGGAAATGCTGGAGAAGAAAGGTCAGTTCCAAATAGGGTGACCAGGATTTGATGTGAACATGCTACCTCTTTCCCTCCTCCACCAACTTAGAGTTCAAGCTCCTTCAAGAAAGAGTCTGTTTCCTTTTGTCTTTGTATCCTGTATTTAGCACAAGCTAGGAAGTGCTTAATAATGCTTGTTGATTGATGGATATTGGAACTGTGCTTAGGGTGAGAATTCAAGAGGCTGGAGGAGGGCAACTCCAACATAGAGACAGTGTCTATGCAAAGACATGGAGGTAGGAAAGTTATTGTTTTATAGTTATATTTTATACTTTTGCTTCCTTTTATCCTCTATGGATCATTTATTATATGGAATTGTTTTACTTATGTGTCAACTTTTTAAACTTAATTCAAACTTCATTTTTCTTTTTTTAACTTTCTGTGAATTTCTGCATCTCAGATGCTGCTACATCTGAGGCAGGAAAAAAAATTACAGAGACAATAAAGAATAGTAAAACACTGAGGAAGAAATGAACCCTACGTAATTCACTCACAAACCCAACCAAGGGTTGTACCCAGAGGTGTGCCAAAGCCAGCTCCTTATGGGGCAGTTAATTGTTAAATTTTCGGTATGAATATTTACTGATTTTGACTGAAACTACAAGTCAGGGCTTGCTTTATTTTTCTGTTAATTGTCTAGACTTAAGAAAGTAATGGAGACAATTTTAATAAGGCAGATTAAACCTATAAGTATGTTATGCTTATGTATAGACATATATGTCCATATATATTCTACCTTTATCTCTATGTACACATACATAAATTTTGGATGAGTTTGTTGTTAAACATTCAACAACACACCCATGGTTGCACCTAAGGACTAGTAGCCAAAATACTAAACTGTAGGATGCCAAAACAGGGGTGGGGACCCTGCAGCCTGGAGTCAACATGTGAAGTTCAGATTCATTCAAAGTGCTGCACTTGAGGACCTAGAGGGCTACATGTGACCTCAAGGCCTCAAGTTCCCAATAGGGGCCTTTTTACAGTCAAATAATGAATTACGTATTACAAAACATCAGTGTGAAATAGAGTAGTAGTACAACAAGGTTTCTTAAAGGAGGTAGGCATTAAGTGTTTACTCTGCGTCCAAGCAGCATGAAGGAAAAAAAGTGAGGAAAAGGGAAAGGGGAAGGGGAAGGGGAAGGGGGAAAAGAAGAAGAAGAAGGAAGAGAAGAAGAAACAGTTGACATAGTGTTTTAAGACTTAAAAAGGGTTTTACATACATGATTTCATTTGAATCTCACAACACTCTTGAAAGTAAGTAATACATGCAAAATTATCTATATTTTGTACATAAGGAAAGTGAGAAGTTAAATGTTATGCCTACGGTCACAAAGTATCAGAGGCAGGATTTGAACTTCTGTCTTTTCAGAATCCAAGCACAGCACTCTTTCCACCGTTGCATATGGGACGTACCCAGTTGTTACACTGGGCACCAACACACAGCGTTCCCTGTTCGAAGAGCTCGGCAAATAGTTGTGATGAGAGGAGGCAGAGGAGGATGACAAGGCAGGAATAGAGGGATCATTCCCAAGAGCTGGCGCCAGTGAAGCACAGTGGAATTGGCAACTGATGGTGCCTAACCAAGGACTCATTATGAGGATCCCAAGAGAATTAAAATAGAAGAATAATTCAGCAGAGAGAATCTCAGGCCTCAGAAACCCTCAAGCAGCTGGGCTTTTTGTCAAAAATTCCAGAAACTTGGCTGGGTTACCCATCACCCAGATTGATTTCCTGGCAAATGTCTTGAATTTCCTTACCTTCAGATAGTTTCTACTGAGAGCTTCATTTTGGAATCCTCTCCCAGCTGCTCAGTTCATCTGGAGCAGATACAAAGTTCCTGATGGGTCTTCCAATGTTAAACTTCACCGTGACACTTGACATAGAAGACTGTCAACTCAGCCTCTCTATGGTCTCTGCACCAATCCCAGGAGAGAGTTATCATGGGCTTCTTGACATAGGTTGGAAAGCTGATGGATGGAGCAATAATACTGTCTGTGTTCTGTGGGCATGATGATGAACACAGTCCCAGACACCAGAGCCCTGGGAAAGGAATCCCCTTGGACCACAGAACTCTGAGGAAACAACTTTCACACTAGGTTTATGTTAGCAGTTAACTGGCCAGGAGCAACATAGGCTTAGAGCTAGAAGGAACCTGTAGAGTTCATATAACCCAACTCTTCAATTATACAGATGAAGAAAATAAGGCACATGAAGTAAAGGGAGTTGCTTGAGGTCACACAGCTGGTAAACAACAGGCAGGATTTAAACCCAAGACCTCTGATTCTAAATTTAAATGTATGTTGATATAAAAAATATATATGGTGCCATTTATATGACATTACACCAATAACATTTATATAACAATAGCACTTTATATGTAGAGCAGCTGGGTTGCTCAGTGGCTAGAGCACTGGACCTGGAGTCAGGAAGACTTGAGTTCAAATGTGAACTCAGACACTTACTAGCTGGGTGACCCTGGGCAAGTCACTTAATCCTTTGCCTCAATTTCCTCATCTGTAAAGGGTGCTGGAGAAGGAAATGGCAAAACACTGCAGAATCTTTGCCAAGAAAACTCTAAATGGGTCATGAGGAGTCAGACTTGACTGAAACAACTGAACAACAAAAAACACATTATATGGACATGCAAAATAGACAGCTTCAAGTGAAAAGATCTCACAGAAACTCTGTACGGGTCTTAAACTAAAGTGATTTTATATTCCCCTATCTACTGTTCTTTCTCTTTCCCACCACTCCTCTTACCTTCCTTCTCTCTCTCCTTCTCTTTTGTTCCTGCTCAATTGGCCTTTTTCTCTCATTCATTCAAATAAGTATCAAGTCATAATGGGTACTCTAGTTTCTGGAGGGAAATAAATACAGTCCTGGATCCTAAAAATCAGTCTTTCCCCCAAATTATGAGAACAGTAAGAGATTCTAAGAATATGCATAATTTAGGAACCTCTAAGGAATATCCCTCCACCCCACCCCTACCAGACATTAATTATCCCACCTACTGACTAAGAAAAGTAAATTGGGGGACACTTTTACTGTCCTCTAGACTAGTGAGGAGAAATCTGCCATAGAAGGACATTAAAAACTCTAATGCAGAGAAATACAAAACCTATGAGGATTGAGGTGAGATTTCAGTCACTCATGTAAGCAGGACACCCTTGTAGCTAGGAAAGGCAGTTCAGCTCCAGAGGAATGAAAATATAGCTTGAACTTGAGTGGGACTTCTAAGTGCTTAGGGAGGATTAGATCTGCAAGGAGAAATTCCTAGTTTGACTGCTTATGGATTGAGCCATATGCTCTATAGGAAAGAGCTGGGCAGGGCCATAACAAGAGTTAGACCACTAGAATTTTGCTCCAAGGTAGAAAATTTAGAGGGTACTGACCACACTGTGCTGAAGTATACTTCCTCCCCTTCTGCCCCAGACACTGGTGGTAGCAGGTCCCAGTTTATGCCTTTTCTCCTTTTAGCAACATAAAACAAAGAACAAAATAAATGATAAAATAAAATTTAAAATCAGTGTCCTGAAACACTCTTCCTTCATAAATGGCCTCACCAAAATGGGCCTTCCCTACCCCAAACCCACTCCTTGCCACTTGCAAAAATCACTAGTCAAACCAGAAGGGAAAGTCTTAAACTTCATCTCCTTGTATTCTTGATATTCTACTGAAACCAGAGAAAAGCTTGTCCAGAGAGGGCCTCAGTTCTCCCTAAATGCCAAGGGAGAGACAGAGATGCTAGCAGAGCAATAACAGACTGGGAGACTGGTCCAATCAAAAGCAGAAGTCTCCAGGGGAAGTACTGCCTCGGAGAAATTTATACAGAACTTATGAGGGAAGAACTACTCAATCTGGAAATGTAAGTGATACTTTGAAAGGCTTAGGGTGGGACTCAGAGTTGCTGGAATCCACTTGTTAAGTAAAAGATGCTCATGGATTCTTTCCTTTTAGAAAAACTTCAATTGTGCAACAGTGGAGGTGGAATCACGAAGATTGGATTTGAATTTTGGTTTTGCAACTTACCAATTATTTAAACTTGGATTCAAATCTAGCTTGTGTGGATCTCAGAATTCCTATCTGAAAATGAGGGTATAGGAAACTAGATGATTTCTAAGATCCTTTTCATTTCTGAAATGACATAGAACTAGATTCTAATCTTGAAATTCTCCTATTAGCCTAATATAATTTAGTAACAATTAATTCTATAATTATTTTTCACATATAAAACGTTCCAGGGCCTCATCCTTGCTATGGTCCTAACCTACCACTCTCTACTATAGAGCTCATGGCTCAATCCAGAAGTGGTCAATCCAGGAATTTCTCCCTGCTGAGCTAAATGAAGAGACTGAACAACCCTTTGTTGGAGAGACGATAAAATAAGAACACTGTATTGGAATCTTTTGCTTAGGAATCGATGACCTTTTCGACCCCACGAATCTGTAATATTGTAGTGAGTATACTTGCAAAGGTCAGTCTGTGCCAAACTATTGGGTTGTCCAAGAGAAAGATTTTCCCAGGTTTTCAGATCAGAGCTTAATCCACGCATGACAGACAAAAAGTATACCCAGCCTTTCACAGCAAGGGTATCTCAGACACAAAATGTGCACCAGGAAACCATGACAAGGTACCTGATCTCAAGGAACTTACAGATTACTATTACAAAAATATGCAATGAAATCATTGCAAGCAAATAGAGCAAACATTCAGCTTCAAATTACATAACTATAATTCACAAAAAGATACTGTTTAGATAAGGCGTCTTTTCTTCCCCTCTTTCTTCCCACTCTCCATTCTCTCTCCTCCCCCTTCTCTCATCCTCCCTATTACATACATATGCCGGGGGAACTATGGTGACCTGCAAGTGGTTTTATTCCCACTAGAGGCCTCATAGTGTTTTATTCCTTTTGAGTTCCTGCAGAAGTATGCTACAAGCATCTTTGTAATGGATTCTTGCCCAGGGTACTTTTGCTGAAATAAAAAGAAAGCCTACTAGTCCCTTGCCTGTTTATGGATCCCAGTGAAATACTTATTTTATACAACCTCCCAACCCCTATCCTTCCTCCCTGTCAATTTCCTTTCCTTGCTTTTCTTCTCTCTGCCTATGTTCAAGATGCATAACTTAGCCAAATGAGATGAACGGAGGTGCTATCCCCATTCTTGCACCAGTACCAGTCATGGTGCAAGCAGAGAGATCATTGTACTGGCCACTTCAGGCTCGGCCGCTAATTACCTGTGTAACTTTAAACAGGGCCACTCGGGAGTCCTGTTCTCTAACCTGACCAAATAAAGGCATTGGGCTACATGATTTTAAGGTGTCTTCCAATTGTCAAAAGGCATGAAACTTGCTAAATTTCTAACCAACCACCTTACAAATCTATCAATCTAATTGCTTTACAGGAGATGATTGATTAGATTATGCAGAAGCTTCTAACTATTTAACTGCATAGTCATTTCAAGGAAGAGGAATGAAAGGGCCTTCCTCTAGACTGTCTTTTCCCTCCCACCTCCCCTACAATATAGGTTTGTGATTTAAAAGAGCCAGCACTAAATCAAGTGCTTTCCTGTTTCCCCCTGAAACCAGAGGAAAAACAAACCCAACCCAGACTCTCCTATGCTCAAAACCAAGGGCAGAGCACCCTCTAGCTTCCTCTCTCATTACTTGTAACAGCCTCAACAGGAGAAAAGCTTGAAATGATGGGGCTGGTCCTCTGGAAAATAGTCCTCAGTAAATCACATAAGTAGATCAAGAAAATACCTCAATTTGAACACATTCGTGGAATTATAGAATCATAAATGTTAAAGTTGGACAGAATCTTGGGATCATCTAGTTCAACATATGATTTTTTAAATCTGTTTTTACAGATGAGAAGTCAAAAGCAGATGCTATAGAGTTGGTAAGGCATGTTTCCCAACAATAAAGCACCTTTATTTTTTGTTCCCAATCCCAGGATCTTGCAAACAGGATTCTTAAATCCTTAGACCCTATAAAAACCTACATTGACCCCATGAATATTTACCAAGGCTAACTGGCCACAACATGCCAAAATATCTGGACCTTCCCTAAGGTCATAATATTGATAGACACACATATGTCATTCCATATACCATATTCCTTAGTGCCTCTGTGAGAAACAGTAAGAGTATTAAGCAGGGCAAGCTGTGGGTTTAAATTAGTATGACAAAGTCATAGGATTTGGGGGGGAGGCAGAAGCTAAAGGGAAGTATTAAATTTGAAAAATCATCAAGTGTATGGGGAGGCACAGTGTTCAAAGAGAAAAAAAGCCATTTTTGTAGGGCCAAGAGGGGAAAGATGTTTCTCAGTCTTCCCATAGGGTCCACATAGTCCAGCTCTCTAATTTAACAAATGAAAAAAACAAGGTAGAGGGATGAAATGACTTGCCTGAGACCATACAGCTAATACTAAGATGTAAACCCATGTCTTCAGACTTCAGATCCACCATGTTTCCTTTTCTGCATCCAGTGTATATGCTTTATTTCTGTTCTTGAGCACTACTAAAGATGAGTGGTGGTATATTTTCTTTCTAAGCACATTCCCCAGAATGTTTCAGAAATGACTGCTTGGGTTCAATAAGTGCATGAGCCAATTCCCTTAATGTTTCAAATGTATGTATCTGGTCCTGCTGATATACAGCACTTCAGACCTAGCAAGAATTCCCTTATCTGCCTTTGGCAATAAGCTCTTCTTGCTGGGTCTTCATTACTTCCTAATTGTCCAAATTTATTTGCTTCATTTTTCTTGTTATAAGACACTTAAAGAATGAATTCCCCATCTTGGGCATTTTAGGGCTGCCATTAATTTTAAAGACCCTCCTCATTTATTAATCACCCTAATTATTCATCTTAATATGGCTCTTCCACATAGTATGTCACCTCCAGCTCTCCCAAACCTCTGTGGATATTTTCCAAATCCTTCATGCATTCCTTTTCCCCAAGGAATTATTGGGACAGTTACCACTAAGATATATGGGATGACTACAAGAATACGTTCTCCAACCAAGGAGGTGTGGGGACATAAAAAGCATGGGAAAGACTTTTAAAACATCTATTCAGAGGTGGGGAACCTGCAGTCTCCAGGCTACATGTGGCCCTCCAGGTCCTCAAGTGAGACCCTTTGACCGAATCCAAGTCTTTGTTCTGTGAAATTTGGATTCAGTCAAAGTGTCACATTTGAGGACCTAAAGGGCCCCAGGTGACCTTGAGCCAGCAGGTTCCCCACCCCTAATATGTATAATTGGAGCAGAGACATGTGGTGAGGGAGCAGGGCATTTTGTAGTGAGGCAGTTATATTACCAAAGCATCAAGGCAACTAATCTCTATGCCCCCACAGCTCCACCCTCATCTCCACCAACTTCTCTGGATATCTTCAAAGTCATTTCTAATTTTTTCCTCTTTTGGTGAAGGAGATATCCCCTCTATTTTAGAGACCACGATCACTGTAATAGCTAGTTACCTTGAATAACTTACTTTTTAACATAAGCAGTGCAAAGATGAATGAAGAGTCCTTATCTTTGCCATGATCCCAAGACTACAGGCTATCCAAGTAACTAAAGACAAACAAAACAGTCCCTGCCATCAAGGAACTTATATTCTGTCAAGGGGGCTACAACATATATACAAGTAATTGCAAAAATATATTCAAAGTAGGGCAGCTAGGTGGCACAGTGAATAGAACACCGGCCCTGGAGTCAGGAGGACCTGAGTTCAAATATGACCTCAGACACTTAACACAAAAACTAGCCGTGTGACCTTGGGCAAGTCACTTAACCCCCAACTGCCCTCCAAAAAAAAAAGGCAAAAAAATATATATATTCAAAGTGATATAAAGTTATTTCAAGAGTCAGAGCAAGTGCCAACATTTGGGGAGGATCAATACAGGACTCATGTGGAAGCTGGTACCCAAGTTCTATTTTGAAGAGAGTAGGGATTTTTTGAGATGGAGGTGAAGATGGAGTACACTCCAAATATAAGGGACCACCTGTACAAAGGCACAGGAGTGGGAGATGATATGTTGTGTACAAGAAAATGGCTCACTGGCCAATTTGACTGAAACAGAGAATGCCTGAAGAGGAATAACATGAGTAATACTGGAAAGGTAGGAGGGAGTGAGACAACAGAATATTTTACATATGAGTTGAAGTTTATATTCTATCCTAGAAGGAATAGGAAACAATGATGCCATAGTCACATATGTGTTTTAGAAATACCTATTTGGCAGTTGAGTGGAAGATTGCCTAGAGAGGTGAAAAATGGAGGCAAGGAGGTTAATTAGGAGGTGATTTCAATAGACCAGCAATAGGTGATGAGAGACTTGGCTGGAGCAGAAACTAATACGGTCAATGAAAAGGCGATGAATGTGAATGACATAGTAGCCTCAACAAGACTTGGCTATTGATGGGATATATGAGGAGAGGAAATGGGAAGAGTCAATGACAATTCCAAAGTTGTAACTGGAAAAATAGTGGTAGTATGACCAAATAGGGATGTATGAAAAGGGAACAGGTTTGGGGGGAAAACAGGACTTCTGGAAATGAAGCATTTGAGATGCTTATAGGACATCAGGGCAAAGATATCCAACAATATTAGTAAATAGTGTCAAATGTTCCCTTAAATTGTGCTGATCACATAGTAGCCTATGACTGTAGTTGTCAGCACAGCTGTAGAAAATGCCTAGGAATTACCTTATCCTCATCCTGAAGTCTCTTAATTTATTCCTGAGAACAATACAAAATAAACAGTGGCTTCTATAGCAGGTATGCTACAATGCCATAGCTTCAGAGAACTGGAAATACTCTTTTTATATTGACCCTAGCTATGGAACTTAATTAGAATATACTCAAGGGGCCTAAGGGACTTCTGAATTATATTTAATCCATCCATCTGCCTATTGGCAGCCTTCATTTTAGCATTTCTCATGTCAGGAGACTCTTTTCTCCCCTTGTTATTGAGGGGGTGGAAAGGAGGACAGGAAAAAAAGAAAGAGAATGAAGGTTGGTATCCTATAGGCACTAATAGTTTAATAAGCTGAAACTAATTGATTTTCCATTAAAGGCCAAAAGGCAAGTTAGAATGGAAACGGCTTCTTTCACTTATAGCCTGTATGTGCAATAATGTATAGATGCAATAAGGAAGTTAATTGGTTTTGTGTTGCTGTTGTTGGGACTGCACAGGGGGAAAAAAATTACAGAATCCAATTGCTGCCACTAATTAGAATTTTTCGGGAACTCCATTGTTAAAATGGATTGCTCATTTCCCCAGTCATTTTCCAGTATTCCTCGTCAAATTTATACACCTCACCTCTCTCCTATTAGTCTCCTAATACAGCCTTCTATCAAGTCTACATAATACATTTAGTCTTGGTGATATCCACAGATAGCTAGCCCAGAGTAACTAATGGTAGTGAGCAGGAATATATTTCTTAGTGTACTGGCTCCTCTTTTGAGCCCTACATTGTTTTTTTCAAAGCCCAAGTAAAGTTCTGTCTTCATCAGAGATCTTTTGCAAAACATTCAGGAACCACTCTCTATCCCCTGAACTCCAAAAGCTCAGGGTCCCTTGATTGATTTTAAAAGAAAACATTTAGCTACTTATTATATACAGCCTGATATTATTATTTAACTGTTTTGTTTCACTTTATCTCCATATCTAGACCATCATCAATCAATTAATCAACAAGTTCGTATTAAGGTTCTGATATTTGCTTGGTACTGTATACAAATGAATTAGTCCCTTCTGTCAAGAGGCTTGCATTCTAATACCAGATGTTATATATGTAAAGGAGATGCCTTTATACAGACAAAGGAGACATTATAGCATCAGAACCACCAGGCTTTGCCCTCCTCCCTTCTGGTAGCACCCATGGAAACACAGACCTTGACATCCGCATTGCTACTGCACTCTCTGATAGGTGTCTTCTCTTCCCACTCCCCCCTGCAATTCAACAAGTTTCTCGAGGTCAAGGAATATAGTTCTTTTCCATCTGTAGCCTCAGCAGTTAGCACACGATGTTACAGAGTAAGTCCTTAAGTTTTATTCATTAATTTATCAGAGCATGCAAATTGACTTGGGTTGGGGAATTACAGTCCCTGTCCTTATGGCTCCTATCAGGCTGTCAACATGCACAGCTATTCAGGATTAAAATGCTTTCCTCAACACCTTCTCTTTTTCCACATGCTGTCGGAGGTAAGCAGGGCTAGCCCTCGACAAGAGGGTGAAATGGGCAAAGCTAGTCTCCATACGTTCCCTATGCCTCCCCCATTTAGTAGTAGATATGCCTCTTCTTTCAAGCTATGTGTCTTCCTGCTGACGGGCTGACTTCCTCAATCAGAATTAATAGGAATAATAACATGTATATTCCACTTTAACATTTGCAAAGTGCTTTGCGTTAGTCGTCTAATGTGATCCTCACAACAACCTGGGAAATGAAGTATTATTATCCCCATTTTACAGATGAAGAAACTGAGGACATCATTTATACTTGTCAACCAATAGATTCCACTCCACTATGAATGTGTTCTAAACCTGGTGTTGCCTCAGACAGGCTTTTGAATTTTAAACATTTCATCTCTAACTTTGAATGAAAAATTTTGTCCCTTTTTAAAGAAATTCTAAGTATCAGCAAGATACTAAAAAAAAAATGAGGAGGGCCTCTAAAATCACATCATCTTAAAGGCTGACTCCAAAGGTAAACATCACCTGTTTTCTTTATCTAAAAAATAAGACTGAGCTAGATGATCATCAAGGTTCCTTTCAATTCTCTATAAACTTATGCTCTTCCTTCTAATGGATAAACAGGGTTTAAATTTTGCTTAAAAAAAGTTCACTTCAGTCTGGCATTGTCAGAATCACCTCCTTATTTGGGACCTGTTAACTACTTGTGGAAAATCAAATTATTTCTTCCCTTCCTCCTCCCTTTTTTACCTCCTGCTTCTTCCTTATCTTCCCTCTTCTTCCTCCTCCTTCTTCTTCTCTTCCTCTCTCAGCCATATCATACAAATTGGTACTTGAAACAAGGGTTAGGCAGGGAAAATAAAGGAGCTTAAGCTCAAATTAGTCCTTCTGCTCTTTATGGATAGACCTAGTGAACAGGATATGGGAGAGGTAGTTCAAACTGAAAAGGAGGGGATTTTTCCAATTATCCATGTTTTTTTTCCCATTCCCATCCCTTCATGGATAACCAGGAGCTGGTTGAACAGGGGAGAATTTGAATGTTGGTGATGAATGAAAATAACATTCTAATTCTGCCAGCTGAGATCAGGGGGAAAGAACAAAGAAAGCTCCATCAGTGAAGCTAAGGGCCTTGCACCTTTAAGTTAACTGGGCTGTCATATATGAAATGAAGTTTTATGTAGATGCATGTGGCAGGGGTAAGTCATAAAAGGAAATAGGGAGCACACATTAAACCAAACAACCTGCAGCATGCAGGCCAAGAAAGGGAGCCAGGCTTCATTACAGACAAATCCTTGAAGTTATTGATGCATAGAAGAGCTGCAAAGAAAAAGGAAAGGAAAGGAAAAAGCAAAGAAAGGAAAATGAAAAAAAGGGAGAAAGAATGATATTCTGTTATACTATACATTCCACCCTACAGAATAAAGTAAAAACAATGCACCGGGGTAGATTTATTTATCAGAATTGGGCAGAAAATCAAAGAGGATCCTGGATAAAAAGGTGCAATTAAATATTAGTAAGGCTTACAGAATGTCCAAGATGAGGTGTTTCCTGGTGGGGACAAGGCAAGGTGAGGCCATTATAGCCCTTGTAACTCAAATCAAATATCACCTCCTCCATGAAACCTACCCTGAAGCATACCACAGTTCTCGCAGGAGCATCCTTTTCCTGTGATACATGCATTACTCATTCTGGTCATTGTTCCCCTTCAATCTCCCATTGTTCTACTATAGTCCTCTTCTGCCTTACTTCTTACTAGTAAGAGTCTCCTTACCCTAGCTACTGTCCTTGCCCTCCCCTCAGTGGGATCCTCTCTCCACAATTCAAAGGACCCAGTTCTTAAGCAGCTGACCCATAGAGAACTTTCTTGCCTAGAGCCCAGAGTGCCTCCAAGGCTTCTGAATGTTTTTTATACCTTTTTTTCCAGAGCTCCACACAAATTATCTCTTCAGGCGGCCCTGGAACGCTCAAATGAATTAATTTTCTACAGGAGATTAGCTCAGGGTGAGTCGGTTTCATTTGCCTCCTAATTCTCCTGGCTCCTAGGTGAGCAAGGAAACACCTCCCACAGAGTCTTGAGGCTCAGAAGGGTGCTCCTACTCTTTCTTCATTTACCTTTGCATTTCCCTCTTCCCTTGGGTCAGCTGGGACATATTATGCAAATCATTCCAGGATGGTTCTTGAAGAAAAAAAATGGTTAGCCAGAGATTCCTGGGAGTTGTTCTCTAAACAGGCTACCTGTGACTCATAAGGGAGAAAGATACTCCTGACCAAAGATTTTTGTCTGGACAATTATCAAAAAGAGCAGAGACTCTATGTTGAAAACGTTATAAGGGAACTTTAAAAAAGGCTTTAAATTTATAGTTTAGAGGAAGCTCTCTTAAAGCAAAAACACAGTAATGTTACAACTTCAAATGCAGCCTAATTAATCATCTCCCAAGTAACATTGTCTCTAACAATGAGCTGAGTGAAACTTTGGAGTTAAATACAATTCAGCAAACATTTACTAAATAACTGCTTCTTGCTAGCACTGGGTTAGTTGCTGATGATACAAAAATAGAAATGAAGCAATTCCATGCCTTCAAAAAGTTTACGTTCTGTGGGAAATCACCATTCTAAGTAAGTCATAGCTATGAGTTTGACAACAGACAGGAAAGGGGACATTTAAAATAACAATAAAAATGGTTAAAGATGGGACGGCTAGGTGGGGCAGTAAATAGAGCACTGGCACTGGTTCTTGAGTCAGGAGGACCTGAGTTCAAATCCTCACTCAGACATGGAACACTAGCCATGTGACCTTGGGCAAGCACTTAACCCCAATTGCTTTCCCCCCCTCCAAAAAAAAGGTTATAGATTATCTTTAAAAACAAAAGTTCATTTTAAACAGGTTAAGAGAAAATAAACACAAGCCTCCCCACACCCATTTTCTTTTTTATATATTATTATTTAACCAATAGATCCTGTCCTCAGAAAGTATTTACAAATTTGGGGTGTAATTAAAAATTATTCATTAAAATGTATATTAAATGGGTAATTATCTCATCCCTACCCCCCTCACTTATTTTTCTTATTCCTCTAGCAGAAATCTCACTTGTTCTAGAAGAGATCTTGGCAGTTAGTAGCCAAAGTGGTTTAACTCAGTAGTGTCCAACATAACAGTCCATGGGCCACTGAAACCAACTTCAGCTGTAATCAGGAAGTATTTAACAAAAAAATACAATAAAACATAGATATTATTACATTTTATAACTAAGCTAATATTCCAATGATGAGAATCCTTTTGTTTTGCTTAGTGGTCCCCAGTTCTATTCAAGCAACACTATTGGTTTAAATCATTTCAGTGGACTTTTCACTACTCTAATTCTATTATATTCTCTATACTATCCCTTGAATGATGGGATGACACTGCTGAATTCTTGCCCTTGGCAGTTTCAGCTCCTGGCTCTCCATCTCTAGCACCCCACAGTTGTATCTACAACTAATGGAGAGAATGTTCATATTTTTGATTGTCTAAAAATACCACAAGAATTTGGAGTTCTATTTTTTAAAGTTTCACTTTAACTAAATTTGGGAGCAGAGTATATCACCACATTCCTTTATAAAGAAGACAGGTGGGCCCAGCTCCTTCTTTCCCACACAATTTATTTTTTCCCTCAGCTCTTTTGTCCTTCTATAAAATATTCAGACTATTCTTGACTTTATGACTAATTCCTTAAAATTCCCAGCTGAGTGCTGTGACAACCTCACTAAGTACATATGATGAAGTCAAGCAAGGGCTTTGTTTGCTTTAATTACAAGCATGCCCCAAATAATAGTCCTTCAATTAAGGGACTCCAGCATAAATTCCCCAACACTGCTATAATATTATTATACTTCGATATTCCTATAATATTAACTCCCTCTGTCCATGATAGGAGGTAGCCATGTTAAGTAGTGGATAGACAGTGGGATTAGGTGTCAGAAAGACTTAAGTTAAATTCCTGCCCAAGATACTCGATAGCTAGGTGACTCTGGACAACTCATTTAACCTTGCCCCAGCCATAAAATTGTCTGTAAAATGGAAATAATCAGAGCACTTACCTCACAGGGTTGTTGTGGAGATCAAATAAGCTAACATATGTAAGGCACTTTGAAAACCTTATGTTGCTATATAGATATTAGCTATTATTATTATGTTGCTTTGCCTGACATTTTCCTAAAACCAGTGAAAGATATTAGGCTATGTATACCCATATTTTAAAGACTGAGTCCCAAAGGGACAAACTTGGAGGTTTCAACACTAGCATAGGTGTTTGGGGGATTAATAAAGGAAGAGACTATAGAAAAAGATCCATTCTGAAACAGCCTGAAAGGGAAAGGCAAACAGCTGCAGAACAGGTCTGTCAGTTTCTTTCTCAAAACAGGAACCTGAACCCTCTGATGGGTTCAAAAAAGCAGTCTTTTTACAGTAGATTTTTAGACCCCTCATCTCTCACCTACAGAGATCAAAGTTGTAGCTGAGATCCACTTTTTTGGCAACCAGACAGAGAACCCACTAAGTTATTTCAACATTTTTTAGTGAGGAGAAGAGAGAGATTCAGGAAAACAGCATCCCCTTAATGCAACTTTCTACTGTTAAAAAAAAAAAGTGAAGGGAACCAAGTTTAGTGTTGAGTCAGAGATCTTAATGCATTTGCCAATAATGTTCCTTTGAAAAGTATAACCATCTCTCTTTTAAAACTGGATGAAAAAAGTGTCCAAATTCATTATTAAGAAGACCCATGGGTTCAGATGACACAAAAACAAAAAACTAGACAGCTTCAAAATGGATATTACCATTTTATGTAAGTCATAGTTTTGAGGTTGAAAATGTGAAAAAGAGGACCTTAAAAATAACAATAAAAAAATTTACAGATTATCTTTTTAAAAAGTCATGGTCCTTGGCTCCTAAACGTTTGGGTTCAAATGGGCCATGTGCAATCCTAGTGGCCTGACATAAAAGGGTCAATATCTCTCTTTGGCTCATTGACACCACCCAGTACTCCAAAACTCTAAATATATTCATGTTATTTAAATGTCTAGACTTTCCCCAAATGTAGTAACAGGATCTCTAAGGTCTTCAAGGTACTCTGAATAAAAGCTAGACATGGAGCAGTCTCAATTTCAGAGAGACAGAGAAAGAAAGACAGACAGAAATAGAGAATGCTTAAGACGCAAAAACTTAAAGAAGCCCAAGAATGTATACAAAAACATATAAAATACTTCATCAATTAGATTCCCCAAGAAGGTAAAAATACTTTGGGGGGCTGCCTATGACCTTGAATTATTGAGTTACTGATAGCAATATCAGGTTTTGAAGGCTCAGATCTCTTGTCTCCTTCACCCCTCATGGCATGGCTTTATTCCTCAGACTACAGAGTGATCCTTCATTGCTGATACTCCTCCTTCTCCCAGAAGCATCCTTCTTGGAAGCTAGTATGATGGGCAAAACATTCAAATCCAAGAACTCTCCATATTGTGAATTTTCATCTTGAAATCAATTACCTACAAGTTAACCAGTCCTTCCTCCCCTGCACTCCCAGTCCATCCAAAGCTAGGAAAGTCCATTCTCAGCATCTTTACTCTTAGGATCTCTATTTCTGTCTGTTCTTCTGTAGGTACTCTAATGATGCCCTAACTGCCATCACATCTTAGGGAAGAAAAGTTCATTCTCAGGAAACCTAGACCTTGGAAAAGGAAAGAGAAAGGCAGAATATAACTAGGAACCTAAGGTCCATGAACTCCCCTCAGGCCACCTGGGCAAGTATATGCAGTTGGCCATACACTTCTGCCAGTAGCCATCAAATGTTGGGTAAGGAAGGGAACAAAGAGAGTCCACAAACAAAGAAATACCTTCATCCCCTTTCTGCATCACAGAAGAAGATACAGAAGGGAAAGGCAAAGGAGAAGTCTTAAAGAGAAAGAACACCTACCATATTACCTTAAATAAACCACAAGAGGAGAGGTAGCTCCTCCAACAACTGTTGATCTTGACTCTTAGGGGACAACCACCTTGAAGACAGTTTCAGACTCTTGGAGCCAGTCAGGGAAGTTTTCTTTTAGTAAGGGACCATTATATGTGTGTGTGTGCATGTATGTATGTAGATACTGTGTACATACATGTACGTGTATACTTATAGATGTGTGTATTTCTATTTTCCATGGAGAGTTAGTTGCTCAGAGGTCAGGTTGAAGAACAAAACTCAAAGTAAGAACCATTCCTTCTTTTTCTCGTCCCTTCAAATAAAAAGAGGCAAAATTTAGCTCAAAATTTAGTTGTTACAAGTTTTTTCTTCCAAGGGAAAAGAGAGTGAATGTCTAACTTCAAGTTTAAAGGTTCTGATTGCTTCGGGAGCTATAGAACCATTCCTAAAACTAAACAATAGCTCATTAAGCCTCCAAAAGGTATACAGATTTCTGTTCCACTCCCCCATCTGCACAGGAATCAGAATAGTGCACACACTATGAGCTGAGCCTCCAACCTATGCTTTCTTAACTCTCAAATCCTAGGGAAAGTATACATGCAAATCCATGGTTCAGACAACCAGGGAGGGAAAAGGGGCAAACATCAGTATGCTAGAGAGGCAGCTAAGAAGCGCAGTGGATATAGGGTGATAAGCTTGGAGACAGGAAAGATTTCCAATTCTGCCTCAAAGGCTTACTGACTATGTGACCCTGGGCAAGTCACTTAACCTCTTTTAGCCTCAGTTCATGGAATAATAACAGAACCTGTCTCACAGGATTGTTGTGAAGATCCAGTGAGGTAATGCACGTAACAGTTTTTTGAAAAACAAAACTCCATATAAATGCAGGCTATTGTTACTATATAGAAAAGAGTTAGCATTGAACAAGAAAACAAATTCAAAACAAATCACTGTTAACAAACAAGGAAATAGAGGGGGGAAGGGAAGGGGATAAAAACAGTTCAATTCCTACCCTGGAAGAGGAGGCAAAGCATCTGTGTGACATGAGCTGAAGCTGCTGAGATGGAGGAAAGGCTCTAGACCTCTCTGACAATCACCATCATTCTCCGCACTGGCCCCAGAAGGGAAATATCTGTGTATCTTACCACCCCTGCAGCTAGCTTTTCCATCATCTCAGCTGCCACCCTCTGCAGCTGCTTCACCTATGAACTTCATAGTGCTGCCAGATCTCACACAGTCTAGTCCACCAATTGTGCAGTATTGCTAACAAAGTAACAATCATAACAATAGCTAACATTTACGTAGCACTTATGTTGTGCCAGAAAGTGCTAAGCACTTTACAAATGTTGTATTATTTGAGCCTTACAGCAGTCCTGGGAGAGAGAGGTTTTTAATCCCATTTTCCAGTTAAGAAAACTGAGGCAGATAGAGCTTAAGTGAATTGCCCGGTGTCACATAGCCAATAAGCATCTAAGGTCACATTTGAACTCAAGACTTCCTGACTATAGGCCCAGCTGTCTGTTTACTATACCACCTAGCTGCCAACAATTCCAAACTATGTTTCCCAGAAAACTCTGCAGTTAGTCCTTGAAACTTGCCCTACCTAAAGTGGGATGCTACACAAGTTATAGGAGAGCGTGTTACATTTTTGTCAAAGATTAAAATTATTAGCTTTGCCTTTTAGTGTGAAAACACTCAGCAACATGATCCTGCCTCACCTCCCTCCTTCCCCTAGCACCTTAATATTACCGGAATACGTGCCTTCACGGAAATAGCTCAGGGGAGGGGGAGCTCTGGTGGACTCTTCCAGGTAACTGAGAGTTAAAATAGAAAATTCTTTATTCCAACCCTTGTAATTTCAATGCTTTAGTCAACAGAGTCTAGTGTACATAACTGAACCTCTGTTTGATGATGGGTAAAGATTTTGCAGGGCCTCAGGGTCACTGTTGTGTGAACATCGTTTCATTTCACAATATTATAGATGTAGACAATATTAGAGGCTGGCCTGACTCCAACATGCTCAGAAAAAAATGGGGGGTTTTCTTACAAATCTATGACATTCAATCTGTTTTGCTGTGTTGTGCTCTTTCTCTCCCCCACTGCACCCCAAAATAGAATGTGAGAAAAATGGTTAATCAGAGTGAAATAATATACTGATTAGCAAACATTCAGGGTGGGGACGGGAAGGAAATACCTTTTAATAAATTCAACCTGAGTGTGAAGAAAGGATTGGGGAAATTCTGGTATACTCCACACTGAGTCAGTAGAACAGGTAGTTCAGGAGAAGAGAGTGGTGCCTTTTTAGATCCAGAGGAGTATCAGTGAGGAACTTCACTCCTGGAGGTCACATGGCCCAAGTCATCTGAGAATGAACAAGGTACCACCCAAATCACATGTCACTGGGTGAGAGCTCATCCCATGACTTAAAGGGGACACCCCTGTCCTGACCAAAAGGTCCAGGGAATAACAGCCCACTTGGATAGTAACGGAAGAAAAAAGAAATGTCTCTTTAAGCTACAGTGAGGACGTATCCTGGGTACATTGTTATGCTATCTCTGATTCCAGTCTCTGATAAATGAAACTTCTGATACAGGTGTGATGCTTCATTGACTTCTCTTCAATATTAGGGCTATTACTATTTATTCCAACCTCTTCTTTCTTTGGATTTTCCCTCATTTGCTCTAAAGAATTCAGATTCAAATCTTTGTTTCAAATTTGTCATTCAAAGTTAAAGAATTTTCCACCAAAGCATTATATATTAGAGCATCCCAACCACTGCCAATTGCAAAGCAATCATCACCTACCCTAGGCCATCTCAGAAAATTTCATTTAGAAAAATGATTTTCATTTGAAGCCATAATCTGATTAGCCTCATCTTGGTGCAAATGATTGTAAGTACTCTCTCTGTGGCAATTAGCTTAACCACAAATGGATTTTTGCTTCTTTCTAAACAACTAGACTTTCACAGCAGTTCCTGTGATCTCTATTTCATCACTGAAACATGACCTTCCCTGGAATATAGGGCACTAGTGTTGGAAGGGGAAGTATTGTCTCAAATTATACTCCTTTTTTATAGAAAATATTGATCACACACTCCCCAAAAGAGAGAAATATTTTAAGTCTTAAGTCACAACATATTGGACCAAAAAATCTTTAATTTCTATAACAATTCCTATAATGTCTTGTTCCTGCAGCTCTATACATCTTTTTTATTATGTGTAAAAGGATATAGTTTCACTTCTCAGAATTTTGTAACTCCAAGTGCTACCTTCTTCAATGCTTCCTATGGAAGATACACACACATATATTTATGCATTAATGCAAAGCTAAATTAATAAATAAGACCTTGATAGTACATTTGAATATGAGAAGTTTATTACCTTACCTTACCCTACCTGATCCCATGAAATCCAAACAAGCTTTTCATGCTTTCTCAGAAAAAGCAGGGAAAACACAAGCGCCTCGCTCACTTGAGAGAACAGTCCAAGGCAATTCTTTGGGCATTTGCCAGATAATTGGCACATATCCCTCAAGCGCTAATTGTCCCTTGCTTTTTGCAAGTTGAGATCTCCCCTTTTTTGCCCAGTAACAACTTCACAGATAAAGTGAACATCTGAGCTCATAGCATCATAACTAAGGCCTTAGATCAGTCTAAGACTTCCCAAAGCTTGGATCTGGAAGTGGGGGGTAGAAGATAGTGCTTTAATCCCTCCTAATCATTTTCCTAGAACCACTGAAAAGGAGGGTGCATTTCTAACACATGGTGGACATGGAACACTTACTACAAAAAAAGGAAAGTCATCTTTAGAGTAGTCATCCCACTCAAATCTCCATGTGAGAGTCTTCAAGTATCAAGTTGACTTCTAGCCTCAAGAGAGAAGATGGAAGAGGCCAATCCCACTTCAGGTTGCTGAAAGAATGGGAAGACATGAGAGGAGCTGTCTGTCTCCATCATGTTTCTATTCTCAGCTTGCTACATTAAAGACTTAAGGGAGTTTCCCCTTGGGTGAGATTCAGGATCCTTTCTCTTCGCTGAGGTGAGTTACTTCCCATCCAATGAAAGAGTTCTTTTATTCTGAATTGTTTGGCATATATTCTCCTATGAATACCTTTTCTGTTTGCTGCTTTGCTCCAGTTTGGATAAACGGATTCATTTGTTATTTGTGTATTTATTAGGGAACTAGTATTTGGTGAGGAGTCAAGCCTTGGATCTAGAACTTAGAGGTCTTTCTCCCTCCCCCAAAATGACAAAGTGATCCAAAATTAGCTCAAAAACAATCATTTCCCCTAGACCAACAATATTTAAGGGAGCAAAGAGATGTACTTCTAATCCAGTACCCTTCTCTCTAAGGAAAACAGAGGGGCCTCTGGCCACAACCTCCTGCTTCACCTCCTAGCAGGAACAAATGTCTCCATTGGAGCCAGGTAGGGGAGAAGAGGCTAGAGATATACATTAATACCTCCCTTCTAGTCACACAAGGATAGCCCTCACCACACTGATGGGCATCCCTACCCAATACACCTTCTCTCTGTTAGTATAGGAGAAACTGATCATCTCATTTCAAAATTCCTCAAGTGCTCAAGAAGCTTTACCTCCATAATTCCTACCTGCCACTTATGGGAAGTCAACCTAGCTGAAGTACATTCCATGAGCAGCATACAAAAGGCATACAAATAAGTAAATATAAAATATATAGAAAGAAATTTAAAGAGGAAAAAAGTATTACTAATTACAGAGATCAACAAAGGTCTCATGTAGGGGATTCAATTCGATTCAGTAGCTGTGTACTGGGCATTGCACTGAGCACTGGAGATACAAGTGAGGAAATGACAATCCCTGACTTTAAGGAGTTTGCACTCTAAGGAGAAAAGACAAAACACAAAAGGAAGCTGAAAAGGGGGTGAGGAGAGCCAACAGAAGTTTAGAATGGAAGCATAGTGTATGCATGGAGTCTGAGTCAATTAGAGCTGCTGCTGAAAAATGGAGAGTTACCAAAGTGGATGATGCCTGAGCTGTGCATTGAAGGAAGCAGGGATCTCTGAAGAGGTATAGTGTTCCAGATATAGTATCCCATTTATGCAAAGGTATGGAGGCAGGAAATGGGTCAGGAATAGTCACCAGGTTAACTGGAAAAGTGGTTGAGACAGACTGTGGAAGGCTTCTAATGTCAGACTGAGGATTCTATATTTTATTTTAAAAATTATAGGGAATCACTGAAGCAACAAATCAACCAACAGCTTGGTACAATGAAAAAGAACACTGGCTCTGGGATTTAATCCGGTGCTTATTTATCTGAGTATCTTTGGGTAACATATTTAACAACCCTGAGCTTCAATATTTTCATCTGTTTGTAGAGCTCCCTTGGGAATATATGATGGAGAGCCTTTTCATAAATACTCCCCTGACTCCAGAGCTGGCCCAGATAAGCTCTTCCTGCTTCCTACCTGACATGAAGGCAATTATAATTGGCTGCTGATTGGGAACTTCATGCATATAGTAAAGCAGCAATCCCTAACCCTCAGGTGTTGCCTTCCTGTTGGCCTCAAGTTCTAAGGATGGAAGACTGGCTTGCTCTTCCCAACACCAGGTGAATGGGAGTACATTACATAGGAATTAAAGGTTGGTGAGCTTAAGTGATTAGGCAGTTAGGTGGCACAGTAGGTCAGAATTCCAGAGTCTTGAAGACCTAAGTACAAATTCTGTCTCAGATAGTTCTGGAAGCTGGAGACCTACAAGACTAGTAAACAGATTATAAAAAAAGAATACCTGCATCCTTTCTGAACCAAACTTAACTCCATGGGCAAGTCATGTAACCTTGTCCAGCCTCATCTGTAAATTGTATATAATAATAGCACCTACCTCAGAGAGTTGTTGTGAGGATCAAACGGATATCCTGTGAAAGAATCTGTAAATATTAAAGAGCTCTATAAATATTATTTTTATTATCACCATCATCCAAAGTCACAGAGCTACCACATGGACTAGGCTTTCTGACTCCCAGTATAACACACTTTCCCTTGGACTACATGGTCTCTTCATTTATGAATGAGAGACTGAAGTGCTGGCAATTACACAAAAATTATCGATTCAGTCCTTCCTCAACAACCTGCAAACATAAGATTCTCCTTCCCATATAAAAGGAAGCCTCTCTCAGCTGATCCCACCCACGGTGCAGATTTTTGCAATAGGATAGAAGGAAGAGAGCCTTGAGAAGACTCGTTTCTGACCCAAAATGATGAGCACCCAGAGATGACAAGCCATGATTGAACTTCACTGCACCTATTATCAATGTAGTAGGTAAAAAGAAAAATCCCTTCAGGCAGTCCCAGTTCATTCTCATTTATTATTCAAGTGTTAAAGTTTAATGAGTCCATTAAAAAAATTAAAATGTGTTTTTCAGCACATAATTGTTTTCTCCCTCCTACTCTGACTCTGAGAAGACTCATGAATCAATAAATACTGTGGCCCAGATGCCCTACCAAGAATTTATCCATAGGTTTTCTGTCTTACTGCTAGCCTCTATAGAAGGAACATGTGGTTTTAATAATAGGTATAATTAAGAAACGTTCATAAAGAAATCAAAAAAAGTTCTAGGGGCGGCTAGGTGGCGCAGTGAATAGAGCACTGGCCCTGGAGTTCAGGAGTACCTGAGTTCAAGTCTGACCTCAGACACTTAACACAAAAAAACTAACTGTGTGACTTTGGGCAAGTCACTTAACCCCAACTGCCCTCAAAAAAAAGATTAAAAAAAAAAGAAATCAAGAAAGTTGCAGAAAAATTATTTTATTCCTAGGATAAATTCACATATGGATGGTGGACTTATTTCATTGTTTCTGATCTCTTAGTTGCTATTAACCTGACTGGTGTTTTGTTTTGCATTTTCTTCCTCTTGTGGTAAGCAAAATGCAACAAAGGGAAACTGAGGTCGTTCTCTGAGCAAGATCAGTTTACGAACAATAACTGAGCAAGATCAGTTTACTAACAATAACAGGTATAATTGTTAACAAACTGGGTCAATCAGGGAATCTCAATAAAGCCAGCAACCCCCATGAGAAGGGGAAAATTCTTTTTATTGTTATGCAGAAAAGGACAGAGTCTGGGTAGTTAGGGAACGTTATAATTGGCTACAGCTGGGGAAAGCTAGTTGACCTTCCAGTGAGGCTGATCTCGCCCTCTCTGACAGTTAAGGAATGTTAATTGTTTTATAGGACTTCTCTGACTTGTAATCTTGGCTAGGAAACCAGAACTACCTGGTTTGATCTCCACCAAGGGGGGAATCAAAACTCCCCTAATTTCACAAGGAGAGACAAGAAGAGAATAATTGTCTTTGGAAGAGGGGATAATGCTCCAGCGTAAGCTGGTCATTTTTTACAGACAACAAACAGATGTCCCAGGACCTAGGAGAGACTGAATTCTTGAGTTTAACTGAGAAATGGAGTTTGAAAAATGGGGAAGAGGGTAAATTACAGAATAGGATCAATTATTAAATGATACAAGATAATTTTAATTTCATTTTTTAGAAAATATTTCTGCGACTTGAGGCACCAATGACATTTCGTCTCTAGAAGATTCTGTTTTCCAGTACTAAGCCGATTAACTGATATCTAATGGAACCGTACTAGGTAAGGTATCATGACAATGTATAAAAACAATTTGATATGAAGAATTCAGAGACAGATGGTAAGACTTATATGAACAGATGCAGAGAAAGGTAAACAGAACATATGTACAAAAACTAACAAAAACAGAAAGAACAATAAAGTTCTTGAATTTGGTACAATTATATTACACTTGAATATAGTAAATTTTCAGTGACTAAACTTAGCCCTACAGAAGACATCAGAAAATGTACCCCATCCTTTAATTGAAGAGTTGAGGGACTATAAGTGTGAACTATTCCATATGCTGTCAGACATGGTTATGTGTTCAGTGGCTTGTGCTAAGCAGTTTGGGGTTTGTTTTCTGTTGTTGCTTTGTTGTGTTTTGTTCTTTAAGATTTTTACAAAGGAAGGTTCACTAGATGGTGAGAAGGAAATAGTTATTCAGCAGTGGGTATTATGTAAAAACAAAAAGAAAAAACAAAACTAAGTTAAAAATCAAGAATATTCAAAAGTCAGGTCCCTGCTCTACATGGTGGACTAGGCTTAATGTCTTTGCACTACCACAGGTCTTAGATTCTCACACAATTCTCACACAATGAGAAAAAATAAGAAGTTTCACCTAGTCCTAGACAGTAGAACTATTCATAAGAACCCCATTTGTGAAAACTAACTGGGGAAAAAAAGAAACAGATCAAGGACAATAAAACTTTCAGGGGCTGAAGCCATCAAAACTTCCAGGTCTTTGCAAGAGAGTTTAAAGTTCAGAAGAAGATACTTTGGAGAGACAAGCCTCTATCAGTCTCTACACAAAAGCCAGAACATATGGACCTAAGGGTATTGAGAACTCAAAGAAGAATAATGAGGGTACCTACAAAATCCTTCTAAGACAATGTGATGATGCCAGTGGAAGGGACCAGCCAATGAAGATATACCTTCTGGAAGCTGGAGGCATATAAGACTAGTAAATAGATTAAAAAAAAAAAAGAATACCCACATCCTTTCCAAACGAAGCTTAACATAATAGAAATGACTAGAGATCAGAAATTATTGGGAGAAAATTATTCTAGGAGCAAGATATGAAAGAAGAGATACTGTTAGGATATAAAGGAGAAAACTTAGAAAGACTTAAGCCTAGTTTCCTTTACATCTGAAAAGATTAGCAGAATTAGCATTTAATGCTTTATTATTTTCTACTTTCCCTTCTATATTTTAAAGTTTTGTCCTTTCCCAAATGGTTGTTGCAATGAAGTTTTGGAAATTTTTATAAATATGATCTTTTCTTCATCTTAAATTCTCATTAATAGTCTTAAAAGAAAACATTCTCTCTACATATTGTTTTCCTCTGCACTATTACCATTTTGTAGATTAACCCATGACTTGCCCATGGTGGGTGGCTATTTACAAATTTGTTAAGAATTACCCAATGATAAGAAAATACACACTGAATGAAAAACACTATGTAGTAATTACAAAATATTACCTGGAGAAACCAGTTTCTGAGCAATAAAGGTGAATATGACTAATTGGTATTTTTCTCCAACATGTTTCATCTTAATTAGGATAGAGGACTGATGTTGCATTTCTGACTGTGCTATCATTTTTCCTAGCCCGGTTAGAGAGTATTTAATATATTTGTTCATTAGGTCTTATGTCCTCAATAAATTAAGTGTTATGGGCAATCAAAGCATCATTGCATGATATAATTACAGTGCTCAGGATGAGAGTTTTAAAATGTTTTTGCTATGGCATACATAACTTAAATTTTCCCTAATGGCAAAGATTAATAGCATTATAAACTTTTTGGTTATGTACCACTCCTGTCTAGGTTGATTTATAATTTGGTGATTTTAAAGAGCTGACAGCACTTCCGAGGAGATTCTTATGAACAGCATTATTTCCAAGAGGGAGTGTCTTCTGCAGAATGGAGGTAACCATGAAATGACTCACAATGATACATGCAGTAAGTTTGGTGTGATAGTACTCTAGAAATTGTTATATTTGTGATATAGCTCACTGTAATGGTACATGATTCCCCTAGAGAGTGTAGGGAGTCAATTGCATGGAAATTTGCCTCATAAGCACTGCAGGATCTTCCCACTCCATTTTCAAATAACACTGATATATCCAATTCAACTCAGCAAACATTTATTACATACCTAATAAACACAAGTTGTTGTGCACTGACCATGTAAGGGGCAAAAGGTCTTGAGTCTCTTTTATTCTTGAGCCTGGGGAAATCTCTATGATGTGAACAATGAGACTATACTTAGTCATATCTTTAAGCAATAACACCTTAACTGGCACGAAGATGATAGTAAGAATTATGTACTACAATTTGAAATTATGCAAACTATGTGACTAAAATGTTCAAACCCTTTGAACCAGAGATTCTGTTACTGGGCTTGTACCCCAAGGAAGTCATCCATAAGAAGAAATTCCCAATATGCTCCAAAATATTTATAGCAGCACTTTCTGTGATAGTAAAGAACTGAAAACAAAGCAGATGCCCATCAAGTGGGGAATGGCTAAATAAATTGCAGTATATGAATATAGTGGAATATTACTGTGCTATAAGAAATTATATGTGTGCTGAATACAGAGAGGCATGGAAAGATCTATGTGAACTGATGCAAAGTGAAGTAAGTAAATCCAAGAAAACAATATACACAGCAACTAGAACAATTACAAGCTAAAACAAAAAGTAAAAATAACAAAATCATAAAGAGCAGCACAATTCAAGTGAAGAGCTATGAGAGAACACCTCCACGCACCTCTACATGGAAGTCCAAAGGTGTCACATATTGCATATGCTTTCAGACTTCTTCAATGGATTGATCAGTTGTGCTGATTTTTCCCCCTCCAAAAAATACTATTTGTTTTAAGTAATGGCTCTCTAGGAGAAGAAATTGTAGAGACACTTGAGACAGCTATAATTGATGGTGTACAGGCTCTGGGAAACTCCTTGAACTCTGACTAAATCTTCTGAATAGATGAGGCATTTGCCTGAGGCCATAAGCCTTTAATTATAGCCAGACCCAAATCTTTTACTCTTACCAGCCTAGTCCTCCATTGTCTACTTCCCACCCTTGATCCTATCAAAATAACTATACCAAATTTGTTACCCATAAACTAGCCTAGCCCTCCATTGTTTGTCATCTCCAGGCAGTCTTCAGCTATTTCCCACCCTTAATCTCATTACTGGATCTGACTTCATTTAACTCCTCCTCCAGACCCTCTCCAAACTCTTTCTCTAGACCACCCCCTAGATCCCTCTCACAATCTTTCTGTATATAAGATGCATCTTGCCTCCATGAAGGGGCAATTATCTAGCACAGACTCACTCTGTGTCAGATTATTCTGGCCCACTTGTCCAATACAAGCATCACAGATACTTAGGCTCATTAAGAATCTACCCATTAAGGTGAATCTTTAATAAACTTTGCTTTACTTTGGCTGAGAGAAGACTTGAGTTGAATTCATTTAGAAGGACTCGACATATTGGTATTTTGGGATCTCAAACACCCCTAAACCTTAAACCTCAACATGATGTAAGAAAATATCAATAAAGATGTAATTTTTTTAAAAGAATAAGTGATAACTGAACATGAAGTTGGTACTCATTATTACTGGAGCATTGGTTTGCTCCAGGCTTTTCTGACAATCACAGATACGTAGCATTTAATCATGAAGTCAAAGAATTTCAGAGTTAGAAAAGACCTCCTCAGAGACTAGTTAATCTAACCCATACATGCACAAGAATCACCCCTATACTATTCCCAATAAGTGATCATCCAGACTTTGTTTAAAGACCGCCAGAGAGGAAAATAGTTACTGCCTCTTGAGGCAGTCCCTGACAGTTTTGGACAGCTTTAATTATTAGAAAATTTATTCTTGGGGCGGCTAGGTGGAGCAGTGAGTAGAGCACTGGCCTTGGAGTCAGGAGGACCTGAGTTCAAATCCGGCTTCAAACACTTGACACACTAACTAGCCATGTGACTTTGGGCAAGTCACTTAACCCCAGCTGCCCTCCAAAAAAAAAAAAGAAAGAAAATTTATTCTTCATGGAGCTGAAATCTTCTTCTGTGTAACATTTGGCATTATGGCTCCTTATTCAGTTCTCTAGAACCAGATGGAATAAGTTTATTTCCCTTCTATATAACATTCTCAAAAGTTCTGTTTTAGTGAATTATCCATATGGATTTTTTGGAAAGGAAAAAAAAAAACAAAATAAATTAAAGATTCAAAATGCTCTAGTAGATGGAACTATATTCCCCTTGAAAAGAATTGACCAGCAAAAACATAATCGCTGAAGGAACTATAGATCTGTTTTGACAAGAATTTCTAATCTTTCTGTGGACTCCTCTAAAAGTCTAATAGAGTCATAAACCTCTTTTCTGAATATTTTAAATGTATAAAATATGTAGGATTTAAAAGGAAACCAACTACATTGAAATACAGCAATAAAAATTGTTTTATTTTTTTAATTAAAAAAAGTTCATCAATTGTAGGTTAAGAATTTCAGTTCCTGCTTAATCACACATTAAGTTTTGTGACCTTGGGCAAGTCATTCAGCCATTGAAAGCCTCAGTTTCCTCATGTGTAAAGTTTTAGAACCAAATGATCCAGCTTCAAAGTCCCCTGTGTAATCACTGGCATGAACTGAGGAGTGGGTCAACTGGTAGGAGGAGAATGATGTTGCTTGACATAGCATTGCATACAAGTGAAGTAACTAGGCAAGACCTTTTAAAATGTGAATTTTTAAAAATTGCTACTATGGCTATTGCACCTGTACATTTAAAGGACTGTCATTAAAAGACCTAGGTAGAGTGGATGAGGAGAGATGCTCCATAAACTCATTCTTAGTACAAACCACAAAGTGATGAGTTAAAGGGAAGCTGAAGTTTCCAAAACAAAATTCTTTTTTTTACTTTTGATATTATTTTCTACTGTGAACAGAAAAGAAATGATAATGATTCTTCTTTGGATCTTAGCAATAAATAATTAATGAAAATTTGGAGTTACAGATGGTGTTTTGGTACTTTGTAGAAAGATGATAATGAGTATAATGGACATCCATTGCAGTTGCTGGGCTTTTCTTTTTGCAATTTCTCATTACTTTCCTGGGTTCATCATCTAAGATAATGGGAAAATCTAGTCTATTTATGTCACTATTCACATCACATTTTTAGGGCATCTTTTTCCATGATAGAATTCCAATGTATTGAAACTTTCTTGCATTTATAAATAAAATTCTCAAAAGGCAGAAATTAGAAAAAGCTAGTGGCATATATGGTGCTAATTGGATGTATATTTGCATCGTGCTAATCACTATGGCATCTAGTTGCTATTTGTAAGGAAAACAAAATACTTCATGGCGCTAATAAAAACAAGAATGGCACAAGATGTTGTGCTAAACTGTTTTCCTTTCTTTCTTTAAACAAAAACTATCATTTTCTTTATTTTCATCCCAAGTCTGGTGAAATGCCTTTAAAATGTCTCAGTACAGGTAATGCATTGCTGTCTTTTATGTTAGTTTGAGGGGTTGTCATATTTGGATAATAGCAGGATGAAAAGTTACTTAATGTCGTCTAGTTTTAATGTAATTTTGGACCTTTACATGCCTTTCTATGTCAGAATTTTGAAGAACACAGTGAATGATCAATTATTTAGGCTCTCTGGATTATTCAGATACTATTTTCTTGCCTGCTTGCCCTTTGATTATTGCATCACCCATTCGTGTTCCTGCTAAAGGATGATAAGAAAAAGTAAAAGGAGCCGACCTTTTAAGTGCTGACTTTTTTTTCTCTCCTCTTAGGTTCTAGGAAAAAAAAACCATTTAGTGTAAAAGACTGACTATAGGTTCATCAATCTAATCAATCCCATGATCATGTTCTTTTCTTGGAGTCGGAAAGACTTAAATTCATATCTGACTCAAGATATGTATGAACCTGAGCAAGTCAATTAACCTCCCTTGACCTGTTTCCTCATCTATAAACTAGAAATAAGAGGAACACCTAAAACACAGGATTACTGTGAAGATAAAAGGAGGTAGTATTTGTAAAGTGCTTTGCAGAACTAAAAGCACTACATAAATGTTAGTTATTATTGTTTCAGTGGCTACCCCCACTTTTTGTGTACTCTTGCAAGCTTTTCTGTTGCCCTGAGTTCCTTTTGCATCCTAAGTACTATTGGCAATTGGGAGTTTGGGATCATGAAACCAAGAGTCTTTGTCACAGGAGTCCTCTTGGCATGATTACAGGACCTATTAATGTTGGCTGACCTTTTTTCCAGGAATCATTGATTTTGAATGTATAAGGAAAGAAGTGCAGTGAGGGTACAAGAGGGAAGAATGAGGGAAAGGCACTGATTCCCTGGATACCTACTTCTACCCCTAATTGGAGTTTGTGAATATTCACCTTCTATTTCTCCTCAATACCTCTCACATTGCCTCAGCTCAAATTCTACCTTCTGCAGGAGGCAAAAGACAGTCCCTGCCCTCAAGGAGTCCACAATTTAATAGAAGGGATAACAAGCGAACCAAAATGTGCAAACAAGTATATTAAGAATAAATTGTTGTTTGTACTTCATTCTGGAAGAGAACCAGTGATGTCTTGACTTGCACATGTGAACTGGATTTAAGTGAGGCAGAGTTGCACAAAATGGTCAGCCTCACTCTCCCTTCCAGAGTCATGGAACTCCAGTGTATAGGAAATAGTTAAAAGAAGGAAGTCACTAAGAATTGAGGGGAGTTGGGAAAGGTTTCCTGTAAAAGAGAGGATTTTAGATAAATCTTAAAGGAAGTCAGAGAAACCAGTAGGTAGAGTTTAGAAGAAAGAACATTGCAGGCATGAGAAACAGCCAGAGAAAATGCCTGGAGCTGAGAGGTGTATTATCTTGATCGTGAAACAGCCAAGAAACCAACGTCACTGGATCAAAGAGTATGTCTGGGACTAGGGTATAAAAAGACTGGACAGATAGAAGCGGGGTAGGCTATGAAAGGATTTGAATACCAGGGTATTTTATATTTGATTATAGAGGCAACAGGGAGATGGTAGATTTTTAAGGAGAGAGTGGATATGATTAGCCCTGTACTTGAGGAAAATTACTTTAGAGACTGAATGACAAATTGGAGTGGGAAGAGACCAGCAGACCCACCAGCAGGCTATGGTAATAGTCCAGACTTGAGGTGATGTGGGCCTGCACTAGAATGGTGGTAATGTTGGAGGAAAGAAGAGGCTGTATATGAGATGTTGCAAGGCCAAATCAATAGGCCTCAGCAAAGGATTGAATATGGGCATGAGAGACAGGAAACAGTCATGGATGACATATAGGTTTCAAACCTGAGAGACTGGACAATTAAGAGGGAAGACTGAATGGGGGGGCTGGGTTTAAGGAGAAAAATGAGTTTAGTTAATGTCTGTAGAGTACTTTTAGCTGACTGACAATGGTGTTCTAAAAAAGCTCTTGGAAGCTAAGGGGGGAGGGGGGAGGGTGGGACGGGGGGGGGGGGGGAGAGAGAGAGAGAGAGAGAGAGAAAGATGGAGGGGGGTGGGAAACTCTAGCAGCTGAGATTGGTTTTGGAGAGAAAAGAAAGCTTAGGGATCATTTTATGGTATCCACACAGTGGATAAAATGCTGGCTGTCAAGTAAGGGAGATCTGGCTTGAAATCTGGCCTCAAACACTATCAGCTGTGACCCTGGACAAGTCACTTAATTTGCCTCAGTTTCCTCAACTGCAAAATTGGGATAATAGCATCTAATTCACTGGGTTGTTATTAGGACCTGACATATAGTAGGCACTATATAAATTAATTCTCTTCCCTACTGCTGTCCTTAGAATATAATCAGGAGAAAACACGGACACAACTAACTCTTACAAGAGAGAATTCTGGGGCAAAATGCTATGGAAATAATTAGAAGAGGAAGAGATCACTTTCACTTGGGAAATAGGGGTAGGGGTGGTTAGGGAAGGTTTAATAGAGGAGATGCCCCCAGAGTTAAGCCTTGATAGAGATGGGGCAGTAGTCCAACCCAGGCACAGGAACATTGGGAACAAAGGCATAGAGATGAAAAAGGTTAAGATATGAAAGGAAAAGGAAGAACATTCCAGTTTGGCCATAGATCATGTGAAAGGGAATAGTATAAAAATAAGGAAGTGGGCTTGACCAAGATTGCAGAGAGACTCGAACAAAAATAATGTCTAGCATTTATATAATACTTAAGTTTACAAAGCACCTTATATACATTATCTCACTTGACCCTCACAAATACCTTGCGAGGCAGACCTTACAGAGTATTCACTGTATTCATGAACCATTGAACTCCACTGAAGGAAGTCACATAACACTGACCAAGGGGTCCATTAAAAATGTATATCATCCAATCATACACAAAACAGAAAAATATCAACTGAACAACAGCTACAACAATCCTTTTCTTCTTCCCTGATCAACTATCACAGCTGTTCCAAAACTTTTCAAGCCCCTCTATACCACTCCTCCTCTTAACTAAGGATCTCACCTTCCACATTACTGAAAAAAATCTAAGGTGTTTTCCGTGCCCTTTCCTCTTTTCTCCACCTCCACAACTATATTTCCTCTCTCTCATTCCCCATTCTGTACTATGCTCCAGTCTCAGAGGAAATGGTGGTCCTTTTCCCCAAGGCGAGCCCCTCTACTCCACCTTTGATCCTTTCCTCTTTCATATCCTCCAGATATTTTCTTCTTTGATCATTTCCATCATCCCTCTCAACTTCAATGTTTCTTTATCAGTTTCTCCTTTCTTATTGCCTGCAACATACCTGGGTCTCTTCCGTCCTTAAAAATATTCACTTCTCCCTGTCATGCCCTTTGGCTATTACCTTGTACCTTCTCTTCTTTTCATAGCTAAACTCCTAGGAAAAATTATAACTTATTTTTGATGTTTCTACTTCTTCATTTCTTATTGATATTCAAACAATCTGGCTTTTGACTCTAACATTCAAGTGAAACAGTTCTTGGTAATGTCACTGATAATCTTGCTAAAGTTAGTCTTTCTCTTGGATCTCATTCTACTTGACCTCTATGTAGTTTTTCATACTAAAGACTATATATACTACAGTCAAATAATACATAAGGATTCCTGTAGCCACACAGAAACATAGTTTTAAAATGTAATGTTAGCTTTTATTGTATTCTTATTTGTCAAATATTTCCCAATCATATTTTAATCTGGTTCCATAAACCAGGGTTTGACAATTCTGCTGTATAGCATCCCCACCTCTTCAACATTTTTTAACCCCTTGGCTTCTAACCTACCACTCTCTCCTGGTTCTCTTCCTGGATTTTGCTGGTCTTTGCTAGATTTTCATTCATCCCCAACACCTTAAATACAGGTGTCCCACAAGGCTTTGTCCTATAATTTCTCTCTTTCCATTGTCTCTCTTGATAATCTCATCTCCTCCTGTGGATTCAATTTTCACCTCCATGAAGGTAATACACATACACATATATTATGTATGTATGTGTGTTGTGTGTGTATGTAATCTCTCTAAAACTCCAGTCCTTCTCCACTAACTGCTTCTTGGACCTCTCCACCTAGACAGTTTATGACTCCCTCAAATTCCATGTGACCAAAATGGACCTCATCATCTTGAGATAGGTGATGCAATGGGTAGAGCACTGGATCCACTATCAGAAAAATGAGTTCAAATGCAGCCTCAGACACTTACTTTGTAAGTTTTTTTTATCATCTCCCTCAGTTTCCTCAAATGCAAAATGGGGGATAACAATAGCACCTACCCACAGGTTATTGCAAAAATCAAATGTGATATTTGTAAAGCATTTAGCACAATGCTTTAATAAACACAGTAGGATTTTAATGTTCATTCCTTTCTCCTACCTTCTCCCCTAAATTTATCCATTCTCCACACATCCCTACTTGTACTGACAATACCACCAACCCTCCACTGACTCAGATTCACAGGCATGGGTCCATAACCAATCAAACATTAGGTCTCATCCACAAAATTTCTCCTATCCATTCCTTTCTACTCACACAACCACTACTCTACTTCAGGTATTTATCACTTCTTACTTGAACAATTAGAATAGCTATCTTATTGGTTTTTCTACTGCTCTGATTGATTCTTCACACTGCTATTAAAATAATATTACTCAAGCAGCAATATGACCGTTGTTTCCTTGCTAAAAATCTCCAGTTTCCCTATTATCTCTAAAAAAAGAAAAATATCTGTTTCTCAGCAAAGCATTTTGTGCCCTTAAGAATCTAGCTCCAATCAATCTTGCCAGGTTTAGTCCGCATTGTCATTGCTGTTGTTCTGTCATTTTCAGTTGTGTCTGATTCTTCATGACCCCATTTTGGGGTTTTCTTGGCAAAAACACCTGAGTGGTTTGCCATTTCCACTCCAGATCATTTTACAGATGAAGAAACTAAGATAGATCAGATTAAGTGACTTGCCAAGGGTCATGTAGCTAGCAAGTGTCCAAAGTCAGATTTCAACTTAGGAAGGCGGGTCTTCCAGACTCCAAGCCCAACACTCTATCTCCTGCACCACCTAGCTGCCCTATTTCACATGACTCCCACTGAAGTATCCTATATTTCAACCAGAGTAGCTATCCCATGAATTTGACAATCTATCTCCCACCTCTATGACTTTACACAGGCTTAATAAATGGTCATCAGACTGGAGTGGTTGTTTCCCATAACTGGAATGTACTCAATTCTTCCACTTCAAATATTTTCTTTTAAGACTCAGCTCAGGGGCAGCTAGGTGGTGTAGTGGATAGAGCACCGCCTCTGAAGTCAGGAGGATACGAGTTCAAATTTGGCCTCTGACTAGACACTTGATATATTTGTGTGACCCAAGACAAGGCACTTAACCCCAACTGCCTCACACACACACACACACACACACACACACACACACACACACACACACACAGATTCAGCTCAGATGCCACCTTCTCCAAGTCTTTTGTGATCCCATAGTTTATATCCTCAACCTCCTCAAAATTATGTTTTATTGATTTACCTCTCTACTAGCTGCATTCTGCCAATAAAATATAAGTTCTTGGGGGAGGGGTAACTTCTGGTTTTTGTCTTTGTATCCCTAGTTCATGATGCTGTGCTTTGCAAATAGTAAACAATAAGTGTTTTTAAAAGCTTTAATAAAAAGGCTGGTATGCTGAAAAAAAGCACTGTATTTGGTTTCTGAAGATCTCTATCTCAAATAAGGTTTCTGATTTACTATTTCAATGACCTCTGGCAAACTAACCTTTCTGGACTTCAGTTTCTCCATCTGTAAAATGTGAGTGATGTTAAGTGATCACCAAGGTACCTTCCAGCACTTAATTTTCTGATCATATCTGACTGAACAAATGAGATTGGCATCATTGTCAGTTATGGTACCACGCAATTAATTTTTCCCCTTCAATTTTCATCTTCTAAGTAAAAGGCATTGCAGATAAATTTTTAGCATTATAAAATATTCCTCAATTAAGTGGAGAGTTATTTAATAGATAAATATTCTTAATGGGGCTTTCTAGTGGTTTTAAAAGAGATGTTCAATCACTCTCATGTGTCTCTTTGGCACAACCATATTTTTCACAAATGAGTTAAGACTGAGTGATCATAAAGAATGAATTAATCAGGAGGAGCCAAGATGGTAGAGAAGCGTAAAAAAAAAGTATAGCTAAAATCCCTGCAAGTCAACTGGAGCACAAAGATCTAGAAAATGTACCAGACCTAGTCTTGACTGGGTAATCTAAGAAAACAAAAACATGGTGAGGTCTAGTCCAGGTCAACATAGAGAGAAAAAAACAAGAGCTCTATGGCCACAAGGGATGGGGTCTGAACAATTGTGCAGAGCAGTGGAGCACTGTAGCTTAGAGGAACTGAAAGACATGTTAGGCTGTACACCAGGGTAAGATGAGATCCAGACCCATATAGACTGAAAAAATAGAAGGAAATGTAAGGCATCACATAACAAAAACAAATGACCTGGAAAACGGATTGAGGAGGGAGAATTATATTTCTAAACACTATCAGAAAACAGTCTAGTTTGGGTGTAGGATCTGAAACGACAGGTGAATAATGTTCAGTTTGTTAACTTTCTGGTCAGCTGAAAGAACAGGAAGGCTTGAAATGGTTATCCCCAAATATGGGACTGTTTTTCAATTTAACAAAATGCTACAAAACACAGAGAGCAAGTCAAGGATCTGACTGGGTAGTTTTATCAATGACATTTTTATCAACAACTTGTAGAGAAAGACATAATTGGCAAGTTAATTAAATTTCTAGATGATATGAAGTCAACAGGGGGCTGCTAAAAACAACAGTTCACATTTATATACTGCTTTCAAAAGTTATCTTCTGGAATAAAGCAAAGGTCTGACCATGTCACACACACACACACACACACACTCCTCATTTGATGTTCAGAGTTCATCATAAACTGTTCCCCTCCCCACTTTTCTAGTCTTCTTATGTGCTGTGACCCAGCAACACTGACTTCCTTGCTGTTCATTAGATAACTGTCTCCAGACTCTGGACATTTTGACTAGCTTGTCCTCCATATCTGAAATGTTTTCCCTCATCATCTCCTCTACCTCCTGGCTTCCCTAGACTCCCTCAAGTTCCAGCTAAAATTCCACCTCTACAGGAAGCCTTTCCCAGTCCTCATTTATTTTTAGTACCTTCCTTCTGTTGATTAACTCACATTTATCTGGAATATAGCTTGTTTATACTTGGCTTTTTGCATGTTGCCTCCCCTATTAGACCGTGAGCTATTTGAAAGAAGGGACTATTTTAAGAGTCTCTTACCTTTTTTTTGGATGGGGGGAGAGTTGGAGATATCCCAAATACTTAGCACAGTGCCTGGCACGTTGCTGCTGCTGCTGTTGTTGTTCAGTCCTGACTCTTCATAACACCATATGCAGTTTTCTTGGAACTACAGCTCATTTTACAGATGATAAAACTGAGGCAAACAGGGTGAAGTGACTTGCCCAAGGTCACACAACTAGTAAGTGTTTGATCCAGATTCGAACTCAGGAAGATAATTCTTCCTGACTCCAGTCCCAGCATTCCAGCTACTGCACCACCTACTTGCCCTTCTCCACCACCACTCCTTGTCCCCCTGCTAGTTGCCTGGCACACAGAAGGCATTTATGAAATATTTATTGAATGACTGCAAAGTGCTTTGCAAACTTCATCTCATTTGATCTCTACAACAATCCTATAATGTAGGAAACCAATTTTATTGAAATGCTCATTAAAAAAATTTTTTTTAAAGCCAATTTCACAGATCCCAGGTGAAGAACCCTCAGTCTGAAATAAGGGAGGTGGTATTTCTGTAGTGCTCTGCCTTGGTCAGAATACATCTGAAGTATCATATGTGGTTCTGAATACCACATTTGATAAGGGATGTCGACAGGCTGAAACATATCCTGAATAGGAAGGTGTAGAGCCATGAAATCATGACAAAGAAGAATTAAGTGAAGGGACTACTGATGATTATGGTTAACAGAAGCAAACTTGGAAAAACCATGAGAGCTGTCCTCAAGTTTCTGAAGGAAAGTCATGTGTAAATGAGATCAGACTTATTCTGCTTGGTCCCAGAGGACCAAGGAGCAGTGAGTGAAAGTTTCAAAGAGAGAAATTTATGCTTGAGGTCCAGAAAAGCTTTCTAATAATTAGAGCAATCTCCAACTGAAATGAGCTACCTGGAGTGGTAATGGACTCTCTCTCATTGGAGGCTGTCAAGCAAAGCTGGATGACCATTTATTAGGTTTATGTAGATGAGGAATGGCTGGAAGTAGCAAGACTATGAGAATTCTTTCAACTCAGATTTTGTGATTCATTACTCCAGTTCAGTCAACACTTAATTGAATAGATTACTGTACTGTAAAAAAGAAACAAGTCAGATGCCTCATTTACAGAAATGGGGAAAATGAGAAAGGGCAACTCTTGAAGGGAAAGATTATGAGTTAAGTTCTTAACCTCTCCGTTTCTGATGCTGTTGGGATATCTTTATTGTTTCAAAAAAGTATATGTTCTATTTTTCACACTTAAAGAACAAGACCGAAGAAATTATCAAGGAACACTGCCCTAATATTCTAGAACCAGAGGGAAAAATAGAAATTGAAAGAATTTACCAATCACCTCCCAAAAGGGATCCCAAAAGGAAAACTCCTAGGAATATTGTAGCCAAATTTTGGAGTTCCCAAGGAGAAAATATTGCAAGCAGAGAGAAAGAAATCATTCAAGTATTATGGAAACACAATCAGGATAACAAAAGATTTAGCAGCTTCTATATTAAGGGCTCAGAGGGTTTGGAATATAATATTCCATAGGTCACAGGAGCTAGAATTAAAACCAATAATCACCTACCCAGCAAAACTGAGTATAACACTTCAGGGAGAAAAATGGACATTCAGTGAAATAGAGGACTTTCAAACATTGTTGATAAAAAGACCAGAGCTAAAGAGAAAATTTGACTTTCAAATACAAGAATCAAAAGAAGCATGAAAAGGTAAGCAGGAAAGAGAACTCATAAGGGACTTATTAAAGTTGAACTGCTTATATTCCTACATGAAAATTTGATATTTGTAACTCAAGAGACCTTTCTCAGTATTAGGGTAGCTGGAGGGAATATGCATACATACATACATACATACATACATACACACACATGTATTTATATATGTACAGAGGGCGGAGGGTGAGTTGAATATGAAGAGATGATATCTAAAAAATAAATTAAGGGATGAGAGAGGAATGTACTGGGAAAAGAAGAAAGGGAGAGGTAGAATGGGATAAATTATCTCACATAAAAGAGGCAAGAAAAAGCTTTTACAATGCAGGGGAAGATGGGGGAGATGAGAGGGAATGAATGAACTTTACTGTCATTGGATTTGGCTTAAGGAAGGAATAACATATATTCTCAAATGGGTACAGAAATTTCCCTTATCCTACAGGAAAGTAGGGAGAAATAGGATAAAAAAGGGGGAGGGATAAAAGGGAGGACAAATGAGGAGAGTGGTAATCAGAAGCAAACACTTTTGAGGAAAGGCAGGGTCAAAGGAGAGAAAAGAATTAATGCAGGGTAGGATGGAGCAAAACATAGTCTTTTACAACATAACTGTTATAGAAGTATTTTGCATGACTACATATGTATAATCTATAATAAATTGCTTGCCTTCTCAATAAGGGTAGGTGGGAAAGGAGGAAAGGAGAATGTGGAACTCAAAGTTTTAAAAATGAATGTTAAAAATTGTTTTTACATGCCACCAGGAAATAAGATACACAGGCAAAAAAGCATAGAAATCTATCTTGCCCTACAGGAAAACAGAAGGGAAGGGAATGGGGGGGGGGGGTGTTGGTGATAGAAGGGAGGGCAGATAGGGGGAAGGGGTTATCAGAATGGATGCTGTCTTGTGGTGGGGGGAAGGCAGAGATGGGGAGAAAATTTGGAACTCAAAATCTTGTGGAAGTGAATGCTGAAAACCAAAAATTAATTAATTAATAAAAAGAAAAGGAAAAAAAAGAACAAGACAAAATATATCATAAGAAGAGAAATCGCTACCCAATATGGTACTAACAATGTATCTATTGCAGAAAAACAAAACTGAATATAAATTGTATGTGAAAAATGAAATAAAACCCAAGTTCATGAAGTCATCAAAAAACCTCACAAATTAAAAAGTATATCTTTTTCACATGAGCAGAAAACTTTTAAAATTAGCACTCTATCTTAAGAAAATTATAAAATGGTTACTAATACATATGTGTGTAATTTATATGTATACATATATGTACGTGTGTGTATATATGTACGTGTGTATATACATACATATACATACACATATATAAACCAAAATCCTGGCAATAGAAGAGAACTGAAAGGTCATCTAGTCCAAAATTCCACTGAATGTGGGAATTTCCTCAAGAAGTTCACTGGATACATGATTCCTCACCTATATGATTCCAGTGATGGAAAAGTCATTGCTTAACAAAACATGCTATTTTATTTTCAGAAAGCTCCTTCTACAACTTAGTAAATAATTCATAAAGATCCCTACATATATGAATGCTATGTCTAAACAAGACGCATAAGCGCGCATGCACTCACACACACACAAATACCACATTTGTAAAGGTGTTAACAGCTTTTATTACAATAGTGCAAGGTAGTATTCATCCACCACTCACCAACACCAAAATGTTGTCTTCTATAAAACAGCTTCAGAAATTTCAAACAAGAAAACTAAAATAAATATCAGTTGTAATAACTCTTATACAACACTGTTAGGTATTTCAATTTCATGTTACTCCAAACAAATCAGTACATTCTCTAGCAGATGTGTGGCAAACATTTTTTGTCCAATTTCGTCTTTTTGCCCACAAACACACTGGCACATGCCTTACAATGAAAAACTCTTTAGAATAGAACTCCATGACAGCAATATGGACTCGTGCTTATAACTCATCATTCAGTTGTACCAAATACCATAAAATACAAAATGATATGAAATATAAACATCAATTTGTATTTTTATTTTTATTTACAAAAATAGGGTGGGGGAAAAAAGGTTTACATTCCCATGTCCTTTCTAGGAGAGACAAGACTGTCAGTATCGCATTTCTCATAACAATTCTTTTAAATGACATTTATACTTTCTCAGAAACTGAGATTTGCCTTTTAATAACTAGAAGCCCACATTTAGGAAGGAAGGAATGGGGTAGGCTTAAAACAGTCAGAACATAAATGGCTTTCCTTGAAATGATTCTGGATTGTATATAGATTTAGTGCTTTGTCAACTTTGTGATCCAAGCACTCCCAAAGCTTATGGACATAAACATTTGATCATATCACTATTTACAGCAACGTGTATCTTCTCTGGTTTCAAAGGACACTTCTTGACCTACAAGAGACTACCTGAATTACTGTTTCCAAAAGGCAAACACTATGACATAACTCCAAAGACAGGATTGTGACGACAAATGCTAGGGCCATATTCCTCATAGTCCTTCTTGGTGTGGCAAACTTGAAAGAATTCCGGCTTAAAAAAAAAAAAGTTGACATTACAGACATGTTTCAATAAATAAATAAAATTAATTACTAAACTACTGAGAAATCCAAACAATTTATTCAGTAACAAATTATTCATACACTTCTCTTTCCCCTTACTATTGTTTTTAAAAGCTTTTACTTATATAGATTTAGAGTTGAAATACATTATATCACTTGAGCCTCACGATAAACCTATTTGATACATAGTGTCAAAACTGTGCCCCTTTCATAGATGGGGAAGCTAAGGGTAAGGGACTAGATTACTACTTGCCTGAGGTCACACAATTTATTAAATGGCAGCATCCAACTCTTATAACTCCAAGTAACAATCCACCACCTTCCTTCTTTAGAATTGTTCGCTTTATTACTGTTTAGTAGCTTCATATGGTGGCTAACGGGAATAGAAAGGGAATCTATTGTGCAGCTTTCAGGAAAAGGAATGATTCACACAGTGATTGAAACTAATGGCTAACATGAGATTTCTGTATCATTAGTGGATTTCACCTGCGTTTTTCTTGTTCTCTAATTAACAAGGGCATCAAAAGGTGACTAAGCTAAGATCATTAATGGTACAACTCATTTTTACTTAGTACAAAGTCAACTGTATAAATACACAACATAAACATTTTCAGCAGTATACTGACAAAATATATTTAAAATCATAAAAGTTAGCATAGAATTTTTTAAGTGTCTTTCTAATATACTTACAGTTGATGCAAGCATGGAACCTCCAAACCATACAGCATAGCGCTGCATATGGTGTGTTATAACTTGAACTTCTACAGGTTTAGGCTAGAAAATAAAATGTTTTACATTTAGTTCAAGCACTATCAATCATTTTTATTCCAATGCTCTGTTGATACAAAAGATTCTTCAATCTGAGAACAAAAAAGTCTGATCCCTAATCTGTATTCCCTTTTCCCTATTACACGATACAATTCTTAGC
The DNA here is from genome assembly GCA_028646575.1 of Pseudocheirus occidentalis. Taxonomy (NCBI): domain Eukaryota; kingdom Metazoa; phylum Chordata; class Mammalia; order Diprotodontia; family Pseudocheiridae; genus Pseudocheirus; species Pseudocheirus occidentalis. Next base: position 72,184,144 of record CM053597.1, read on the forward strand.
TTTATAAAGTAATATCTTTCAGTCATATCTATGTTCGAAACCTTCCTCTTACTCTCTAACATTGAATAAATCTAGAGGAACTAAGCTTATCTTCCTTCAGGTTGTAAAGTGAGGCTTTCTCTCCAAAAATCTAACCAAGTGAAAATGTAAAAACTTTAATCAACCTCTAACTGAACTGATTGGCAGTATAAAAATCACAGAGAAGATCACTAAGTAACATTATCCTAAAAGACCAGAGAAAATTAAATTCTAAGTGTCAGTATGGACTCCTTCCTATAAGCATCAGAAAAGTTTTAAATTACAGATAGTATGTTTTATTGATAAGATGAGCAGAATCTAGAAAAGGGCAGCATCCAGAAAAGAAAAAAGTAATTAAGTGGTGGAAATGGAGATGGTCAGCCTAGAGAAGAGAAGACTTAATGAGACCGTGACAAGCTGTCTTCAAATATGTGAAGACATTGAGAAGAGGGATTAGACTTGTTCTGCTTGGCCTCTGAGAACAGAATTAGGAAAAATGGATGGCAGAGGCAGAGAGGCAGCTCAATATTAGAAAATTTAGGCTTGATATAAAGAAAAACTCTAAAAATTAGAATTATCCAAAAGTGGAATGGGCTGCCTCAGGACTTCACTAGAGGTCTTTGAAGGAAGTCTGGATAAACTTGCTCAGCATGCTATTTAAAGAATTCTTGTTCAGCTATTGGTTGAAGTGGATGGCCTCTGAGGTCCCATCTGAGCTGAGAATGGATCCTGAGGCATTACTTCTATGTGTTCCTTCATACGACCAATAGTTCTAGTCAAAATGTCAAAGAAAGATACTAGAAAGTTAAGAAGCATATCTTTGAGAAACACATTCTAACATTATTCTAATTTAAGAGAGTATTTTTAAAGCATATTAAAGAACTGTATAATAAGAAGTGAATCTCCTTAGGATACTGGTCATTATCACTACTTGCCTGCTCTCCTTCAACATAAAAAGGGAATTGCCTTCAAATATAGGTCAGTAACAGCATAAAATTGTTGTTGCCGCATCACTTAGTATATCACTCTTAACTGCATACTTGGATTATGTTCAGACAACAAACCTCTAAAATGCAGTTTCACAGTGTGGGTAGGAAAATGATAAAGACTTATTTTTATTTCACGCTACTAAGCCAAGATTTTTCAGCTTTGTATTATAAAGTAAGAACTACTTTATTTCCAGCACAGAGGCCACATTCCACTTATCACACAAACAATTCTCATTTTGGACTACCTTTATCCTTCCACCACTGAGCTCCTCACTAAGTTTCAATCTGGCATCCACCACTCTTTTCAAATCTCTCTGCAGTCGACGTCCGAAGTCTCTAAACATTGTGGATCCTCCTGAAAGAACAACATTCTAAAAGGGCAAAAAGAAAAGAGCAGAAAGTCTTCCTTTAGAGTAAAATTCATGATTATTGGGACATATATAAATTGTTTTAAAATAGATATTGCTATGTGACACCCCCCCAAAAAAAACCCTACAATCATTAGACGGCATACCTTAAAGTTTTATAAAAGAATGTTCATTAGATTCAAAGATAGCCTTACCAAACTAATTTAAGGAAATTTTATACCCCATAAATGTATATCTTGTTCATCTTCAGAAGCAGCCGGGGTATAGTGGTTAGAAAGCTGACCTTGGAACCAGGAAGACAAATTCAAGTCTATCTCTGACACATCCTGGCTCTTTGACCCTGAGTAAGTCACTTACTTTCTCAGTTAACTATACAACTGCACAACTCTCTAAAACTAATCATTGTACATCAGTTGCCAACCTGCACTAACAGAGAGGATTTTTTCATCTGGGAGTACCTATACCAACAAATTCACAGCAGTAGTCGTGTCTCTAATTTACCTGTAACTTTTTGGTATTTAATTTAGATAACAATTCCAAGCTGCTGTTCTGGGCCATATTACACATATTTGCAACATCTTTATACTACGAAACCAAAACAAATGATAGAAGTGAATATGCACATCTTTGCAGTCATTAAAAAATACACAGTCAAATCTATATTGTTACTTGAGATATGTTAAGATTATATTAAGATATGTTAATGAGATAATCACAAATTCTCTTTCTATGGGAAGCAAGAAATATAATCTCAGAAATAACAACGTTAAAGTTTATATCAGATTTAGATAACAGTGCTCTCCCCAAATCCTATGGTAACATACCAAGGGATTCTCCACTTCTCTCGTATTTCTCATTTCATCATACTTTTTTAAGTTCACTATTCTCCTGAAACTGGAGGATACTATCACATTTTACTGTATTTGGAAAGCTAACAAGTTAACAGTGCTAACCATGGAAAATATAGTATATACAGCCGAGCTGTTCTGGTCGTAATGGGGTCTTGTAAAACAAAAATGAAATAAAAAGCAGCAATCCTATACATTAAATGGAATTTAATGTAGAAAAGTTACGTGACCTCTCTCTTTTGCTGAACCTGAATGACATTTTCATTTAAATGGAGATGAGCACTAAAAACTATTTCATTCTTAACATATCTTTACACCTGTGCCTGTGTCTGCAATTTTTTAAGTATATTTATAAAAAAGGAAGTGTTGACATTTAGGGAAGCAAAATTCTACAAGTGCATGATGCTCTTCAGTTGCTCATGATGTTCAGAGATCTGATTGGCAGCTGTGATGGGCTTTCTGAGTTTTTGCAATGTTTCATATTACAATGGAAATTTTAAAAATCACTGGCAAAGTGCTTTTTTATGAAATGAAAACAAACGGTATTACATTAGTTTTAGAGCAAAATAAATACGAAATTAACACATCTGAAACTTTTAAATGTTTTAGATATTTCTAAAAATGTACTTGAATTTTTCCCAAATGCAAATTACTAGAGGGAGATCAAAAAGATTTTCAAGTAAACCTATACAGTGACAGATATGTGCTATCAAAGATATTAGCATCTGATGTTTTTTTTAAAATAGTATTTCTGGTTTTTACATCCCCTTTATTTTCCAAACCTCCTCCTCCACTCTCCCCTTTCCAAAAAACAATCTCTTAAAACAAAGAATTTAAAAAGTGACATATGGGGAAGGGCAGGAGAGAAGTTTAACAAAACTACCCAATACATTTACTCAATCTAAGAGCATATGCAATGTTCTACACTCACAATGTTTCACATCACTTCTGCAAAGAACATTCTGGTCACTATAGTTTCAAAGTGTTGCTTCCATTTACACTATTGTAGTACAGATGATGGAGAAAGGGAGAGATAGAGGTAGGGAGGGAGGTAGATAGATAGATAGATAGATAGATAGATAGATAGATAGATAGATAGATAGACAGATAGATAGACAGACAGACAGACAGAGACAGACAGACAGACAGATAGATGATAGATGATAGATAGATGATAGATGATATAGATAGATAGATAGATAGATAGATAGATAGATAGATAGATAGATAGATAGATAGATAGATAGAGTGTGTTCTTGGCTTGCTTATTTTACCTTGCATCAGTTTATATGTCTTCTTACACTTCTCTGTATCATTTACATTCAAAGGACAATAACATTCCACTCCATGCATGTACTATAATTTGCTGTAATTCCTCAGTCAATGG
>CM053597.1:72188253-72222706 GCA_028646575.1 Pseudocheirus occidentalis
GAATCTGGCTTGGGGAAGGAATGACATAAACTCTAAACTGGGTATCATGCCACACAGGAGAGTAGGGGGCATGGGGATAAGAGGCGGGATGACGGAGGGAAGGGCAGGGTCTGGGGGAGGGATGCTGGAAGCTCACACTTTAGTAAAGGGACAGGGACAGGGTAGAGAGTGGAACAAAGAGGGGTGGGATAGGAAGGAGGGACATAAGATCAGACTATCACAATATGTCCACTGTGAAGATGTCCTTCCAGTGGGGGTGGGTGATAGGGGAGGAACCAAGAGAATCTAGAATCTAAAGCTCTGCAATACATGCAAATGGGAATTAAGATGTACAGGGGCTGGGGTAGGGAGACCCTCCCTGCCCTACCAGAAAGTTAAAGAGCAGATCGGGAGAGGGACTTTACAGTGGGATCACTGCTTTGGGGCTGGGGTAGGGGAAAGATGGGGAGAAACTTTGTAACTCAAAAATCTCATGGAAATGCATGATGTAAACAAGAAAACAAATAAAAATTTATATTAAAAATGCTTATCAACTATAACTACATTTCAAAAGTAAAAGTATGATTATAACAGCATGTAGCATACCACCTTTTTACAACAGACACATAAGCCGGTCTCTTCTTCCCTTTTCAGTATTCTCACACTTTGCCATGTCCCCCCCCCCCCATTCCAGATTCTACAATCCAATGAAAGCAACCTCAAACACAAGACTCTTCTCCTTTTTCCTTCCCTTGTCTGCCTATCCATTGTGCTCTTCCTTCTCATCTCTGCTTCCTGACATCTATGGTTCCCTCACTATTCATTTAAATTGCAGGAGGCCCTCCCAATCCCCCCAGTCACTCCTGTATTCCCCTCTCCGATTACTTACCCACCCTGTGGTGTATGCATCTATTTACTTACATGTCATCTCCCCCATTAGCATGTAAGCTCCTTGAGGACAGGGATTGATTTTGTCTTTCTTTGAATCCCAGGGCTTAGCTTAGTATATGCCTCCTGGCTTCTTACAAGTGCCAGCTAAAATTCTACCTACTATGCAGTCTTTCCTGGTCCTCCTCTTAGTACCTTCCCTTTTTTGATTATTTCCAATTCATTTTATAGATAACCAGTTTGTACACAGTTATGTCCATGCAGTCTCCCCCATTACACTGAGGGTTCCCTGAGAGCAGGGGCTGTCTTCTGCCTTTCCCCAGTACTTTGCACAGTTCCAGACAAGTAGCAGACACTAAATAAATGTTTATTGGCTGAGTGAGTGACTTAATAAATGTTTGTTGATTAACTGATTTAATGAACTGAAAAATATGGAATGCCAGAAATACAAGCTCCTTTGATCTCTTCTAAGATACCTGACAAATATAGATGACAAACAGGCTTCTAAGTAGGAAAAAGTGAGAGAGAAAAAAATTAACAAATAATTGAATATGCCTAACTAAAACTCAAGAGAACAAGGTTCCATTAATAACTTTAAAGGTATATTCATGGTACTATAATAGTACCAAAATACATTTAAAGAGCATACTTCCTGAATTCTAAGGGTTATAATCTAACAGAGGAAGATGGCAATGTAGACAAAGTAAAGCTGCCGTCTTTTTGATTCCTTATGTTGCCTTCTCCCCACCAAAAAGAAAATCCAAAATGAAAACTCATGGTCAGGAATGAAATGGTAGACTAGTAAGACAAGAAACTGACCTTTTGGCTTTCACTAAATCCACAAATATTTATGCATACCTTTATAATTAACAAGAAGCAGCATGGCATTGCATGCAGAGAATTTGATCTGGAGTCAAAAAAGCTGGTTTCAAACTCTAGTTCTACTTACTATCTACATGACCAGATGATCTCCAAAGTCCCCTCAGCCTCTAAAGGGCAGGACACTAGGAAATCATTCTTAGAACTGAAAGATGGATAAGATGGGTTGAGAAGGATAAAACAATTTAAACTTCATCCAGGAAAAGACAGAAATCAGCCTTAAGTAAACACAGTACCTAATAAAGGAAACAAACACTTTCTTAGCTGGACTAAAGAAACTAAGGCAAAGGGCAGCTAGATGACACAGTGAATAGAACACCAGCCCTGGAGTCAGGAGGATCTGATTTCAAATCCGGCCTCAGACACTTAACACTTACTAGCCGTATGTCCTTGGGCAAGTCATTTAACCCCAAATGCCCTACCTTCTCCCCTCCAAAAAAGAAAAAAAAAGAAACTAAGGCAAAAAAAAAAGTGGAAAACAACAGAAAAAGGAAGCTGAAGCAGACTAATAGGAGACTGAACTAAGAGGAAGACTCATTGATGAACTGAGCAGCGGCATACCTTTTATAGACTGGGTCTCCTTACCTTGCCCAGGTAATCCATGGGTCTGATTCCACTCCTGATCATTCATCTGTCCCATTTCCAACCTCAGTCAATTCACCTCTACTCAGACAGCTTAGTGGACCCCTACTCCCACAGCTCATACTACTGGTGCAGACTTAGTGTAGATACCCAGCACACTACAATTCAGAATTCCAAAGCTCAAACTCCCCAGGAGCAGAAACTACAAGCGTGTTCTAGCATTGCTTCTCACACCACCGTTTTAAAAACAAGACTTAAAAGGACAGGTGAAAAAAATTATTTGAAAGTTTCAGTTTGGTTCAGGAGTTTGTAAAAAGTATCAGATAGAAAAGCTACAGGAAGCCAAATCTTGTGTTACATGGCTAGAATGCTACCTCAGTAAGTTCAAAATCTAATTCATTCTTCCTAGCTGTGTAACCTTGGACACACTACTTATAAGCTAAGTGGCATCATGGATAGAGTGCAGGGCCTGGAAGAACTGAGTTCAAATCCAACCAAGGACATTTAGGAGCTCTATAACCCTGGGTAAGTCATTTGGCCTTAGTTTCCTCATCTGTAAAATGGGGATCATATTCCCAGGGTTGTTGTGAACATAAAATGAGACAATATTTGTAAAGTGCCTGGCACATAATAGATACTTAATAAATGCTTATCTCCTTCTCCCATCTCAATTTGCTCATTTATTTAAAAAAATAATAATAGTAGTAGTACTTAACTGACAGGGCTGTTATGAAGTTAAAATTAATTAACTTATGTAAAGAAATATGTAAACTTTAAAGCACATATGAATTATTATAGGTGAGAAAATATTAGTTCTGAAGTTAAAAGAGTTCAACTTAAAATACTGGCTCAATTTACTCTCTATGTATCCTTAAAAGTTATATAAATATGTTATTGGTTTTGGGGGTTGGGGAGGTTGTTGGGGGTTTTTTGGTTTTTTTTTTTTGCTTTTTGGAGGAGGGAAGGCAGGGCAACTGGGGTTAAGTGACTTGCCCAAGGTCACATGACATGGCTAGAAAGTATGTCAAGTGTCTGACATCAAATTTGAACTCAGGTCCTCCTGACTCCAGGGCTGGTGCTTTATTCACTGAGCCACCTAGCCGCTCAGCTGCCCCTTAAGATGTCATTGTTATCAATTCATCTGTCTACTGCTGAAATCTTAGGACATGGTAAGTGAGTGTTCTGTCAAGATTCTTTGAGTGCTTTTGTTAATAAAGGCCACCAAACAGGGTCCTAGTTTAAATTTACCTAATAATAACTTCTACGCATTAGTAGAAAGCATTACAGAGAGGATAAATTATAATTTACACAAGATTAATTTGATTTATTAAAAAGTAATCTCATGCAAGCCAATAATCCAATAATGAATGAAATTAAAATACTCTAATGCTTTATACACAGAAAGCACATAATATATATTTGTTGAAACAGATATTCCACATGATATATTAAGTCTTTAGAGTTTAATAAAAGGCAATTTAAGAATTAGGGACTCAGAACAATAACAGTGTTACTGTTGTTCTAAATAGAGTACTTATAAGTTTTACAAACTGCCTTACACATATTATCTCTTTTGATTCTCATAAAAGCCTTGTGAGATGGGTGCCACATATATTATCTATCCATTTTTTAAAGATGATTAAACTCAAGCTCAGAGAGGTTACACAATCTCTTCAAACTAATAAGTATCAAAGACAGAATTCAGAGATCTTCTATGAAACCTGTATTCTTCCCATTACACCAAAGCTACTAGGTCATGCTTAAGATTTATAAGAGTGATTTACTGGAAATAGGTATTCCAATAATAGCTACTTCAAATAGTAAACTGAAAGACTATGTGAGATAATTTTTGTACCATAAGGATCATTTCTAATAAAATTTACACAGACCTTGGTAGATTATTGTGGAGGAAAGAGATATAATAAAATGCAAACTATACTTAACACTATTATTGAGTTTAATTTTTAAAATCATTTGATCAGTATGATAATGATTAATATCAAACAAGATATAAATGCCTAAAGATAAGAATTCCAATAATCACTACAATATTAAATATCAGTTTAACATTAACGATTCCAATCTTACTTTCATTCTAAAGGACTCAAATCATCTTAGTTTGGTAGATACATAGTGCCATCTACCTTCCATTCAGTATAATTATAATTACTCCACAATTACTTATCAGATGAAGGATTCCCAGAAAGAAAGTCCTTCTTTTTCCCTATCTTTCCAGATTCCACGGTCACCATAAATTGCAATGTTTCTTTTAGAACCCTTAGCCAATAAAATGAACAGAGTTGGAAAATGGAACATTAAGAAGGCCAGTACCATTGAAGCAGTATGATATTCATGCATCTTAAAGTGTAATAAAATGAACTTTACTAAAAAGGAAGGAAACAAATGTAAGAAATACTGCAGAGGTATAGCAAATAGAGTTTAATAATTTATTAGATATGGTAGTTGGGAAAGGGTCAAAAATGATACAAAGATTTCAAACTTGGGTGGCATTGGGGACAATGGTGCCACTGAGAGATAAAAGGACACAGGAAGAACAGGATTTAGAAAATCATGAGTTTAATATGTTGATTCTGAGGTGTTAAGGCATTTCAGCTGGAATTATATAATATAGAATCAGAAAGACATCAAGACTAGAGAAAAATGTTGGTGATGGCCAAAGCAGTAGGAGTGGGTCAGGTGACCAAGGAACAGTGTGAAGAGAGAAGTTTGAGAACAAAGCAGAGAAAAAAAAAGTACAAACAGAAGTGATGAAGGAGCAGAGAAGTAAGAGGAAAACCAGGAGAGTACAGCATCACAAAAGTCCGAGGGAGAAACTTTGAAGGAGGGGGGAAATAATAATGCTAAATGCAAACAAAAGTTCAAGAAGGATTAGGACTAAAGACCCAGGGAGTTAGTAAATAGGAGATCACCAGTAGTTTCTACAGAGCAATTTTAATCTGATCTACATAGCTTTCTGCAATTTATATATGGTAATCTAAACAGACAGGGTGCCCTGCCCCTTTACTCTTTACATCTCTAAGTGCTTCCTCATTTATACCAGAAAGCTAGGACTTCCTGGAGGGGTAGGTGCTATAACTACAACACCTAGGGATGGATCTAGGGGTAAGCCTTGTGAATGGCACAGCTCCTGAGCTCCCACCTTTGTGTTTACCACTAACAAATGTCCCAGATGACTTGAACTCTTAACAAAAGCATTTATTCAAAAGACAAAGCAAGAATAATAATTATACAACATTCTACCTATAAAACTGGGGTGTACTCATCCACCAAGGAATATACTCTCTGTGAGGAAGAGTGGATACAAAGCAAGCATCATGGCAATGGGGTACAAGAAACACCCGTAGCCAAGGCTCCTCAGGACCTTGGCACTGCCAGTCTCACTCCTCTTAGGGACAATGCTCACCAAGTTCCCTGACAGGTGTGGGTCTGCACTGGACCAGTTGCTTTGCTGTAGTGGCTGTTTTGTAGTGGAGCCAGACTGCTCTTGTGCTGCAGGGTCATGCCACTCTCCTGCTGGAGTGGGCCTCTCTCCTCCCAGGATAATGCTGCACTCTTCCAGAAAGGCACAACCTAGGATTTTTAGCAAGTCCTCCAGTTCTGCAGCCTTGGCTACACTCTCAGGGATCTCTGCTTCCCAAGCATCAGGTGGCACTGCAGAGAGTTACAGCCTTTCTTTTACTAGGCTTCAAAGTCTCCTTCAACCCACCTTCCTGGCTGGGTCCCCTTAGCAAAAGAACTCACCCTAGCCTATGGGGCTTATCCAGTATATTACCAAATTCTCAGTTTTTGCCTTGAGTGAGTATATTGTCTGTCTCTCTGGGGACTGCTTTCTTAAATGTTCTCCACTAGCAAGTCTCAAAACTGTTTTTGTTGGGGTGGCTAGGTGGGCAGTGAATAGAGCACCCACCCTGGAGTCAGGAGGACCTGAGTTCAAATTTGGCCTCAGACAGTTAACACTTACTAGCCATGGTGACCTTGGGCAAGTCACTTAACCCTAATTGCCTTGCCTTTCCTGCCTTGCAAAAAAAAAAAAAAATACAATGATTTTTGTCTTTTCCCCTTTCAATCAGCAAAACTGAGTTTGAAAGGAACATTCCCTAGGTATTCCATTAGTAAGTAAAAGGAATTTTTTATTAACAGCCTTTTTTACTCAAAATACCAAATTTTTAAAAAGCTTTTCCTGTCTCTTTGCATTAATTTTTTTATCTGTCTTAAGAATCATCAAATCAATCAACAACTATTTATTAAGTACCTACTGTGTTGTCAAACACTGGGGATATAAATGCAAAAGCTTAAACAATCTCATACAACAAGATTTTTCAATTGTGAGTTATTACTGTTATATCAAATCTAAACTCTGTCATATGTTTCAAGACTCTACTAAATGATTCTTCTTTGGCTACCTGTTATTTCCTACTCTACCAAGATCAGTCTGCTCCTACACCAAGCAAACGCTCTACCATCACATGGACGCTTCTGGCTCAAAATAATCTGCTAATCCTTTCTACCAATTACACCCCTGCTTTCAAATCCCAGCTTAAATTTTACCTTTTTCGTGACTTTGCTCACTCAGCTCCAGTTATCCCAGCACCCCAGAACAGTTCTTAAGTACAATGTAAATGAATTTTATGAATGTTTATGTGCCTATGATAGGTTAGAACTATGTTACATGACTATTTGATCACTCTCATTGCTACAAAGTCCTCAAGGGAAGGGATGGTGTCTACTCTATCCACTGTGGCTATATATTAAGATAAATGGGTATTTATTAGCATCAGTTACATTATAACTCTGCTACCTATATGACTCTGAACAAACTACTTCCCCTCTCTGGCTTCCACTTCCTGAACTGTAAAATAAGGGGCTGAACTAGATAATCCAGGTAAAATCCTTCCAGCTCCAAACCTGTGACTTTATGACTTGTCCATATTGTCATATTATGGACTAACGGAACCATAATATAAGTAACACAAGGCATTTTCCAGTGAATAAAGTGAAAGTTCCAAGGGGAAAAGGCACATCTTTATGACCAATGTTTAACTGTGGATAGGCAACTTCATTTCTCCTGGAACACTAATAAAAAAAATTTTTTAACGGCATATGTTTCAACCTCGTGACACAAATTCTGTCTATTGCCTTTGTCAACTTCTTGGAAAACATAGTTAAAATTAAGTGCTGAACAACAGAATTATAGGAGCTGACATTCAGTTTTAGTATGCAGTGAACAATTTATTATTTGTTAAGCCTTTATTACCTCAGTTTAAATTAGGTAGCTATGAGATCTACCCCAGCAAACATTAAACATGAAATATGGCTAAGAACTATTTGTCTACTGATAAACTTTCTTCCCACTTTCAACCTTTGTCAGAACTTACTTGACTATTTATATTGACTTAATTTTCTTATTATTTTTTAAAGAATTACTATGCTGAAAGAAATTTAGGACGAAAGCATTGCAAGGACATGACACTCAAAAGTTCAAATTAGGGACATGGAACTAATAATTATTGTCTAGTTCTAATATAAGCAAAAGCTTATAAAACCATAAAAAACACACAAGTTCAAAAAGTCAATGATATTGAAAATATACATGGAAATTGTAGAAAACATAATTATTACTCTTAACTTTTAGTTCTATGTTTATGGTCATAATCAAGTTGAAAATATAGCATTTCAGACAGAGCAATAATAGAAAGAAATGCTCCTTATTTACTGTAGGCAGATAGTTTCCAAATATTAAAGTCCTTCTGCATTTTGACTACATTTAACATAACAGGTAGCTAGGTGGTGAAGTGCATAAAGAGCTGGACTTTGAGTCAGAAAGATCCAAATTCAAATTCCTCCAAAGGAGTATTTCTATCTACATCGTGGAAATGAATTTCATATATATATATATTTATATTTCCAAGATATATTATAGCTTAGAACTGTGTTAGGTGATTGTTCTATAGCTCTGATTCTCTCATGGGAAGGGTCAATATCTACTATATCCACTACAATGATGTATTAAGTAACTGGGTACCCCAAGGCAAGTCCTTTAACCTCTACTAGCCTATTTTCTCATCGATAAAATTAGGACAATAGCACTTACCTCAAAAGGGTTCTTGTGAAATTTCTATAAAATGCTTGAAGTACTATATAAACATGAGCTGTTACTATTATATCACTCTCCCACCAATAAAAAAAAAATCACACTCTTTAATTGTAAGGGTGTGATTCCATTGATTATCAATCCACTTAAAAAGTGAGTGATTTACCTCTGTCAGGCAAAAGCATTTATTTACTGAATCAGTCAAACAAAATTGAGTATGAACAAAGCATGTACAGCTCCTTGAATCAATCAAAGCTTGTGTACATGAGATTTGCTCATATCCTGAGAATCTTATATAAAAGAGGCTATCTCAGGAGAACCAGACATAAAGATTCTACGAGTGTGAATTCAAGATGATGGAATAAGCATGACGTTCTAGCCCACTCCTAAAGAGCAAAGGTAAGACTGAGCTATGGCAGATAAGAGATCTGTCAAGGAAAGCCATTGTTCTAATGGCATGTCAGAGGAGAAGACCTAGGATAAGAGAAATCCTCTGAAAAGGTTGGTTTTTTATGCACCTTCCCCTACCAGTGCCTATTTATTCACAGAAACTATAACAGAATGTGCTATTTTGTTTCCCAAACATTTCCAGTAAAGTCAACCTCAAAAGGGACAAGGCTTAACTGGAAATAGATGCAGATATAAATATGAAGTTAAGTGGATAGCCCAACCTCTGCCTAACCATTTGGAATTTTCCTACCTTGAGTTCGGAGCAACTGGAGCTGAACTTAAATAACTAAAATAAACTTAAACTGAAGAGGAAGGAAACATGTGGACCTCAGGAGCAATTAAATCACCTCCACAGCTTAAAACCGGCTAATTATTGTAACTAGGTATTATATAAGTTTAACACTACTAATGACATGCAGTACTTATGCGTGTAAAATCCTAATAATTTGTGCCTTTAAATTTTTCTGTTGAAACCAAAACACCTTACACAAGTAGGTTTTACCTTATACAGTGGACGACGAACATCAATGGGACAGTTCTGAATAACTTCATCAACTACATCTGAAATGGACTCCATGAAATCTGGATTAGCAAACTAAAAAAAAAAAAGAATATGAGAGAGATTGCACATTGTTTCAGAAAAGAATGAAGAACAAAAAAATTCTCAAGAAAAGTACTGCACAATGATTTGTATTAGGGAGCTGGAATGGATGAAACAGATGAAACATCAAAGTAAGCCTAATTATATGTGAACAGTGTAAATAAAAAGCTGGTTTCTTCAAAGAATAAAATGTGTGATTTTAGTAAAGAATTAAGAGAGACAGACCAACAATGAAAAATGAATAAGTTATGAGTCACCCTAACAAGAGAAATTAAAACATGTAACTAACCTGAATAGCTAACATTTTTCTAATATTTGTGGAATATTAATGTTATGAAACAATCACAAAAACTGTGTCCAATGAAAGAGTAATGCAAAATTAGGTTAAGAGGCTAAGTATTTTTTTTTTAGAGAGAAGCATTTTTAAATAGAAAAGCTTTGGTATTATCAAGAAAGGCAATGTGTGGCAAAGAACAGTGGTGGAAATGGTGTCAAAAAGATTTGAGTTCAAAACAATGTCTCAGGGGCAGCTATGTGGCTCAGTGAACAGAGCATGGCCCTGGAGTCAAGATCACCTGAGTTCAAATCCCACCTCAGACACTTAACACTTACTTTGGGCAAGTCACTTAACCATAATTGCCTTGCCTTTCCCCTCCGAAAAAGCAAAAAAAAAAAAAAAGTCTCAGAAATCTCCTAGCTTTCTTTCCCTGGATAAGTCACAACCTCTCTTAGCCTCTGCTTCCTTATCTTTAAAATGGAGATCCATTGATCAACAAGGTTAAGCCATTCCCCAATTGATAAATGGTCAAGGGACATGAACGGGAAGTTTTCAGAAGAAGGAATCAAAGCCAACAATAGTATTGTGGAAAAAATTATCTAAAACAAATATAATTAGAGAAATACAAATTAAAACAACTCTGAGGTACCTCCTCATGCCTATCAAATTGGCTAAGATAAGAGGGAAGGAAAATGACATGGGCCAGAGGGGATGTGAAAATATCAGTATGCTAATGTACCATTACTGATAGAGCTGTGAACATGTCCAACCAGTCTGAAAAGCAATATGAAACTATGCACAAAATGTTATAAAACTGTGCATATCTTCTGATCTGGTAACACCACTGCTAGATCTATAACCAGAGATCAAAGACAAAGGAAAAGGATCCAAATATACAAAAATATTTAAAACAGCTCGATTTGAGGCGGGGCAAAAAATTAGCAAATGAGAAGACACTCAACATTTGGGGAATGGCTGAACAAGTTATGGTATATGAATGTGATGGAATACTATTGTGCTATAAGAAATGATGAAGGGGATGGTTTCCAAAAAATCAGAGAAAATTTATATGAATTGATGCAAAGTAAAATGAGCAGAACCCCCCTTTCCCCAAGCATGGCTAATGCAGAAATATGTTTTACATGACTGTTGTATGTGTGATGGGTTCTGTCGTGGTTCCCATTCTTTTCCCTCTTTACTCTCTTATCAGTGATTTCATTAGCTCTCACATATTCAATTATAACTTTAAGCAGATAACTTCATGACTCTCATCATCACACCCAATGCTACCTCCTCAGTCTTTCAAATCTCTCTACTTACATTACAACCATTATAGTTTCCTCCTAAACTACTGTAGTAGTCTCTTAATTGGCCCCCAGCTTCCATTCTCTCCTCAAACTAATCCATTTTCCATACAGCTACCAAAACAATAGTCATAAGATGATAGAATGGCTTAAATGTCATCTAGTCTAACCCCTTCATTTTACGGATGAGGAAATTGAAGCCCAGAGAGGCAAAGGGATTTGCCCACGGTCACATTGGGTAGGTAGTAAGTGACAGAGCTGGGATTCAAACCCAGGTCCCCTCTCTAATTCCATGTTCTTTACACTATACCACAGATCTGATCATACCATTATCCTGTCTCCCCACTTCTTCTAGACTAAATACAAACTCTGTCATTCAAGGCCCTTCACAATCTGGCTCCAGTCTATTCTTATACTATTCTCTGTCAAGCATTCTATATTCTAACTAACCTGGTCAGAATTGCTCTTCTTTCTATACAACATTATATCTTCTGCCCTCATGCCTTTCCATGAGCTGTTTCGCCATGGCTGCAATGTTCTTTCTAGCATTCCCTGGAAGACCTTCTCCTACGACATCTGCCATTCACAGTTCACTTACATGCATCACTGGTTATCTCCTCCACAGCCTTGCCAATCCACCTTACTATTGCTTCTCTTTTCCTTGGCCTCTCCCCATTCACGACCCTCTTATAGAAGCATGAACCAAAATCAAATCAACCTCGCCTTTGTTCTTGAATGGGGTATGTAAATCTAATCTCCTATAGCCCTATTCACCATCCTTGTATTTTTCAGAATCAAACTGCCCCTCCCTGATTATAATTCTCTTATGAGTGTTGTCTCCCCTATTAGAATGTAAGATGCTTGAGAACAGAGGCAGTCTGCTTTTGGGTTTTATATTCCTATTGATTAAACAAATTCGGGAATACAGGAAGAAATTACCAGTCAGATATATGGATATTGGAAGAGTTCAGGACCAAACAAGGAACAGAGAGGATCACAAAAGATAAAATAGACAATTTTGTTTCTATAAAACATTTATGTTTTCAAACAAACAAAACCAATACCTTTTAGCTAAAACTAGAAGAGAAACAAGTAAATGAGGAAAATCTTTTTCTAATTTCTAATTTCTGTGACAAAAAGTCTCATTTCTAAGATATATAGAGAACTGAGTTAAATTTATAAGTCATTAATAAATGTTCCTAGTATATGAGTGGGCACTCTATCGCTGGTCTACTTACTTCAAGTTCTTTGAACACATCACCACATTTCCCATGTACTTGGCTGTCCTCTATGCCTGTCCTCTATCCATCATTTCCACCTTCTAGTTTTTCTGGCTTCCCTCAGAATTCAATTCAAATCATTTCTGCAGAAGGCCTTTCTAGTAAGCCCAGTTTCCGATATCTTGCCCTCTCAGACTGTCTTCTATCTACTCTGTATCTATCTTACATGGATTTAGTTCTTTTCATGCAGTTTCTCCCACTGGAATGTAAGCTCTTTGAGGGCAGGAATTTTTTTTGCCTTCCTTTGTATCCCCAGAAATTAGCACAGTACCTGGTATACAGTAAGCACTTAATAATTACTCATTGGCAAGCTAACTTACTTGGGAGGACCAGGAAAGACCTCAAGCAGAATATGGTGTTTTAATTGAGTCTTAAAGGAAACCAGGGATTCCAAGGGGCAGAAGTAAGGAAGGAAAGCATTCCAGGCATGGAGGACAACCCATGCCAAGGCATGGAAACTGTAAATGGAGTGTCATCATAGGTGAGTAACAGCAAGAAGGCTAGTTTAGATGGATTGTAGATTACACGGAAAGGAATAATGTATAATAAACTACAAAATGTTGAATGAGGTCAGGTTTTCATAATGCTGCTCTAAAAGCCAAACAGAGGAATTTATATTTGAACCTGGAAGTAACGGGGAGTCACTGGCATTTGAGGAGGAAGAAGGTAGCGACATGATCAGAACTTCACTCTTGGAAAATTACTTTCTTTGTAAAACCAGCCCAACCTATTTTACAAGGCTATTGAGGATCACACAAAATAATCTATGTGAAAGCTTTCTGTAAATTGTAGAACTATGACACATGTGTAACACGCTCTTTTTTAAAAATATCATTTCTATAACCTTTTAAGGTTTATTCAGCACTTTCTTCCCAGCAATTCTATAAGGTAAGTCCTTGTTTTGAATGCAGATTTCCTGCTTCCTAGCCTAGTGTTCTCTCTACTTTGGTGGATGCGTGTGAGTTTGAAGAGATTTTCACATAAGAGGGTATAACAAGCAATCACCAGAAACCCAATTTTCTCAGTTTTGTTGAAAACTTCTCTTTTCACAGTAGGTGGTGCTATTGCTCCAAAAAACACAATCCACAGCTCAAGCACACACAAAAAAGTCTTACCTCTGGATGAAAGAAAATTTCAGGTCCAAGAAACCTTTCATAACCAACATCTATAATGAATTTCTTCTGGTTGATTGCATTGATGCCTGTGTATTGTTTGATCCATTTACGCGAGTCTACATCATACTTAGCAAACTCTTTAACTATGTCAGGGCAGATATAACAGTACTTCTCCTGCACAAAACATGAAGATCACCAGATATTAAGGATTAAAGTGTATTCCCTCAATCAAAAAAATACAGTAGCATTATGCGATAGCCAAACCTCTAACATGCAACCTATGACTAACAAAAAAACAAAAGGCTATATTTATCATTATCTACTGTGTTTAAAGATACTCCTTATAGTAATTTATCTTGAGCAAAGGAATAACTAAGTCTGATATTCAGTCAGCAAACTTTCTGATACTACAAAATATCCTTTGATTTTTAGTTTGATCCTACTACTGCTTTTTGCAGCTTAGATATTATCTTAGCTTAATACTTCTGCCCGTCTCAGAATTCTGCCATTAATCTGAAACTTCATTTCAAAGCACTGAACGATTGTTCAACTACTATTGCCTCACTTTAGCTTCCCACACATCAAATGTCTGGATAGCCTGCTATCATTGATTTTTCATGAGGCAGCAAGCATTCCTTCCATGATGCAGACTGGCTAGAACCCAGGGCTTCTTTGTTGGGAGTCTTGTCTGTTCATTGTAGTTCACGGAGGGCACTGATCAACTATGAGAGGTGTAACATCTCTAGAGCATGGGTAGATCTGGACACCACCACCCTCAGCTTGATGTGGATTGCCTTCCAAATTCTCTCAGTCTTCTGAAAGATACGTCTTCTGGAGTATGTTTTCCACTTCCTTGTCAATCAGTATCTTTGCAATCAGAAAGCAAATTCCTTCAGTAACCGAATTCTGTGAAAGGTTAAAGTTCTACATTCTCAACAAAAAGAACTGGTTACATACAGCATTTCCTAGGAACAGACTTACATATGAATTTGATCATCTTCAGATTGAGAGTTAGTCCACTGTCATTTGTGAACTCTACAGAGAAGTACATAGAGTGCCTACCATGGCTTCCTGAGTATGTAAATAGAACCTTGAGGAATCTCAGCCCACTGAACTGAAAACTTTTTAGAGTTTCTGAATTACCAACTAATAGAATATAAGCATCTTGAGAGCAGGGACTATTTTCATTTTTACTTTTATGTTTCCAATGTCTAGATCAAGGTTGCTGTTTATTAAATGCTTGTTGACTGAGCTGAACTGAATCCTGGTGAAATTCTCATGACATCCGAATCATCAAAAAAGGCCAGGACAAAAAATGTTACCATACTAAGATGGTGCTAAAAACTTCACAAAGGTTTATCAACCACCTACATACCCATACATTTGTGAGGTGTGTTGTAGTGAGGATTCTTTTTTCAGTATGACTCAAACTAGATGACCATTAAAATCCTTGGCAACTCTAAAATTGTATGGTTTTGATTTCTACTTTTATGTAAATAGGGCAGTTAAAAAGGAATAAATATTGGTGATAGCAGTATTTTCCCCCTAAAATATTAAATATGAAATCATGTTTTTAAACATTTTATTATGGGGGAATAAAAACTGGCTTATAAATAAAAATAAATAAAAAATTTCCTTTATTTTGTTTCAGAATGTCCCTGATTCCAATGTTGCATACACTATCAGTCATAATCAATATGTGCTACTTTTAAGAAAGGGAAGAAATCCTTAAAAGTAGCACATATTGATTGATGCCCCTCCATTTCCCCCCCCAAAAAAAATCCTCCCAAACTCCAACATTTATAAGCTCTGTCAATTCGTTCTCATGGCAAAATTATTTTGGGAAACAATATGAAGGTAGAGGTGGGAGATTCAAAATAAAACACAAGAAAGCCTAACTGCTGACTGTTTCCTTTAAGCTAGAATACTTTCTACAGCTTTCTTTTACCCTACTCCTCCAAGTTAAAAACTAAGGGAAATTAATATTTGATCCACATTTTAAAACAACTGTGAAAATAACATTCAAATTAAGCTATGTGAAATTAATCTTCAAGAGTAAATATGGTGAATTTTCTGTTCAGTTAAACCTGCAGAATGCAATTGGTTTTGTAACTGAAAGGAAAATGTTGAATAAACCACCAAGGATAAGGATGATCTCATTTTCCTATTTGTATCTCCAGCACCTAAGCACAGTGCCTGCCACTTAACAGGAGCTAAAAATGCAGTAAACAATATTTTATTAAGTACTTTCTATAAGGCAAGCACAGTGCTCAGAGCTAAGGATATAAAAGCAAAAGACAGTCTCTGCCCTAGAGGAGTTCCCAGTCTAATGAGAGAGACAACATGAAAACAATTATGTACAAACAAGATACATATTGGGAGATAATCAGAAGAAGGGAGGGAGTGCCCTTAAGGGGAATCAGGAAAGGTTTCCTGAAGGTGAAATTGTAGCTGGGACTTGAAGGGGGTTGGGGGAGGAAGGAAAGTGGCAGGGGGAGTCCAGCCATATGGGCTAGCCAATGGAAAAGCAAAGTCAAGAGATGGAGTGTCTGGTTTGGGGAATATTAGGGAGGTCAGTGTCACTAGACCTCAGGGTATGAGTAAGGGGGAAGATTACAGGAAAGGAGTAAAGTGTAAGAGTGGAAAAGTAGGATGGGATCAGGCGGCACAGGGGACAGAGTGCCAGACCTGAAGTCAGTAAGACTCATCTTCCTGATTTCAAATCTGACCTCAGACTCTTACTATGTGACCTTAAGTAAGTCATTTTAACCCTGTTTGCCTCAGTTTCCTCATCTGTAAAATAAGCTGGAAAAGGATATGGAAAGGCCCAATTCATATTCCTGGGACCCCAAGAGAAATTTCAAGGGCCCTATAGGGACCAAGAACAATTTTCACTCCCCTCAAGTTAAACCAAATTCTTACATGTGGTTTGGGAGCAGAACAGCCTCTTAGTAAGAGAGGGAGAGGGTGACTGCCCCACCCTGTAAGGGTCCATACCAATTTGAAACACTTGGTATCCAATTGAGCTCAGAACAGGAAATACACTTAATAGGAAAAGAAGAAGGTAAAGATTCTCAAGAGAAAAATGATGACAAAAAGAGAACATTGAGCAGCCTCTGATAAACTCAGATATTCTGGCGCGGATGAATTACGTCTTCTGGTCCTAAAAGACCACAGATTTAAGATTTAGAACTGGAAAGGATATTTGCGGTTCAATTGATTCATTGTACAGATGAGGCTTCAGAGGGATGACTTTAATTTTTTTCTTTCATTTTCTTTACTCTCTCCTTTCCCCAACTGAGGAAAAACAAAAAAGTCAATTAAAGCAAAACAAAATAAAATTATAACAGATACACTGCAACACAAAGATTATATCAACTATCATATCGCCAAACATATCTTATAACTCTTGGCAGCATTATGCAATGGTTTTTCAGAAGGGCTCTGCTAAGGTTTGGTTTGGTTTTGTTCTTTAGGTTTTTTTTGTTTTCTTAAGTAACAAAGAAATGAGAAAAAAGAAGAATAACAGTAAGGGACAGTAGTAACACAAGCAGCAATATGGTGCTATTGAATCCAAGGGGAACAGGGAGATGATGCCACTTCTGACAGCCTAAACTCATTGTAAACTTACGGGCCAGCACTGAAAGACGGCTATCACTACATTTTCTACCTAGTAGCCAACACTTTTCAGATTTCCCAACTAGAAATCATTCAAGAAAGCAGACTCTCACCTTTAGAGTGTTGGGAGAAATGTCTTTCCATCAACTCCCCCTGATTTGTCCCTTTCACCTGAGTTGCCTAATGCCCAGAGAGGACTTTACCCAAAGGCCAAACCTATAGGGATGTTGATAACCTACATGAACTTATTATTTATTGCCAAACTTCCACCTGGTCATATTCTCCCTACCCTAGTGATTCTGAATCACCAGGTGTCATTGTTCAAATTCATCCTTCACTGCCTGCTCTCTTATTACCATTCCTCACAAACCAGCCCCTCCTTCCCTCCAGTGTCCTGCTCAAAAGTTATCCACTTTTTTCCCTGTGCTCTCTGAAAAGTGCATGCTCCATATCTTTATCTTTCCTACTCCTTATATCTTCAGGCTTACACTGAGACATGGCTTCATCCTAATAACACAGCATCTTTGGTGACCTTTCCTGGTACTGTTGTTCTAGTACTTTCTTTCCCCCCAAATCACTGATTGAGGTGGAACTAGAATATTCTTTGCTCCCCACTGCCATTTCCAGGCTCTCCTTCTGCCACCATCAATCAATAACCTCTCATTTGCAGTTCACTGAATCCACAGTCATCACCCAATCAAAATTCTGATAGCTGTTGTCTACTGACTTCTTCCTTAACTCCTACACTTAAACTAAGAGATTTCAATACAGATATTAATATTTCCTCAAACACCCTAACCTCCAAGTTCCTTAATTTACTCATTTTCCATGACCTATTTTTCCAACCTACCTAAGATACACACAGAGATGATCACACCCCTGATCTTGTCATCATCATAAATGCACTATTGCCATGTTTATGAACTCTGAAATTTCTTTATTTGATCACACACTTATCAGTCCACCTGTCTTTCTGCCTTTCGACTTTAAGCCCTGTTTTTTTGTCCTCACCATAACTTCAGTCTCTTGACCTCTCAGTCAGTGAGGGATGAATTTGAATAATGACACCTGGTGATTCAGAATCACTAGGGTAGTGAGAATATGACCAGGTGGAAGTTTGGCAATAAGCAATAAGTTCACGTAGGTTATCAACATCCCTAGAGGTTTGGCCTCTGGGTGAAGTCCTCTCTGGGCATTAGGCAACTCAGGCAAAAGGGACAAATAAGGGGAAGTTGATGGAAAGACATTTCTCTCCACACTCTAAAGGTGAGAGACTGCTTCTTGAGTGATTTCAGTTGGGAAATCTGAAAAATGTGAATTATCTAGGTAGAAAATGTAGTGATAGCCCCTTGTTCTATGGCTGATCTTGCTTGGATTACTCCTATCATCTACTTCCCTCACTTCTATTTGTGCTGTTGAATGAAGCTGGAGAAAATCGTGAAACATGGCTTACTGATTCTGCTACAGGTTTATGTGACATAATCTTAACTGGGACCTCATAGCAGCAAAGCACTCCTTTTACACCTCCCATTTTGACTCAGTCCCACTTACCACAGAAATTTTTACAAACTTTTTAATTCCTCTTCCAACTCCCAATCTAACTAGATGGCTGAACTCACCCCTCTCTAGGACAAGACAGACAACTTAAAAAGGAAAACACACTTTAAAAAGTCTGAAAGAGGTGTGGAATTCCCCTATCAAAAAAAGGAATTAAGTAGTTGGAATTGGTTACTCTGGATTTCTAAGCAAACAGGAAAGCATTATGCTATGGACATAAAGTTTTCAGACAAATTGAACTCATGGCACAGTAAGAGAAGTAGTCTAGATCTGCTCAATGTTTTGGTTATTTTTAATGAGTGCAGATAAGTACTCTACACAAATTTCCAGTCACTATTATTCTATTTTTTTCATTCAATTTTACTTTATTTGTATTTCCAAACTGTCTCCTTCCTATCTCCACCTCCTCTACCTACTAAGAACTAGATAAACAAAATCAATTTTAAAAAATAATACCAAGGGGTAGCTAGGTGGCATAGTTAATAGAGCACCAGCCCTAGAATCAGGAGGACCTGAGTTCAAATCCGGCCTCAGACATGTAAGACTTACTAGCCATGTGACCTTGGGCAAGTCACTTAACCCCAATTGTCCTGCCCTCCCCCCATCCAAAAAGCCAAAAAAAAAAAAGCAAAACAAATTTCTGTGTCAGCCTTGTCCATAATATATACAAACATATGCATATATGCACATGCTATCACATGCATATATACATGTGAATACATGTGAGTATAAACATGTGTTTACACACATGTCTGCACCACAAGTCTATCACCTATCTGCTGGTGGACAGCATGTTTCCTCTGGAACGGTGGTTGATTACATTGTGTTGAGTTCGGAAGTTTTTCAGAGTTGTTTTTCTTTAGACTAGTATTACTGTTGTATAAATTGTTTTCCTGGTTCTGCTGACTTTACTTTGTATCAGTTCATATAACTCTTCCCAGGTTTTTCTAAAACCATCCCCTTCATCATTTCTTATGCACAATAGAATTCCATCTCTCTCTCTCTCTCTCTCTCTCTCTCTCTCTCTCTCTCTCTCTCTCTCTCTCTCTCTCTCTCTCTCTCTCTCTCTCTCTCTCTCTCTCACACACACACACACACACACACACACACACACACACACACACATTCCATAACTGGTTCAAGCTTTTCATTCAATTTCTGATTCTTTGCCGCACACAAAGAGCAGGCACCTGTGTTCTAAAGATAAAACATCCATATTTTTTATATCAGCTTTCATATTCATAATGTATACAATAATCAACAGGTAATTCATCCTTAAGCATTCAACAATGCAAAAGTTATCTCAAAGTAACTGGTATGACACATAAAGGAAATATATTAGAAAGCTAATTATCCAATTATAAAATTTTTAAATTCTTTTAAATAATAATTTTTCTTTAATACAACTCTGCTAGGACATCCAAGAAGGAGAATTTCTCTACTAGCCACCCAAATATATCCCACACACACCCTCTGAGCTCCCTCCCCAAGAATGTCTGTTACTTCCGGGTTCTTTGCTCTGTGGTGCTGTAACAAAATAATCCATGGATCCATGATCTGGGTGCATCCATTAGCAAACAGTAGATATAATTAGCATGCAAATTTGCTAAAATGGCATAGTAAGAATAGTGGTAACAAAATATTCCCTCCATACAACTGGGCATACTCTTCCACTCATATACACACTGTCTGTTGGAAGTGTGGCTACAGAGTACAAAGGCATTGAAGAACAAACGCAGAAATAACTGTGCAAAAGCAACTCATGACTCCAGAACTGCAGGACCTGGAAGTCCTTTCTCTCTTCAGGGAATCCTCTCCACAATCCAACTCTGGATCGCCAAGGCTGGCATTCTCTTAACTCCACTGCCAGCTCCCTTCTCTGCTGCCAGAGGATCCACTCCTGGAGGCTGCTTCTTGTCTTTCTGTATCTTTGTCTGTCTAGAATGTGTGTTTCTACTCCCCAATGGATATAGTCTCTCCTACTGGTCAAGCAGTTCCCCTTAAAAGTAACATGGCTAATGGAGGGAGACAAAGAAGAAAGAAGCCGCCCGCCACGACCCTGGCCTGCAGGGGACTCTCCCATAAGTAGTTCCTTAACATTTACTTCCCCAAAACTGCTGAATTCATCCAGGGCTTAGGCTGTAGGTTATTTTTCCCTTGTTCAGTGAGGTTGCTTCCTTTAATTCCATCAAAGAAAGGTTGTACCTTATGAAGGAAATCTTCAGGTATCAGCACACTGATGCCTCATTATATTAACTAATCTTTAGTTTCTGTGACTTCATAAACTTGGGAGGAAGATGATTTAAACTTCCTCTTCCTTAAACCATATGACACTCTTCTTCATGGAATGTGTCATACATCTGTATTCATCTGATTTGTCTTTGCTTCCATCTTCTGTGCATTTCTTTTTAAAATCCAAGTTATTTAGTAAATTTTCTGTGTATTCACAGCAGTTTCTTCAGACAGCTACTGTTCCTCCACGTCTCTGGAACTTTTTCTCTGTGACCTTACTATTTCATTCTTAATAATTTCCCACATCTCTTGGTCTGGCTAACCCTGAAATTTTTAGTCACTAGGATCCTACCTATTTTTCCTATGAACCCTTTCAAATCTGTTCTCTTAAAATTTTGGGTTTATGTCAAGACCATATTAAAAACATGTATATGTATATACACACATGTATGTGCATGCTGCATTCTGCACCCCAAGTCTATCACCTTTTTCTATTTTCTCTATCACAAATTCTAGAGAAAAATCACAAGTTTCCACCCCCATCCCCAGGTTCCCATCATTTCCACACAAGCAGCCATGGAACTCTCCCATTCACATGGAATTTCCAAGAAATCTAGTTTGAGAAATTTAGGAAATGCTAGATTATATTTACCCTTCTTCACTTTTTATATTCCCAGTGATATTCCATGCTTTTTTCCCCCATGGATAACCCTACTATTGCTAAGGATGATCAATAGCTGTTAATACCAATTCATACCCAGGGACTGATTGCAGTAATAACTACCTATGCCTGAATAATTTTTGGACTTTTTTTGAGGAGCCAAGACAAAAGTAGTAAAAATAAAAGAGTGGTATATGCCAGCATCTAAAGTCCCTTCTAGCCTGAGCTTCCTATAGGTTCCAATAATTGCTCACCCACCTTTGTTATGAGTACTAAAAGTCTTTAAAGGATTTCCTGTAATTTCAAATAACAGAAACTGGGATTGGACAAATTTGTACTTTTCTTTAAAACTATTTCATCCTTTTTTAAACTGCCTAAAAAGATGACATCTTTAAAAAGTCAGTTAATTTCTCAAATTTGTATTATTTAACAACATAGAAGATGATCACACTTGAATGCTAGTCTTCTAGTTAAGTGGGTATTTTGTTTAACTGAGAGTCGATCAAAATACATCTTTGCTTCAAACCTTATTATGAAAAGACTCTCAAAAATGTCCTGGGTCAAACTTAATAATAAAGTACTATGAAAGTAATAATTTATCATTTTTGTAGAAGACTTGAAATGCAGCAGATATGCAACATGGTGGAATATGTACCAACTCCAGAACTATCCTGAAAGTAACAATACATTAAATCCATGATGTTGGCCTTTTTTTTCTTAATTTGTCTCTTTCCCAAAAAGCAAAGTGCTAAAAAAAAAAAAAACCCCAGTAAATTGAAGGTTATTACTTCATTAGGATTCATATAGGTCAAGTTCCAATATATGTGTTCTTATTCATACTAATGATTAGAATGTCCTGCTTCAGCCCTACAATACTATTTTAGATCCTAAATCTGATTCTTATTTAGCACTCTACAAAAATACTTTTTTACTTCAGTTTAACCTTGAGAGGCAGCATGATATAGTATAGAGAGCTGGCCTTCAAGCCAAGACAAAACTGAATTCAAGTCCTGTCTTTTAAACTACCATCTCTGATTCTAAGAAAATCTCTTTGAAGCTTTAGATGTACTTAAGTGGGGTGATAAATTCAGTGCATCTACATATTACCTTGAGGAGATTCTTCCCCCTCCCCACTATGATTATTATCCCCATTAATCTTCCCCTACAATGTTTACAATATTTTTTCAGCATATTTGCTCTTCCCACTCATTTCCCTCTAATGATTAAGGGGCAGTGGGGGACAGGGAGGAAGGGCAGACAAGGATAGAGCTTAGGATCCAGAACTCAGACACAGTTCAGAGAAGTTTAAGGCTACTAATTGTCCTATTTCTGCATCAGAGAGGTTATTTATAGGATTATTTCTGTTTCACAGTGGTTTAAACAGTTTTTGTGGTCTAGGATGGAACCCTAACCATCATTTAAAAATTGTTTCTATGGGAAAATACATTCTGAATTCCAAACAACGGACTGAGAAATAATTTTTTGGAATATAAGCCTCTCCTATATTTACTGGAAAAAAAAAGGAAAAACATAAGAGTAGAGGCATTACATAAAAGAAAAAAATTATAACCCCCAGAAAACCCAAAACCCATCTCTTTCATCCCCAAACTGACCAATTTTACATTAATTTTACCTTAATGGCTTTTGCTGTCTCCAGTGATTGCTCAGGAGGAATTCCCACCTCCCTCTCCCTTAGGAGCTGTTGAATGAAATATGTAATATCTCTACCTGCAATAGGGATGTGTTTGATGCAGCTTCCAATTACATAACCTTCTGCCTAGGAAGAAAGAAAAAGAGCTTGGTAAAAAAATTCCTTTTGGAGGCAGCTAGGTGGCACAGTGAATAGAGCACCAGCCCTGAGGACAGGAAGACCTAAGTTCAAATACAGCCTCAGACAATTGACACTGTGTAACCTTGGGTAAGTGACTTAACCCCACTTGCCCTGCCTTTCCCCTTGCAAAAAAAAAGGAAAAAAAATCCCTTTTAAAGTTCTTTTACTCAGTATATACTTTTCGTTTACTTAAACATCTATCATTTACTAAACTCCCATTGTGTGCAAAGCACTATATTGGGTTTCTTTAAAATTACCATATAAAAATTGCTTTAAAACTAAAAATTCAGTAACCTGAGAAATTGTAAACAATACTTTCACTATGGCTATTTAAGCAAAAACTATGTGAGACATTCCATTACTTACAAGATATAATATTCAGCAAAAACAAGTTTTCTTCTCACTAAAAAAAAAGACTGTTCCATTTATAAAATGTTAATTGAACTGATTTTGAACACAAAGCCAAAGGATTTAGGAAAAAAACCTGCATTTAAATCCTAATTAAAACTCTTATTACTGACTCTACCTTTCTGAAATTCAGTTTCTTCTGCTATAAAAATGGAATAATAATTCTTATATTACCTGGTTCACAAGGTTGTTTCAGGAATCAAATGAGACATGAAATGCATAAAGCTTTGTAAACTATAAACTATTTTATAAATGTGAGCAATTATTGTTAATAATAATAAAAGTTATTATTATCATTCAAAAATAACCTCAAGTACTAAAGAACGATATGTTTTCTATTTAAAGCAATAAAAGTCAAGGTTACCTTAGTCGTTTTTTTTTTAATAGTGTCTGATTCTTCATGATACCATTTGGGGTTTTCTTGGCAAAGATATTGGAGTGGTCTGCCATTTCCTTCCCCAGCTCATTTTACAGATGAGGAAACTAAGGCAAACAGAGCAAAGTGAATTGCCCAAGGTCACACAGTTACTAAGTGTCTGAGGCTGCATCTGAACTCAGGTCCCCCTGACTCTCTCCAATCAGTGCTCTCTCCACTACACCCTCTCCTGCCTACTATTACCTTAACCAAAAGCTGGCTGGTCTCATACATAAACATATTATCTCCCTCTGCCACTACACTGTGCCATCTGCATAGGGAACTATTATCTATAAAGCATAAGATAAAGGGAGATACCAAACATCACAATACATTAACAAAAGATCCTCAATTTTTGAGTACTACTGCTCATAGGAATCCTAGTAGTAGCCCGTGCTGACTCCAGAAGAACACTAACATTAGCAGTAATCCAAAATTAGTTCCCCCCAAAAAATCAGAAAATGCAAAGGCATCTAAATAATCTCACATGGGGAACTATTTAAAGCATCTCCACATTGCTCTAAACCAGAGGAACTTAACCTGGGATACACCAACAGGTATCAGGAAGAAGCTATGAATTTGGATTGGAAAAGACACATCTTTATTTTCACTAACCTCTGGGTTTCCTTTGTAATGCTATGTGTTTTATTTTATACATTTAAAAACATTATTCTACAAGGCAAAACCAAGATAGCACAGTATAGGCCAGGACCCAGCTGAACTCTCCCAATACTCCCCTCCAAACAACTTTAAAATAATGCCTAAAACCAAATGTTGGGCAGCAGAGCCAACAAAAGGTCAGAGAGAGACATTTATGGAGCCTGAGACAATTTAGGAGATCCACAGGAGAGGTAGGTGCAGGGCCAGAGTGCAGCAGGAACCTCAATAGTGGCCATGACAGCATTAGCAGCAGCAGCTTCAGGAACTCTCAGACCAGAGAAGAAAAGTGGGTTGGACAACTAGTCAGAAAAAGATTAAAGAGGCCCCTTTGCTGGGACTAGGTGCAACTGGTGTTGATTGCCAACTCTATTGCCCATAAGCAGCTCTGGGTCACAATTCCAGGTAGAGAGGAGTCCTAACACTTGCAGCAGCAAAAGAGCAGGGTAAAGACCAGGGCACAGACCTGAAACACAGTGACGACATCTCTTCCCAGGTCATGCCAATTTGAAAGCATTGAAAACTTGCAGACCCCCAGAAGTAGTCTGAAAACGGTAGCATGAAAAAGCCTGAAGCTTGACACAGTGCTTCCCCACCCCTAAGGTGAACACAGCCCAACTTTAACATAAAATTCAAGGTCAAGAAACAGGCTAAGAAAATGAGCAAACAACAAAAAAAGAATCTGACCATAAAAAGCTACTAAGGTGGCAGGGAAGAACAAGACAAACTTAGAAGACAACAATGTGACTACAGCTACAACCATCCCTCAAAGGAAAATGCTAATTAGACCCAAGCCCAAAAAGAATTCCTGGAAGAGTTAAAAAAAGCAATAAGAGTAGTTGAAGAAAAATTGGAAAAAGAAACCAGGGTGATATAAGACAATTATTAATGAGAGCTGAGTTTGATAAAAGAGGCACACAAAAAAAATACTGAAGAAAATAATTCCTTAAAAAAGAGAATTGGTCAAATGGTAAAAGAGGCAAAAGGGGGCAGCTAGGTGGCACAGTGAATAGAGCACCAGCCATGGAGTCAGGAGGACTTGATTTCAAATAAGGCCTCAGACACTTCACACACACACACACACACACACACACACACACACACACACACACACAAAACCTAGCCATGTGACTTTGGGCAAGTCACTTAACCCCAATTGCCCTCCAAAAAAAAACAAAATAAAAGAGGCACAAAAATTTACTGAAGAAAAGAACTTCTTAAAAAATAGAATTGGCCAAATGGAAAAAGAGCCATAAAAGGTAAAAGCTCACTAAAGAAAATAATTCCTTAAAAATCAGAACTGGACAAGCAGAAGCCAATGATTCCAAGAGACTTCAGGAAACAATAAAAAAAGTCAAAAGAATGAAAAAAAATTGAAGAAAAATGTGAACTATCTCACTGGAAAAATAACAGACCTGGAACACTGATTGAGGAGTAATAAATTAAGATTTTCTGAATGACATGTAAACTATGATCAAAAAAAGAGCCTAGACATCATATATTTCAAGAAATTATGAAGGAAAACTGCTCCTGTATCTTAGATCCAGAGAGTAAAACAGAAACTGAAAGAATTCACCAATTAATTCCTGAAAGAGATCCCAAAATGAAAACTCACAGGAATATTATAGCCAAATTCCAAAGCTCCCAGGTCAAGGAGAAAATACTACAAATATCTAGAAAGAAACAATTCAAATACCATGGAATCACAGTCAAGATTACACAAGATTTAGCAGGTCTTATGTAAAAGGAGCAGAGGGATTCTGGAAGGCAAAGAAGCTAGGGTTACAACAAAGAATAATCTACCTTGCAAAACAGTATAATCCTTCAGGGGGAAAATGGACATTTAATGAAATACAAGGCTTACAAACACATAAAATAGGCACATAAGGAAGAACTTTTATAGTGAAGAAGAAAATTGGGGGGGGCATTGCAAACAATACTAGAATCAGTCCCATCAAAATTGGTTCAAAGAGGGAAGAATATATAGATACAGATATGCACATATATATATAATATATATATATATACACACACACACATACACATACATATCTATACATTTATATTTGTCTATACATTTATATTTATAAGTTGGCTATAGAAATCTATCTTACCCAATAAGGAAATAGGAGAGAAAGGGGATAAGAGATATGAGATAGGTGTGGGGTAAGGGAAGGAAGGTAGTACTGAGAACAATACAAGGGAGGATGGATTGAAGGAAACAGTGGTAAGAAGCAAAGCAGACTATTATGGAGGGACAAGATAAAAAGACAGAGAAAGATAAACGGAAGAAAATAAGATGGAGGGAAAATAGAGTTTGTAATCATAACTATGAATGTGAATGGGATAAGTTAGCACATAAAACAGAAGTGGAAAGCACAATGGATTAAGAAATTAGAATCCAACCATATGTTGTATACAAAAGACATACTTGAAACAGAAAGACATACACAGAGTTAAAATAAAGGACTGGAGGAGATTTTATTATGTATCAGCTAAAGTTAAAAAAAAAGACAGGGGTAGCAATCATGATCTTAGACAAAGCAAAAGCAAAAATAGACCAAATTGAGAGATAATCAGGGACACTACATTTTGCTAAAAAGAACCATATATAATGAAGTAATATTAAAAATTGTAAAGCAAGTTTTTCTAATAAAGGCTTAATTTCTCAAATATATAGGGAACTGAGTCAAATATGAAAATAAAAGCCATTCCCCAACTGATAAATGGATAAAGGATATGAACAGGCAGTTTTCAGAAGAAGAAATCAAAGCTATCTATAGTCATATAAAAATGTTCTACGTCACTATTAACTAGAAGAAGGCAAAGTGAAAGAACTCTGAAATACCACCTCACATCACACCTATCAGAAATGACAAATGTTGAGGAGATGAGGGAAAACAGGTACATTAATGAACTTTTTGTGGAATAATGACCCGGTCCAACCATTCTGGAAAACAACCTGGAACTATACCCAAAAGACTATAAAGCTGTACATATTCTTTAATCCAGCAATACCACTAACTAGGTTAATGCCCTAAAGAGATCAAAGAAAAAAGAAAAGGACTTATATATACAGAAAAATGTATAGAAGCTCTTTTTGTGCTATCAATGAATTAGAAATTGAGGGGAGGCTCATCAAATGGGGAAGGGCTTAACAAGTTGTGACATAGGACTGTGATGGAATACTACTGTGCTATAAGAAATGATGAGAGGGGTAGTTTCAGAAACACCTATATGAACTTACATAAAGTGACATGAGAAGAACTAGGACATTATGGTGCACAGTGACAGCAATGATCAACTGTGAAAGACTTGGCTACTTGATCATTACAATAATCCAAGACAATTCCAAGAGGCTCATGATAAAAAACACTCTCCTTCTCCAGAGAGAGAACTAATGAACTCTGAGTGCAAACTGAAGTATAATTTTCTCACTTTATTTTGTTTGCTTTTTCTGTGATATGGCTAATATGGAAATATGTTTTGCATGATTTCATATGTATTGCTGATATATTATTTGTCTTCTCAGTGGCAAGGTGAGAAGACAAGAAAATTTGGAACTCCAAATTGAAAAAGAAAAAGATGTTAAAAATAAATAATAAATTTTAAAATTAAAAAAACAAAACAACAAATATCTTATTTTGAAAAGGGGTCTATAGGCCTCACCAGACTGCTACAGGGGTTCATGACACAGAAAAGTTAAAGAACCTCTGCACTAGACACTCTGAAGACTTACCACTATCAGGTAAATGCTAAATATAAATGATTACAGCAAACTGTTAAAGGATCCAAAATGTTAGCAATTTTCTAATCTTAAAATTGTTCATTGCAACATCTATATTCTAACATATTAACAAACATATATACTTAATAGTTATCAATATTAAGTTATTTATTTACATAAGTATTAAATACCAGAGCAACCACAGAACAAAATAAATATAAAAGTCTTTTAAATTAGTATAACTTTTTAGATTTCAGAGCTTGGGAGAAAAAAAATGCTATGACACTCTAGATAAAATTCACACTCCTTGGGGAAAAAAAGTTAATTTTTCACTGCTTATAAGGAAACCAGGGGAAGGAGAGGTGGCAGCAGCACTCAATGTCCCAAGTATCCATACCTATTACCTGACCCCTTCTTGGCTTCAATAATTCTTTGTGGGAAGTTATCAGTCAAGAAATCAGAAAAACAGCAGAAAGCTTGAAAAAAAAATGCTATTTATGTTTGGTCACAACCACGTGGTATTAATAAAGGTCTGCAAAAAGGACTGAGGGGCTTTTTGACGGATTCTGAAACTCTCACATCCCCTGTCTACCTCCTTAAAGGGACAGATGGCAAAAATCAAAGTGAACCTAACAATTTTATAATACCCACCTTGAACTAATTACAGAAACCGGAGTCCTTAAGCCAACTTTAGGGATCCTTGTTCAAGTATTTAAGTGAAAAATATTTATCAAAACCACTAGTGATTTTATGTACAGTGTTTTATAGCTAGGAAAAATTTTAGTTCTCTTTTATGTTGCTTTTTCTTAAGATATTTGGATAAAATGAAAAAAACAACACTTATATGAAGCAACTAGTTTAAAACCTTTCTGTTTTTTGAGTAGATACAAAGAAAAAAGAAAAACATCATAAACTTACCAAAACCCACTTTTGCTCCCAAACCTGTATTCAGTGGCTATCTCTAATACTTTGAAATCACATGTAAAGCAAAAGTTTTCTTTAGTTAAAAACACTAGGAGTTCAAGGTTTGGAACTTAAATATCCTAAACCACCGTAACAGTCATTTATCACTGTAAAACTGCCAATATGAAAAAGCATCATCCTCTTTTCACCACAAACCAGAGTTTTATATGATTCTTACCACTTTTTTAGCATTTTTCTTTTTTTGCATAGAGAGAGCAGGAGGATGACAGGGCAGTGGTCAGATGGGCCAGAGAAGAGGACAGGGTCTGGTGATATTCACATTTAATTTCATTGGTTTAAGAAACTACCAGCGTTGAAAATCCTTCAAACAAAGCAAATAAAAAATTCCTATGTAACTCAAAGTGTTAAGAGAGCTGACTGCAATCATTGAAAGGCTGTGACTTGCCCAAGGTCACAAAACTCATCTGAGTCAGAGGCTATCCTTGACTCCAAGGCTAGCTCTCTAACTACTACACCATGATGCCTCCCTTTTAGAGTAATACTATTTTAGGATTAAAGGGGAGGGGCGGGGAAGTAAAGAACCAGCACCCAAGGAGTGTCCATGAGGGAATGGATGAACAAATTCAATACGTGAATGTAATTACTAACCTGTAGGAAATCACAAAAGAGATCATTTTGGAGAATCCTGGGTAGTATATACTGACAAGTAATGTGAAAAGAACTAGAAGAACAATAAATACAAGAACAACAGCATTTTAAAGGGGAAAAAAAACCTGAAAGATTTTAAGAACTCTGGTCTCTAAAAGATCTATGATGAAACAAATTAACCTTCTTAGGACAAAACCGCAATAGACTTAAGATACAGGAAAAGAAACAGACATTTTTGGACATAGCCAATCTATAGATTCATTTTGCTTAATTATGCTTATGAATTACTACAGTTTGGGCTTTTTCTTTTTTTTTTTTTTTGAGGGAAGAGAGGAACAGAAAGAAGCTCACAAAGAAACATGCAAATAAGCAAGTCAGGGTTTTTTTTTTGCTTTTTTTTTTTGGAGGGCAGTTGGGGTTAAGTGACTTGCCCAAGGTCACACAGCTAGTTTTTTGTGTTAAGTGTCTGAGGCCGGATTTGAACTCAGGTACTCCTGACTCCAGGGCTGGTGCTCTATTCACTGAGCCACCTAGCCACCCCGCAAGTCAGGTTTTAAAGTAAGATAGAATTATGTATACTTTTTTCAAATATGCAAGTGGTATCATATGAAAATACTCTTTCTTAAGTATTTAAGTTCAGAATTTTTTTAAAGAGTACTATTATAAATTTTTTAAAAGATATCTGAAAAAAAAATGGCTTCTATTTTAAGAAAAGATTAGGGATATTTTCCCTAACTTCTCCTACCCCAATCAAAAAGTCTATTTACCAAGAAACTAAATATTGGAATAATATACCTACCACTGGGATGACATGGGTTACTCCATCCCCACTGTCAATGACTATTCCTGTCAAGGTGCGCTCACCAACTTGCCGAGATGTCCAAGATGCTGCTAAAGCTAAAACTGCCTAAAATGATGAAAGGAAAATTAACGGATTATGTAGAGGGAAGAAAAAGCATATTTATCCTTTATTCCCACAATTAATCAACAAGCAATTTCTCCTGTGATAGCAATGTTCTCCTTTCCTTACCCCTCTATTCCTCAGAATTTCAGTTCAAATTTAGTCAATCACATTCTGATCAACTGCAAAACAATGTTAAATCTATCATGAATCCAACTTTGAATAAATTATTACAAGCTCAAGAATTCTATAATTTGTACAACAAACTTCACCACATTCTTTAAAAGGTCAAATTCATACACCAAAATAGCAAAGAGGCAACAGAAAATAAATGTTTTTCCTTTTATTTACTACAGAATAAGAGGACACAAAGAGTCATTTAGTCTAATGCCCTAAATTTGAATCAGAATAACTAAAATACATCCAAAAATATATACAAATTTTAAAAATGGACTAGAAGATCCCCAAAATAAACACGGATTTCCTAGGTCCTAGGATCTCCAGGAAATAACAAAAATAAAAATAAAAGCTATAAAGGGTAAACCAACATAGAAAAAAAAACTATCCGCATTTTACAGCTCTTGTAGTTATACTGTTTCTGATGAAGGAAAAATGGAGCACCTTTGTCTTGGCGCATATAACTACATACTATGCTTCCCGGCATTCACCAAAACAAAGCTGGACAAAGAAAGATACGGTGCCATCAAAAGGCACATCAGCAAATTGAAATGTTCCAATAAGTATAGTTTATGGGATGTTTACAAAGAGAGTCCATATCACACTTCAGTACTTTTCTAGGCAAAAAGTAAACCTTCTAATAATGACCCTTTGAAATTCACCTTATTTTACTAGTCTGTTAAGAGAGCTAAAGAGATTTAAGACAATGAAGAATATATATATATATATATATATATATATATATTTTTTTTTTTTTACCTGAACTGCAATGTAGAGTCCTGGCACATTAAAAGATTCAAACATGATTTCTGCAAGGTACTCTCTATTTTCTGGTGTGTTCAGTGGAGGTTCTGTCTGCAAAAGAATAGCTTTAATAAGCATTCTCTCTACTTTCTCCCAAATCTCATACAATTAAAATAATAAAATTTTAGAGCTCTAAGAGACTTTAAAGTGAGTCCAACACCTTCACAATATAAATGACAAAACTGGGGCCCAGAGACATTAAAAGGCTTAAGTAATTTAGTTATGAGCTAGCCTCCTGCTTGACTACTCCAGGGATTCCTCCACAGAAACTAGCTTGAAGTCCTATAGAATACGCCTAGTAAGGTTACTCATTATAAACAGAATTAATTTATTTTCTGGTCACAGGAGAAATGGCCAACTTTTAAACTTATAAAGATTATTAAAGCTGGGTTTTAAAAAACTAATATAAAGAGGTGGCCAGAAGTTCTTAACCAAACACTTTTAAGATTAATTTCACATAACGAACATATATGTGTATGTATATGTGTGTGTTTGTATGCACATATGAAACAGGTTCTGACTATACTATCAATACTATTTACCATAATAGATGAAAGTAAGCTTCACATCAAAAAAATTAAAACACTCTATACTAAGTAGAGACATTAGATTTCATCAATAAAAGCCATTCTCATCTTAAATATAAATGATAAAAATTAGAATTGATTACAAGAAGGTAACCAAAGCTAATAACAAAAGACAAATTCTATAATAATTTCTTTTAACTAGACACATACCTGTGTCAGCAAAATAGCAAAAGGAAAGTATCTTTCATGGGGGTTTAACTCTTTTAGGAGAGTTATAGCAGGTAAAAAGATTAGAAAAGCTATAGATATTGGACAAGAAAATTTTCTTACAAGTCAAAAGCTAACTAATTCCTATGTTACTTTGGGTCTCATTTAAAATTCAGTAAACAACTATAGCTCAAGTATGAAATGATAGAGCAAGGGGTAACAAGGAGAGGTTGCAAGGATTAGCTAGAGTTAAATTTTTCCTAAGTCTCTTGGCTCTTTTAGAGTTCAAAATCAATGTCAAATTACATGTTCTTCAAGTAGCTTTGTACCTTATACTTCCCAGTAATCACTCTCCAAGTTTAGATGCCTTAAATAAAAATTTCCCCCAGCCAACACCCAGGCTGTCAGGAAGCTTCAGACTGGACAAGAAAAGAGGAGCAATACCAGACAGTCAAATCTTGTGAGTAAGAGACCAGGTTATTATAGCATATCGTTTGTTTGCACCACAAAGCATCTTCTTAAAACTTGCAGCTCTAGCCTCTTCTCTCAGATTTTTCTTCCCTTTCCCTATGCTGTTCATAACTCTTAATTCGAGAAATGTTGACTTAGTCATATTAGAGAGATATTTATAGACTGAAATGAATGAATGGAATGGTTAACAGAAATTCAGCAATGAAATAGCATTTATGAGCAATGCTCAAAAAAGCAAAGACTAAACAGAGTTTATAAAACTTATTTAATACTACTTTTGGAATTTAACAGTAATAAAACCTCTTAGAGTAGTAGCATAAGGTATGGAGTACTTGCTTCAGAGTTCCAGTCCTGTGTCTGGCATTTACTGGCTATGTATATGTAACTCTGGGCAATTAATTACCCAGTGCTCTCAGGCAACTCACTAAATTGACTTACAATTACCTATATACACTTATAGAGGGAATTTTCTCACCATGTGTTCCCCTGTACCTATAAAATCTCAAGTCGACAGCCTTTCCGGCCCCTCCAAAAAAGTGAGATGGACATTATTTGTGAAAATGATAATGAGAAAAAAAGGGACAATAATAATAACTAGAATCCACAAATAACTCCAAATTTTTTTTCAGTCCCTGTTATGGCTTCAGGTACTTTCCCAACAAACTTAAACAGAAGCAACGATTATGCTGACTACTTCTCTCCTGTTCTTGATTCTGCTGTTCAGGATTCACATAAGCAGCAAAAGAGAAGTAATATGAACAAAGGAAGAAATAAGAAGGAAAAAAGCAAGGGATCTATGAAGTGGCAGGAAAAAAAACCACATAAATCAGACTGTGAGACTTCAAGAATAGGTTCTATGATAATATCCCACGTACGACTATTTGACAGGTGTGACAACAGCTCTGAGACTTAATAGTTCTGTGGGGTTTCCAACTTCAATGCAGATGGCAGCAGATGGCAGAAGAAATCCTCATACCTGGACAGATTTAAGTCTTAGCCTTGGGTTCAAAAAAGCCATTTCACTGCTATAGAAAAGTGAGGGGTATGCACTTCACTTGAAAAATATCTCCATCTTTTAGTGGACTGAAGGCCCTAAAAGAGTCAACAGTTTGATATGGCATAGCGGGGGGGGAAAGGGGAGCCAAGATGGCGGCGTAGAAGCAGCAAAGCACCGCAGCTCTCACACAAACACGCTAAAAACTCAT
Organism: Pseudocheirus occidentalis; assembly: GCA_028646575.1. NCBI lineage: Eukaryota > Metazoa > Chordata > Mammalia > Diprotodontia > Pseudocheiridae > Pseudocheirus > Pseudocheirus occidentalis. The sequence continues at coordinate 72,222,691 of CM053597.1, forward strand.
AAAATGGGACTCTAAA
>CM053597.1:72223206-72246144 GCA_028646575.1 Pseudocheirus occidentalis
ACACACACACACACACACACACATACACACACATATACATATATATGTATATATAGAAGGGTATATGTACATATGAATACGTGTGTGTATATGTGTACAGGTACACATAGAGGGCACAGGATCAACTGAATAGGAAGGGATGATATTTAAAAGGTGAAATTGAGAGGTGAGAGAGGAATATAAATAAAGGAGATGGGGAGAGACAGAATGGGGTAAATTATCTCATACGGAAGAGGCAAGGGATAACTGTTATAATGGAGAAGAACATGAAGGCAAAAGGGAATGGGCCAAACTTACTCTCACTGAATTTGGCTTAGGGAGGGAATGATATACACTCTGAATTGGGTATCTTGCCCTACAGGAGAGTAGGGGGAAAGGGGATTAGAGGGGGGATGATGGAGGGTAGGGCAGGTTGAGGGGGAAGGTAGTTAGAAGTACCCACTTTTGTAAAGGGACAGGGACAAAGTAGAGAATAGAACAAGTGCGGAGGAAATAGGATGGAGGGAAATATAGTCAGTCTTTCACAATGTATCCACTATGGATATGTTTTGGGTAACTACACAGGTATAACCTATATTGAATTGCTTATCTTCCCAGTAAGGGAGACAAGGTGAGGAAGGGAAAGAATCTGAAATTTAAAGTTTTAAAATCATATGTTTTAAAACAAATATTATCATTATTATTAATATTATTTACATGCAACTGGGAAATAAGATATACAGGCACTGGCGTATGGAGATCCATCTTGCCCTACCAGAAAGTCAAAGGAGATATGGGGGAGGACATAGGAGAGAGCAGATTTGCAGGGGGTGGTAATTCAGTGGGATCGCTGTTTTGGGGTTGTGGGTAGGGGAAAGACAGGGAGAAAATTTGTAACTCAAAATCTGGTGGAAATGAATGATGTAAACTAAAAATAAACACAAAAGTATATTTTTAAAAATAGCTTTGGGTCAAGCAGGAACAAAAATACATCACTATTTTGTTTCCATTGCTGATGGAATATATATTGTTAAATTTTTTTTGTTGTTTAGTCGTTTTCAGTCATGTCCAATCCTTCATGACCCTATTTGGAATTTTCTTGGTTAACACACTGGAGTAGTTTGCCATTTCATTCTCCAACTCATTTTACAGATGAGGAAATAGCAAGTGATATGCCCAGGGTCACAAAGCTAGTAAGTGTCTGGAGGCCAGATTTGAACTCACAAAGACGAATCTTATTGACTCCAGAGCCAGCAGTCTATCCACTGAACCACTTCGGTGCTCTTTACAGTAAATAGTACTTTAAATTTATTCCTAGTAACTTTCAGTATTAACAAACTAAGAAAATATGATGGCTTAACATTCGGTGAGTATACAGATTGGAAAGTTTTATTCAAAAAAGTTTCAATAGTTTAATATGAGCTGATAAAGGCGGATATAATGTAGATTAAGGAATGTTCCACAGGGGATGGTCTTATGTTCCCATGTTACTAATATTTTAACAAATTATGTGTGATGGAGATCATTGCTAATAATAACCAAACTGAATGAAGTGGCCTAGAACCTTTGACATAAGATTAGAAGTGAAAATTACTTTGACAAACATGAGTATTAAGAAGATAAAAAGAATGATATTTAACAGAGAAATTCAAGGTAATTTACTTAGGATAAAGCAAAACAAACAAAAAAACCCCACAAGTTTTGGGTAATGAAAAATGAGAATTCTAAAGCACGACACAAAAAAGATAATTAATACATTTTAAATAATACAATAATAATAACTAGCACTTACACAGCAGCACTTACTATGTACCAGGCACTGCGATAAGTGCTTTACAATTATTATCTCATTTGAACCTCACAACAACCCTAGGAAAAAGATGCTACTATTATCCTTACTCTACTTTATAAGCCTCAGTTTCTTCATCTGGAAATTGAGGAAAACAAAGGTTAAGTGACTTGTCCAGAGTCACACGACTAGTAAGTCTCTGAGTCCACATTTGAATTCAAGTCTTCTTGATTCCAAGCTCAGCATTCTATCCACTCTGCACCTAGCTGTCTTACACTAGACATATATATGTACACAACATAATAAAATCATTACTGGTCATAAGGTGGCCATTACAGATGCATTTGTAAGAGTCATTAATCATATACCCTCAAACTATATCCATAGTTTTACATAAACATATATACATCTTGTAAGAGTGATATAACATACCTGGCTAAGATACAAGTGCCATTTCTGCCTTCCAATATTACTCTCACTTTTAAAAAAACTAAGAGTAATACTAGGCTTTACAAAGAACAGAATACATAGCAATAAATAATCAACAAGCATTTATCAAACACTAATCATGTACTAATTAGTAAGGAAACAAAGAAATGCAAAAAGCAAATATATAAAAACAGTCCCTGACCTGAAGGAGGTTATTTACTAATAGGAGAGATAACATATAAATAAATAATATAAGATACAAAATAAGTAGAAAAGTAACCCACTACATTAAATATGTCAGGCATTTTAGACTTTCCCAGGACCCACAATCTGAGTGAGATACAGGAAACTTCACGATGAAACACAGGGAAATAAATAACATTAAAGGATTACATGATAAAGCTTATGAAAAATGCAAAAGAAATCAGGATTATCAATCTCACAGAGAAAGAGTACAAAGACAGTGTTCAAAAATAACCTCAAATATATAAAATGATAACGAACAGATGATGATCAAAATATCCTAGTGCCCCACTATAGCAGTGTCATACATTAGCATTTCAAATAAAGTCGTCCATTTTAAATGCTTAGGTAGAGTAAGTGTTACAGAATCTCACATGTCACAGACTGAAAATATAACACTAGGGAGCATCTAAAATTTGCAATTTTCAAAAAATAAAAAAAATGGAATCAGGAGAATATTTAGATATCACATAGAAATTCTGGAGTAGAAGAGCTTTTTGCAACTGAAATGTTTTGGCAAGAGAGGCTTTCTTCTCTGGAGTTACTACAAAATGTCTAGGGATTTAGGTAAAGTAATGACTAGAAGCAGGGTTAAGAACATTTGCAGTCCTCTTCAAACCTCTGATACTCTGTCACCTTGCAATGATTACCCAACTCCACAAGCAAACTCATCAAACTTCAGGTCAATAAGTATGAATACATAAAGTACTATCTACTTCATTACTTCATTTCTAGTAAGAATCCCAGGGTGGGGGAGGGGTGGTAATGTTTTGCAGCAAATTTTTAGTAGGGTACCAATTAGTTTATAGAGAACAACTCAAACAAATATAAGATTTTTCTGAGAGGCAATTTTGGTTATTTAACTAAGGCATGAGCATATATACATGATATTCCTTCAAAGCATAAGAATGATGAATAATTTACACACATATAAAAGTAAGTATGCATTGCTATATCAGCAAAAAAAAAAAAAAAAAGCCTTCCAGAAGATGCTACTGTAATTCAACTGTACAGAGACACAATGTGATATGATGGGGAAAGTCCTGGATTTGGAAACAGAGGATTTATATTAAAATCAGTTTGTATAGATCAGAAAGTGAGGGAGATCTTGCAGAAGTTCCTTAACCTCTGAGTCTCAATTTTCTCATCTATAAAAAGAGTAGACTGGACTAGATGATTTCTAAGGCCCCTTCCCCTCTAATGCTATAAGCAAGCCTATAAAAAAAGAAAAATGTATCTATTAGAAACCCTAGAAGCTTACAGATTCATTTTATATAAAACTTAAATTATGTCTAGTGTGCTTTTTCAAATAAAACAAGTTTTTCAAATTTATATTTATTGTTGAAATGGTCAGTTTTGAACTAACCACGTAAGTGGGATAACATGCTGAGTACTGCTTCATTATTTTATCTTTAGTGTTATTTCCCAGATGAGACATAAATGTTTTTCAAAAGTAATTATAAATAACATTTCAAATTTCCAAAAAAATTTTGCATCACAATCTTTGGCTCCCTTCCATTAATGCACTCAACAATTAACTCCACACTTGAAATAAGCAAGCTTTTGTTTCAATTTTACCTTCGTAGCATATGTAGGTTTATCTATGGCTTCATCTCCTATGAAAAAGTCAAGGTCATCAACTCCTCTCAGTACTCTCCTTTGGGCCTGGTCAACTACTTTTGCTGACTCTCTGATAGCAATACCTTAAAACAAAAGCATAAAAATGTCCAATATGAACATCAATCACTTAAGGGAACAAGGTATAATGTAATTCTTACATACAATGAGTAATTTCAATACATTGCATTTCAATCATCATTCCTCTTCCTTTTCCTTACAACCACTCTCTCCTCCAAAAGAAAAATCATTCAGGAAACATGCAACAAGAGGTTCATGAAAACCATGTTATTTTCAATATAGTTCAAAGGGACTAATCCTGCTATTAATGTCAACAGAAGATGCATAGCTGAATCTCCCATTATTATTCTGAAAACTTCTTTAATACAAGTAAATGAAAAGTTCCTGGGTTATAACACATCAAGCAAGCTAGAAAACAAAAATGCAGGATGAGTCACAGGATGTAAAAAGTAAGTAAAGATTTTTTTAAATGCTTGAAAGTTATCATCAATTAAGTATGATTCTGAGCAAGACCAAATCAATGTAAGTTTTTGGTGTGATTTCTGAAAAACCTCCACTTTAAATAGGAGGCTCAGGTCAGCCAGGTCTTCTTTTCTCTCCAGGTTGAACTCCAGACTCCCAGGCTTTCTTTACAATGCACGACTCCAGGCACCTTCACCTCTCCTCCCCCACCCTCTTCATCTCTTTGTTGTGTGTTATCTTCCCCCTCTAGACTCTAAGTTCCTTAAGGACAATTCTGCTCATATCCCTATTCCCAGCCCTTTAAACACAGTGACTGGCACACAGTGTGCGGCGCCTACTACATCTGCTTGGTGACTTGACTTGAACCTATGAATATGTAGAAATTTCCAATTAAAAGGAAATAGCAGAATGAACAATTTAAAGGACAACACTGGCAAGAGAGTTTGAAGGTACCAATGATCCAAGATAAACCATAACCTAAAGTACTGCACTACATTAATACATTATTATTTATGGTTTCAGGATATTATTTTAAAAAAAAACTATTGGGGGCGGCTAAGTGGTGTAGTGAATAGAGTACCAGCCCTGAAGTCAGGAGGACCTGAGTTCAAATCCAACCTCTGACACTTGACACATTTACTAGCCTTGTGACTTTGGGCAAGTCACTTAACCCCAATTACCCTCTACAAAGCAAAAAAAAACTATTAACATGTATATGACAGTGTATAACAACACTAAGCTTCGTCTCTGCTATAAAACATTTTACTTATCCACAGTTCAACTTCCTCAAAAATGTTTTGCAAGTCTTCCCTTACAACTACATATTTCCCTGTAAATTCATGAGCATTATGCTTGAAGTGTCACCTGTTAACTCTTTAAAGCCACAAGTGATTATATATTTAAATATACCTTTCTACACCTAGATTATTCTTATTTAAACATGATCCTAAAATATATTAATAAAATTATACTGCCCTTACAGTATTTATGATAAAATGCAAATGCACGGACTTGACCACATCACTCTGCTATCAAAAACCTTCAGAGGCTTTTGTTGTCCATAGGGTAAAATATAAAATCCTTATTCTAACATTTAAAACATGCCAATCTCCTCCATTCCTTTGTTCCTCTCCAGGCTCCACTCCTGACTCTCCAGACTTCATTGTCTCAGCAGCCTTCTTCTGCCAGAAAAAATTCCCTGGTCCCCTGAAGTAATTTCCTGTCTGGTAGGTAACTACTGGAACCTCCATTATAAGGAAGTGCCCAGGCCAGTTCACTCTTTCATTCCTCTCCAAGCTGGGCTCTTGACTCCATGAATTTTAATCCCATTCCATACTCCAAACCCATTTCAGTGTCCTTTTTATGTGTTGGCATTCCCCATTTGAATGTAAATTCCCTGAGGGCACGAATTATCTTTTTTTTTGCTTGCACAATTTTTGCATACTTAATGCTTAGCACTGTGCTTTAAACATAATAAGCATTTAATATTTACTGATTTGACTCCAGTTTCATGGTCTTATTTCACATTGTGTTCCTTCATACCCTAAATATCTCAAACAGTACTACCTCTGCTTTGATTTTACTTTATAGTTCTCTCATTCCACAAAATTGTGCATATGGTTCTCCTATCCCTGGAATGGACTTCTTTTCATCTCTGCCTGCTTCAATCCTCTCCTTTTTGAGACTCAGTTTGTGTATCATATGCTCCATGATACTTGTTCTCATGCCCCAAATTCCCAGATGAGAAGAGCTCTCTACTAAAATTGTTCAAGAGCATTTGGTCTCTACAACATTCTATTTTGTATCATACTTATTTGTCTACATGTCCTGTTCCAAACATTCCCTCTCCATCCCTCCAATATGGTTGGTCAGGGATAGTAAGGGTTTAAAAAAAAATCTTTAACTCTCAAAATGCAGCAAACTATATAGATAACTAATGTTTCAAATTAAACCGCTGAATGAAAATTCATTTAGTTGGCTCCAAACAAAAGATGTCAAATGATTTTATAAAGTCAAAGCACTCTGACTGGAAAATAGTCCAATATTATTTAACTTTAATTCATCACCACTTTAACACAAGTCAGGACAGATTTGGTTCCCCATGTTCCTGGGAGATTTGATTTGTGGTTGTGGGTTTGGGGGTTGTTTTCCATACAAAAAATAGTTTTCCAAAACTATTTCCAAATAGTTTTCCACTATTTATTCAGATCTAAAGATCAAGATCAAATAGAATATTGGTTGAACACTAAAAATACTATCACAAAGAGACAGGATTATTAACTCATATTTCTGTTTATGTTATCTGCTAGCACAAGATACATCTAAAATTCACTCACCTGGGCAGAATCATCCCTCTAGTGCAGTAGTTCTCAACCTTCCTAATGCCGTGACCCTTTAATACAGTTCCTTATGTTGTCGTGACCCCCCCAACCACAAAATTATTTTCGTTGCTACTTCATAACTGTAATTTTGCTGCTGTTATGAATTGTAATGTAAATATCTGATATGCAGGATGTATTTTCATTGTTACAAATTGAACATAGCCCATAGGTTGAGAACCACTGCTCTAGTGTAAAGCTTTTAATGTAGGCTTCAGAATTGCCTGACACAATAAGTGCTATATAAATGTTCACTATTACTAGTTATTTTTAACTGAGTCAAATAAGATTCTAATTGGATCATACTTTAAAATAACTGTTTCCAAAACATTCTAAAAAGAAATTTCAAGAACATCAAAAAAATGCTGAAATAAATAGGTTATCTTAAATTTCTGTAAGTTCCCACTTCATCAAGGCTACTATTCACTTATAAGGGAAAAAAATTAAGGGGACACTAAAGACTTCCTGACCCAAAAAAAAAATGTATCTTGAGGTGACTAAGAGAAGGACAGGGAAGACGAAAAAGGACAAAAGTTCCCCACGTCCCTTCACTATAGACTTAACATACCACTATTTTCATATCCTTTGAGGTTTAGATTTGAAAGACCAGGGAGGCAACAAATAAAGAAGGGCTATGGATATGCTAGTTGGTACAGCAGAGAGAGTATCTAAATTAAGATGGCCCTTAGACCTTTCTGGGCAGTCATATGATACAACAGATAGAGTGCCAGGCCTGGAATCAAGAAGACTCCTTTTCGTGAGTTCAAATCCAGCCTCAGACACTTATTAGCTGTGGAAGTCACTTAACCCTGTTTGCTTCAGTTTCCTCCTCTGTATGTGAGTTAGAGAAGGAAAGTAGCAAACTTTCAGAAACAACAAAGGGTATACTAGCGAGAGTGGTGGAAGGAGTCAGTGCTAGGAATTAGTCTAGAAAACTGGGATAAAAAATAAGATTAAGTCAGAAATCGATCTGAGGATACAGAAAACAAGAGTTATAAATGGAGACAGGAGAAGACTCAGAGTTACAAGCAAATCATTGGCTAAAGCTGTCTACTGAATAAAAATCAAAAGATCCATCTACACTGGTTGTTTCATTCAGTGATGCACACAAAGAACCTGTGACAGACACTAACCAAACAGAACGTAAGTTCAAATTAAATCTCTCAGCTAATGGAGTGGTTTTGTAGAGCAGGTATTTCTAAATGTTTCTGGAGACCTATCTCAACTCCAATTTTAAACAAATTTTTTAACATACAACTCCAATTATGAATACTTATTTGTAAATTATATATGTATATATATATATATACATATACTCTTGTACTATGAATTAAAGATTATAAAATAGGCAAAGTATAAATTTTTGAAAAATGAGATAAAATTAAATAACATTTTCAATTTGAGTATTTAATTTAAATTTTAAAAGTTATTGTATTCTGTTTTGGACACAGTAAGTTTGAGGTGCATATGGAACATCTAGTTCAAAATGTGCAAAATGCATTGTTTTGTATGATTATAGCTCACAAGACAAACTAGTACTAGAAAGAAAGATTTAGGAATCATCTGCATGAAAGTATTCATTTAACCCACTGGAGTTGATAAGATCACTGAGTAAGATAATACAGCTCAACAAGAACCCAAGAGAGCTTGAAGAACATATGATTAGCTGGCAATGACACAGAAGAATCAGAAATGGAACAAAAAGAATAGTCAGAAAAAGAGGACCAGCAAAGAGCAGTGTCACAGAAATCAAGAGGAAGCAAGAAAAAAGTGATCAACAACATTCAAGGCTACACAGAGGTCAAAAAAATTGTGGAACATGCCCTGTAAGGTGCCTTCTAAAACTAAGGTTCTATGCTTCTAATCCCATAAAGTAGGAAGCCAAAAAGAACACGAGTTCAGAACTAGCAAATTCTCTTAAACTGTTAAAATATATGAACTCAATTAAAATTTTCACTCAAGTTCACATAAATGGTTCTCCATCACAGATCTGATGTGACAATAAAAAGCCAATATTTACAAAGCCAATATAGTTGTACATTAGGATATCTGCTTCTATCCCCAGAAATGTTAAACTAATTTCTCCAAAAGATAAATTGTAATTTCCCCAAAATGACAACTGTTATATGGGCTATGAAAAAACAGGCACATTAATAAAATGCTGACAGAGCTGAGAACTAGTCCCACTACTCTGGAAAGCGATTTGGAACTAAACACCCCCTTCAAGTCACTAAACAGTGACCCAAATATATCATTACTAGGCCTATACCCCAAAGCTATCAAGGAAAGAGGGAAAAGAACCCATATGTACAAAAATGTTTATAAAAGCAGTTGGTTATAACGCAAAGAACTAAAATCTAAGGAGAAGGAGTCTAACTAAAAAATGAGACTGAACAAATTATGGTAAATGACTGTAACAGGACATTATTGTGCTGAAGGAAATGATAAGTTATGGTTTCAAACACACCTGGGAAGGCTTATAGGAACTGGTATGTAACCAGGAAAATAATCAAACAATAACAACAACACTGTAAACAACTTTGAAACACTTAACAATTGATTAGTTTAATGACTAGTCATACTTCCAGAGGACTAATGAGGTGAGAGACCCAAGATGTAAACTTCAATAGCATAAAAATTACACTGACTTCTGGAATATCCTGTATCTTAGGATATAGCCTATGTGGCCATTTTTTTTTTGCCTATGTTTATTTGTTACAAGGGCTTTAATTTTCTTTTTCTTTTTCCATGGAGGGGGACAGGGGTGACAGAAAAATACAAGTTTGTTCATCAAAATAATACAAGAGTTTTTTTTTTCAATTTAGGAGAGTGTAGGGGTTATAATAGGAGAGTCAAAAAAAGAAAGAAAAGACCATCACCAAAACATTTTTAAATACACAGAAGAGAACAGAAGGAAGAGCAGAAATAATCAAAGACAAGCAGGACAACTTCAAAAGTTTTATGTTGAATTTATTATATATTTAAAATGAAAAAGAAAAACAAACTGGATATAACAAGAGATTGGCAGTTTCAGGTACAATCTTCTTTTTTGGTTCTATCCTCTATTTCCAAATATAAATGCCCATTTTATTTGGTGTTTGTTAACTTCAAAATTTTGTTAATAAATTTAAATTTAAAAAAATAAAAAAGAAGGCAACAAAATAAAACAATGTAAGGTTAGCAAGCTCTTTTAAGGTAGGCTTCACAAGGCAATTGCAGTCTGGAGGATCTGCTATGGTCATGGATCTCTCATCTTCTGATCTGTAGAAATTCAGAAATTCAATTTCATCAGCTTAAAATGAATACTAGTCACCAGGTAAGTGATATTGATATTGTGATAGTCAACCTCACAAGAAATATTTATAAAATGAAAACCCAATTTATTCATTTACAATGAAGATATGTCTTTCTAGTTACCAAAACACTAATATCTACCATACACAGTACACTTTCCAAGTATCCACGTAACTATGAAACCAAATTACTAATTAGTTGGTATAGTAGGTATGGAATCAGAATATAGAGAATTAAATGATCATAAAAGATATTTCATCTCTACCCTACATGAATCCATTGAACTATATTTGGCTCCAGTATGGAGTATGTTTTTTACTGACTAGATCATTCAGTCTACCAGATGATATGTCTTTCCCCTAACCCTAATAAAATTTTTTTCTTTTAACTTTTTTTTTTAATCTATATGTCAAATAAGAATTTGCAGGCCCCTTTCTCCTCTGACATACAAAGGAGATACCATCTTGAGGGTCTCCATCTATGAGAGTCTATCAAGGGGTGGGGAACCTGCAGCCTCAAGGCCAAAAGTGATCCTCTAGGTCCTCAAGTGTGGCCCTTTGACTAAATCCAAACTTTACAGAATAAATCCCCTTAACAAAAAGATTTGTTCTGTAAAACTTGGACTCAGTCAAAAGACTGCACCCAAGAACCTCGAAGGCCACATGTGGCTTTGAGGCCACAGGTTCTCAATCCTCATACCTATAAGTAAGTACTAGTTTTCCAAAAATAGTGGCTACTCACCCCACAACATACAATTGTACAATGCTTCATAGGTTAACATGTATTTCTAAGAAACTGGCTTGACTTGCATATCACTAGTAGTGGCAGCCTAAATCCAAAAAAATGAAATTAGTAAACCTGGTAAAGTACTCAAAATGTAACCCCTGTGTCATCTGAAGGTCCCAGATCCTTTTCTTTTGATAGATGTGCCAGGTTCAATCTTAAGGACTCTCCTCTAATAAAAACTTCCAATAGCTCATGTTTCATCTGAACATTCATTCATCATGTCACAGAAAGATAGGCAAATATTTAATATAAATCCACTGGGTCTTCCCATTTTCCCTCTCAATGAGTCCTCTCGACCATCCTTTGCCATCTAGACACACCCTCAAGAAAGCAATGCCTTGTTATTCATCTGACTGTGCACCCCTCCAGATAACTATATTAGGTCATTCACTGTGCTGCTCTGTCATCTAGAGTCTAGGAGGCTCTAGACCACCAGGCCAGCACCTGAAAGATCTCCAGGCATCATTATTTGTCCTGGAGCTGCACCATCCTGTATCCCTCTAATATTATTAAGATATAAATTCCTTGAGAACAGAGACTATCTCACTTTTGTATTTTTGCCCCAGGACTTAACATACAGTAAGTGCTTAATAAGTGTTTTTTCATTAATTCCTTCATTTAATATATTCATTATTTTCTTTGCTCCCACTTAGTCCCTGTGAACATCTGAATTTGACTCATTTCTAGTTCTCCCCTTACTAATGATCAGTCTTCATGCAATCCATAATCTTCCAAACAGCACCTGGGTATAGTCTGATGCTATTATGCACACCCATTACAAAAGCTTACCTTTGGCAAAAGCAAGGGAGGAGAAGAAAGAAAAGTGGGTAGTCCTTCCCTTTCCAGCCCTCACCCCAAGCCTTACTGCCATCTATGCCAAAATTTCAGTATATTATATGTTACTTACATTTTGAGTACCTCTACTTATACACTTGTCTCCAAATAATCCATAATTTATAAAGTAGGACTTTGGTAATCCCCAGGCCAGATTTCTATGGATAACTAAAGCTCTAAATTGTATAAAGGTTCCTGCTTATTTTAATTAAATTCAATTCAACAAACATTTATTAAGTACCTATTACATGCCAGGCTCTATACTAAGTGGTGAAGGCACTGTGCTAAGTTAATTACAAAGACCTGCAGATTCTATCCCAGTTGTTGTTCAGTTGTTTCAGTCATGTTCCATTTGGGGTTTTCTTAGCAAAGATACTGAAGTAATTTGCCATTTTCCTTCTCTAATTCATTTTATAGATGAGGAAACTGTGGCAAACAAGGTTAAGTGACTTGCCCAGGGTCACACTGATAGTAAGTGTCTGAGGCCAGATTTGAACTCATAAAGATGAGATGCCAGAGGTCTGGCATTCTATCTATGGCGACACCTAACTGACCAGAAAGGTGTATGGGCCCTCTTAATTTAGGCTAATAAACTTCCATTTACTAATGAAAAGTAAAGAAATATATGGGGTGGAGAAAAAGGGAAGGGGGGGGGGGGAATGAGAACTCTTTCAACAGGGAGAGCAATACAAACTGGACAATCTGGCCCAAAAATTTATTACAAAAAAAGAGAACTACTCTTGTATTTGAAGTTGCCAGTTCATACCAAAGCTAGACAGGCACATTTTCCAGGTCAGACAGGTATTTCTAAGTTAAATTGTAGGTATTTCTAAGCGAAATACTAGCTAAATTTAGTTACAGGTTGAAATCCCAGGAACCATGATTAAGGGAAACTGAAATAGAAGTAAAGAAAAAACTAGGAAACTGTCTCTAACAAGTACTTATAAAAACCTAAGTGTAAATTTAGGATGACAAAGAGCCAGAAAAAATACACTTTCTAGCTTTCAAAGTAATATGAAGGAAAATGCAGAATCAATTCATTTACTTGAAAACCACTATATTCAAAACATTTTCAGAAAACATAATCTTCATGAACATACAATTTAAGTTTCTACTTACATGATGGTATAATGAACTGGGGTTCAGTGTTGCCTGCATAGCCAAGCTTGGTATACCTATAAGCACAAAATCATTGGAAGATGTTTAGACAACAATAATCTACATATCTTCATAGCCCTGGAACTGCAAGACTTACTACAATGAAATGGGTAAAATATTTAATCTCAGATTTTTAGATATTAAAGCAATTATAAAAATCAAAAATATTATTTTATTAATATTTAAATTATACCCTTACTAGGATTTTCTTTTCTATTTCACACACTTCATTATTTTGTGAATCTTCTATTAAACGATTTTAGAATAGTGTACCTAGTCTACTGGGGCACGTAGGTATCACAGTGAATAGAGTACTAGGCCTAAAGTCAAAAAGACTTTCTCCTGAGTTCAAATCTGACCTCAGACAATTAAAAACTGTATGATTCTGAGCAAGTCATTTAACCCTATTTGCCTCAGTTTCCTGATCTGTAAAATTAGTTGAAGAAAATGGCAAACCAAGATAGTATCTTTACCAGGAAAATCTAAAATAGAGTCACAAAGAGTTGGACATGACTAAAAACAAATGAACAAGAAAATCTAATCTATTAAATCAGTCTGGAACAGTCTAGAAACATTTCTTTCTTATTTCTCTCATTTCAGAATACATCCAAGTTTCTATCCAGAAACTCCATAAAAGAAACTGCAGGAGTCCTAACTAAAATAATATGTTAATATACTACATCCTGTTCCATAAACATTTGTTAAACTCAAAAGCGTGTGTGTGTGTATATATCTTTTTAAATGGAACCATCTGCTAGATATAAGAAGTTGGAAAGCAAGAAGTAAATTGGAAAGTCTCATCAGCTGTTCTCTTCTTATTAGGACCTCTGTAATTCATAACAACACTTAGAGTTCTGGGCAATGATCTATCATTCTGTACTAATGTCTGGAATGAAGAAAAATTTGTCACAGGAGCCATATATGCAGAAAATTATAATTAATTTCATTTTGCAAGTTATTTCAAGATGTGTTCCACTAAATTCCTAAATATGGCAACATTATAACCAACCCTACACATGTGATTCTCCAGAAAATAATATAGACATTCAGAGCTAAGACGGCAGAGTAGAGGCAGCATGATTGCTGAGGCCTCCCAACATGCCCCTCCAAACAACTTTAAAATAACTGGTCAACTCAAATTTTGCAGCAGCATAGCCAACAAAAGATCAGAGTGAGACATTTTTCCAGCCCAAGACAAATTAGGAGGTCTGTAGAAAAGATCTGTGACACCCATGTGGGGGCCAGTCTAGAGGAGTCCGCACATTGGCAACACCAGCAGTCAAACTTGAAGGCAGCTGCTCAGTTCAGTTCAAGAGACACTAAGGAGATGGGTCAAATGGTCAGAAAGGATTACAAGGGACTCTGAGCTGACACTGGACACAGGACCGGGTACTGTTTGGCAACTCCACTGCCCATATGCAGTACTGGATCACACTCTACAGCTAAAAGGAACATTTGTGGTCAGTCACAGGAGGAATACTAGCACTTGTGGCTGCAGGGAAGCATAGGTTCTTACTAGGTAAAGAGCAGAACACAAATTAGAAATGATGCCACCCTCTCCCAAGAATATGCCACCTAAGAAGCACTAAAAACCTGCAAACCCCTAGAACTGGTTCTGAAAACAGTAACATGAAAAAGTCTGAAGCTTGGTATAGTGCATCCCCACCCCCAGGTAAACACACTTCAATTTTAACATAGTGTTCATGAGTCAAGAAACAGACTAGGAAAATGAGCAAATAAGCAAAAAGAATCTGACCATCAAAGCTACTATGATATCTGTGAAGATAAAAATGCAAACTCAGAAGTAAATAACAATGTAAAAACAGCTACAAGCAAAGCCTCAAATAAAAATACAAATTGGAAATAAAACCCAACAAAAATTCCTACAAGAGTTAAAGAAATAAAAGAGGGAGAGGAAAAATTGAGAAAAAAAACTGATGCAATAAAATTAGGAAAAGAGAATGAACAACTTAATAAAAGAGAAATATCTTAATGTCTTAAAGAAAATAATATCTTAAAACCAGAATTGGTCAAATGGAAAGGAGGTACAAAAATTCACTGAAGAAAAGAATTCCTTAAAAATTGGAATTGGACAAGTGGAAGCTAGTGATTGCACAAGACATCAAAAAAACAATAAAAAAAAGTCAAAAGAATGAAAAAATAGAAGAAAATGTGAAGTATTTCATTGGAAAAACAACAGGCCTGATTAAGTTAAATAAAATTAGAATGAAATAGAATTGAGTGGAAATAATTTAAGTATTGTTGAACTATCTGAAAGCTATGATCAAAAAGAAAACTTAGACATCTTTCAAGAAATTATAAAGGAAAGCTGTCTTGATATCTTAGATCTAGAGGATAAAAGAAAAATTAAAAGAATATACCAATCAGCTCCAGAAACAGATCCCCAAATGAAAAACTCTCAGGAACATTAAAGTCAAATGACAGAGTTCCCAGTTCAAGGAGAAAATATTGCAAGCAGACAAAAAGAAACCATTCAAATATCCTGATCACACAATCAGAATCACACAAGATTTAGCAGTTTCCACATTAAAGGAGCAGAGGGCTCGAAATATAATATTCTGAAAGGCAAAGGAGGTAGGATTACAACCATGAATAATCTACTAAGAAAAAGTATAATCCTTCAGTGAGGAAATGGATATTTAATAAAATAGAGGACTTTTATACCTTCCTAATTTGAAAAAAATGGAAATGAATATAAAATGTAACATTCAAATACAAGATTCAAGAGAAGCATAAAAGTATAAACACAAAAGAGAAATCATAAGGGACTCAATAAGGTTAAATGGTTTACATTTCTACATGGTAAGATGATATTGGTACCTCCTAAGAACTTTATCATTCATTACTGGTCAGTTAGAAGGAGTCTACATAGACAGAGGACATGGGAGTTAATTATGTTGGGATGATCTAAAAAAAAAAAAAGATAGGAAAGAAGGAGTGATGTACTTGGAGAAGGGGGAAAGGAGAGAAAGGATGGGAAAAAATGCCTCCCATAAAAGAGGCATACCAGGAAGAATTTTTACAGTGTAGGGAAAAAAATAGAGGGGGAAGGCAATATTTGAATTTCACTTTCATTTGAATTAGTTCAAAGAGATAAAAACATAAATACACACTCAACTGGGCATCCCTGTTATCTGACCAAACAGGGAAGTAAGAAAGGAAGGGAATAAGAGAAAAGGGATGGGGCAATAAGAAGGAAATATTAAGGGAGCTAGATATCAGAAGTAAAACAGACTTTTGAGGAGGAATAGGGTAAAAAGAGAGAAAGAAGGCTAAACAGAAGAAAATAGGATGGAGGGAAATACCCAGTTAATAATCCAAAAAGAGAATGGGAACAGAATGAACTTATCCATATAACAGAAACAGAAAGCAAAATGGATTGGAAATCAGAATGTAACAATATGCTTTTTACAAGAAACACACAGAGTTAAAATAAGGGGCTGCAACACAATCAATTATGCTTCAGCTGAAGTAAAAAAGTTAGTAAAAAAGTAAAAAATCATGATGTCAGACAAGGCAAAAGGAAAAATAGACCTAATTTAAAGAGAAAATCAGGGAAACTAAATTGTCCTAAAAGGTACAGTAGCTAGGTGATACAGTGGATAAAGTGCCAGCCCTAGAGTCAGGAAGACTTATCTTCCTGAATTCATATCTGGCCTCAGACACATACTGGCTATGTGACCTTGGGCAAGTCACTTAACCCTGCTTGCCTCAGTTTCCTCATCTGTAAAATGAGCTGGAGAAGGAAATGGCAAACCACTCCACTATCTTCGCCAAGAAAACCCCGAATAGGGTCACAAAGAGTAGAACATGATTGAAACAAACGAACAACAAAAACAGACAATGAAGGAATATCAAAAATTTTTATAGCAGGTTGCTCTGTTAAATGTCTCATTTCTCAAACAGGGAACTGAATCAAATTAATTATTTTAAAAGGTGCCAAACGATAAATGATCATAGGATATAAACAGGTCATTTTCAGAATCAAAGCTATACATAGTCATATGAAAAAATGCTCTAAATCAGTACTGTCTAGAAAAATGCAAATTGAAACAACTCTGGAGTACCATCCCACAGCTCTCAGATTAGCTAACATGACAGAAAAGGAAAATGACAAATGCTGGAGGGGATCTGAAAAAACAGGGACCCTAATCCACTGTTGGTAAAGTCATGAACTGATCCAAACATTCTAGACAACAATTTGGAACTATGGCCAAAGGGCTATAAAACTGTGTATATACCCTTTACCCCAGCAATATCAACACTAGGTCTATATGCCAAAGAGATTAAAGAAAGAGGAAAAGGTCTATATGTATGAAAAAATATTTATAGTGGCTCTTTATGTGGTAGTATAGAATTAGAAATTGAGGGGATGCCCATCAACTGGGGAATGGCTGAACAAACTGTGGTATATAATTGTGAAGTAATATTACTGTGCTATAAGAAATAAGTAGGATGTTTTCAGAAAAAACTCGAAGTCTTATATGAACCAATGCAAAGTGAAATGAACAGAACCAGATCAGTGTACAAAGTAACAGCAATATTATAATGATGACCAGTGAAAAACTTAGCTACTCTGATCAATCTAAGTCAATGCCAACTGGCTGATAATGAAAAAATGCTATCCACCTTCAGAGAACTGATTAATTCTCAGTGCAAACTTAAGTATAATTTTTTCACTCTCTATTTTTCTTGCTTTTTTGCAACATGGCTAATATGGAAATGTGTTTTGCACAATTTCAAATGTATAAATAATGTATTGTTTACACTACTAGTGGATGTGGAAGGGACATGAGAGAAAATTTTGAACTCAAAATGTTTTAAATGAATGTTAAAAATAATATTTTCTGAAAGATAAGATTTTAAAATGTACTTAGTCATACGTTGTTAACACTATTTTTAAGAAACATATTTTTAAATTAAGGTATATAAGGGAGGGAAAGCAGGTTAATTCCAGTTATGAATTTAGTCATCATCCCACAATATTCAGTGACAGATCTTAAAGTACTCTCACTTAGCACTCCAAGAGCTAGATCAGGGGTAGGGAACCTGCAGCCTCAAGGCCAAAGTGGACAAAACTGGCCCTCTAACTGAATCCAAAGTTCACAGATCAAATCCCCTTAACAAAAAGATTTGTTCTGTAAAACTTGGATTCAGTCAAAAGGCTGCACCTGAAGACCTGGAAGGCCACATGTTGCCTTCCCCTGCTCTAAATCAATGTCAAAACAGTCACACTCATTCCAAGAGTTCTACCCTTGACCTGTTCCATACAGGTTAACTGAAGGATATTAAGGAAGACAATTCAATTCTGCACCTTTTCTAACCAATTTCTAAGAACATTCTAAAGTTTAAAAAGAGAAAAATAAAACTTTGTCTCAGATAAAAGTGAATCACAGCTTGACTTAAGCAGCCAGAATTGACAGACTTTTTAAAACTACAAAGGTTCAGCTAGAATAGAATTTCAAGTGAAGGCTACAATCCTCCAAACCAACTCTGATTCTCTCTGAAGCGTATGTATATAGTGTCAAACACTTTCAGAAAATAAAGAAACATTACTTTACCAGTCAGGGTGGACACTACTTCAAAACATAAACATAAAAATTTATTTTTATCAGTCAGTCAACAAGCATTTAAGTGCTGACTATGTGCCAGGAACTGTGTGTATGTAATTTCTTTGCTCATTCAATCCAAAACTAGATTATCCACTACTCCAAAAAGTTTTCTCACCCATTTCAGAAGTGAAACAATCATTACTGAAAAGCTTAGAGAAAGGAGGTCATCTGAAAGCAGAAGGCTTGCTAGTATTCCTGCAAGGACCAAGTAGATAAAGGGAAATGAAAGTGAACTTGAAAACACCTGTTGACTCAGGAGACCTAATTATTTAGTACAATTCAAATATTTCCCAGAATCACATTGCATACATACACACCTTGCTCCAGAGCAGCAGCTCTACCAAAAGGTAAGTATTTCACTAATTTTACTCATATATCACTAATGTTTAAAAAAAATCAGAACAATAATATTTGTGACAAAGGTTTTATTTTTCTTTTTTCAATCGGGGACAAGTGGAAGTGAGAAAAAAATAGATTAAGTGAATAGTTAAGTGAAATAAATTTTTTTAATAGATGACAACATAAACACATGCTATTCAGGAATAGCTGCCACAAATTCTAGCCTCTAGAGCCAAAAATATCATCCAAACTGACCCTTCAAGTAGCCACTGAGTCACATAGCTGCTTTGTATTTAAGCACTCACAGCAGGGCAAACATGTTCCAAGACTGCTACAATATTATCAAGAATAACATTCCTTACAGTATTATCAATTCATATAAATTTCCTTTATTAACTCTTCCTTTCAAGACAAAAGCAAAAACCGCCTTGTTTAAAAGACGTAAACTGGGAATTTAAATTATGCCAAAAGACACCACAGACACTTAATTACTATCAATACTTAACATATATGCACCAAATAGCATAGTATCTAAATACCAAGAGAAAAACTAAACAAGGTGCAAGGAGAAATAAACAGTAAAACTATAACAGTAGTGAACCGCAAATATCCATTTCTAATGCAGACAATTCTAAAAAAAAAAAATAACAATTAACAAAAATAAATGAAGGATCTGAACAAAATTTTAGGGAAGTTGAACATACCAGATCTATGTTAGTCACTGAATGAGAAAAGAAAGAAGTATATTTATTTCACAGCTCTGCAAGGCACATTTATAAAAACTGTACATATATCAAAGTACAAAAACCTCAAAATGCAGAAAAACAAAAATATTAAATACCCATTGCAAGACACAATGCAACAAAAATTATATTCAATAAGGAAGGAAATGTTGAAAAAAGTATTAAAAATTAATCAGAAACGAAATAACTTAAATTTAAGGGATTTGTGGGTCAAAAAACAAATGAGAAAATTATCAGATTATTTCATCAAAAAAAATGACAACAGGGGCGGCTAGGTGGTGCAGTGAATAGAGCACCAGCCCTTGAGTCTGGAGGACCTGAGTTCAAATCCGGCTTCAGACACTTGACATAAAAACTAGCCGTGTGACTTTGGGCAAGTCACTTAACCCCAATTCCCCTCCAAAAAGCAAAAAAATTAATAAAATAATTTTTAAAAATGACAACAGTGAAGCATCATATCAAAATGTGTAGGAAGAAGTAAAAGCAGTCATAGGGGAAACTACATCTCTAAATATTTTAATCAAAAAAAGAAAGGACAATGAGTTAGACAAGCAACTAAAAATATAAGAAAACCAACAAATGTCAAAATCCCAATTAAACACTAAAATAAAAATTCTGAAAATCAAAAAATATATCAAAATTGAATTGTTTTTTTTTTAAGTAGCAAGGTGAGTTTTTTGGGGTGGGGAGGGAAGGTAAGCTGGAAGTCAAAAAGATAAACCGTAAGATAATTTGATTTTTTTAATAAAAAAATTAAATTGTGAGTATCAAACAAATGAAAAAGGAGAATTCACAATGAAAAAGAATGATTAGAAACTATTTTGTACAGTCACATGTAAAAAAAACTGACAATTTAAAAATTAAATAGGTGACTTTTTAAAAAATATAAAATGTCCAGAATACCAGAACGAGAAATAGATAATTTATTTAATTCAATCTCAGAATAAGAAATTGAACACACCATAAGTGAATTCCTAAAGAAAAACCCCAGGTCTATGTGGATTTATAAGAAAATTCTATCTAATATTCAAAGAATGATTAAATCTAATATCTCATAAACTGCAAACACAGGAAAAGGACGGATCTTACCTATGGTCTTGATATCTAAACAAGGGGGTCAAAATAGAGAAAGAAAACTAGAGTTCGCTATCTCTAATGAACTCTGATATGAAAAAACTTTAAATAAAATATTAGCAAAGAGAGTGCAGAAACAAATCAAGAAGATCACATATTTCCAGGCTGGATTTATACCAGGAATGTAGGGTTGATTCACTATTAAAAACAAAATGAACATAACAGATTATATTAATTACAAAAACAACAAAAATCATATGACTACAGCAATAGAAGCCGAAAAAACTTTTGAATGAGTACAACACCCATTTGTTTTTAAACAGGAACTAAAAAACATAGGAGTAATAAAAATAATAATAATAGCTAACATTTAGTGTTTTAAGGGTTACAAAGTACTTTACAAATATTATCTTATTGGATCCTCACAACATCTGCCAGGTAGGTGCTATTATTCTCCCTGTTTCACAAAAGAAGAACCTGAGGCACAAAGAAGTTAAGTAACTAGTCCTGGATCACACATATACTAATCAAGTCTGAAGCTGCATTTGAGCTCAAGATTTCCTTAATCTAAGTCTGACATTCTATCCATTTTATCACCTACCCACCTTTCTCTTAATATTGAAAGGAGCCTAGGTGGCTAGGTGGCACAGTGAACAGAGCACTGGCCCTGGAGTTAGGAGGAACTGAGTTCAAATCCGACCTCAGAGACTTAACACAAAAAATAGCCGTGTGACCTTGGGCAAGTCACTTAACTCCAATTGCCCTCCAAAAAGAAAAAAATATATTTAACTCTGCAAGAAGAAATAGAAATTTCATTTAAAATAACCAAAGAATGTTACAAAATACTTAGGCGTCGACCTACACAAAAACAATATAAATACAACTAAAAAACGCTCTTCAAAAAATAAGGGGAGATCTAAAGCACTAGACAACTATTCATCATTCAAGGTATGCTAAGCAAATATAAACATGAAAATACACCTAATCCAGATGGTTGCAGAGGAGAAAGTGAGGCTGCTGACTTTACACAGCCCTCCCTCACTTAAATCCAGTTCTCTTGCACATCATGACATCACCTCTCTGATATCATGGTCCTCTTTGAGAATGAAGGACAAACAACAGTAACAACTTTCCCTATTTGGTGCCATATTAACCAAACTACCAAAAGATGACTTCATATAAATTGAAAAAATAATAATAACAAAATTCAACTAGAGGAACAAAAAGTCAAGAATCTCAAAGGAAATAATCAAAAAAAAGTGAGAGTAGTGCCAGATCTCAAACTATACTACAAAATAATCATCAATAAAGCACTTTGGACCCATTTAAGATACAGAGCTATCACTGGAATAGATTAGGTACACAACATACGGAACCATACAAGAGCAGATAAACTCAAAAAAACCAAGCTAATGCAGAAATATTTTTAACACTCAATATTTGCCAAAATCTTCTCAGAAAACTGGAAAGCTATTTAGCAGATCAATATCTCACACTATACACCAAGAAAGCTTCCAAATTGGTACGTGACTCCAACATAAAGAATGACATCATAGATGAGAGAAGTAAAGAAATTACCTTTCAGATCTATGGATAGAGGAAGTACTCATGACCAAACAAGGACGGAAAAGATCATGCAAGATAAAATGAGCAATTATGATTTTATAGAATTTAAAGGGCTTTGCACAAACAAACAAAAAAATCAATAAAAATTAGAAAGTTAAGATTTCACTGGAGAAAAAAATATTTGCAATGTTTTTCTTTATAAGTCTCATTTACAAGACTGAATAACTGATTCAAATGTATAAGAATGAGTGTCATTCCCCAATTGATAAATAGTCAACAACTATGAATAGGCAGTGCTTAAAGGTATTTTTCAAAGGAAGAAATCAAAACTATAATCACATGAAAAAATGCTTCAAATCACTAATAATTTGGTATATGCAAATTAAAGCAATTCTGAGATATTAGGTCTCTGATACCTCACGTGGGAAGGAGACTCCTAAAGAGGGTCGTTGATACTCCACGTGAGATGGACGGGTTGAACCGGTCCTCAGCTAACAGGAGTGCAGTGGTTGATCACCTGGAGGGAGAATGAAAAGGCTGCACCTGCTTACAATAAGCAGGATAATCTCTACGCCTTCGGGGTGAGACACATT
>CM053597.1:72246644-72274651 GCA_028646575.1 Pseudocheirus occidentalis
GGGAGCCGGGGACACCTGAGGCCTGTTGAGGTGGGTATAGGTAAGCCCTATACATCCTGACCCAAAAAGATAACCCTCACCTGAATAAAAAACCAGTAACACTGAGATACTATTTTACACCCATCAGATTGACGAAGATGACATAAAAAGAGAATGCCAAATATTAGAGGGAATAACCAAAAAAAAAAGACACATTAATACACTGTTGGTGAAGCTATAAACTGATTCAACCATTCTGGAAAGCAATTTGAAACTGTGCCCCCAAAAATTACTAAACTATGCATACACTTTCTTACAATACCACTACCAAGCACAGCCATTTCTTTCTTTTATATTGCCTTGTAAAATTCCCTTCCTCTTTTAAGTGAGTACTTTGTCCCTGCCATTCATTTTGCTTATACTACTACAATGTGGTTATTCTCACAGGCTTGCTCCTTCTTTTGCCTACTCTATCCCAGATTCTTTTAATATAAATTATCTATTTCTCCCATTCTCTTGTCCCTTCTTTCCCTACCTCTGGAATCTTCATCCTATTCTCCCATAGGCCACATTCCTTCTTCCACTTGCTAAAAAAAAATTACAGGAATTATAATCCCTTTAAAAATCACCAACAAATTTGGCAGAGGTGCATTACCAATTCCCTGGCCCCTCTCCATCTATTTCCTTACTAACACAACATCTCACTCCACTATTCTCTCTAACAAAAGATACTGATTTTACATCTTTGGGATCAGGGATGTAGTTTAAAGTGCATCGAGCTCAACTCTTATATCTCCCTCCCAAAACACTTTCCTTTTCAATCTGCAGTCCCTTAGGTTCTTTTTATCCTTTGATGATCCCCCTCCCCCCACACACCACCCAATCATTCTTAACCTATAAACATGAACTGACTTCATTAATCTTTCTTTGGCAATTGTACTTATTAACCCTATCCACAGGAAGAGGGGGAAAAGACAAGAGAACTGACCCTACCTGTCTTTCCTGTCTCCTTTCCGTTAGGCCCAGTACTCTGTTTTTATTTAGACTATGGCTCTAAAGTACTATATGAACAAGCAACCTTGCCCAATCCTCCATTCCTCCCCTTCTCCTTTCCTTGAAGTGGCTGAGCAGAATCAGTATTTGTGATTTTTTGAAGGAAAATGCATAGTAAGGGGACTTATAGGCAGTTACTTGGCCTGGAGTACCCTATGGCTAGACCTCCAGGTCCAAGCTTTGAAGTCTGTGCAATTCCTAACAGGAAAAATGAAAAAGTGGGGCTAAAAAGTCATTAAGGCACAGAGAGCCTAGATGCTATTTTAAACACTTTATCAGAAATCCAGAGTGGAAAAATGTGAGCTGAAAGCTTTTAAAGTATCACTTCACTCCTTTTATCAATAAGTGATTTCAAAATGTGAATACCCCCTCTAATGATGCAGATTACAACCCATCTATGGTCTCTTATCCTCTACAACTATTGTACTAGTCTTCTCATAAATCTTCCATGTGAGTTGGGAACCTTTCCTTTAGATGGAATTTTCAGTTATAATAAGTGGTTGGCTACCAATGGAATGTTGACTATGTTATATTATATTGACTATGTTAACCCATGTTCTTATATAACAAAACCACTTTTTTTTCATTCATATACCCTCTTTAAGACATGATCTTTGCAGCAAACTTATTAAATAATAGTTTCATTTCTAAAATATATATGGAACTAATTCAAATTTGCAAGAATGAGAGCCATTCCACCACTGATAAATGATCAAAGGATATAAATAGGTGATTTTCAGAGAAGAAATACAAGTTATGAATAGTTATATTAAAAAATGTTGTAAATCACTACTTATTAGAGAAATATAAGTTAAAATTACTAATACCCATTAAGTCATCTAAGATGACAAAAAAGGAAGATGAAAAATGCTAGAGTACACAGAGAAAACAGATACAACTATGAACTCATTCAACCATTCTGGAACACAATTTAGAACTATGCATAAAAGCTATAAAACTGTGTATAATCTTTGACCAAGTTATTAGGTCTATATCCCTAAAGGAATCAGTGAAAGATGAAAAATGAACCATATGTACAAAAATACTTATAGCAAGTTTTTTTGTAATGGCAAAAAATAAGAAACAGAGGGGATGTTCAACAAACAAGTTACAGTATATGAATGTGATGAAATACTATTGTGTCCTATAAGAAATGATGAAGGAATGGGGCGGCTAGGTGGTGCAGTGAATATAGCACTGGCCCTGGAGTCAGGAGGACCTGAGTTCAAATCCAGCCAAAGACACTTAACACTTATCAGCCATCTGACCTTGGGAAAGTCATTTAACCCCAACTGCCCTGCCTCCCCCCCCTCAACAAAGCAGAAAGAAACAAAGAAGATAATAAATTCTATAAATAATATAATAAATAACAATTCCCAGTAAATCCAAGGAAGACTTGCATGATACAAAGTAAAATTAGGAGAATAATTTATATAACAGAAACATTGTAGAGATATTTAAAACTATGAAAGATTTAATAGATGCCCAACCACAGTTCCAAAGGACTCATAATGAAACATGCTATCCCTCTCCAGATGGAGCACTGATAGACTCAAATTGCAGACTGAAACATATTTTCTTCTGTCTTCCTTTTCCTTTATTTTTTGTTTTAGATATGGCTAACGCAAGAATTTACTTTGCATGAGTATACATATATGTAATGGATTTGAATTTTCTTGCCTTCTCAACGAGGTGGGAGATAATTCAGAACTGAAAATAAAATAGTTTTTAAAAATATATAATGTGTTACAACCTACTTATTCCCACTATTCAAGAGAATAGATAACTATTCAAGTCAAAAGGACTTTGTTAAAGAGAGAAGGAAGGAGGGTGTACTCTTTCAAAAAACTGTACTCTTTCAAAAAAATGACAGCTCAAGTGAAAAGAGGAAAGCTCCAAAACTCTATAACAGGACAGTTAGAAACTAGAAATCTGGCAGGCTAAACAAGAATGACAATTCTTATAAAAGAAACAAAAGTTATGAGCAGTTACTTAGATATATTAGAATGAAGCTAGTAAAAGAAGCAGTGGTATGTAATAATCACAATATAAGATTGGTAGGAGATTAAAAGTTTGCAACAAGTGAATGAGTTGCAACTGAAGTTGTTATAAGGTCATGAGGTATTTAAGGAATCATAGGCCTAAAAAAGATAGTTTTGTTAAGCTTTTTCGTGAAAAATGTTATGGGTCAGGATGGCTAAAGATTTCGAAAGGAAAGAGAAAATTCAGGAAAAGAAAATAAAAATAAATTATTTTCAGCATTGGTTCCTAGTCATGATTGCCTGTAAGCCTCAACTAGATGGCAAACTTCTCAAAAACAGAGTTCATGTCTAGTTTCATCAGCATCTAACATAAAGTCTTGTATATATTAGGCACTTGTCTATATAACTTAATTTTTAAATTTCTGCTTTTTTAGTACCCATATGTTAAAATCCAGGTTTTTCAAAACGATAAATTTGATGTGACTATTTGCTTTACAAAATGATTCAGACATAAGATTATTTTCAATGACAAAATCCTCTTAGCACATTTAGAATTATACCATTTATTTTTTAAAATCAACACAAGAACTTGTTGGGGACATAGCAATTATGTAAGTAGAATCTGGATTCTCAATGTAACTTAATTTCTATTAGTAATTTTTTTTCATAGTTGGAAGAATGAAAGATTTTCAGAGTTGCATTAAAATTAATGTGAGAACTTAGAAAATCATTTAGCAACTCAGGGCCTTACTTTTTTCATCTATAAAATAAGACGGTTACATGAGGTAATTTTTAAGGTTTCTACTAGTTCCAAATCCTACAATCATTACCCTAAAATTATATCTCAGTTTATCTACTCGTGGAATAATTCAGTGTACTATCTCACCACATTTCATGGTCTAGAAAACTGTGTTATTACTCACTTTGTTTTCTCCAATTTGAAATATTATAAACCAGAAATGACAGTATGGCAGTTTGTGTTCCTTGGCCATGTGCTTTCATTACAGATATTTTGTTGGTTGTTAGGGTTTTTTTTTTCAATTTTGGGTAGGTGAAGTTGGCAGTAGGAGGGGTACTAGCAATAGAATTGTCCTGACCCTGATCCTCCACGCCCTAAAATAATAAGGAAGGAAATTGATGTAATAATACATTCAATAGAAGGAAGGTCAAAAGGAATAAGAAAGCTTTAAGAGTATTATTTTGAATTATTACTCAAAAATAAATTCAAGTTAACCACATTTCTTCCATGTATAATCCTTTTTCTATTTTATGTTGTATATAAAATGTTCATTTTATTTCGTGTGATTTTCAAAATTAAAAAAAATCAAATATCAAAAAATATTATAAACCAGTTTCTTATGAATAATTATAGATAGTATTGAAGAGCTTTGTGGTTATTGCAAGGGTTTAAAGCAATTAACATGAAGGCATCTGGGAACAGGAACATTTGGAGAACTTTCACAGTGATAAGGAATTCTTTATTTGGACTCTGCACAGAACATCTTCAATAATATCAATGAAGAGCTTTGGTAAGCACAATGAATCCTATATGCCTCCCTTTATGTTACTATTCAGGAGTCCAATGAAGAAAGACCTCTATGGCATAGGAGATAACTTGCTGTACATATGCTTTTAGAGTTCAACTTTGTTATACCTTAAATTTTTTTAAAGCAACTAAAAACAGACAAAGCAGGATTTTATATTTTCTATACTTCTGAGCAACGTGTGTGATTGTAGAGATATGATCTGCTTCAGAAAATCATCTTCGAAAACCTATTATTCTCTCAAGAATACCCTCATACAGAAACCATTTCCATATAAAGATTTCAATAAGGCAAGAAAATAGGTAGGTGGGACACCATCTAGGTAATCAGAAAGAATGAAATTTTCTTTACACAGAGAAAGAAAGAGAAAGGCTTTGATGCAAAAACAAAAACAAATTATCTTAAGAAGTAGAAAAAATCCTAATTGGCATCAGAAAAAAATGAGGGGGAAATGAAATCACACAAAGGGGAAAGAGAAGAAAAAAAGGACCCTGGCACATTTGAAGCTAAAAAATGGATATAAGATTACTCTCAAAATGCTCTGGAGCAAACTCCAGTGAAAAGAAGCTACTTGGGGTGACTAGATGGCACAATGAATAGAGTACCAGCTCTGGAGTTAGGAGGATCTGAGTTCAAATCCAGCCTCAGACACTTAACACTTACTAGCCATGTGACCTTGGGCAAGTCACTTAACCCTAATTGCCCCCTCCAAAAAAAAAAAAAGAAGCTACTTGTACTTTAAGAAATGATGGCATGAGTCTACAGAAATTGTCCAGTATAAAATTATACGAGTCAAATAAAGAGATTATTAGCGATAGTTGGGGACTCCCAGTTTAAGGGGATTAAGGTAACTATGTGTCAACAAGATAACAAAAGAGAAGTCTGTTGCCATCTTGGGAAAATTTACCCATACATACCAGGGAACTCCTCAGGGTATGTCAAAGCAATGACTACTATATATTTCTAATAATTGACACAGCACAATTGATTCTGCCAGAAAGAATCCAGAAAGTATTGCTAAAAATTATAGTGTTGGGGTAAGAAACATGGGAACATAAAAGTAGATTTGTATCATTGCTGCCCATCAAAAAGCAAGAGCTTCAGAAGCAGAAGGAAAATCTCAAAGTTAACATCTCCTTGGGAAGATGGGGTATAAAAATGGGACATGGATTTCTGGAACATGGCTAAAAACCAGTAATGACTAACTACTATCTTGGGATAGCAAGCATCCAATAAAGGTCAATGACACAGCATTGACTTGTCTTTTAAATCTAATGAAAAAGGTTTTAACCAAAATGGAGGGGGAGAAGAATGGGAGGGAGGGGGAAGAAACACAGAGACTAAGACAGAGACAGAGAAGAGAAACAAAAAACTATTTCTAGCCAACAATCTAAATGCCATAAACCAGGGGTTCTAAACCTGGGATCTGTGAACTTTTTTTAAAAAATGTTTTGAGAACTGTGTTTTAATATAATTTTTATTTCATTTCTAATTACATATATTTTATTTTATGAATTTTAAAACATTAGTCGAGAAGGGGTCCATCAACCTCACCAGACTGCCAAAGGGATTCATAATACAAAAAAAGGTTAAGAACCCCTATCATAAATTATAACTACCATATAAGAAAAAAAAAAGTACAAACAACCCAAAAGTTCAGAACCAGCAAAATCAAGGAAAAGAAGCAGGGGAAAAAATCCATGGCTCCCAGTGCCTACATAAAAATGTAAAATATATGGATAACATGAAAAATAAAGATTCATATCTGTATGCCAGTAAGTGCCCAAAAAACTACCATTTAGAACTGCTACATTCCATGCCTTCTCATCTCTAATCCACTTCCAGAATTAAGGAATGTAAAAGCAGCAAATGTGGAAGCAATGCCAATATGAATATAAAACAATATTAGACCCCCATTCAAACAGTCTGACAATAGTTTGAAAGGAGTTGACAATAACCTCTAATTCATTCCCTCCAATATTTTAATAGCCTTTTCTTACAGTACCTTTCCTACTCTTTAACAGCAGTAACATGTTGATTCTTTAATTCTGCAGTGTCAGGTGGATTACTCTGACTACTGGCAACTTGACATTTAGACAGAACTGGAATGCCTCCCACAACCATGTACTTTAAGCAGAAGGTAACTTGAAATAAGTTCAAATAATTACTGTTCAGAAATTGAAGAGTAACTTCTTTAATATGGTTTCAATGACATGTAACAATCAAGGTCAATAAAACAAAATAAAATTAATCCAGGAACAACTAGCTATTCTGATGCAGTCATTAACACTAGAAGCATCAGAAGAGTCCATTGATACAAAAAATTAATCATAATTTTACTTAGAAATTTAAAAAATTTTTTCATTCTACCTCTATTTTCTTTTTTTAAAAATGCATGACATCAAGTTACATAGATTGGTCCTTCAAGAAATCTTAAATTCCTTCCAGTGTTAAATACAAATTTACATATGATATGAAAAAAGTAATATATCCTTTTACAGGGGTCTCTGATGTTGATGGTGAGAAGAAAACTGAGAAATCATTTGAACTCTCTCTAATACATATATAGCTCTTGGTTATCATTATTCTCATTCAATTAACTGTCTTCTAATCAACCTATGTATATTTTATTATTGAACTCAAAGGCTGGGAAAAGTCAAGTTGCCATATCAAATAAAGTGAAACAAATGCAACGTTCAAATGAAACTCATTCATCCTAGAAAACTGAAAAAGTTTTATCCACTTGGGAAATATAATGCTGGATGGGAATTCATAAAACCCTACACTGGTTACCAGAGCGGTGTATCTATTTCAAACCATCTGGGAAAAACTCTTGACAACATTATTACTTCTGGGCACCAGAATAATAACTACACCAGAAATAGCTTTATTCATTCATTGAAATAGTACAGATAACAGCTTCTTAATTCTTTTCCCCCCCCCAAAAAAAAGCCAGAAGTGAGCAGCACAGTTTGGGAATATGAAACAATTAAATAGAAACTATTTCTCTGACAGTAACATGAATTCCCCCCCCCCAAAAAATCAAATATTGATAATTTACTTTATCTCTACTTAAAAAATGGAAGTGAATACTCAAGTTGACAAGAAATTCAAGACATGAAAGATTTAGTTTTATTGTTATCTTCCAGAAATGGTTTATGATGAAACAAGTATTACAAATCCAAAAATAAAATCAAAGTTCTCAAAAACAGATGCTAAATTATTATTTTAAAGACCTTTTTCTGTAGTCTTCACTCTTTCACTATGATCTCCACAGAGGAAAACAAATTCCAAGGGAAAGAAAAAGAAAGAGGAAGCCAATAATTTCTTCCCAGGAGTTTTAATAATACTGCCCCATGCTTGTGTTTTGCATGCCAAATTGTCTGAATAAAAACCTACAAAAACTCCCAATTCACTGTATTTCAGGGATAACTGTTAGCACAGAAAGTAACTATAAACACAAGCATTAGTTTCAAAATCTAAAGGAAAGTATGATCAGACTGAAATAAACTGCTGAAAATGTTATTAAAAACATATCCCCACAAAGTTTAAAGAAAATCAAAATTAAAAGGAATCAAGGCTGTGAAAACTATACTAAGATATTTTGTGACAAAAATTATTTTAAAAAACTTCTTTAAAGTCTTTAAATATTTAATACCAGTCTATTTCGTTACATGCCTCATTCATAGGTAAGAATATTAACTAGAATTCATAGTACCAAGTCTCTCTCTGTCTCTCTCTCTCCATACACACACACACACGCATATATATAAGCTTGGTAATTTGAATATATTTATTTTTATATATGTGTGTATAGATGTATGTATGTTATATATGTATATATTAAATCAAATTTAAATTAAATATTATATATATATTAAAAAATCAAGAGGATGAGAATTTACTTTTCGCACCTTATCACCATCATCCTGTCTAAAGCAGACTAGCTCAGGCAACTAAAAGTACATGAATTCCTCAGAATTCAAATGAGTTGAGTTCTTATGAACTCAAATATAGAATCTTCTTACCAGTACTATTTTAGGATCAGTAATCACACTGAAAGTTAAAAAAAAAAAAACCTCTAATAAAAAAAGAGCTTTCACAAATGTAGACTTTCCCAAAAATGGAGTATGTCATTTTCACCCACTGCATTTTAAGGTCCCCACAAGTGTTTTAAATAAACCTAAGACAGGAGCTCTGTAATAATTAACCTTTAGAGTATGTGGTTTTAGTATTGGACCAGAATAAGTTAGAGTATGTAGTTTTAATACTGAAACAGAATCATGAGGTGGGAGGGGAGGAAGAGTAGGGAATAGCTTGATATTTGTCACTGGAAGAGTAGTGGGGGTGGCTAGGTGGCACAGTGAATAGAACACCAGTCTCAGAAATCAGGAGAACCTGAGTTCAAATCCAGCCTCAGACACTTAACACTAGCTGTGTGACCTTGGGCAAGTCACTTAACCCCAATTGCCCTGCCTTCCCCCCTGCAAAAAAAAAAAAATATATGAGTAGTGGACAGAAATTATTTGGGAAAATGTGTGGCACAGTGGAAAGAATACTGAATTTAGAGTCAAAATCTGCATTCAAATCCCAACTCTGCCACTATTACTTGTGTGACCTTAACTAAGTCAACTTCACTTTCAGTTTCTTCATCTACAAAAGGTAAGACTGTATTAAATGACCTCCAAGAACCCTTACAGCACTAAATCTATTAAGAGTCCTGGAGTCAGAGTAGATTAGATGATAATACTACCCAAGGAGGAGGATGCCTTTAGTGATATGGAAGAAGCAGAAACTGAAACTTGGTCCATAAGGGAAGGTGAAGATAAGGGACAAAAGTAATGTCAACAGTAGTGATTCACACTGCCTAATGAAAACTAAAGCCAGTAAATGGAAAACAATGCACTAACAATACCAAATGAATGAACAGCACTAGTGATGGATCATTGGATTTGGAGGTTGGAAAGAACTTTGGAGCTGTAATAAAACCCCCAAAATTTGCAAATGAAGAAACTGAGGCCTAGGAAGGAAAATGCCTTTCCAAGGTCAAAAAAGCAGTAAGTATCAGAGTATCAGTAAGTATCATCTTTATAAAAAGATGAGAAAAGAATGAGCCTAAAAGACAAGGTCTCTAGTCCAAAGATTCTTAACTTTTTTTGTGTTATGGGTCACTTTTAGCAGTTTAGTGAAATCTACAGACCTCTGAATAATGCTTTTAAATGCATAAAATAAAATACATAAGCTTAAAAGGAATCAATCCAATTTTATTGAAAAAGTCATCAAAATATTAAGAAAAAAAACAAGTTTATAGATTCCAGGTTAAGAATCCCTTCTTTAATCCTACCATTTGATCCACCAAAGGTGGAAGAAGGAATACAATGCAGGCGTGGTTAAATAGGTACATCACTATATTGCTGACCTGATATATTTTTTTCTCTCCACGTGGCCCGGTGAAAGCCCACTTTCAGTGGCCACAAGAATAAGCTTTGAATGGCATGTCTAAGTATTGGATTTTGAGGAGCAGAAGGGCAAGAATTAAGTTTCTGGGTGAAAGGGAGGATACAAAATTGTGGGAGAGAGAAAGGTACTCTTATCCTTCCTCATGTTTAGGAAACTGGAAGGATAAGACTAATGGGGATAGAAATGGGAATGGAGATCGGGACAGGGATAAAGTTTAGGGGTTAGGAGATGGGGATGAGGGCAGAGAATGATAGAGGTCGTGATGAGGAAGAAAGGGAGATGAGGAGGGGGCCGGGAAGGAGATGGGGGGGAAATGGAAATACAGACGAAGATGGGAATAGGGAGGCAGGTGGAAATGGGAATGGAGATGGGGAGTTAGATATGGGGGCTGGCTAGAGGATGGGAGATGAGCATGAGGGATGGGAGAGAGGTGGGGATGAGGATGGAAATAAGAGTTGGGGGTGGTGAAGGGGACGGAGAAAGAGAATAGGAGTTAGGGAAATTAGGGATGAGGAAGGAAGATGGAAGAGCGAAGGGGATGAGGATAGGGATAGGAATGAAAAGGGATTGGAGGTGTTGGGGGCAACAGAGAGAGGGATGTGATGGAGGAGGGCAGGGGCACGCTGGGAGGTGATGGAATGGAGGGGAGAGGGGCGCGCTGGGAAGTGGTGGCACGGAGGGGGCAGCGGAGCGCTAGGAGGTGAGGGTCCTTCCCACTCACCTGACGCCTCAAGCTGCGGAGCTGGGGCGAAGGGCAAGGGAAGGATGGCGCCAAGCAATGGGGGTACGGCGAGGTGAGGGACATGGAGAGAGCAGGGAAGGCCGGGGTAGAGGCGGGGGCGAGGGTGGGCGAGGACGAGCGGCTCTTACCCGGTGCCACAGTCCACCACGCAGGGGGGCAGGTAGCTCGCCATGCTCGGGAGGCGCTGTCACCGCACGCACCTCGCCCCGCAGCCGGGGAGCCGACCGCAGGCGCCGGTCCTACCTCTGCGGGGATCCCCGGCACGCTCCCGCAGCACGCAGAGCCTCCCCGCCCGCCGCCGGCCTCAACTAGCTCCTCTCCTCTGCCCGCCCCCTTCCCTCCCTTCCCCCCAGGGCCGAGCACCCGGAGTCGCCTCGCGCACGGGAGCCCGGATGCATCCAGCTCGCGCCGGCACCACGTGACGCCCCACTCCGCCCCCGTCCTTCCCCCAGCTGCCTGGAGGTGGAGCCCCGCGTGAAGCCACCAAAGCCATCTTAGTTGAGGACAAGGAGGGCTCTTTGCCCTTATCTTTCCCCTGCTGATTTCTTTCTTGGCAAGGATGGGTGTTTATACTAATGTGAGCATAGCTTTTGTTTCAGAGTTGACGTTTCAGCCCTCAAAAAAATTAACACTTGCCGCCAAAATATACCCACCAAGGTCTGCTGTGTATTCCTACCCTTAATACCTCTTTTTGACCTAAGATGATGTAAGAAAGGATCAGCCGTGACATCAGATATGTGAGTTCAAACCCTGCCAGTAACACGTGCCAGTTTTGTGGCCTCCCATTTACACTGTCTGTATCTTATATGGACACCTTGTATGGTGTTCACATGTTGTGCCCCCAATTCGAATGTGAGGTCAAGAGGAGAACCCATATTATTGCCTTTCCTTCCTCCAGGGCTTAGCCCAGTGCCTGTCACATAGCAAGTAAGCACTTAATAGAAGTATGCTGACAAGGCAAGTCACTCGTTTCTCAATGAGTAAAAAACCTAATATTAAACTACTTGACTTGCCAATCTGCATCTGTGCAGGGAGTTTCTACACTGTGAATTCACTTATGAAATCATGGATCCTAACCCCCACCTTCCAAAATAAGATTATTTTTAAAGTCTTTTTGGAGTAAAAAAACTGTAGCAAAAAGAGAACTGGACATAGGAGAGATCTGGCTGAGAGAGAATATGTCCTACCACTTGCTAGCTAAGTGACTTCTAAGTTACCAAATCACTATGCTTTGGGTTCCTTAACTGTAAAATGGGGGGCTTACACAATCTAGGGGATCTCTAAGATTCCTAGCAGTATTGATGGTGAATTCAAATTAATGCATGCTGAGGGCAAGGAGGACTCTTTGCCAGTAGCTTTCCTCTACTGAAAAAAACAGTTCATAAAATACTGGGCTTATAGTCAGGAAGGACTAGTATCAGATTCCACCCTGGACAATAGCTGAGTGCCCCTTAGCAAGTCACTTAACTGCCACATACTTAAGAAAATTCTCACTGAGATTTCACCATAACAGCACACCTCCTTCATATGTCTATAGGGCAGCTTAGTCCATCAGGAAAGGCTTAAAGGGAAGCCAAAAACCAACCTTGCCCATTCCACAAGTACCATGAAGGAGTATGTAGATTACTCCTATACGATTCCTATAAGAGTATTGCCACATGACATGAGTGTTCAACAGAGAATGAGTACTCAATATTATAATAATATTAATGATGAATGGCTCTCTGATCTCATCTATTTTGTACTCCTTCCAAAAGTGCCAATCATAACTCATTCACGCCTTTCCATTTTGTGCAACTTTGAATGAAGTCATACAGAAAATCTTCTACAGGGGTCCACCTAATATGCTAGAGGCCGATCTCTTAGCATATGTTCAAATGCATCGCTCTTACTACATTAACCATTGACCTCCTTTACCAGTTGTACATCTATTTGATGGTGTATTTTAGGATAATTTTGCAGTCTTTTCATTGGTTATATGCACAAATTTGAATCCTTAGAAATCATGAAGTTCCATGATTCACGCATATAGACATGTGTACATGTGTGTAAGTTGCATGTGTATGTATATGTGTGTGTCTATACTAATCTTTGTGATATATACACACATGCATACATGTATTTAGCCCCTAGGTGTCACTATAGTGCCTGGCTATCTGTGTCCTCCTGCGCGTCCCTCCCAACTAGAAAGGGGCAGAGTCAAAAGCCTTCTGGACCATCTGGGACCTCCAGTCCCCTCCTCTCACCCCTCACTCTCTTCATTCCATTCCCACCCCCTTCTCCTCTCTCTCCCTCTCCCTCCACCCCCCCACTCTCCTCCCTCTCTCCTCTCTCTCTTTACATGTAATTGGGGAAAAATAAAATACTAAAATTTTTAAAAGAAAATAATTGGAAATTAAAGACATGGCTTGAGCTAATCTGAAAAAAAGAAAAGAAATGAAAGACAAACTTGTTTGAGAGAGAGATGAAAAAAGAAGCCTCAGGTTCTGCTCATTTCTGCACTTAGAAGTATAACTAGGAAACATATAGAATCAAATGACTCAGAAGTATGCTCTCATGTGGTGTCCTTGACCATCAAGTCAAGAGCAAGGTCCTGGCTGATGTATTAGGTGAAATACAAGGCCATTAAAAGCTTCCTCTTTATTACATTATCATGCTAAGGATTATATTTACCATCATATTCAGCAAAACAATGAACAAACCAATTCTTTTATCTGAATGAATCAAGATTAAGGGGGCAAAAACATCATTACGCAAGTGAAAATTTGTATGAAGGGAGTAAAAAGCTCTAAGTGGGAAGAAAAAAAACCATCTTGGAAGAAGATGGAGGGGTGGGATCAGAAGACAGAAAAACGCCTTCAAACATTTGCCTTTGCACCCAAGGGCGTAAAACCACTCCTATTCTGGCTCCACTCTGGTTGTCAGTGACCTATCTGACTAACAGGGAAGGCTGAACTCATTTTAATAATCTCTGATGCCAGGGTGGGTAACTTATGACCTTGAGGCCACAAGGAGCCTTCTAGCTACTTGGGTGCAGCTTTTTTACTTTTGACTGAGATGAAGTTTTACAGAACAAATTTGGATTCAGGCAAAGTTTGGATTAAGGCAAAGGGCCGCACTTGAGGGCCTAGTGGGCCACACGTGGCCTCCAGGTCACAGGTTCCCCACCCCTAACTAGTCTGAACTGTCTTCTCCACTGTTAGCTTTGTACCTACAAATTTCACACAGTGGCAAGATCTCACACTCTTCCTGCTCAAACCCTGCACAGTTCCAATTGTAAACTCCCTTCTCCTGCAGCTAAATATAAGTATATAAGGATCATGGAGGAATACTAATTTTTTTTTTGAGGAATACTATTTTTAAAAATGGCTTTTTGTTTTAAATATAAGTTTGAGTTAAGTGACAATGTTATTCAATTCCTCAAATGCAAGACAGATCATTTTCTTTTAACTATTCAA
This sequence comes from Pseudocheirus occidentalis, assembly GCA_028646575.1. Lineage (NCBI taxonomy): Eukaryota > Metazoa > Chordata > Mammalia > Diprotodontia > Pseudocheiridae > Pseudocheirus > Pseudocheirus occidentalis. Next base: position 72,260,863 of record CM053597.1, read on the forward strand.
ATTTTGATCTAGTTTATAGCCCATCTACAATGTTCAAGACATATGTACTTAAAGACCAGTTTTATGGACTATCAATCCAACTGCCTATATTACTCCAGACAATAGGCATTCTTCATCTACTTGTTTATTCCTATGTACATAGTTAGACTGAACTCTTCTGGCTATGAATCTCACTTGGGAACCCGGGTTAAAAATTTCGGGGTTAGAATTTGGATGAGAAAAATATTATTTTATTTCCACAGATCACTAACTGAGATTTAACATCTCCTTCAATTATTTAAAAAACCTTATTTTGTGAAGGGATCCATAGGTTTTACCAAACTACTAAAGTGGTCCATGACAAAAAAAAAAGATTTAGAATTCCTGACAGTGTTCTGGAGCTTAATGAAGTCAGCAGGATGTTACATGCAACAGGAGCATCTGGAAGGCCTTACCATGAAAATTAGACATCTTCCATGATAGCAGCAAATGCTTTGATGAACGTATGTCTCTCTGTCCACTGGTTACCAATGACCATCACTGACTATAATAATTCTCTAATAATAACTTAGTATGTTGCTTTATAGTTTTCAAGATATTCTAAAATTATAAAATGATTTTTAAAAAGACCTTATGGATCATAGAGTCCAACCCCAAAGTTGTACAGATGAGGAACACTGAAACCTAAAGCCATGTAGTTCATTAGGGACAGAAACAGGACTAGCTTTCACATACGATACCTCATGTGACCTTCCCAACAACCCTGTGAAGCAAGCATTACTAATCCTGTGTTACAGAAGATGAAATTGAAACTCAGAAAATCTAAGTGATTTGACCAAGATTACACAGCTATTAACAATGATGGAAATGAAATTAAAAACTAGGTTTGCCATTCTGCTCTGCTACTCTACCACGATTCTTCTTAATTATAAAATGATATTGTCCTTATTTGTATATAATACTGCTTCCCTTCTCCCCATAGTCATAACCATTACTTTTTTGCACTGGCCCTCTATTTCCTCTTACAAACAATTCTCAGCTTCTGGTACTGGTTAGAGAAATTTAAAGAGTTAAAAGATACTCTGATGATGCTGTGCTTGGAGTATTCTAACATGAACAGGGCTAATGGATGAATACCAAACAGGCATTTTTCTGGCAGTAGTTGAGGACCAGGAATCCACTGAGCTGACTGGCTAGCATTGCCTTAATAAGATCTTCCACAAGCCTAGCAAGCACTGTGTCAATAAATGGGAAAAGTATTGCTTTTCAAATGACCAATTGTGGTCTAAGAAAAAGACTTTTTGGTCCAAAAATATAAGAACCAAAGAATTCAGTCTTCATCCCATGCTGACCTTGTCTCCAGAGACAAGCAAACTGAAGTCCAGGTCAGCTGTAAGTTAGTTCTAGCTGAATCCTGTCCAAAAGAATATCATCTTTGAGAGCACCCATACAGTGATGCTTAAGTCTACTTGGTACACTTCCATAGTTTTATGATACTATGTGAAAGGTCAATGGTTTTTCAGCTTCACTATGACTTTTCTTGCTTCTATTAAATGTTGTTGGATTTGGGGGGGAGGGGACGAATGGATTCAAGAACTGATGTGCTCATTTTTTCTGGTATCAGAAAGCTAACAGATCAGAATACTATACATAGTATATTATATAGTATACTGGGCAACTAGGTGGCACATTGGATAGAGTGCCAAGTCCAAAGTCAAAAAGACTCATCTTCATGAATTCCATTCTGGCCTCTGACACCAGCACTGTGACCCTGGACAAGTCACTTAACGCTGCTTGCCTCAGATCCTCATCAATAAAATGAGCTGGAGAAGGAAATAGCAAACCATTCCAGTATCTTTGCCAAGAAAAGCACAACTGGGGTCATGAAGGATCGAACACAACTGAAATGACTGAACAACAAATATAGTGTGCTATATAACATACTCACCTAAGTAAGCATTTAACAAATGCTTTCTCTTCCTCCTCATATTTTCCTAAGACACTCTGTCTGGATCTCTCATTTGCTTCTCTCATACTACCTCCAACTCTACTTATCTGTGTGCAAATATATCTCCCTAGGAGAATGTTAGCTGTTTGAGGGCAGAGACTGGTTCATTTTTAATTTTTGTATTTCCAATGCCTTGAATACAGAAGGCACCTAGTAAATGTTTGTTGTTTCTTAAGATTTGGGGTTTAAAAAAAAACCCACCTGCATACAAAATTGAAAAGCAAAAACTTAGCCTTAGAGATTCTCCTGTCTAATCGTATTCAGCATATGAAAAGCCAGACAATTTCCCTATGTCTCACTGAGCTGGGCCAAGAAGGAAGGAGAAATCAAAAGCCAAAGTCCCCCTTCTAAAAAAGGCTAAGCCACCAGCACTGCGAATCTTAAATCTGAGAGCTGTGAGCAGTAGCATTTTGTCTGTTCTCAGTTGCCATGAGGATGCATGCAAAGCTAAGTGATCTCTAAGGCAACCAAGGTCTACTCATCTAAGAAGTGGCCCTGAGCACCCCATTCTTTTCAAAGCAGTTGGCATCTACTACTGTCAAAGGAGGGCGGAACTGTCACAGGCCACAATGAACTGTGCCAATAGCTCTCAGCAACAGTGAGGGGCAAGGATCCAATGTGCAGGATATTGTCCCATTCAATAACTCCTGAACCTTATTTAGTGTTGGTTGAAAATCAGAGAGATAATCTAGGCCAAGAGCTACAAAGCAACGAATTGCTGAGAAAAACAAGACTTTGTCTATGTTGCTTGGCCCTCAAGATCATCCTTCATTAAGCTCAAAAACATTCCTTGGGTCCAAGACTTGCTATAAGTGCAATTTTCACCAAAACTTAAATCAACTACCCCGAATTAATTCAATGATAATTTCTCAAGCACTTCCAGCAATCTAAGTGCTATGCCAGAGAAAATTCAAAGTTTAGATAAAGGGATCACGTTGTAGAGCACCTTAAGCTTTACAAGTGCTTTCATTCCAAACAAACCCAGTCAATAATTTAAGTACTATTTCCTACTTTTTGATAGAGGAGGAAGATGAAATTCCTAAATGTAAAGTCATTCACCCAGGATTACACGGCTAAGGAATATTCAAGCTAGAATTCAAAACTACATTTCCCTGCCTGGGAATATAGTGTTCTTTCTACTATACAGTGATTCCCCTCATGAAGGTTATGAGGATGTCATACATACAAATATCAGTAATGTACAATATAATATATGAAAAATATATTAAATATTTTCCAAAAAGGTGAGAGAGTAAAAGGTTGAGGCCAAACCAAGTACTTTTCACCTCTACCCTGCAAAAAGTAAGAAATAAGCCAAGTGAGGTAACTACAATCAAAAGGAAAGAATAGGAAGGAATTCTAGCATAGTAATCCCTGAAGGAAATTAAAAGAAAAAAAAAAGATATTATATGATTAGTCCCATACTTTCCCAGATAGCATTCTTGGATCCTCCCTGGCCTTCACTCCAGATTCTGGCTCCTCACTGGCTATGGTGGCTGCTGAATCAAATAAAGATTGAAACTCAGTACAAATGATAGAGACAATCAGCAAGAACCCCAGAGTCAGTGGGACAAAAGGGATAGAGTGCTGGCCATGGAAGGAAAAGAAGACAGGGTCATATTCTGCCCCAGATTCTTACTAGCTATGTGAACCTGAGCAAATCAGCCTTCCTGAACCTCATTTAGCTCATTTATAAAATGGGAATAATATTAGTATCTATCTTAAAAGGTTATTTAGAGGATCAAATGAGACAAGAAATGGAAAACATCCTGCAAATCTTAAAGCACTGTATCAATGTGAGCTATGACTATAGTCAGTAGCTCTGCTTTACCAGTCCCATAAAAGTATGGACTTCCTTACTCAGTTTGGTTACTTCAAGTAGCCACTAATTAAAAGAAAGCTTGAAATTATCTGTTGATCAAGAAAACACCAACCAAAGGACTTTACCAGTCATTTCTAGTAGAGTTTGCTCTCAAAAGCAATTCAGTCAGAGTTCTTCACCCTCACAGGGGTGGAGAACATACCTGAAGATACTCTGAAAAAATAATGGACAAAAGAGAACTAAAAAAGTGAATCATACCAGAAAAATCAGAGTAAAGTAAAATGCACATGGAGATAAATTAAAATACATGTTGTATCCCATCAAAAATAACTCACCTAGAGAACAGGACATAGAGATGTTATTGAAGAATCATCAAGCTTCCAGAAAAGCATAAATTTTTAAAACCCTAAATAAGATATTTTTTAAAATCATAAAAGAAAGTTGCCCAGAAGTATTCAATCAAAGACAAAATGTGGTTTGCTAAAATCCTCCAATTACTTCAGACAAATACCCTTGCCAAGTGTCACCTAGAACTTGCAGGTCAAAAAAAAAAGTTTTTGAAGCATCTGGGAAGAGGGAGAAAATATAGCATTTATCCCTAGTCAGCATGATATAAAATTGCATATTAGGTAAGAGAAAGGAAAGGCAAGGTTGGAATATGATGTTGTGAAAGACAAAAGAAACTGATTTCCAACAGTAATAGATTATCCTGCAAAGTCTAATATAAACCTATAGGGAAAAAGTGAAATTGGAACAGAATCAATTACTTCCAAGCAGTTAATAAGGAAACAGAGAGAAGATGTATAGGAGGCAAAGATGTCAAATTCAGATAGAAATGAGGGCCACTAAACCATATATAAAAGCATCCCTTTCAGCCACATATTGATTTAGAAAACCATATATTAACATTATCTATTGTCAGCCAGATGGAACCAGCCTCTGACCTGTGGAAGACTGGAACCAAACAGAGCAGGAAAGAGACAATGCAGTCAGTAATCAAACAGAAGTTTAATTTCAAAGTGAGGGAAATGGCTTGCAAGCAAGGAAAGATGTGCCAGAGCTCCATCCCTTGGGGGGGAGGGGAGGCAGCACAGGGAGATCTCAATACTTACACCAATGGCTGCACAGTGAGCTCTAGCCCTAACAATGAGAGGTAACAGCAACAATGAGATGTTTGATTCATACCAGGTCTTCATGACCAGAAAATGGCTACTTGTTCACCACTTGTCTGAACTCAGAGAACACCTGGTGCTAGTCAAAGCAATATAATAATCATATGAAACAATTCCAGGATTTTGCTGTGACTGAGATCGTCAAGAGGGTGAGTGGGAACGATTGTTATATGCAAAGCTCAGGGCACAGCTTATTTGCTGGGCCTTAACTCTGGAAAATAAGGTATCTCCTAGTATCTTGACACTATATTCTATTATATTTTTATTTATTGTTAAACATTTCCCGATTATATTTTAATCTAGTTCAGCGGCATTTAGCCAGCACCACCTCTAGGATAGGGTATTCAAAACAAGGAAGGGTAGAAAAAAATCCCAGTAGGAAAATATTGTTTTTATCACTAGAGTGCTACAGTAGATTTTTCAAACTTAGAGATGAGGTAGGATGGAAAATTGAAAAGGAAAGCTTGATTTTTTTAATTACATATGTAAATTAAAAGGAAGTAATAGCCAAAATAAGATTAAGTAAGGGGAGGAGTAGTTTGCAGCAATTAGGAAGAGGAAAGGAATTTGAGAGAAAATCCAAAGAAGACTTAAACCAGAGGTGAAGGACAAGAAATAATAGGATTTGAAGGAGGTAAAAATGAGTTTAACAAAAATAACTGTGTTGCCAGGCATGGTGGACCATGCTTATAATCACTGCCACTATGGGTGACTGATGGTGGTAGATTGCCTGAGTTTGGGAGTTCTAAGCTACAGTAGCAATAAAGCCAATCAAGTATCAGCACTAAGTCAAGCATAAAGATGGTGTGTCCCAGGAGAAGGGGGAAGGTGGGAAGGGAGAGCCAACAGAATGCCTAAAGAAGAGTAAACAGACCCAGGTAGAAAAATTTTAAAAGCAGGATAAAGCTTCTATGACAATCCATATTAGAATCAGACAAGTGGGTATCCACTATACTTCTAGCCTGAGCAAGACACTGAAATTCAGTCTCAAAAAAGAAAAAAAAGTACAACTGTGAACATGAATGGGATAAACTCACCAGATAAATGAAGCACAATGTTGAAATGGATTAGAAAGCAATAATTGCTCAATTTCTTATTTATAAGAAAAAATATTTAAAACATAAAATCTTATACTATGCTAAAATGAGGGATTGATATAGAATTTGCAATACATCAGCATCTGAAAAAGCAGGTGCAGCGATCTTGATTATCAGACAATTCAACAGTAAAAATTGAGACAAGAATTGAAAATCCATTATACCCAAGGACAACATGAAAGTTAAAACAATATGGATAGTGTGTGTGTGTGTGTGTGTGAACGAGAGACAGAGACAGAGAGACAGAGACAGAGAGACAGAGACAGCGACAGAGACAGAGACAGCCAGAGACAGAGACAAAGAGACAGAGAGACAGAGACAGAGAGACCCAGGTTCAAATTTAACTTCAGACACTAGCTATGTGATCCTGAGAAAGTCACTTACTCTAAGTGCCTCAACTTCTTTATCTGTAAAATGAGGATAATAATAGCACCTATCTCCCAGAGAATAATATTTGTAAAGTGTTTTTTAAGCCTGAAAGTATTGTATAAATGCTAGCTATTTTTACTTAAAGGACAAACTAACTGGAGTGGCTAGATGATGCAGTGAATAGAGCACCAGCCCAGAAATCAGGAGAATCAGAGCTCAAATCCAGCCTCGCATACTTGACACACTTACTAGCCATGTGACTTTGGGCTAGTCACTTAACCCCAATTGCCCTCCAAAAAGCAAAAAAATAAAAATTAAAAAAAATTTTTAAAGGATAAACTAACTGAATTTCTAGATTTTGATAATGTAAAAAATTATCAGGTACTCCAAAGCATTTCTTTTAGACTTAGAAAAATCTAATACATAAATAGGAAAGAATTTAAAGATTAAAACAGAGTATCAGAAAAATTAGATAGGATAGGACTTTGGTAATTACAGAATGAGAATATTAAAGAAAGCATAACTTCATGGTGCCTTTAAAAAAACTGACTATAGCCTAGGTCGTGAAGAAATAATGAATAAATGTAGAAAAGCAAAAATATTAAATATATCCTCTAGAAATCATAAAACAATGAAAAAATTACAATTGTACACCATATTTTAGGTGTTCTTAGAAACTCTAGGTCCACAGAACTAGATCCAATCATTAGGGTCTCTCAAAAAAAAAGGGGGTCATTTTTTTTCTTTTGCTAATTGCCCTTACCTAGAGGGGTGCTTATGTCTAGATTTCCAAAGATTTGTTTAAAGGGGGTAGAAGACAATCTTTATTTTATCATACAGAAAATGTAAATGTCACAATATAGGAACCCACAAATAAATGCAGAAAACTCAATTAAGCATTCTTATTTGATCCCTTTGGAAGGAACAGAACTCAAAGTTGTTATAGAGCACCACTCTAACATTTTGGTGAATCACTTGTTCTCCCACATAGTTCTACACAGCCCCTCCCAAACTCATAATGCCCCTGGGGTTTAGACTCCTCCCAAAAAGGCAGATAAATGCCTTTGGCACTGCTGGACAAGCAAACTCTTTTCAATTGGATCTGCACTATGTGAATCACTTAGTGTAATAGTGGGCAGACAGACCCAATATAATTCCTCTCTCTGTTCTTTCCAGCCATGGCTTTAACCCTTAATACTCATCTTGCTGCAGTGGCCTGATGGGAAAGCCATTTCTTTCTCAAATAGGACTGCTCCAGAAATCACTTCCTTCTCTCTAGAAGGTCTAATAACCAAGCCCTCTAACTTGATGTAATAGGTCAACCTGAAAGGGTAGGTAGTATTCCTGCATATGTGAAGGAAAATGTAACTGGATTTTCCGAGAGTCTGATGTTGCAAGCCTTCATGACAGAAGAAGATGCTCCTTCAGTCTGGAAGACTTTCAGAGAAGGAGGTTCAGACTTTTGAATGATGGATAAGAGATCTTCCTACAACTGCAGGTAAGTGGGGAGATAGCCTCCAACCTGTTAGTTGATTTCCAGCATTTGCAATCCTTGAGAAAGCTAAAAGGTGCTCCTTACCCCCCATTCCCCTTTGAAACTCTTCTCTCTTTAGTTGAGCTGAAACGTTTTATCTTCCTCCAAAACTAAAGAGTTCATTTATTCTGGTATATTATATTGTGTACCTTAGTTTGTCTGACTTACCTCATTTCTTTTTATTGTTTACTTTCTTAAGAAATTTACTGGTTACTTGTGATGGTCATGTGTGTAACCAGCATTTGATGGGACAGAGTTAAATTGATGATGGGGGTCCACTTATATTGAGCCACCAAAGTATGTTACCCCTAAAATACAATACCAATATTTAAGGTTGTAGTGGATAGATATCATTCTTGTCCAGCACTCCTCTTAGAAATAGACAATTCCCCCTAATAAATACCAATTAACTCTACTATGCTCCGGTTTGTCTTCTGAGCAAGAAAGAGACAGAAATAGTGAGAAATGAGAAGGGAGAATGGTTTGTTAGTTGTCATTATAGGTTGGAACAGAGAGGCAGATTCCAACAAGAATTTTCTTCCCTTGAGTCAAAGAGAGCCAGATCATCTTAGAGGCAGTCCCAGGCCTTGTTAGATCATTCAAGACATATCTGCTGTGCTTTCAACAAGGCACCAATGGGCATGTACACACTCTCCATGGAGTGCCCATTAGATGACTACAAACAAAGGTTTATAAGCTTATCTATTTGTTCAAAGAGCTCATGAAATTAAGTATTTCACTCAACCCCCCCTTCCATAATCAAATAAGATTTAATCGCTTAAAAAATTAATAACTAAAAATCATAGAAATAACAAATAATTATATTAAGGAACAATCTAACAAAATAAAATATCAAAAAATTTTAGGATGTAGCTAATGAATAAAAATAACATGGAAGGGAGAAGAGGATAAAGGAGAAAAAAGAAGTCATACTCTATAGCAACAGAAGTAAGAAAGAGCTTCCTAATGAACATACAACTAGAAAAATAGAAAAGCAACATTTCCACCAAAAACAAAAGTAGAAATCCTAATAATCAAAGAGAAAATAAAATTTAAAACAAAACTACTAAGATGATAAATAAAACTAGAAGCTATTTTTTAAGTTTACTCAAAAAGACAAGCCATCAGTTAATGTGATCCAAAAAATGAGAAAGGAATACCAAATTTGCAAATTTTTTAAAAATGAAAATGGATATGCTCAATAAAGGAAATGAATTTTTTAAATATCATAATTATGCCTAATTTTTAATCTAAAAGAAATGGAGAAATATGTAGAGAAACATAAAATATCTAGATTAAAAAACAGATAAGAGAAAATCTAAACAACTAGTATCAGAAGAAATTGAACAAACCATAAATGAACTCCAGAAGAGAGGGAAAATAATGGTCCAGATGGATTTGCAAATAAATTTATCATATATTAACAAAACAGTTAACCCCTATGCTATGTAAATCATTTGCAAAATTTAAAAAAGAAAGCACTTTGCCAAACTTCAATGATCAAAATATGTATATGATACCCAAATTAGGATAAAGTAGAAAGAAAACTATAAATCAACATCATTAGAGAATATTGATTCAAAAGCATCAAATGAGCTATTAGAAAAGAGGCTAAAGCAGTATATCTAAAAAGTATTCATTGGAATCAGTTTTTATTGATTTTTATCATTAATGCAAGAAAATTATAAATGTAATAAATCATATCAATAATGAAAAATATAGCACCATAAATAATTCTATTAATAAACATATAATGCCTTTGATCACTTACAGCATACATTTATATTAGCAATGATAAAACATATAAAAATAAAAGGACATTGATAATTTGTAACACTAAATCTTTTCTCAGTAAAAACAAGGATAAAACAAGGATGTTCATTGTCTACACTATTCTCTGATAAAATTCTAGAAATGTTATCCATAACAATAAGACAGGAAAAAGAAATTTAGTTAATAAGTGTAGATAAAGAGAAGGCAAAAATATCCCTATTCACATATGACATGTTGAATTCTATAGAAGACACCAAAAAGTCAATGCAAAAAGTTAAATGAAATAATACTGCCTTAGTAAAGTAGCAGGATACAAAACAAATAATCAATTTTTCTTTATTTTACTAACAAAATCTAAGAGGAAGAGATAAAGGGACACCATTCAAATTAATTTTAAAATACATAAAATAAACCTACCAAGGTACACATTAGACCTAGACAAATACTACAATAAAATGCTATTTATAAAATTAAATGAAATCTTAAACAGCTAAAATATGTCCATTGTTCCTAACTGAACCATGCCAGTGTAATACAAATAAATATATTAATTAATTTATAGATTTAGCATTATATCAAATTATGAAAAGATTACTTTGTACAGCTGGACAAAATAATAATAGCCACCTTCATGTGGAGGAATAAAAGACTTAGACTCACAAGTAAAATAATCAGAAAAGAGTAGAAATGAAGAGGGCCTTGTAGAATCAGATTTCAAGTTATATGTCATAAACCAGTCATTATTAACATTATACAGCACTGGTTAAAATATTAAAAAAATAGATCAGTAGAACTGACAAGATAAGAAATACCTAGAAGCAATCAAACATATTAGGCTAATATTTCATGAACCCCAGTGGAAGGAACTCTATTCAACAAAGACTAATAGAAAAATTGGAAAATAGATATACATTAGACTTAAATTAATATTTTATTCCATCTAGCCTAATAAAGTCTCAATGGATATGTAAACTGAATATAGAAGATCATATTATTTTTAATAGTATTTTATTTTTCCAATTAAATGTAAAAACAATATTTAACATTCATTTTTTAAAAGTTTTAGTTTCAAATATTCCTTCCTCCCATCCTCCTCTCCCTCTCCCTAAAACAGTAAGCAATTTGATATAGTTTATTTATGTAAATAAACTATTAAATATGTTAAATGTGTTTTAACATATTTCCATATTAGTCATGTTGTGAAAGAGGAAACAAACCAAAAGGGAAAAAACATAAAAAAGTAAAGTTAAAATAGTATGCTTCAATCTGCATTCAGACTCCATCACTATTTTCTCTGGATGTGGATATAATTTTCCATCATAAGACCTTAGGAATTGTCTTGGATCATTGTATTGCTGAGAACTGCTAAGTTATTCATAGTTGATTATCATACAATATTGCCATTGCTGTGTATAATTTTCCCCTGCTTCTCCTCATTTCACTTTGTATCAGTTCATGTAAATCTTTCCAAGTTTTTCTGCAATCTTTCTGCTCCTCATTTTTTATAGCACAAGAACATTACATTACATTAATATATCACAACTTGCTCAGTTCATTCCCAGTTGATTGATGGTCATCCCCTCAATTTCCAATTTTTGGCCAGCACAATAAGAGTCATTCATTCCTCAATAGATTAATGATTGCAGGAATCAACAATTAGTTTTCTGAAAAAAATTATTAGTAACTATATTCTAAATGTTTCAAGTCACTAATAAAAAGAGAAGTGAACATTTAAATAAATCTGAGGCTTTACTTTGCCATTGACAACTTTGGTAAAGATTTTTTAAAAATGAAAATAGTCCATGCTGGAGGGGTTTGGGGAAAATAGGTAACATAATATGTTAGTCGGTCTTCAAAATGGTCTAACTATTCTGGAAAACAATTAGAAACTATGAAAGAAAAAAAGGTAGGGAATGCTACAGATATGGAATGCTCTTTCATGTACTTTCACATGAGGTGACTATATCATTAGTTTTATATAACTGCTTTACTTTGTTACAAGAAACCTCTCACAAGTAATCAATAAATGTCATTTAAAAAATAAAATACATTAATAAAACTTTTATTAAAAAGAAAAAGTAATAAAAGTCTTTGTGCCCTTCTCCCAATATCTCACAACTCAACACATACATATCAGTGAATCAATGACAGAAAAAAAAGTTTTCAAAAATTAAAAAAAATATATAAATATATAATTACATATATATGTGTGTATACATATATTCATAGCAATATTTTTGGTAGGAGAAAAAACCTGGAAATAAAGTCAATGACTATGCATTGATTGGGAATTGACTGAACAGCTCAAAACATATTATAGTATATAGATGTCATTATAGTGTAGAAAAAGATGAATGAGGAATTCAGAAAAACACAGGAGGACTTTTGTGAATTAATATAGAACAAAGAAAGAAAAGATTGTGTGTGTGTGTGTGTGTGTGTGTACTGATATAAATGAAAATAAGACTAAAAAGGAAAGGAAACCAAATTAGCTTCAAAGAATAATTCTGACTCTAGAGTACAAAGGACATAATACATATCCCTCTTTCAGTATGCAGACTATAATATAAGTTGTCAGACTTGGTTGCTTTGTCAGTAAGTAATACTTAATTACTTTTCTTTGTTACAAAGGAAAGTTCAGTGGTGCTTGGGAGGTGGTAAGAACTGTATCTGGATATAGTTGAGATGTTTAAAAAAAGACATCAATAGAATTAAACAAGTGTACTAGAGAGATAACCAAAAAGTGCCATGTGAGATCTGAAATGGAAAGTTGTTATCAATCCAGATCAGAGAAATTTTCTTTGGGGGACAGGAAGTATAGTAAAGCTATAACTGGGATAAAGTAGTAAACAGAAATGGAGAGACAGAGAGAAAGAAAGAAAAAATGGAAGGAAGGAAGGAAGGAAGGAAAATGGGAGGAAGGAAAATGGACTAAGAGCAGCTTTTTTTAAAATGTGGGGACCAGAAGAGAAGGAAAGTCGCAGGGGGAGGGGGGGGCACACAAAGAAGACCTCTTTGAAAGTTATAGGTTGGGGGCGGAGCCAAGATGGCAGCGTAGAAGCAGCAAAGCACCACAGCTCCCACACAAACACGCTAAAAAACTCATAAAATGGGACTCTAAACAGATTTTCAAGCTCTAAAACTCTCCAAAAGACAGAAAGCACATCTGTTGCTACAGGCAGCTCAGCAGGTGGGGCTCTTCTCAGCAGTCTGGGAGCCCTGGCCGAAAACCCCAGCCAGCTCAGGCCCTGGGGCATCAGGCGGGGAACCGCGTCTATAGGAGAGCAGATAGGCTGCATTGGAGGCACAGTTACCACATTTATCAGGCCAGAAGACAAAAAGTCTAAGAGAAAGGTCAGTGGATTTTGCTAACTGGGGAAGAGAAGAGCAGGTCCAGCCAAACTGCTCCCAGGGCAAGGAAGCAGCGGGAGGCGGCTGTAGCAGCAGGAACAGAGCAGCAGCGGCTTCCACTGGGCTGCTTCAGAGCCTTCGGCCTGCAGATAGCAGGGGGGCTGACGTGATCCATCGGGGCCAAGGGCTCTTGTGTTGAGCGGTCTGGATCTGGATCATGGTCTTCAGTGGTGGTCCTGGGGTGCGCTTTCAGTGAGCCAGGGCTTCAGCATCCCACTAATAGCTCCGGCAGCTGAGAGGGCCCCAGCGATTTGGGACAGAGCTTTCCCCCTCCAGGAAGCAGAGTTCCACAGAGATAAAAAAAACCAAGCAATTAATAGACTGGCCAACATGAGAAAAAGGAAGCAGGCGAGGAACAGCAGTAAAACTCTAGAATCCTTTTTTATGGATAAAAAAGACCAAAGCATGGAGCAAGAAGAAGACAACTCAGTCAGAACTCCCTCACCAAATGCTTCCAAGACACTGGAAGAATGCCTACTAGCTATACATCAACTGAAAAAGGACTTTGAAAACCAAATAAGAGAAGTGGAAGAAAACTGGAAAGAGAAATGAGAATGATGTGAGAAAGTCATGAAAAGAAAGTCAACAACCTGATGAAGAAAACAATACCTTAAAGGACAAAGT
>CM053597.1:72275151-72294482 GCA_028646575.1 Pseudocheirus occidentalis
CCCTCGCTCTCGCTCTCTCTCCTGACGTCGCGGCGGAGGCTGCAGCTGCGACTCCAACTCTGGGTTTGGAAAAAGACAAGCTGTGGATATAACAACCTGGATCTGGATCCAGTGAAGAACTCGCCACAGAGAGACAGACTGGCTGTTTAAAAACACGCACACGCATGTACACACGCTTACGCACACACATGTACACACGCTTACACACACGCATAGTTCTATATATATAAGATAAGCCTAAGAGTTATAATACAATTACAAATCTAATGTGGACACAGTCATTTCCCTAAATGCTCCTCCACTCACTCACAGGCGCGCCCGCGCCTTTCATAGCTTATATAGAAATTATGCTCCGTAAACACTTTTCCTGTAAATAATTTTTCTAGTTCTCTCCGGATTCAGTGAAACTTCACCACATATTCCCACATAGTAACGTTCGTTATTTAAATATTCCGCAAGGGTCCATAAAAGCAATGTTATCCAACAATAATGTTACAAAGCATTAAAAGGCAAAACAAAGGAACCAGTAAACCTGAGTAAATTGGTTCTAGTGTTGTGTAGTTATGAAAAGATAGAATTCTAGGGTTAACGTCCCCTAATACATAGTGATAAAATATTAAGATATGAGGACTGTAGTCTTTCTCCTTCAGAACCTTTAGAATGCTAGGGTTCTAGATTTCTTATAAATTTCAAGGAAACACTTGGACAGACTGTGATATAATAATACTACCTCTTGTAGTAATTGTTCCCTTTTATAGCTGGCATGGGCTAGCGTGATGAGGATATGAAGACCAGTGACTCCAGGGATAGTTAGCCATATTCTCTTCCGACGCTACCATCTAGTTTTGAAGTTATACATTATCTTTTATACTCTGATATTGACCCACCATTAATAAGAATTTTTTTTTTTTAGCACTGATGGATTTAGGATTAATCATCTGGTTTTTTTCCCCACATCCCATTATAACCAAAGACAAGGTTCTGGTTTTAACTTTGATTTTTAAAGATAACTAGACTTAAAGAATAAAAGATGTGGAAGCTAGTAGACAGTATCTTAGATGTCATCTAGACAAAGTCTCTCAACTAGAGGTTGGGCCTTGCCCAAGATCACACAAAAAGCAAGACTGACACCTTTGAAAGTTTTATTAAACTCTCTGAGGTCAGAATGAACTGTTGATTCTCAAAGAAGGGGAAAATTTTACAGCAAATTTACATCCAAAGGTTTAGTGTTTGACAGAATCTGAACTTATGAAGGCAGACTATCAATAAACATTTAAGAACAAAACAATATAAAATAATCTTTGTAGTGGTGGACTTTGTCTATCATTTTAATAGAAATATTAATTTGTCCAGCTTTTATTTATTGGAAGGACGCATACAATATTTTAAATTAAATGAAAATTCTGTACTAGTCATCTAAAATCCGTTTTGTGTATGCTATTGAACTGTAAACAAATTAGATTTCTAATTAGGTTCAAATTTCAGACAAAGTCTATCATTAAATTTTTGCCTTTTTAGCACTAAAAAAATTGCTGCTTTGAGTTCAGTGCTAAAGGCAACAAATGACAGAAATCCCTAGCATCTCAATGTTTACTTACATTTAATAATTTAAAACTAATAAGAGACATATCATGAACTTCAGCTAAAAATCGAAAATTATTTACAAAAATTATTTTAGTGACCTAAACAAAATAGCAATGAAATGTGGAGAGAGATAGGAGATGAGGGTGGGAGAAATGGAATGGTATGTTCAAAAAAGCATTTATTAATAAATACTGTTGTGTTTTTGTCATGGCTAAATAATTTTTAAATAGAAAGACATGATTCTTGTCCTCCAGGGGTTTATAATCTAAGAAAGGCAATATAAATATGAGAGAAACAAAAGTAACATGTAGACAATTAAGACCAATTATTCATGGGATATGACATGTTCATTGAGGGGATAGATCATAGTATTTAGAGATCATATAATTGAATCCCCATCCCCACTTTACAGATAAGGACGGTGAGTGCTAGAGAGGTGAAATTACTTACCCAAGACCACAAAGAAAGTTAAGTATTAAAACTAAGATTGGATTTTTTTGAAGGATTTTTCCCATCCTTTCCCCCACTTGATAGTATTTTATTTTTTCCAATTATATAAAAAAATAATTTTCAAAATTCAGTTTTATAAGATTTCAAATTCCAAATTTTTTCTCTCTTCCTCCCTCCCTTCTCCCCTCCCCAAGACAGTAAACAATCTGATAAAGGCTATATATTACAATGAGATTAAAATTTTGTAATTGTGATTCCAAAATCAGTGATCTTTCCACTATACTGTCTCTCATGTTCAGACTGAATAGATTAAGCTAGAAAACACCTTGCCAGTGGAAGTTGAAAATTCCCAGAAATCTTCTGGTGTTAAGCCATGGTTGTAGCCACAGCTTCAACACTGCAGTAGATCTATGAGCTTCATCAGCACACATCAGTCCATTTACTCCTCATTCTATGTGTTCCTGTCTCTCTTCTCCCATGTGTCCTCCATATAAGATCTACTGAATGTGCTAGAGACTTTCTAGAGGTCTAATGACTATGTGCTACTCAAGCTGTCCACCTATTATACTGTGCACTCACTACATGACAGCTAACTTCCTTATACAATCATATTTTTTCCCTTGAGAATGTCAATTAGACCACTATTTACATATAACTCATCATTGGAATTATACTCCAATCTAGTTCGTGGCCTTCATGAATGGAAAAACAGTTTTCTTGGGTTCATTGCCTTTGTAGTTACACACACATACAAAATGAACTGATTTGATGGCTACCCCTTAAAAGTAGGCCAAAAATGACATTTAGAATAAAAATTCAATGTTAGTTGGTGATATATGGAAATAATTTGATTTTTAAACTCTTACCATATAATCTATCTTTGCAAAGTATGAAATGACTCCATAAGTTTATATTTTAAGTGACTTATGGCTACAACCATGATTGAATACCATCTAGTGAAGACTTGACACAGGTTAGCTTAATCCATATCAACAGCCGAACTGTATAATTCATGTAAAAATAGTCATTTGGGGTCGTCATTTGGTATTTGATGGTCTATCTACAAGAATCAAACTAAACCTGGCAATTATGACATTACTTCTTCGTTTTATACAGTGTAGATACAGCCTTAGAGACAAAATAACATTATCATTAAAAAAAACTGTAACATCTCACATCATAAAAGGAAAATGCTTTTTCAGTATTACAAAAAAAAGCCCAGCACCAAACCTATCAACTTTCTTTCCAAATGTGATTGTCCAATGAATACGCTAACCTGCTCGCTTGTATACAATGTATCCATGTGCAATCTGCTTATATTGTTTGCCAGCTGTTACACTTGACATATCTGAAAATTCGTAAGTAGTTCAGCAACAATATCTCTATAGGCGGCACTTGGGGTACTATGAATTCTTCAATAAGATTTAATATACCTTAAGAACAGAAGCCACTCTTCTGAGTCTCCAAAGTTAAAAAAAAAAAAAGAATTATAACATTTTCTAGATGCATACTTTTTTTTTAAGTTTTTTATTACAGTCATAACTTTAAATGCACATTTCCCTTTTGTCTACAGGGATCTGTCACCTATAGTATATTATCAGTCTCCATATATGATATGGTTAGTATTAAAGTTGTTACTTTTTAAGCACCTCTATCATCAAAGCAAAGGAAACACATTCCCATGTCTTCCCCAATACAATTGAGTGGGGTTAATCTGTCCTCCTATACTAAACAGTATATATACTCTCCTCTTTTGCCAATCTTTATCTACTCTTATATGCTATATTTATAACTTTCTATCTAGGAGGCCTCTATGGAAAGTAACTCTTGTTCAAGGTGTGTTTGCTTAAGGGCTCTTAAAGGAAGAGGACTTCCTTAGGGGTGTGTGGGAAAGATATTTCAAAAGATTTTATAAAGGCTAGGAGTCCCCTTTATAAAACTATAAAATAGCAATGAATTTAAAATTATTCCACTACCATTATCCCTCTATTTCACTATTTTCTATCCACATCCTTTCTCTTTCTCCACCCCTTCTAATCTCACTTTTCCTATCCCTTTCCTGATTTTCTGTTCTTCAAAACTATGTGTCACTATATCATCCTGGAACTTCTCTCAGTGCCTTAGGCTTCCTAGCCCTGGGACATCTTAAGATCTCTTTTACCTGCTTACCCTGGAATACCCTTCCACAATACCTGCCCCTCTTCTCCCATTAGTGAGTTACTCCTAAAGAAGAGTATTAGACCAGCCTGCCTTCATTCCTCTCCTAGACCTGTTCCTAACTTTTGGGATTTCAAAACCATGCCAGCCCCACCTCCCCAACTCCTTCCCCAGTGGATACCTCCATCTTTCTCTCTTTTTAGCTCCCTTGTATGCATTGTCTTTCCCCTCTAAAGTATAAACTCCTTGAGGGCAGACTGTCTTTTTTTTTTTTTTGAAGGGCAGTTGGGGTTAAGTGACTTGCCCAAAGTCACAGGGCTAGTAAGTGTGTCAGGTTTAAGACCGAATTTGAACTCAGGTCCTCCTGACTCCAGGGCTAGTGCTCTATTCACTGTCCCACCTAGCCTCCCCCAGATTGTCTTTCTTATTGTTTTTGTGCGCCCAGAACTTAGCACAATACCTGGAACATAGTGAACACTTAATATGTCCTCCCTTCTTTTTTTCCTTCTTTCCATGTCTCCAAAAATCTATCCAAAGAAAATTTGGCTAAAACTCCTTTTTTTATGTCTAGATCAGTCTGTCTTTCATATCTCATATCTGTAAATCTTCCATTGTCTTTCATTCCCTTGCTTTTTCCAGTCTTTTACTGTCTCAATAATATTGTTTTGATGAGTTGCGCAGAAACACATGATCAGCCACTTATAGTCTCACAAGCCTTAGAATCTGGAAAACAAATCAAGAGTCACCTTAAGGAGCCTGATATATGGGCACAAGTTGATATGATTGCCAACAAAATATTCTCTCCTCTGTCATTGTATATCTACATGTATATATGATACATAAGAATGTGTGTATATATACACACACATATACATATATGTGTATAGTATGTGTGTGTATTCATGTGCATGTGTCCTTCTGAGTTCCTTTTCCTCTGTGTTACTTCCAAAGCTTGGAGATTCTAGACTGGAAGTTTAGATACCGCTACAGCTACACAATACTGGTGTCTTCCAGTCAAAAGAGCTACCTTGAATTCCAAACATCCTTCTGTGACCTCAGATCCTGTTTCCCCATCCCCACCCCCAACCTCAACTCTTGGTTCCACTTGTCCTCTGTGACTTCATCCTGCAGAATTACAATTGAAGAAAGAATTTCACTTACTTGAGTTTAAGGGGTCTTAACAGTCCACTCCCTTCTGTAAGTTAATGAGGGGGTGGTGGTGGTGATTATATCTCCAGACTGAGAGCATTATGGTCTTCCAAGGCCAAAGACCTTTTCCATCACATCATCAACTTCCTTGGATTGAAGCTAATGGATCCTATCCATCATGACTTCTCCAGATTAGAGTTAACAGTGTGTGGTGGTGGGAATGGGAATTTCCACCTATTTGCTACCCCTAGAGCTTAAAGACAAGAAACATTATCTATTCAATTCTATAAATTGACACAGACCTTTTGCCCCCATAGTCTTCTTTTTTCTCTCCTCAGGCAATGGCAGATCTGGATCCCTCAGCAGTAGATCTCCCACAGGTGCTGGATCAGAAGATAAAATGTCTGAGCAAACAAGAGAAATCCTTGCTGGGCAGTGTAGCAGCAATTAAGACCTTGGCTGGTATTCTTCGTGGCTGCTATGGCCCTTATGGAAGACTAAAATTCTTGGTGACATCTCAGGGGAAAACTCTCTGTACAGGGTATGCAGCAAAAATCCTTGGAGCTTTGGAACTAGAACACCCAGCAGCTCAGCTCCTCCGGGAAGCAGCACAGACCCACGCTGAGAACAGTGGAGATGGCACAACCTTTGTTGTTCTTCTTGCTGGGGCCTTGCTTGGGCAGGCTGAAGTCATGGTACGGGCTGGCCTGCCCCACTCTCGTATCCGTGAAGCCTATGCTTTGGCAACCAACGAAGCCCTCAAAATACTGCCCTCCTTGGTTGTTTGTTCTGTAGATTCTTTGGAAGATCCAACTTGGGCCCTCCGCTCTGCAGTATATACCCATTCTCTCTCCCACCCTGAGTACTTGGCAAAGTTGGTGACTCGGGCATGTCATGATTCTCGGGATCTTGATGGAAGCTTTAACCCTGAACGCTTGGCAGTATGCTCAGTGCCTGGAGGAGGTCTGGGTGATTCAAGCCTGATACCAGGATTGGCAGTGTATGGCGCACCCTGTGGGAAAATTACAGTTGTGCTTGGAGAAGCCAAGGTTGCACTATATTCTTGCCCCTTTGGTCCTGTTAGACCTAATACACCTGCTGCTGCTCACCTCACTTGCCCTGAAGACTTAATTAACTATGAGAAAGGAGAGGAGAAAATGGCATCAATGCTAGTGACCCAGCTTGCAGCTAAGGGTATCAATGTGGTGGTGGTATGGGGACAAATAAATGAAATTAGTCTACTGCATGCTGATCAGCATGGCATCATGGTCGTGCAGGCAAAGTACAAGCAGCAGGTGATCCAGCTGAGCCACATCATGGGTATAACTATGCTACCTCTCTTGATGCCTCCCCTTGTAGCAGGGCAATGCCTTAAGGTATATACAAAGGAAATGGAACTGGGATTGGCTGTGGTATTTGAATGGGATTACTTACTTGCACCTGCTTTCACTGTGATCCTTCGGGGATCCACGGCTGAAGGACTAAAGGGAGCAGAAAATGCTGTTCATCATGCCATAAATGCCTATGCACAGCTGAGTCAGGACCCTCGCTTGCTACCAGGAGCTGGGGCAACAGAGTTGGCTCTAGCTAAAAATCTTTCAGAACTGGGAAGCCAATTGGAAGGGCCCAATGGTCCTGGGATCCTTGCATTTGCCAGGGCTCTTAGGTCACTTCCTGTAATCCTAGCAGAGAATGCAGGAGTGCAAGGGGCAGATATATTGGCACAACTTCAGGGACACCACCAGGCTGGGAACACGGTTATGGGAGTGGGGTATGAAGGGACAATAAATGTAACCGAGGAAGGAGTATTTGACCCCTTCATTGTCAAGTCCCGGGGACTACGGGTGGCAGCTGATGTGGTGTTGGAACTAGTGACTGTAGATGATATCCTGATTGCCAAGAAAAGTGGGGAGTATATCCACCCAAAGAACAGGGATTCTGAATCAGATCATCTAAAACAACACCCAACCTCCCTCAATAACAACTAACCCTTGGAAGAAATAAGTTGGCAACTCCCTCAATAAATGGAGACCGCCAAGGAGGGCAGTACCACACCCAAAATGAATTGTGTACCTCATTTATTCCCTCCACATTTTTGCTACTAAAGGCACTTATTCTAGAAAAGAAAGGGAGGAAGAAAACACAAATATTTGTCACTTTTCTCCCAATTTAGTTCTTCCTTCCTCAATCCCCAGTATTTGCTCTTTCACTTCTCGATCTTAGAGCCTGCATTCCTCCTACCTTGCAAAGAATCAATAACTCTATCTCTCTGCATTAGACCTTGTTTCCTCCTCAGATTTGGGGCATATTCAATTTCAATGCAATAAAACACATCTCTAAAATGAAGAGATTGAACTAGATGTTCTCTTAACTCACTTCCAGCTATAAATCCTATGGCTTTTAAAATATTTACTGGGTGCCTACTATGTACCAAGCACTGTATAAGTGCTATAGGGATGTAAAAGAAGCATATGGAGTTCTTATACTCCAGATTCTTATAATCTAGTTGAAGAGACAAATCATACATATAAGTAGAGTGCAATACAAAAACCCTGATACATTGAAAAACTGATGACATAATCAAAAACCTTGGGCCTTCCCTAGGGAGGATTTGAGTCTAGGGAAAATTAGGAATTATCCAAAATTTCTCCCTCACATACACATTTCATATACATATGAAAATAAAGGGAAGTACTTCACCAAAGGGTTAAAAAAAAAAGCGCTTATTGGCAGCTAATAGGTTGTATTTGTTAGTGGAGAGGGACAGCCTGACCTGCTTTCCGTGGTGACAATGGAGGTTAAAGAGCTGATTATATATACAGAAGCCTCAGAGCTTTAGCCTCAGCTGTGGGTTACCTTCTCCTTCTTCTTAATGGTGCCTCCTTATAGTTCATCCCCCAGGCATCAAGTATCTGATCACTACAGAGACCTGGGGATTGATGTAGAACAGAGACATTAAGTTCTCCATGTTCTATGATTGCCCTAACTGACCATTATTCATCCTTGACTTCATAACTATTAAAATTCTGAATCTTGTCCAAGCATCTCAGAGCAGAGAACCTAAGTTCCTACAGGGCTTAGAGAATCAACTACATAGTTCTCTCTCTCTCTCACTCTCTTTCTATCTCTCTCTCTCTCTCTCTCTCTCTCTTTCCTTTTAAAGCTACACTTTTTCCCAACTTCAAAACCAAACACGAACCCTTTCTCTGTGAATACTAGGTAGATCTGTCACTAATTGGTCTTTACCAAATGTCTAGCTTAACTACATACCTTCTGGTGATTTGTAATACCAGTTTCTATAAGTAATATAAGCAGTCAAGGAAACTGGCAAGGAACACTAAAGGAAAAAAAACTGAAATGACAATTTCATGGTTCACTGTAAGGAGCTGGTTGCCTGCCACTGATGGGGTGGGGTAGTGAGAATAATTCTGGATCTTGGGAAGAAAAAATTTGATGATAACAATGTTGAGGGGAGTCAATCTACATCCAATATCATTGGTAAAGATTTGATATCCAAAATATATGAGGATTAATATAAACATACAAGACTATCAATCTCCAACAGATAAGTATTCGAAGGAAACAAATGGTTTTCAAATGAAGAACAGATTATCAACTATACAAAACCATGCTCCCAATCACTAATAAGAAAAATTCATATTTTAATACTCTGAGGTTTCACCTCACATTGGATAAATTGGCAAGACAGCAAAACTGTGGAAACAGTCTCAGACCTGCACACAACTTGGCAGTAGGTAGGGGCCAAAATTAAAATAGGCTAAAGTTCAGGTTGCAGATGTGTTTTTAGCAACTCACTTTCCAAGTAAAGGTATAATTAATGATCAAACTTTTGCAAATCATATTTTCAAAAGGGAAATTTCAATTAATGTCAATTAATTAAATTTATTAAGATTTCTATTTATCATGAAATCACATTAATATTAAAGAATACTTCGCAAAGCAATATAAGTTTGAATATATTTTTCAGGTTTTCTTACGGTTTACATTTAGTTAATGGGATGTATTATACTTCTTGTCAGCAGTTTATTGTACTCCAGAATTATATTTGAAATCAATCTCTTTAGAAATCTGAAAACCAGGGGTGGCTAGGTGGTGCAGTGAGTAGAGTACCGGCCCTGGAGTCAGGACGACCTGAGTTCAAATCTGGCCTCAGACACTTGACACACTTACTAGCTGTGTGATGTTGAGCAGGTCACAACCCCAATTGCCCTCCAAAAAGCAAAAAAAAAAAAAAAAAAAAATCTGAAAACTAACCTTAGTAGCCACCTCATGTTCTGAGTTTACTTTCTTGAAAAACCATTGTTCCCCACTGAGATTTTTCAACAATTTGGATGCTTTAATTTATTTTTCATTGGTGTCCAATTTGCTTAAGTCAGGATGTTTTGATTCAAAATGACAACAAAGATTGTATTCCTTCAAGATAACAATTGCTTCTCAGTAAACAAGACACAATATTTTGTCTCTCATGTAAGTAAACAAGCATCTATTTGTCCACTCTGGATTAAACACTCTATGTTCTGGTTTGGTCTTCCGTTTTGTTTTTTTTTAATCATCCATTTTACAAATTTACTCCCAAAACATTAATGTTAAAACCAAAAAAATCTCCACAACAACTGCTCACATTCAAAGAAATACCAAATTGAATGTCTGACCTCAGAAAAAGCACCAAACACTCATGTAACTTAGAGGGTGGCCACTCAGTTGGGAGGGAGGGGGGAAAGAAGCCCTCAAGTTGTTACCACTCATTATATAATGAGCATCAGCTGCTTTGGCACATTGCTACACTCATTTTGTCCGTTTTCAATGCCAGTAAAAACTGAAAACACAGTGAAAAGACATAACTCTCCTTCCTCTCAAGCTAGAGATAGACTGATGATGGTTGGAGAGAGTGGGCAGTAGCAACCCACTCTCCACATTACATGATGGGTACAACAGTGAGTAGTGAAAGACAGGTTAAATAGGGCTTGGACAAAGTACTCATTACATCTTTACTTTCTTTTACATCCTCTACATTTGGAATTATGTGAGAAAAGTGAATAAACTATTCATATGCTTTGAGAAGACAGCACATATTGCATATTGCACATGTTGTAAGACTTGCTTACTATATTCATCATATTCTACTTAACTTATTCTCTTTGTTACTAGGGAGATTCAATTTGGAGAGGTTCAGTTTGGAGATTGATATCCAGAAATAAGCATGATGTAAACATGAAAGGCATTAATAAAATTAGAACAAAAAAAGCTGAGGTCAGAGTTGGAAGTTTGCAATATCCTTGTACCATGGTTATATGCTTATCAGAGCTACAGGTAACACAAAGCTAAGAGAATCTTCTTTGGGGACAAGATGAAACATAATGAGGGTAAGTTAAATATAAATTTCAAAAATCAGCTTCACAAGTATAAGATAGGATGTATTTCATTCATTCACTCACTCATTCCGAGATAAGCAGCCAGAAAGAATTGATGTGTATGCAAAACTGTCAGCAGGAAAGTATTCAAAGAAATCCAGTTAGTAGTTCTCTTAAGAGAGATCTGAGAGGTTTTAGTAGGCTGAAAACTCAGTATGATTCAAAAAGGTGATAGGAGAAAGGAGGAGGAAGATGAGAGAAGAGGAAGAAGAAGAAGACAATGATGATTTAGGAAGAACATTGATGTGTTGTAGAACAGCAAGAAGAAAGCACCCAAGGTGGTAAAGAGATAATTCAAAATAGTGGTTGAAGGAATTGAGATTATTTAGCTTGACAAAAAGAAGACATAAGTAATATATGATAGCTATCTTCAAGCATTTGAGGGGTTGTCATGTGGATATGGAGGTAAGATGTGATTTGTTCTGTTTGGCCCGGAATAACAGACCAAGGACCAAACTGGACAGAAATTGCAGAAAAACAAATTAAAGAAAAGCTGCAGAACACTTAAAGCAATCTAAAAATGGAATGGGATCTCCAAGTTTTTCCTTAATGGAGGTCATCAAGCAGTGACTAGATGACTATTTGTTGGGTGTGTTGTACAGTGAATTCTTATTCAGGCATCTATACTGAATTCTGAGATTCTATGATTCTATAATTCTTAATGTTGTAGCTATCCAAGTGCCACAGCTTTTATCAACTTTCTAGACAAATATGTGTTTCTAATTTTAACATGTACTCCTAATACTTTAGGAAAGTAGGCATATTTTCAAGATGGACACCTCAAGAATGCAAAATTTACCTTAGCAGAGTACCTGACACACAGTAAGCTTTTAATAGATGTTTTTTATTCATTCATTCATTCATTCATTCATTCACTCATTCTGAAATGAGCAGCCAGAAAGAACTGAGGTGTATCTCAGTACGCCAGCAGGAAAATATTCAAAAGAAACTAAAGTTAAAATATCTAACAAGAACCAGGCATGGGGTTTACAAATGACTGGAAATTAGAATATCTGGATTCAAGGAATGGAAAATATCATCTAGGGAAGAATGAAAATATTTTAAATGGTTTGTTTTAGTATCGGTAACAAACTTTTGCCCACATTAACACATTTTAAACATATATAGGTACTTCTGTGTTTTGAGTGTTTCTGGGGAGGAGACAAATTTGCAAGAAAATTACTATATAAATTTAATTATAAAATTACTTAGTCATTGTCCCTCATTTGCTACCAACAGAGCTTAAAATCAGTAATCTGAAAGAATAAGGAAGGACAAATATCTTGCCAGGAAGATCTGAGGGTGGGGTCCTCCCAATGGAAATCTTTTTATAACACAATACATATCATTTGGTACAATCTGATGCATTTCACTGGCAAACAGAAATAATGCCTCTTTAGAAGTTTTCTTTTGAGTTGGAGTAACTCATTAGCTGTATCCAGAGAGGAATGCTAAAACTCTGCAAGTTACAAAAGTTTGACTAAACTTGAACTGCAAGACTGGTTACTTCATTTAGGACTTCTTTCTACTTTAGTCCTTCACAAACTTACTGCTTTACTATTACTGTTATTAATAATAATTATGATGACCTCATGTCCAACTGTTCCTTCATGTGAAAAGCAATTACAATTTTCTTAAACTATTTGCTGTGCTGTGTGGCTTAAGTGACTTGCCCAAAATCACACAGCTGGTTTTTGTGTCAAGTCTCTGAGGCTGGATTTGAACTGAGGTCCTCCTGACTCCAGGGCCAGTGCTCTATTCACTGCACCACTCAGCCACTCCTGTCCTTCACTTTGGATTTTAATTTAGACTGTCTATAGCTAGAATTGCAATTTAGAATTTCTAAATCTGAGAAATTTTTCCATTTTTATCCAGATAATTAGCACTGAAGGACAAAATCTGAAGTCATGTTAGAATAGTAATAATTTTTTTTAAAAGATTGGACTTCAAATCAAAGAGCCTAAAATCATACTATGTTCTATTAGTAACTTTGTGACCTTGGAAAAGTCAATTAACTTCTATGAACCTCAGGTTGCTCATCTGTAAAATGAAGAGTTTGGACTATATAACCTCTTATATAACTTTCCATCCATAAAATATTGATCCTTAAAATGAGGGCTTTGAACTAGATTATTTTTGAAATAACTTCCAGCTCCAGATCTTAGGCTTAATGTGTTAAAAGAGAACTAAGATTCCTCATTTTTGTAAGGTTTACATTTGTACCATGGTCTGATTGGGATTATGTACTGCATTAGAATAATGTTGCCTGTGGAAATTAATCCTATGTCCCCCACATAGGTATTAGATTTAAGAATGGAAGAATCTAAGAAACTGGAGCACAAGAAACAGCTCAGATTTATGAATAATTGTTTTTCGAAACTGCAGTTATGGAAACTTAGAACTGTAGTTAAGTGGCATTTTGTTGTATTGTAAAACAAATTTTAAATTAATTATCACGTATACATTTCCTTAGAAAGTTTTATAGACCGAATCAATGAACAACTAATGGCCTTTATGGTATCACAAGAGCCATTCTTATGCACTTTGAGATACTGGAAAGGTGATATTTTTTAATGTCTCTGAACAACAAATTGTTCCTGTAGATTTTCCTTGAATATACACAAAACATGGAAATACTAATAAAAATTATTTTTCATAGGTTTCATTGTTTGTTTTTCCACAACTATTGCCTACTTTTCTCTCAGCTTCTGTAATCATTATATAACTTTACATTCAAGTTTTTTCAGTTTTTAAAATATATTTCTTTCCTTTTTATAATTCTTAGTCATGAACTCTGGTTGTTACATGCTTTTATCCACCTCCTCCTTTACCTTTTACTTTTTTGCTTTTTTTTTTCTAACCTGTGGTGGCTCTTCAACATCGGTGTTCTTTTGGTACTAACTGCTTGAATAGTAACCTTCTTTTGCCTTTTTTCTGAGTCTGTTTCCTGAAATGCCTTTTCTTCATCTCACATCTTTCTGTTTTTGCACAAGTCTAATATTCCTCCATTGATTTTGGAAAATAAGACATCTTCTCATTTTTTTTCTTAGTCTCTTCTTTTCCCAGATTCCTTCCCAATAAACCAAATTTTCATTGCCTTATAATCCATTTTTCCTTATCACCCAGGATGAGTTTCTTCAACAAATCAATACATTCATCAAGTACTGCCCATCTACCCCTTTGATACCCTCTGAAAGCTTCTCTACAATTACACTTGCTTAAGAAATAGGCTTCGGGGGTTGAGCCTGGATGGAGACATAGAGGCAGGAGGGCTCCGTGGGCTCCCTCCATGGCCATGATAAATATCTACAGAGTGTGATTCTGAACAAATTTTGGAGCTGCAGAGACCACAGGGTGGCAGGGAGGGACAAATCTCCCATTGAAGGCATCCTGGTGGGCATACACAAGGGGTCAAGGCAGCCCCCTGGAAGCCAAGCTCAGCCCTTCATAAGCCTGTGGTTTTAACCACAGGGCAGCCCCAACCAGCCATGGCAGGAGCAGACTTCAGGAGAGTGAATCACCAGCAGATCTGGTTGTTTCCAGAATTACCAACACATAAATGCCAAAGACAAGGTAAAAGGTCTATGTGGATTTTGTGGGAATAGGGAAACTGAGAGCACGGTCCAGGCACTGCCCCTAGGGCAAAAAGGCTAAAAGCTGTGGAGGCACTGCAGCTGTGCACCCACCTCCATGTGGCTGCTTCAGAGCTCATGGCCTGCATATTTTAGGGGGACCAAGTGACCATTCAGAGGGTAGTTGCTCTTCCTTTAAATTGCTTGGATTTGAATCACTGTCTTCAGTGGAGGTCCAGGGGTGTGTGACCAGGGAGCCGTGGCTTGTGGGGACTGTGGAGACAGCACCCAACTAATAGCTCCAGCAGCTGTGAAAACCCCAGCAATTAAGGACAAAGCTCTCCTGTCTGGAAGCAGCATCTAATATGGCAAAGAGCTCAAAAGTCAAGTAATTGAATGGCAACATGAGCAAGCAAAGCAAGCACATCAATCAAACCTTAGATTCTTTTTTTGGAGACAAAAAGGATCAAAGCATGGAATGGAAGGAAGACAATGAAGTCAGAACTCCTGCATCAAAAGCTTCGAGGAAAAAATATGAACTGGTTATAGGCCATAGAGGAGCTCAAGAAGGATTTTTGAAAAATCAAGTAAGAGAAGTGGAGGAAAAATTGGGAAGAGAAATGAAAATGATGCAAGAAAATCATGAAAAGAGAGTCAACAACATGACAGAAGAAAATAACACCTTAAAAAATAGACTAACTCAAACGGCAAAAGCGGCCCAAAAAGCCAAAGAGGAGAAGAATACCTTAAAAAGCCAAATTTGCCAGATGGAAAAAGAATCTCAAAAGCTCTCTAAAGAGAACAATTCCTTCAGAATTAGATTGGAACAAATGGAAGCTAATGACTTTATGAGAAATCAAGAAACTATTAAACAGATCCAAACAAATGAAAAAATAGAAGGCAATGTGAAATATCTCCTTGAAAAAACCACTGACCTGGAAAATAGATCCAGGAGAGACAGTTTAAAAATTATTGGACTAGCTGAAAGCCATGATCAGAAAAAGAACCTAGAAATCATTCTTCAAGAAATTCTCAAAGAAAATATTCCCAATATTCTAGAACCAGAGGGCAAAATAGAAATCAAAAGAATTCACTGATCACCTCTTAGAAAAGATCCCCAAAAGAAAACTCCTAGGAATATTATAGCCAGGTTCTGGAGTTCCCAGATCAAGGAAGAAATATTAGAAGCAGCCAAGAAGAAAAAATTTGAATATTGTGGGAACACAATTAGGATAACACAAGATATAGCAGATTCTATATTAAGGGATGGGAGGGCTTGGAATATGATATTCCAGAGGTCAAAGAAGCTAGTATTAAAGCCAAGAATCACCCAGAAAAACTGAGTATAATGTTTCAGGGGAAAATATGGTCATTCAATGAAATAGAGAATTTTCAAGTATTCTTGATGAAAAAACCAGAGCTGAATAGAAAATTTGACTTTCAAATACAAGAAGCAAGAAAAGTATGAGAAGGTTGACAAGGAAAAGAAATCATAAGGAACTTATCAAAGTTGCACTATTTACATTCCTACATGGAAAAACGATAATTGTAACTCATAAGACTTTTCTCAATATGAGGATAAATGAATGGAATATAAATGTATATATGTATGTGTGTGTGTATATATATAGGAGGGTATATGTGTATGTGGAAACATATGTGAGTGTGTGTATATATATGCATACAGGTATACATAGAGGGCACGAGATCAATTGAATAGGAAGGGATGGTATTTAAAAAATAAAATTAAGAGGTGAGAGAGGAACATAACAGAAGAAATAGGGAGACAGAATAGGGTACATTATCTCATAAAAGAGGCAAGGGAAAACTGATACAATGGAGGGGAAGAACAGAAAGGCAAAAAGGAATGGATTAACTTTATTGTCATTGAATTTGGCTTAAGGAAGGAATAACATACACACTTAGTTGGGTATCTTACCCTACAGGAAAGTAGGGGGAAAGGGGATAAGAGGATGGATGATAGAAGGGAGGGTAGATTGGGGTGGGAGAGGGTAAGCTAGTTAGAAGCATACACTTTTGAAAAGGGACAGGGTCAAAGTAGAAAATATAACAAGTAGGGGGCGGGATAGGATGGAGGGAAATACAGTTAGTCTTTCACAATATATCCACTATGGAAATGTTTTGAATAACATGTAAAACCTATATTGAATTGTTTATCTTCCTAGTAAGGGTGGGTGATAAGGGAAGAATGGAAAGAATATGGAATCCAATTTTTAAAAATCAAAGGTTTAAAAGAATTATTATTATTATTATTAATTACATGCAGCTGGGAAATAAAATATATAGGCACTAGGATATGAGATCCTATTGGAAAGTCAGAGGGAAGACGGGAGAAGATATAGGAGAGAGCAGATTGGGGGAGGGGGCATTCAGTAGGATTGCTATTTTGGGGTAGTAGGTAGGGGACAGACAGGGGGAAAATTTGTAACTCAAAATCTTGTGGAAATGAATGTCGTAAACTAAAAATAAACATAAAATTTATTTTTGAAAAGAAATAGGCTTCTTGGAATACTTAACAAAATCTCTTGTTCTAGAGAAAATACTTTGGAGAATTCTGGAAAACCAACAAACTTTCTAAATTCTAAGTCAGGAAAAGCTATGTTGGTTTTGTCTGCCTTTTATTCTAAGGGGCAGGGCAGGAAGAGGAGAGAAAACCAGGAGGGTGAGAAATCCAATACCAGATTCCTTCATCTGGCTAATTTGATGCTTGGTACCTCTGGACTTTTTCTTGGAGAAGTCATTTCCATGCACAGATTTCCTACATTTTAGAAATGTAGTTATAGGACTCCCCATCCCAAAATAACAAAGTGAGGAAGGAACCCTTGGAAACCCTCACAAATTCCCCTCCAAACAACTAGAACACTACCTCAGAATTGATCTAGGAGCATGGAAGAAGCTTACCAACCTGGCATCAATACAAATGATCCAAGACAATCTCAAAGAACTAATGACAAATCATACTATTTGCCTCCGAATAAAGAACTGATATTGATTTAATACAGACTGAAGCATGCTATTTTTAACTTTCTTTTTTTCTTTGAGTTTTCTTGTATAAAATAACTAATATGGAAATGTTTTACATAATTGCACATGTATAACCCATATCTGATTGCTTATTGTCTCAGGCCTAGGGGAGGGGAAGGTAGGAAAGGATAGAATTCAGAACTCAAAACTTTAGATAAAAATGGTTAAACATTGGGGGTGGGGAGGGAAGAAAAACAAAAATAAATGCAGTCATAAAGTTGGAAGGACTGGGAATAGTTGCATCATTTCCAATTTGCCCCTTCCTCTAGTCACACAGTGCCTACTAAGTACGAGATACAGTTCCTCTAAACAGTAGAGTCAGGTGTATTATTTGAAGAGCTGTTAATTATAATTCCATAGTATGGCCCATTCAGAATACAATGTTAGTTAGGTGTGGTGGCCCATATCTATAATCCCTGTTACTGAGTCTGTAAGACTGGTGGATCATTTGAGCTCAGGGGTTTTCACCTGCACTGAGGCTAAGCCTATTGGTTATCCATACTAAATCTAACATCAATATAATGTGTCCCTTCAGAGCAGGGCACCTCCAGATTGCCTAAGGAGGGACAAACCAGTTCAAGAGCAAGTCAAAGCTCCTATGCTCATCAGCATTGGGATGAAGCCTGAGTGGCCCCTTCCAACCTGGGTGAGATAGGAGTAATTTAAATACACACAGTGTTTGATACAGTCCTCCCCACACAAAATCTGACAGTTGCAAGATAGACACTCAAGAAATTAGATGAGAAGAAATTGAAAGAACTGGTATCTCCTATTTCATAGGTTTCCAAAGTATGTGATACTTCGTCCTGGAGGGTACTAGAACAGCGGGGGGGGGGGGGGGGGGGGGGGGGGGGGGAAAGTATCTGTAGTAGCCTTGGGTGCAATGTGGGGGAGATGTGGGGGAGGGAAGGGCAGGTGTTAAAAATAAATAAGGGGTAGGTAGAAGGATAAGGAAGGAAGAGAAGAAAATTTTGAAATACCATTCATACCTACTTCATCTGTTGTATAAATTGTTAGTCATAGTGATTACATTGTTTTCCAAATAAACACATAAAATGCAAGTTATAATGAATCAGAGTCAAGTTGGCTGACAGGTCTTAATAAGTAAGTGTTGGCAGTCGAGCATGTCACACATTGTCAGGAAATCCACCATGCATCTGCAG
This sequence comes from Pseudocheirus occidentalis, assembly GCA_028646575.1. Lineage (NCBI taxonomy): Eukaryota > Metazoa > Chordata > Mammalia > Diprotodontia > Pseudocheiridae > Pseudocheirus > Pseudocheirus occidentalis. The sequence continues at coordinate 72,293,704 of CM053597.1, forward strand.
GAATAAGTGCATGTAATGACTTGTTTACAATAGGCTACTATAGAGTTACACGACACAATATTATGTCATCAAAATTTCAATGCAGGAAAAACCTCACAAATTTACAATAAATCATTACATTTAAGATGTATCATTAAAAATTTTTTTATATATTTTTTGAAATGATGCAAATTGTATTTAAAACTGTTAAAGGATTAAAGAAAATAGATGAGGAGGGGGATACTGAGTAATTTTTTTTTAATTTTTGGATGGGGAAAGGCAGGGCAATTGGGGTTAAGTGACTTGCCCAAGGTCATAGGGCTAGTAAGTGTTAAGTGTCTAAGGCTGTAATGGTAATCAATTTGTTGGATATTTAGGTCTAAGTGGATACAATACTTAGGGCTAAGTAGATCAGATACTTAGGGCTAAGTAGCACCTAGTAACTTAGGGCTAAGTATAGAACTCTGTCCATTGGTGAAAAGGTATGAATTCCCTGTTGACTTGGAAGAATGCTATTGGCTGAGACACTCCCCTGTTGACTTGGGAGAAGGCCAGTGCTTATAAGGAAGAATTTTACAGAGACAGACAGATTTTGGATTTGGCTCCTCCATGAAGCTGAATGAAGACATGAACAGGATGGGACTGTGTTTGTTGGTGGCCTGGCTGATCCTTGAGTTCCAGGCAAGAGAAGTCCTGAAGGGTTTGAGGTGTGCTGAACCTTGTGAATTTCAGTGTGTGCCAGGGATTGCCCTGAGGACTGGACAAGGAGCTGTTCATCCTTGAGGACTGGACTAAAACCT
>CM053597.1:72294982-72314076 GCA_028646575.1 Pseudocheirus occidentalis
GTTCTAAATATTGTATGTAATATTGTGAATTGTTGATACTGTGAATATTGTACTGAATCGTGATTTAAAATGGAATAAACAGAGTGTTCACTAATACTGTGTAATCCAAATCTTAAAAGCTGTTCACAGTAGCATTCTCTCAGGAACCTACTGCTGATTGGCTTTACAAAGGCAAAATTTGAACTCAGGTTTTTCTGACTACAGAGTCAGTGCTCTCTATTCACTGTGCCAGCTAGCCACCCCATTTTATTTTTTGAAAAGGGGACAGTAGGTCAAATAAGTTTAGAAATGTCTGTTCTAAATAGCAACTTGGAAACATTATGGGTTGGTTCTCTTCTTTTTTAGCAGCATTAAAATTCTTCAGGAAATGAATATGAAATAAAATTTCTACCACTTATTGCAAAACTCTAAGACAAGAAGCTTTTGGCCCTTTAAGGATCAATCAGTAATGAAGAATTCTTCTCACCTCAGATGCCATCTAAAAATAGCCCATAGCTACTTTCCAAGGTAACTTAATTTACAATCTTGTAACTTAATTTACCTTTCCAGTCATCCCTCCTTACTCCTTCACTTCCTTCATGCTGCTGTCCAGCCAACTACTCACTATCCACAATTCTTGTCCCACCCTTTCTTGGCTTCTTGATTTTGTCCACACTATCCTACAGTCTAGAGTGTACACTACCCCAGTCCCGCAATCTCAGTTTGTTGAATCTCCTTCCTTTAAAACCAAATGCAGATGTCATCTCTTAGAAGAAACTTTCCTTGACCTTTACCCCAGTTAGAAGTAGTCTTTTTTGCACCGTTTTTGTTTATTTATATAATTCTTTCCCCACCCTCATTTTATAATCTTAAACTACCTGAGAATAAAGGCCAGGCACAATAGTTTCATCATTGTATTCCTAATCCACTGTCTTGCACATTCTAGATGCTTGGTAATTGCGCTACTGTTGTTTCTTACATTGAATTGAATTCAGTTTAACTGAATCCTTCCCAACTGCCCAGATGCTCCATCTCTAATGGTTCCTCCTTGAGCTGCACCCCAAGTATAACCCTTCTATCATAGAATTCTTCACTGAGAGCAGTTATGTATCTCCTTTTGCACTGACTTTCCCAAATGTAATCCCCAACTGCTGCTTTCTAACTGCTGTTTCTAACAGCCTAGGAAGCTTCCAGTTTCGCAGTTCTATGCCTTTGTCCATTCAAAGATATACTACTGTTTCTTGAATAATAATATTTCACACATATGGCACTTTACTTTTCCAAAGTAGATTCACTTACATTCTCTCATTTGGTCCTCACAGCAACCCTGAATGGTAGTTAGGGTGGGCATTATTCATCCTATCCAGTCATCCATTCTGGGTTTCTTACCATCTGCCTTTCTGTTGCCACTCATTCCCTTCCTTTCCCCCACCCACTTTCTACCTCTACCTCTGAAAACAGTTACGGAATCAATCCAAACACTGCCTCTACAAAGAGCATTATAGTCACTATTTATGCTCTACTCAAGATCCTTGTGATTCTCCAGACCAAAACTCCCTTCCCTGACCACCACCAGCTCTTTATGTGTTCTCTTTATAGTCTAACATAAGCTCCTTGAGCACAAGGACTGTTTGACTTTTGTATTTGTGTTTCTAGCACCTGGAAAATAGCAAGCAATTTATTAAGTGCTTTCCCATTCATGTGTTCATCTTGATTTTATTGAAGCAAGTTAACTCTTTTTAGGCCTCAGTTTACTAATCTAGGGAAATGGAGATGATTTCTAAGGTCCCTTCCATATCTTAAATGTTATTATTTCTATGAATTGTCCAAGGTGACAAAGCATAGTGAAAAATCCAAGACTACAACTCAGAAGGGCTTGTGCCCCTTATACTTTGAATTAAAAAGAAGAGGAAAAAATTAGGTTCTCCCATTTAAATAATTGCTTCTTACCAATCTAGTAGTTCTGTCTGCAATCAGCTATTGGCTAAAAACCACCCCAAAAGCTTCCAAGAAAATTGTAGACTGATTACAAGCCTAGAGATAAGGATTTTGAAAACCAAATAAGAGAAGTAGAGGAAAAATTGGGAAGGGAAATGAGAATGATGCAACAAAATCATGAAAAGAGAGTCAACAACCTGACTGAAGAAAACAACACCTTAAAAAATAGACTAACTCAAATGGCAAAAGAGGCCCCAAAAACCAATAAGAAGAATGCCTTAAAAAGTAAAATTTGGCATTTGGAAAACGAATCTCAAAAGCTTACTGAAGAGAATATTTCCTTCAGAATTAGAGTGGAGCAAATGGAAGCAAATGACTTTATGAGAAATCAAGATACTATTAAACAGAAAAGATGAGAGATTACCCTCTGGATCTGATCTGTCTTTCCAATTACCCACTATACTGTAGCTCTAAATGGGATTTTCTGAAGCTAACTCTTATGTTAATTATTTATCTTTAAAGTTGTGAACAAAAAAACCCAAAGGCTTTAATACCAACACTCTCCTGAACACAACATCTTATAGCAAGTACTGTTTTCAAAACTAAATAATTTTGAATATTTTATAAAGTAGCATAGAGGATGTGTTATTGCATTGGTCTCCCTGCTTTAAATTTCTCCCCAATAAAATCCATCTTTTACTCAGCTGTCAAATTATTTTCTTAATGTGTAGATTTGAATGTTAACACCATTATTCAATACAGTTCAGTGCTCCCTATTACCTCCAGGATCAAATAGCAAGTCCTTTATTTGACATTTAAAGCTCTATACAACCTATCTCTTTCTAACCTTTCTAGTCTTACACTTTCCTCCTCTCTACACACTCTACCATCTTGTTTCACTGGTCACTTGCTACCCAACTCCATGCATTTTCAATAGCTGTTCTCTAAGTCTGAACCACTCTCCTTCTTCAGTTGATAGTTCCCTTGGCTTCTTTCAAGACTCAGCTTAAAATCCATCTTCTTCAGGTTTTTCCCCAGTCTTCTCAGTTGCTCGTGCCATCCCTCTGAGATTATGTTCCATATAATCTGTATGTATCTTGCATACACCTAGTTCTTTACATCTTCTCTCAAGGGCTAAGGCTGTTTCCCCAGTCCTTAGAACTCAGTACAGAGCCAGTTACATAAAAAGCACTTAATAAATGCTTTTTGACAAACAGCCTGAGTCAGACATCCCATGTGGTATAAGGACACTACATGCAGAACTTCCTAGTTTTGAGGCTGGGCAGCGATACATCTTCTGGAGACCTTGGAAGAACTGCCAGAGTGGAGAGAAAGAAAGAAAGATATGATTAATAGAGTTTCATTAGCCTCTTCTTCCTGCTTACCCTGTTCCTTAAATTCCAGTCCTCTTTCCTCAAGATTTCTCCTTTTCCTAATCAGAACAGGGAGGCTCAGTACCATATGGACAAATATACCAATGTCATAACTTTTTTCATGGTCTTGGCCATAACAAAATGGACCATTCTGGACACAAGGAATAATATTTACTCTATCCTTGGTGTTAAAGGAATTTGCAACATCACAGATCTTTTAGACAGTGAAAGGTCCCTCAGAGTGTGACAGCAGGAAATAAAAGATATTCTTCTAAAGTCAGAGACAACTTGTACATCTTTGAAAAAGATTGGTTTGGTCTATGGGCTATCTACAGGGTTTTTGCCCAGTTTCCCATGCTCTGATTCAGTGATGCCTAGAACTATAATTAACGGTTTGTTCTCAACAAACTTGAAAAGTTTAAACAAAAACCAATAACAATCTAACCCCAAACAATTCTGCCAATTTCCTCAATCACAGGAATGTATGTAAATGGGGAATGAAAGAAAGATTTGGATGGTTATATTTACCAAGGGCAGTTTATTCATCCCTCAAAGTAGAAGAAAACCATTCCCAAAATCAGTCCCAGTGATATTAGGGCCATCATAATGAACTTCCTCCCAAATTTTTATGATTGAACTTCTCAGTTAAATCAGAATCTTTCAGTCATAAAAACAGAGTGACACACAAAGGCCAAATCAATGTCAAGTTGTTAGACAAATTGACTAATATTACTGTGCTTCCTTAAGTAAAAAGTAGGCTAATTCATTCCTTTCCTCACCTCTCAGGAGTACTTTTAAAATTAATTACATAGAAAGTACTGAGTTCCTAAGAGAAAAGAATTCTGTTTTCTTTTATTAATAATTTTGGCAATAATCACAGAATGTGATTATTACAAGGTCAAAATGAGATATAATTTGTATACAAAGATGAAGTTTCTGATATACTGTCAGCAGGTAATATATTTTCAATTGTTTTTCTAGTAGAGAGCATAGGTTTGTACATCCATACTCATATGCCAGGCTCCTTCTTCTGAGAGGTCCCCAAATTGTACTATAGTCAGTCAAGGTCTCAAGGAAACCATTTCTAGTAGTAGAAAACAATTGAGTTTTTTTCTTGTGAAGTGAGATAACCTACAGGGATATCAAAACAATAGGACCATTAGTCAGCATAATGCTCCCTATTTAAGTAAGTTTAAACATAAAATACCTTAAAAAAAAACCACCACCAGCAACAACAACATAAAAGAACATAAGAAACAAGCTACCATAAAAGAACCTAAGAAACAAGCTTATTAAATCTTATTAGAAGAGAAGCTCTGTACATGTCGCCAAAATACAAATGAATACACAAAGAAAGCTTTGGGAGACAAACTTGGTTATAATCGCTTTATCTGGGATTTGATCAAGCACTCTTACTGTGGAGTGTGGGCTTGTTTGATTTTTAAAGTTTACTTTCCCCTTTCAAAAAGCTATGAAATTAAATCTTCAATATTGATTTTGTCATTTTCAAAAAATCTTCAACACTCTCCCTGCCCCCCTTTTATTCTAGAAGACTGATAAAATTTGTTCAGGTTTGCTGAGGTCAGGGAGGAGCTAAGAAAGGGATAGTACAGAAGTTTTCTCTTTGATTAAGGATCTGGCTGGAGAGAAATAAGAGTCAGACAGAAAAGTTAGCACAGATGTTAATGGATTGTGAGAAACAGAGTAAGAAAAAGAGAGAGAAAAGAGAGCAGTGGAAAGTAGCAGTCTCAGCTGGGGTGGGGAGGGAGTGAGAGATAGAGATAGAGAGAGAGAGAGAGAGAGAGAGAGAGAGAGAGAGAGAGAGAGAGAGAGAGAGAGAGAGGAGAAAGAAGAAAGCACAGAGAATTGTACAGTGAGGAGTGGAGAGCATGTGCAGAGAAAGGTAGGAGGTGTAAGCAGGGAATAAAGACGTCTGTGTGAAGCAGAGAAGTGATGGAAGGGAGGGACACAGTAGAAAGAGAAGCAGAGAAAAACAAAAGAAGGCAGAAGGAAGAAGGCAGAATGCAGTACAGGAAATTTGGAGTCCTTTATAACTCGGAATATAGTAAAGGAAAGAAAGGGGAGATAAATTAGCAAGGAGGGATTCGAGGAAGAGACTGCCAAGGAGAGAATAGTGGTCAAAGATACATAGGAAGGGGATGGACAAAAGTATAAATAGAGGTGACCAGACAGAAGGGTAAGGGGCACGGAGAAGAGAAGAACGTAGAAAACTAGGATGGAACAGCGGACAGAGGAAAAGTGGGAGGGTCCGGCAAAGAAATAGATATAGAGGCCCTAGAGAGGGTAAAGACGGAGAGAAAAGAGAAAGGAGAGTAGGGGAAGGGACAGCAAAGGGGGCGGAGAGAGAACGAGAGAGTAGGGACCAGAAGAGAGACAGAGAGACAGAGAGAGACAGAGAGACAGAGAGAGACAGAGACAGAGAGACAGAGACAGATAGGCAGAGAGACAGAGACAGAGAGAGAGAGAGACAAAGACAGAGAGAAAGAGAAAGAGAGAGAGGAGAGAAGAGAGGAGAGAGGAGGAGGAAAGAAAAGAGAGAAGAGGGAGGAAGGGGGGAGAGAGACAGAGAGACAAGAAGGGGACGAGTGGAAGAGACGAAGGGGGAGGGGAAAGGGGAGGTCGCTGGAGAGTCTGCAAAGGGAGGAGTAAGGGGTTGGCAGCCTCTCCCCTCAGCCCGAGGGGGGGCCGCGGGCGGTGAGGGGAGGAGGAGAACTCGGGGCGGGGCGGGGCGGGGCGGGGCGGGGCAGGGGGGGAGGGAGGAGGGTGGAAACCGAGAGCTGGGACTAGCAGACCGGTCACTGGCTCGGTGAGAGGTACCCCAAGAGGGGGCCGCGAGGAGCTGAACTGACAACTCACACGTCAAATCCACTTTAGGACAAACTAGGTCAAGCTCCATCCCCAGCCAGGGGTTTCCCCGCCCCCGCGGGGCACCAGCTAGGGGTGGCCCGCTCTGGCTCTAGCGGACCTGGAGCATATTCTCCTTCCTCTTCCTTCTCCTGCGAGTTTGGGAGCGAGGAAAGACTGAGCGTAGGGCTTTCCCTTCTCTCTCCTTCTATTCGTTTCCTTTACTTAGACAAGTGCTTAGGTACCCCTGGAAAGGAATTTTGTTTATCCAGAACTTATTAATTGTTCCCTCAGTTGGCAAACTATTTTACCAGCTCTTCACTCTACCCCACCCCCCACCGCCAGTTTCCAGTCCTCTTCCTAACCCAGCTGGGCATATCTACTACTCCTAAAATCACATTAACAAAAGAAATACAGTGGAAGAGGAGGTGAGGGGGTCTGGGTGTGCTGGTGAATTAAGGCTGGTGTTCATTGCCCCACAGGGCCAGAGAAAGATTTGTGCAGCCATCCTTCATTAGTTTTCTTCTTTCCCAATCCCTAAGGAATGAAGGGTTGGAGGGAAGAAAGCCTAAGTATTAGCCAGTTCGTCTCCGTGTGGGTCTGTCTGATAGTCAGTCTGTCCTCTTTTGGACTGATCCTCACCCTGGTAGCCCAGAGACTTAAGCCACAGTTTCACAGAAAAAGAGGAGGAGGAAGGGGGAATGGCGGAGAGATGGATGGGTAAATCCAAGTTGCCCCTCTCTCCCCATCTTCTGTTTTTTCACAATCCCTTCTCCCACCTGGACAGGTTAGACCCAATCCCTTCCCTCTTCCCTCCTCCCTCCCCCACCGCCCCACCCGCAGAGTCCACTTCTTCCGGAGTTGTTTCTTTATGGGAGGAAGCCCAGGCATGACAGCAGGACTACTTTGTGCAGCGGAAGGATCTCGCGCTCGGCTAGAAAGGAGAGAAAATAAACCAGAAAAGAGTGGGGGAGGGAGTAGGGGGGCGGAGAGAAGAAGAGGGGTAAATAGTGGGGAGAAAGAGCCAGCTGCAATTCACTCTAGTGCATTAGGAGCAGGAGGTTTTGCAAGGAAACCCTGGAGGGAAAATAAGAAGAAAAACACCACCCAAAACACACGAGCTTGCTCCCCAGTGTATGTTGCTTGTGGTGTTATCCTGGTTACTTTGGAGCTTTTTTTTTTTTCAAAACAAAAATGGTTTAAGAGGTTTCACGTAAAAACAAAAACCAGCTCTAAACATATTCCCTACGGTCTTTCCGGTTTTCATTTGCGTTTCGCCGAGAAAGACGAAAACACACACACATACACGCACACGCACGCACATACACAACCTGAGCCTCCCTCGTGGGTAATGAAACTTAACACAGACGGGGTTTGACAGCGGTCCTTAGCAGTCAGGGTTTGCTTGGAGGCTATTGCTTTGTGTGTGACAGAAGTGTGAAGGGCTAAAGAGAGGCGAGCTTTCGATTTCCTCTTCTTTCCCAACGCCCTATTCTCCCCATTACTCAAATACTTTTTTTTCCCACCCCTCCGGGTAGCACCGAACGAGGTCTCCAACTGGGGATGGACAAATAAAATTAGCTAAAAGCTTCATTTGAAAGTAGGGCATTAGTTCGTGTTCTCTGTCATAAATTTGCTCAGTGGGGCATCACCTTGTAGTTTTATTGTTTTGTGATTTTTATGCTTAGAATATACATCCATTCCGATTGCATGTGAGTCCATAATCAAATAAGAACCACCATCATTTTGGCTGCCTGAAAATTTAGTGATTCAGAATCCCTAATCATATATTATATATATATATATGTATGTATGTATAATATGTTTATATAAGAGCATTCATTTTTCATTAGAGATGGCTGCCAATTTGCTTTCTGGCTTATTCTTAGCTAAATAAAAATAAAAATAATTTCTTTTCTTTATACTACTTGGTCATTTTAATGAACACTAATTTTTCCCTCTCAAGGAACAAGGTAATATACATTGTCTTATAAGATACTTGTGGTAACTGTGATTAATTCCTCTACTCATCTCCTCTCATAAATCTGAGTGAAATGTTCAAATGATCAGAACTAAAACTAATGCATTGCCAACATGGTAACTACTTTCCATATTTCATAGGAGTATATTTACAATGAATTAGAACAAATTTTTTTTTAAATTATATTCTCATCCAAATAGTATTAGGACATCTTCATTGTTCTGACAATAGCTATTTTATCATCAAGAAGTCTTTATATTTCATTTTAAATCAGTTATTTAAAGGAATCTTATTTACAATATGTTCATTTATTGTAGCAAAATGTTTATATATTCATATTTCATCAGTCAACAGATATTTATTAATCCCTTACTCTGTGCCAGACATTGTACTAGCCACAAAGAAAAAATGAAAATCCATTATCTAAAGAAGATTACATCCTGTTTGAGGAGACAACATATACACATAGAACTATATGCAAAATATGAAAAACTAAATACAACGTAATGGGGGGAAAATACTAGCAAGTATTTTATAATATAAAAGGTTAACAGAGAAACTTTGATATGCTAAATGAATAAAATTTAACCCAGAAAGATTCTATATGTGTCCTTAAACTATGTGTCATGACTAACCTGTGGTGACCCATTAATATTCCAGAAAGGAGTACTTTTGTTCTGCGTCATTATAGGCAATATAAAGGTTTATTCATTGAGTAAATACACAGCTCAAACTATTAGTCCTCAGCAGTGATATTTTTGCTTTTGCCCAGAACAGGGGTTTCATCAGTGGGGGCAACGACCTCCTTCCACCCATTCATATGAGCAACTTGTATATAACTCACCACCTTAGGCAGTTGGCTAAGGGAGATGTTAAATGGTCCAGTGACCATAGCGCTAGTATGTGTGAGGCTTGAACTCAGGTTTTCCTGGGTTCAAGGATGGCCTATTATCCACTACGAAAGGCTGCCTGTCTCTGTTGGGAGTGTTAGCACACACAAAAAAAGGTGACCCAGTTATAAGACAATTCTACAAGTCTCAGAATGGAACAAGATGTCTACATTCAGAGAAAGATCTAGAAAGAACAGAGTTTAAATGGAGACTGAAGCAATCTACACGCTATCATTCTTTTTCATATTTGGTTCTTTTTTTTCCCCCACTGTTCACTCCATTGATTACAACAACCCTTCTATAGAACCAGACTAATGTCCAGTGTAAAAGTATTTGCAGATTCTATACTTGATTGCATGCCAACATGGGTGGCGGGGGAAAGGGAAAAAAATTTGAAACTCAAGGTGATGAGGTGTAGGCTCTGGTACTCCGGCCCCCCCCCCCCTTTTGAGCTCTCCTTGATTCTTTGAGGTACAGGCTCTGGGAAAGTAAACCCTCCCAGGGAAGACATTTGCCTGAAGTCATGAGCCTTAAGTTGTGGCTCTGCCCAAGTCTTTAGCCCCCTTTGTTCCAATAGTTTCCCACCCTTAATGTTCCTGTTCCCACCCTTGAACTGGCCTGGCCCACCATTGTCTATGCTCTCCAGGTAGCCTCCAGCAACTTCCCACCCTTAACCATTCATTATTGGAGTCTGACCTCATCTTGACTCCTGAAGACCCTCCCTACTGGAGTCTGACCTCATCTGACTCCTCCTGAAGACCCTCCCCAATCTCCTCCTCTGGACTACCCCTAGATTCCTGCCACAACCTTTCTGTATATAGAATCCCGTCTTCCCTCCACGTGGTGTGAGAGCATCATGGGGATAACTTAGCCCAGATTTGCTCTGTGAGAGCACCTTAGAATGCCCTAGCACACAGACTTGCTCTGTGAGAGCACCATGAAATGGCCTAGCACCCCACATGGCGAACTTGAACTTTCAATGAACTTTACTTTTTCCTTGACTGAGAAGACTTGAGTGGAATTCTTTCAGAAGGACCCCGCATGTTGGTATTTGGGGGTCTCAGGCAGCCCTAACCCTCTTTGGGCACCCTCTTCAAAGAGACTGTTGAACTGAATCTTGTAAACTAAAAGTAAATAAACAAATCAATTTTTAAAAAAAATTTTAAAAAAAGGTGACCAGTTGCCTAATATTTTTACCCTTTTTGCTATCTAGTCCATAGAGAAGGGTAATTTTTTTTGAGGGAAGGGATGAGTTGGGACAAAGTAGCCTTTAAAAATCATCCTTTTGATATGTTAACATAGGCCCTCCAGTTGAAGACTTGTGGCTAATGTTCATTTTTTTTCATTAGATCATATACATTCAAAGGACAACAGCCCAAAGCATTACATTCCTAAGACATTCATTATTCATTGGAATATATTATCCACTAATCTATTGTCTTAATAAATGAAACTAAAGACATTTGGTTTTTAAAGGGGTGGGGGAGTGTAATTCATGGCAGAGAAGTATTTCCTAAACATGTTTTCCCACTCCTTGCCTATTTTTTAAAAAGAGAAATTTATTAGACTTTTTGAAGACTGATTTGACTTGATATAATCTTTTAAATTCTGCAAACATTTATTAAGCACTCATTGTGTGCAAAGCACTGAGATTGGTATTAGAGATACACAAACAAAAGTGAAAAACAATCTCTGCCCTCAAGGAGTTTACTTCCTCCGGGGAGGGTACAAGATACACTCGGAGAAGTAAATACAAAGTTATCTGAAGAGGCTAAGAAGACTGACAACTAAAGGGATCTGGTAAGGCTTCTAATAGGGGACACCTAATCTGAGTCTTGAAGGAAGCTAATGATTTTAAGAGTCCGAGGTAGAGTGTATTCAAAGTACAGGAGACTACCAGAAAGAAACAGGGGCAGGAATTGGAATGACCATGGATGGGGAGGAGGAGGAAGGACTGGGGAGTGACTAGTATGTAAGCTAATTTTATAGAAATCTAGATTATGTGGAGAATAGAATCTGGAAAAGTAATCCGGAGCCAGACTGAAAAAAGTCTTAAAAACCAAACTGAGGAGTTTGTATTTCGCCCTAGAGACAATAGGAAATTAGGCAGTGAAATGATACAATCAAACAGTGCTTTAGAAATACTATTTTGGCAGCCACTGTAGAGGATGGATCGGAAGTAAGGAAACCAAATAGGTAGCTATTTTCATAGTTAGGGAAAGAGGTGATTAAAGCCCAAACTAGTCTGGTGACCAGATAAGTGGGGAGGAGGCTACATCGATGTTGTGGAAGTAGAGCTGACCAGACTTGGCAGTTGATTGGATATGGGGAGTAAAGAAGAGAAAATAGAGGATAATGCCAAAATTTCTAAGCTGGTTTATGGGAAGGATGGTGACACATTCAATAGAAATAAGAAATTTGAGGAAGGGGTAGTTTTGGTTAGGGGTGGGGAGAAGACTAAGGAGTGCTGTTCTGGACACCTTGGGTTGGAGGTGACTAAAGGACATCTATGTTCTTGGCACCTTGCCCACACAACCTTTTTTCTTGAGAATTCCACTTGCTGCTGCTACATTCTTTAACCTCCATGAAATCTATAAACAGTAAACTCGTCCATATGCCTATCAGCTAGAGCACTATGGGTGTCACCATCACCTTAATAAACTTTGATGTAATTTATGGGGTGACAGGCACCATTGATAATAAAAGCATACCGTATTGATTTTTGAATTGTTATGCACCAAATAATGTGTTACTTTGATAAAAGCAAAGCTAACGTTTCTCCAAGGAAAAATATATTCAAAAATAGTAGTAGGGGACTTTGACCAATATATATCCTTCTATAGAAGGATACAAATAAACTGAACAAAAAAAAAGCAAGAAAGAAGTTATAGATTTGGACAGTATTGAAAAAATTTATAGGCACAGAAAAAATGGGGAAAAGAAGCAAGGCATATACATTTTCTTCAAATACAAATGAAACATTCATAAAAATTGATCACATTTTAGGTCATAAAGAAGTCATAGGTAAATATAGAAAAGCAGAAAAAAATTAACACCGTTTATGGGTCAAAATGCAATAAAATTGGAAGTATACAATGATGACACAATCAAAAGATGCAGACCTATATGGAAATTTCAAAAATGATTTATTGACTAAGGCCTGGGTTAAATTAAAGAACAAATTATAAAAACAATAACATTACCTCAAAGATAATGACAACATAAATATAACATATCAAAATTTATGGGATGCTGCTAAAGCAATACTCAGAGACAAATTTATAACCCCAAATGCCTATATTAGCAATAGAGAAGAAGAAGTAACTGAGGTGAGTTTGTCTGGAAAGAAATTAGAAATAAGTAGTAATTCCCAAAGCAAACATAACAATATTGCTAAAGTAAATGTAAAAATAAATAAAATGGAAAATAAAAGAACATTGAGGTGATAAATAAAACCCAGAATTATTGTTTTAAAAACATTTTGATTAATACAAAATTGGCAGAATAAATTCTTTCAAAAGGAGAAAAATAAAATAAAAATCTAAAAGGAAAGAACACAGTGAATAAAGATATAAAGAAAATTATCAAAGATTACTCTACACAGATTTATGTTAAGAAAATTGAGAGGGGGCAGTTGGTGGCACAGTGAAGAGAGCATGGGCCGTGGAATCAGGAGGGTCTGAGTTCAAATGTGGCCTCATACACGGAATATTTATTAGTTATGTGACCTTGGGCAAGTCACTTAACCCCAATCTTAACCCCAATTGCCCTGTCTTCCCCCCTCCAAAAAAAAAAAAAGAAAATAGAAAATTGAGAACTTGAAAGGAATCAGTTGGTTTTTTTTAAATCCTCCAATTGATAAAACTGAAAATACATCAGTCTGAAGGAGAAATCAAACAGAAAGCTAATGAATTTTCACATAAATAGTCTTGAGGAACAGCTGCATTCTCAGAATCATAGAACCTAAGAACCAGAAGAGATCTTAGAGACCAACCTGTACTTGACCAAGAATTCCTCTTAAAACTCTTTAACAAGTGGATATGGCGGACAGGCCTAGTTAGGGGAACCCTGCCTTCGGTGGCAGCTCTGAGAAAATGTGGGTAGACTTGCTGAGAGAGCTGTCTACCCAGAGGCTATGAGAGGGTGAGTTAAAAGAGAGATGGAGGACTCAAAGAATGGTGGAAAATAGAGTCTAATTTATTGTCTTAAGTGCAAGCCTTTTATAGGATGCTTCCTAATGGCTTTCCCCTGTGGACACTGTGTACTACAGTGTTCCTAGACCAGGGGCAAAAACACCATGCTTGAGGATCCAATCCTCACACCTGTGTGCTTGAGCTCTTTTCCTGGGGGATGGGGAACCTGTCCAGGCCTGTAAGCAAGCCCTTCACCTGAGGGTGCTTATTCAGCCATCAAGGGCAGACCACTAGCCTGTGGTCCTCAACAGATAGACTATGATGATTCAATTATTCTTGCTTTTATCTTCTATTGAGTAAAAGTTACAATTATTCTTACATTTGCCTTAACACTTAGAAATATTTTATGTTGGAGAGTCAATGGTGTCACTGTGACTGATTTGGGGAGTCAAAGGGAAGCACACTGGTAGGGTCTTAGGACCTACAGTTGTGAGTAATAAATGTCTATGTATCCTTCCCAGAAGATCACTTAACTCTTGGTCCAGGAGAGTAAATTGCAGCAGCATAACGGCTGTGACCAACTGCCTTTCTGGAAAACCTCCTCAAACCTGTCAGCATGAGAGCATCTTTCTAGGCTGAATAAGCTGCCTAGAAAGAGGTGGAGGGGGATTCTACATGTATGAACTACACTGCTAGTTTGAGTGGATATATCACCACACATGTGCAGCTACCCTTATTACAAGCCTAAATATACAACTTCCACCCTTGCTCTTAGTTCTGTCCTTTGGGGCCAACCAGTAAAAGTTTAAACTCCCACTTAAGGACAGCTGATATGTCCCTTCCCTAAGTTTTCTCTCGGTTAAAAAAGTCCAGTTCTTCTATTGGATGTTTCCCCATCTTTTCCCCATCCTGGCCATCCTCTTTTCGAAACACTTTAGCTTTTCTATGTCTTTCATAAAATGTGGTCCACATAACTGGATACAGTATTCCATGTATGACCCAAATAGAGCAGAATGAAGTAAAACTATTGTCTCCTTTGTTTTGGGCAAGGGGGTAGTAGCGTTAGATTTTTTTTGGCTGCTGTTTCATACTTTTGATTCAAATTAAGCTTGTAGTCTACTAAAACATCCAGTGTAGTTTCACAGGAACTGTTCTCTACTCATGCCTCACCAATCCTCTATTTGTGAGATTTATTACCTATTAATTAATTTAAGTGTAGACTCTTATATTTGACCATATTAGAATTATAAGATCATAGTTTTAGAGATGTAAAGGAGCTCAGGTCATTTAGTCCCACTCCCTGAGGATCAGAGACTTTAAGTGCTCTGTTCCAAGTCACACAAGTCCAAATCATTCCTTAATTTAGTTCATTGTTTGAGTCAGTTGAAATCTTTTTTGGATCTTGATTTTCATTCAAGAGTGTGGTGTACATTGACCATTGAGCAATGTGACAATCATGCCTTGTATGCCCTCATTCAAGTTTATGATAAAAAAGCAAAATCACAGATCCTAGAGTTTTCTACAAAATACCTCCCTCCAAGGTGTCACTGACTATTTAATTAGTTTGGTGCCAGCCATTAACCAATTCCAAATCTATATAACTGTACTGTCATCTAGTCCAGTGATATCAAACTCATTTAAATAGTAACAGATGCCTTCAGACTATATATTGACTTAGAAGAATACAAATTAACATTGTCTATGTTAGATTATATTTTTATTTATTTTGTTAAACATTTCCCAATTTCATTTTAATTTAGTTTGGGGGGGGGTCACTCAGAATCTAGGGGGGTTGCTTCCTGAGGCTGCAATTTGCATACCTGTGATCCAATCTGCGTATCTCCACCTTACCCAAAAACATATCTAGAGGAACTTTGTGAAATGCTTTCCTGAAATATAAGTAGATCTATAATCTTCCTTTGATCTATAAATTATACTGGCAAAAAAAGTATTTGACATTAGTGTGGCATGACCTGATCTTGATTTGGCCATTCACTCTAGCTTTTAGCAATCACTACTTCCCTTACTAAGTGCTTACAAATCATATCTTCAATAATGGTTCTTGAATTTGTTGTGGAATAGAAGTCAAGTTTGCTGGTCTGTAGTTTGAAAACTCTACCCTTTCTCCACATAATGAAATAGAAAAAGAACTTGATCTAGTGTCAAAGGGTCTGGGTTTAAATCCCAACTTTACCCCTTACTTGATTTGCAATGGCTTTATTTGTAATAGTGAAAACTTGGAAACAGACTTTCATTATATTATAGAATGATTAAATTAATTGTGATGTGTCAATGGAATGAAATATAACTATCATTAAAATGACATAAGAACTACAAGAAAACATGTCAATACATACAATGAAACATGTCAATACATACAATGTCATACATCTATCGATAGTAATAAGACCTGATATTCACAAAGCACTTTAAAGTTTGTGAAACACTTTCCATACACCATTTCATTTGATCATCGTAACAACTCTGTGAGCAAAGTACTACCGACATTATTATTAATATTTCAAGGATGAGGAGATTGAAGGGGCAAAAAGGTTAAGTGACTTGGTCATCATCACATGTAACCGTAAGTGGTAGGATTTGAAACTAAGTTTCTTCTGATTACAAATCCAGTCCTTTTCCATTCTGTTTATATTGACTATGGTTATCTTTAAATATATTTGTATGTATATTATCTAATAATTACATAGAGGAAAACAAATTTAAAGAGGACAAAAATGCAATTATTTTGTTAAAACATATGTATTTTATGTATGTTTGTACATATACACATATATGTATATATATGCAGGCCTACATATATAAACAAATACTTTAAAGTTTATTATTTCATTCTACATTTTATTTGTAGCCGTTAAAGTTACAATAAAAATACATAACTAAACTAGAAAAGCCTTTTGGAGAAAAGGAAATTATCTTAGCTTTTTCCTCGGGTGAGTCTGATGGACCTAGAAATGAGAATGATTAGAATTAGATGAAATAATTGGACACATCCTATTATCTCTGGGGCTATTCCTAGCTATTGTCAAAGATCGGGCTTTGGATATATGAGAGTTTTAATAGAAGCTGAAATCGTTTCTTTACTTATGCTGCTCCTCCCACTCCTTTCTACTTATCTAAATTTTATTCTTCCATGAAACTTTCTTTGGCTATTCTGTTCCAAATTTATCTCTATATTTGAGGTTTTCTGAACTGCTATGGAAAAAATTGTTATTACCATTCATTTTTGTACTTAATCACATGCTGACTTTTATTATTATATAATTATGACTTGAGAAAGCAAAATAAAACAGAAAGGAAACTCTTTGAGGTCAAGGACTATGTCTTCACACTTATTATACCTAAAGGCATCTACACTTAGTAGGTAGTCATTATGTTGCCTTTAACTAAATTAAATTAATAAGAACTCAGTAATATTTATTATCAGTGGATGCTTATCTGCTGTTGCTGGAGCATCTATAAAATTCAACAAATTTGATTCAATTCAACACATACCTATTAAGCATCTACAATGTGTTTACTCAGAGAAGTCATCTTGAGTGCCATCAGCTTCTCCCCATCAAGATATTCATGGATAATTCCTCCTGAAGGAGTAAATTCATTCTGTTTTGGGACCCTGAAGAAATGATCTACATTAGTGGGTGAATGAGTCAGTTTTTGCTTCAGCCTTTATGCCCAGCCATCTCATCACCTCAAAGAATTCTTCCCCGCAATTCTCCGGGACACCAAGGCCTGGCCTGGCCTGGTCATCTTATTATTACACTGTTCTTCCACCTCTCATGTGACTGCATGGACCAAAGCTCCCTGCCCTGGCCACCACTTCTCCTAGGATGTCTTACATCTAGTAGTTCCTTGATAGCAGAACTGTCTCATTTTTATAGCTCTATCCTTAGCATCTAGGACCATACCTATAGTAGGTGTTTCATAATTGCTTATTGATTGACTAGTAAATTCTAACACTAAGCTAGAAATTGGACAAATATGAAAAATGGTACAGGCCACATTCTACAGTCTAATAGATGAATGTGACATAAATAGTAAGTCAGTCAATAAACACTATTAAGCACCTACTATGTGTAAGGCATTGTACTAAGAGTTGTGGATACAAAAAGAGGCAAAAGATAGTGTTGTGCAGAGAATAAGAGTGAGCTGAGACCCGGGTTCAAGGTAAATTTAGGTGTGGATTTATTAAGCAAGCATGAGACTACTGGAGTGTTCATTCAAATTGGTCGTGACCTATTGGGGGTACAGGCTTTGGTTATAAAGGCTAAAGCCACAAAAAACACAATCAGGGAGGGGAGCTAGCAGAAGCCATGACACACAGAAGCAAAGAACAAGGTTTGGTTAGATCAAATTAGCTCAGGCCCAATTTGGAAATGTGGCACAAGGGTATGAGGGTACAACCTTCCTGTAACTTAGGGGTCCCTCATAGAATAGGGTGGAGGGCACAAGGTGGAGGATCATAGTCAGCACTTTCCAGAACAGGATGGAAGGTCATGGGGTAAGAAGAATTGGAACTTCCCAGAACAGGCTGGGG
Organism: Pseudocheirus occidentalis; assembly: GCA_028646575.1. NCBI lineage: Eukaryota > Metazoa > Chordata > Mammalia > Diprotodontia > Pseudocheiridae > Pseudocheirus > Pseudocheirus occidentalis. The sequence continues at coordinate 72,312,697 of CM053597.1, forward strand.
TCATGTTTTAGGCAAAGGGTGTGGGGACCCGGTTTGGTCAGTGGAACAGGACAGGGTGGTCTCCACCATAACCCTGAGTTGAACCTTGTACACTTATGCTGATTCAAAGAGAATATATAGAATGCTGATTCCAAGAAGGAGGGGGTGAGGGGACTACACCTTGGGCAATGCCCAGGTGGGCCTTTAAGCAGTTTCAAGCTATTACAGGGTATAGGACAGAGACAAAGACAGAAATATAAAAGGGGCTTAATAATGGGCTACAAATCAGGTGGTGTGTAGTGACCTGGGATTTGGGTTTGGGTACAACAAAAGTTCCTAACCTTAAGGAGCTCACAATCTTATGAGGAAGACAACAAGCAAAAAAAATGTATAGAAAGCAAGCTAGGTATAGGATAAATAGAAAATAATCCAGAGAAAAGGTCCTAGAATTAAGAGGAGTTGGGAAAGGCTTCCTATAGAAAGAAGATAATTTAGTTGGGACTTAAAGCCAAGGAAAGTGGTAAGTGGAGATGATGAGAGAGAGCATTCCAGGTTTGGTAGAAAGCCAAAAAATGCCTGAAGTTATCTTATTCAGGTGAGGAAAGTGATAGGAAGTAAAGTGTAAGAAGACTATAAAGATTTCAGAGGGAGGGGGAGCCTATGAAGGGTTTTGAAGACCAAACACAGCATTTTATATTTGATCCAGGAGGAGATTGGGACCACAGGAGTTACTGATTGGTGGGGTAAGATGGTCAAATCTGAGCTTTCGGAAAATCATGTTGCTTTTGAATGGAGGATAGGTTGGAATGGTGAGAAACTTGAGGCATACTGACCAGGACACTTCTCCCCCAAGTAAACTTTATAGAAATAAAATTCAACTGGGCATGATGGTACAGGCCTGCAAGCTCTCCTATGGGGGAGATTGAGGCTGGGAACCTGGGAATTATGAGCTTCAGTAGGGCTGTCAGGAATGAATAAAGTGAGTCCTTAAGAAGCTGAGAGGGAGGGGCACCACCTTCCAAGCTGATCGGCAGTGGGATCAGATCTGTAAGTGGCCTACACCTTTCTAGCCTGGAAGAGATAGACACACCTAGTTTAAAAAACAACTTCAACCCAACCCAAATTAAATTCTGTTAAAATGAAAATAAAAATCAATTTTGGTGAACTGAGTCCAGTTCATAAATGTCAGGATCTGCTAATAGACAGATAGAAGGGGTATAAGCAAGAAGATGTCACAGTATAGAAAAAATGATAATAGTAACTTATGAAACTTTTCTTAGTATGAGGATACGTGAAGGGAATTCAAATGTACATAAATGTATACTTATACGGAAGCTATATATGCATATGAATACATATCTGGGCATGTGTATATATGGGTATATAGGGGGCATAGGATCA
>CM053597.1:72320550-72341064 GCA_028646575.1 Pseudocheirus occidentalis
CGACTTATTCCTCGGGGAGAGTGAACAGCGGTGAGTCAGGAGGACAGGCAGAGTCTGCCCACTCGAAACGGGTGCAGCAGCGATGCCTTCACCAAAGAGGCTTGAGTGGAATTCTTTCAGCAGGACCCGGCATGTTGGTATTTTGGGGTTTCAGGCAGCCCTAACCCTCTTTGGGCTCCTCTTCATTTTTATTGTGGTGCATGGCCGTTCTTAGTTGCTGGAGGCTACCTGGAGACCATAGACAATGGTGGGCCAGGCCAATTCAAGGGTGGGAAACTATTGGAACAAAGTGAGCTAAAGACTTGGGCAGAGCCCCATCTCAAGGCCCATGACCTCAGGCAAATGTCTTCCCTGGGAAGGTTTACTTTCCCAGAGCCAAAGAATCAAGGAGAGCTCAAAAAGGGGGGAGGGGTCCCAGAGCCTACACCTCATCAGATTGATTTTTTAAAATGACTTTGCATTTTTTCCGTCAAAATTCAAATTGCACTGTAACATGTTTGCCTCAGCTCTCACTCTCTCTGGGCCAGGCCTGTTACATTTCCTTCCTCAGAATTCTCAGGTATTCTGACGGAGTCAGAATTTCTCTTTCTATAGCTAACAGCTTGAACCCCTTAGCTGAGATCCTCTTCCTTTTTAGAAGTCCAGTGACTAATATACCAGTTCCATTTAACCCTTTAACCTCACATACAAAGGAATATTTACTTCACAGATACAGAAAGAACAACATCATAGTCATAATGATAGCTAGCATTTTTATAACTCTTTAAGGTTTACAAAATGCTATACAAATATTGTCTCATTTTTATCCTCATAACAGCCTATAAAACATACAAATATTTCCCCCATCAACTAGGGAATTCCTGCCCTCCATACTGATTTGGTCTCTAGGGCTGGTGGATAGGAGGGGGCATAGATTCACAATTTAGTTCAGTTCTGACAGCACTGGGGCCACCAAGGTTACTCCAAAACCAGGATTGGTATAAATGAATATTTTTCACTTAATTTTCTTTTATATAATTCTGGACATGTACATATCAGCTTTACTTAAAGCAAGACCCATCTGTATTGAACCTTACTTATAAATACAATGAATTGCCTATTATGGGAGATGTAATAATAGCTAACACATAATAGCTAGCATCTGAAATTCACAATGCTCTAATAGGTTGGTTCTATTACTAACCCCATTTTATAGATGAGGAAACTAAGGCTGACAGAAATTAAGAAACTTGTCCAGGGTCACAAAGCTAATATATTTGAGGCAGGCATCTGATGGGCTGGTGTCTAGGACACTTACTCCTCAGATATTACTGCTTGGCAGGTTGCAACACCTGCCCTAGATCCCTGGGCTGTAGGATTCCCCATATCTCATTCTCCTGGTCCAGATCTGAAGCTTCATTTCCTGTACCTAGGACAGAAAAGAATGAAGAAAATGCCAAAGAGATCCATTTCTCTTGAGCCATATGGACTTGGGGAGGGAAAAACTCCACCAATGTTGCCCTTCCAACATAATTCTCTCAGAGGAAGCTGCTAATGAAGGAATCACCTCTTTCCTCACACTCAAATGCAATAAAAGTCACAGCTTTTGCTGACTGAGGCTACAACAGTTCAGCTTGAGATGGGTCAACATGGAATGTCTAAACATGCTCCAGTCATCATTATTCCCCCAGAAGCAATTCTCTAGTGTATTCCAAATGAATGATGCCATTTTAGCATCTCTCTGAAGCTATAATGATAAATATGACATAGGCACCATTCTCAAAAAGTTCACAACTAGGGGCAGCTGGGTGGTGCAGTTAATAGAGCAACAGCCCTGGAGTCAGGATGACCTGAGTTCAAATCTGGCCTCAGACATTTAACACTTACTAGCTATGTGACCTTGGGCAAGTCACTTAATCCCAATTGCCCTGCCTTCCCCCCTCCAAAAAGCGGAAAAAAAAATCATCAAAAAAATTTTTTTTTAAAGTTTGCAACTAAATTGGGAAAGCAACATGTTTGGTATCTGGTACCAACGTTGCCTTGTCAACTGCAGTCTTTCTATAAGGCTTGGAGCAGTGAGGGTGTCTGGGTGTCTTTGTAATGCTATCATCATGTGCCCCCTTTCAGGTGTATTCTTTCCAAAATAAATCATCAGTTATCTTTTTCAGTATCATGTAATCAGTGTCAGTTACTATCTCCTCAATATCACTGATAACATTGATTAGCATCCTACTGTCATTTAACCAATTAATATCAATAAGCTTTTTAGAAAAGACTTATTTACTGAGAAGAGATACAAGAATAGAAGTACAAAGTACCCCCGAAGTGATCTTGTTCCCCTGGGAGTAAGACCACAAACTTAAATAGGTTACTACAAAGAATTCTCCCCACCAGATTCAATTCTGAATGCAGCATAGCCAAAGGACTAAGTGTCTTCCTTGCTTGAAGAAACCATTTAGTTGATGTTGATCCACAACTGCACTGGGTCAAGCTTCATTCTTCCCTGTGCTTGGCTCCTTGAAAAATCTGGTATGGACTTCAGTTCTTGAACCCATTCTCTTCTCTTGACCTTTTGAAGCTCACAAGGTCAGGCCTAGTCTCTTCCATTTCCACTGCCCCTTAACAGAAGGCAGGAATGAAAAGACAAAAGAGAGACAGAAGGAACATCATGGCTTCATGTCAACCTGCGTGAGCAGAGTAGGCTGCTGGTGCTCTCCTCACCCAGAGACTTACATCTTATTGCGTCCTCAGTCAATGGGGCCAGAGAGGAAAGAGTCTGAGTAGCTTCTTGGCAATCTTTTGACTTCACATATAATTGTACCTTAGCAGACAATCAAAGAGGTGTACAATAAGATTGAAACAGTCATAGAACACTTGTGCCTGATCCAAAGTCCACATGAAGTATTGCATCAGCCGAAGCATGTTGTCTGTATACAGAAAGACTGGGTCCGTTCCTCATTACACAATCAATTAATCAATAAGCTTTATCAAGTGCCTGGTAGGTGTCAGGTATTGTGCTATGGCAGGGGACACAAAGATAAAAAATTAACAGGTCTCATCCTTAAGGAGTTTAAATTCTGTCAGGTAAGATGATATTTACATATATTGGAAGATATTATACGGCATGTGGTAATTTCATAGGAAAGGCACTGGCAGCTACCTGGGGGATCAGGAAGGGCTCATGCAGAAGATGGTGCTGGAGCTAAGTCTTGAAGGAAACTAGGGATTCTAAGAAGCAAAGAAGGTGGTACATATTCAGGAAGGAAAACAACCAGTGCCAAGGCACACAGACAGGAAATGGAGTGTCCTGTATGAGGAACAGCAAGAAGGCCAATTTGGCTGTACTGTGGAATGTATGAAGGGGATTATTGTGTTATTAGAACTGAAAGACAGCTTGAGGCCAGCTTGGGATGGCTTTAAATGTCAAATAGCTGAGGTTATATTTTATTCTATATGCAATAGGGAGCCCCAAGTGTTTGTTGAGTATGGGAGTGTCATGATCAGTTCTGCACTTTAGAAAATTTGGCAATGTATAGTATGTGTAGTAGGATGGCTTGTGGTGGGGAGAGACTTGCCAAAGAGAACAATTTGGATGCTATTTTAATAGTCCAGGCAAGAAATCATGAGAGCCTGAACTGGAATGATGGCTGTATAAGTTAGGACAACCAAAGCAAAAAATATTGTAGAGACAAAAAAAATGACAATATTTGTCATCTATTTGGATATTTGCGGGCAAGGAAAAGTGAGAAGTGGAAAATAACACCAACTTTGAGAACCTGGATAACTGGAAGGACCGTGATACTCTCAGCAAAAGCAGGAAGTTCATAAGAGGAATAAATTTTCAGGGAAATATGAGTTCTCTTTTAGACATGCTAAGTTGGAGATCTCTGAGGAATATACAGTCTGAAATGTTTAATGTGCAGGTGGGAACGTGATCTTGGGTGAGTAACTAGGGCTGGATATATAGATCAGAGAGTCATTGGTGTAAAGATGGCAACTGAACCTTGGTAGATGATGAGGCCACTAGTTGAGAGAGGGCATAGAGAAAAAAGGAAAGAAGACAAAGTACAAATAGAGGTTGTGATATGGACGGTAATTCAGCAAAAAAGACTGAAGAGGAGAGGTCAGACAAGGAGAGAGCAGTGTCACACAAATCTAGAGAAGAGAGAGGGTCTTGGAGAGACTCACCAACAGTGTCAGATGTTGCAGTGAGGTCAAGAAGGATGAGAAGTAAGAAAAGGCCGTTAGATTTGGCAATTGAATCATTCAACCTAACTATTAATTGGCAGAGTAACGAGTCAAACCTCATTCTTCTGACTACAAATTCATAGCTTTCTGCCTGTAACAAACTTCAATTAATATTTACATATGAAACAAAGTACTTTCTGACCATATTTCCCAACCCAAATTATAACCCGGTACATTTGGAAGCATGTTGAGCTTGAAGTCAGGAAGCACATTGGTTCAAACCTCACCTTTGACCATCTTCTCTTTGTATCCCCAGGGCTTGGTATGGGGTACTCAGTTTATTCAATAAATGCTGATTGATTGAGTGATCACTCTTGGTCTCAGTTTCCTCATTTATAAAATGTAGGAGTTGACTTGGAAAATTACAGTAGAAAGAGTGTTGTCTATAGAGTCAGAAAAGCCAGCTTCAAATGTTGCCTTTTTTTTTTTTTTACTTCCTGGATGACCCTGGCGAAGTCACTTCATTACTCTGAGTCTGTTTCCTCACCTATAAAATGAGAGGGTTAGTCTAGATGACCCTTCAGGTCCTTTCCAGCTCTCAATTTGTGATCCTATGGCTAGATGACCTATGGGTCTTTTCCAGTTCTAACTCTGATCCGATAACCTTTGGTAGGAAAAGATTTGCAAACTAGACCACTGCTGGTAAGCAGACAGCCGGTTGGGAAATAATGCTTTAGGGCATTAATACAAATTAACATACAACCAAAGGAATTCAGACCTTCCCTTACCTACCAAACACACTAAACACATCCTGCTTTTCCTCTCCACTGCTTTCTTTCTGGAAATTTTTGAGATTATTAACTGATTGCTACTGGCTGCAGGGAGATGTCTGAAGATCAGAGGTGGAAAAAAAAAGGCTTCTGTTCTACAAAAGGTAATCCCATTTTGGTAAATCAGCAGGGCTCCTTTTATAATTTCCCCAATCTCAAATTGGGAATTTTACTAAAAGGACCTAAAAGCATCATTATTATTTTTAGCTTAATTGAAGAGATAAGCCTTTTCAGCTCTTAATTTAATGCTGCTGGTCTACTCCATGTAATTCATATATAGATTTGTATAAGACTGAAAAAAGACTGCCCAAAACATGGTCCACTTTTCCCAGTTGCTATAGAGAATCTCTCTATTAATTGATGTTTTTTTTGAAGACATAAAATGGTGTATTAGGTAGTGCCCCTGAACTAGGTACTGCCCCTGATATATAATGGAAGCTGAAAAGCTTGGGAAATCAGGCAAAGGCCTAGTACAATCGTGAGGTCAGGCCTCGGACACCATGCCTGGCACCAATTATTTATATTTGAGAAGGCAGTCTAAGTAGTAAAAACAACAACAAAAATAACTATTAGCTGTAAAGTGCTAGAGTTTCAGACTTTGATCAAGGATGAATCTAATGGGCATGGGATCATTTTTGGAGCTCCTGAAATCATCCCACAAATTCATCCTATTTGTATTTTTTTTATTAATAATCATTTCTTTTATTAAAGTTTCCTACAGACGTACACTCACAGTTCCAAACATGGCCCCTGGAAGGAGAGGACATAGCCAGCCTCTTCGTGCCATTTTCACAATCTCAAAAACAAAACGCAGGTAAATCCTTTTGGCTGCTGACTCCAGGGCTGAGGGAGCCAGATTTCCTTGAAGAGTGGAGCAGGCTAAGAAGATCCTATTTGTATGTTTAGGGGCAAAGAGAATGAGTTTTATTTTGGACAAGTTGAGTTTGAGATACCTATAAGATATCCATATCTGAAGAGGTGCCCAAAGGGGTTAGGGCTGCCTGAGACCCCAAAATACCAACATGCTGGGTCCTGCGGAAAGAATTGTAAAGTTTATTGAAATTTCAAGTTTGCCACGTGGGGTGCTAGGCCATTTAAAGGTGCTCTCATAGAGCAAAGTCTCTACTAAGCTATTCTACAGCGCTCTCACAGAGCAAGTCTGTGCTAAGCTATCCCATGGCGCTCTCACACACGTGGAGGGAAGATGGGGTTCTATATACAATAAGGTTGTGGGAGGAGTCTAGGGGTGGTCCAGAGGAGGACATTGGGGAGGGTCTTCAGGAGCAGTCAGATGAGGTCAGACTCCAGTAATGAGTGGTTCAGGGTGGAAAGTTGCTGGAGGCTACCTGGAGACCATAAATAATGGTGGGCCAGGCCAATTCAATATTGGAACAAAGTGAGCTAAAGACTTGGGCAGAGCCACATCTCAAGGCCCATGACCTCAGGCAAATGGCTTCTCTGGGAAGGTTTACCTTCCCAGAGCCTGTACCTCAAAGAATCAAGGAGAGCTCAAAAAGGGGGGAGGGGTCCCAGAGCCTACACCTCATCATATCCACTAGGCAGCTGGAACTCAGGAGGCAAATTGGTGACTCAGTGGATAGAGTGCTGGGCCTGGAGTCAGGAAGATCTGAGTTCAAATATGATCTCAGTTATTTATTGACTATGTGCCCCCTGGGCAAGTCACTAAACCTCTGTTTGCCTTAATCTCCTGGGGAAAGAAAAGGCAAACCACTCCAGTATGCTTGCCAAGAAAATTCCATGGACCATATGGTCTTTGGGGTCATGAAGAGCTGGATGTGACAGAACAACAAAAACAAGAAGATATCTGTTTTGGGGGAGTTATCTGCACAAGCATCATAATAATTGAAGTCATGACAGTTGGTAAGATTAACAAGTGAGTATAGACCAGGGGTTCTTAACATTTTTCTGTGTCATGAATCCCTTCTCAGGGATGGCTAAGTGGCGAAGGGTGCTGGTCCTGGAGTCAGTAGGACTTTAGTTCAAATCCAGCCTCAGACACTTAACACTAGCTGTGCGACCTTGGGCAAGTCACTTAACCACAATTGCCCTGCCTTCTCCCCTCCCCCAATAAAATAAAATAAAATAAAATAAAATGCATTCAAGGGGAAGTGGTGTTCAACAGTGTCAAAAGCTGTAGAAAGATCAAGGATGATGAGAACTGAAAAAAATTTCTCTGGATCTAGCAATACTTTCAGTCCCTGTTTAGTTAAAAGACATAGAAAAACACTTGTCAGGCAATCTTTTTGTTTCAGATGTGGGTAGACTCTTTACCTAATGAACTTTTGGGCAAAAAAAAGTGCCAAAAGCCAAAGATAATTCAGTGCTCCCTTCTGTGCCCTCCCGATGCACTGATCAGTGCCAGCTGAGTTACGGCCATCTCCCTTCACTGGCTGAGCTCCCTGGCAATGTCTGTAACAGGACACACAACTATAGCAAATGGCAATTTCCTCCAAGACAGTTTTAACCCTTTATCTTCCAGTTGCTGTTTAGGACATAACTTTAATGTTGTTAAGAGCATCAAAACCAACGCAATCCATGTTAAAATCTTAAAAGTGCCTTTATATGCATATGAAGTGACCTGGAATCAAAAGGTACATGTGAATGTATAGGTTGTCCAACTTTTTCTTCATTCTCCTGACTGACCATGTCTAACAAAGACTTGTTTCTTCCCTATCATCACCCATTTCTATTATCAGCAGCTTTCCAAACTATGAAAGCAATGATGCAAATGTTACCCAGACACTGAAATATAGAAAGTGAGAATTTCTTAAGAATTATATACAGGAACTTTTCCCTCCTCATCTTCACCTCCTGACTCCCTAAACTTTGTTCAAATCTCAGCTGAAGTCTCATAATGAGGTTTTCTTGGTCCTCCTTAGTCTTAGTGCCTTCCCTTTGAGATTGATCTCCAAATTATCCTCTGTATATCTTTGTTTGGGGAAAGTGTTTGCATGCTGTCCCCCTCATTAGACTGCGAACTCCTTGAGAGCAGAGGCTGTGTTTTTGTTTTGTTGTGCTTTATTGTATTTCTTTGCATCCTCAGGTCCTTTCTGATAGGAGGTGTTTAATAAAGACTTATTAACTTGGCATCAAATTTGATGCCTAAAGACATTGCTGGCATAAGTTCTGAATCACAACTGGAAGAATAATAGCAAATAAATTATCTCATATTTTCCTTTTAATAGTGAAAACTACTTGTTCTCCTTTATTTAAAGGCTGGTAGTAACCGTTAATAAATAAAACTTTATTTTTTACTGTAAAGTCAAGCTTACTGTGTTTTTCATTGTTACCATACCAGAAAAGGTCTTAAAACTTTATATAAACAAGCAATAGCTTCTATAATTAATTTGTAAAAAAAAAAAAAGGACAATTTATTATTTCTCTTTGTTGCTCTTGGCTGCTTCAAATATACACCTATTTATACATTCATACATATGTATATATAAGGCTCATATACAAATATTGTCCTAATTGAATAGCTTGAATGTGATAAAGTACAGAGACAAATTTGATTTGCAGTTTCATAAAATCACATATTTTTAGAGTTAGATGAACTTTAAATATCATCTTGTCCAAGTCCTTTATTTGGTCAATTAGGTAATGAAGGCCCTGAGAGGTTAAAGTGACCTACCACATGAAAAGGCAGAAAAAATTCCTAAAGCATTTTGAGTTTAAAAACACTGTTTTCAAAAGGAACCGACAATATAATAATCTTGTTTTATATTCAACAAAAGATTTTAAAATTAATTTCACTGGTAACTTATTGGTTAATTTCACTGGTAACTTATTCAACATGGCTGTAACTAAATTATTTTTCTTTCACTGTGTTTTAATTAACGGCATTGTTTTTAAGTCTTGAATCATACTTTTTCATTTTGATTATGTTCCATTCTCCAGTTATCATACATATATATATTTACCTAATGTATGTAAATATATTTATTTATGCCTTTCTATACTTCAATATTTTTGAGGATTTATGACCCTATCAGTGTGGGTTTCCCTCCACTGCTAGAGATCAAAACCTCTCTGTACCTTTACTACCTAAATAGCTTTTTCTCTGTCACCCAAGTCATTTCTGGTAGTTCCTTCTTTAGCAAGGCTGCCACTTGGATAAATCAAATATTTCTTGAGCACCAACCAAGGGCCAGGCAACTATGTTAGGTGTGGAGGATTATAAATACAAAAAAAAAAGATGATAGATATATAGTCCATAAACTGGTCCATACATACTTACAGCCTTTCTGGGTTGGTAGAACTAACCACATGGTGCAGAAGTAGCCTTCAAGAACCTACAATTAGCTGATATGGTAAGGCAATGGAATAGGATATAAGTGGTCAGTGTTTCCATACATGTGCCTAAAGGACCATAGGCTCATAGATTTAAAGTTAGAAGGAACCTTAAAGGCTCAGTCAAATTTTCAAGCCTTCCTTGCTCCCAAGGTCCCCAAACCTTAGTCTCTATTAATTTCTTTTATTACTTAAGAATTAATATTGATCTAGAAGTATAAGAAATGAGAAGGAATTTCAGGTTAGAGTTCCACATTTCCCTACACCTACTTCTATGCAAATATCTAAACAATAAAAAAAAGTGATTTAACAGTATATAATCAAAATTCCTAGAGTAAGTAATTTTATTCAGCACTATTGTTAATATGTTAGAGTGCCCTGCTGTGTATAACTAGAAACTCACAGTTCAGCTGCTATTGTTTTCCAATAGGTAATAAATGCTCAACGCTGCTACATAGTGATAAATATATTTCTGATCCTCCTAAATTTCACCTTATTTTTTTATATAACTACCATACCTTATTGCTACCAGGGTCTTTTCCAACCATATCCTCATATGAACTAATTCCTGCTTGTGACACTTATTAAGTGGAAATGAGAATTTGTTTGGAGTTTCCAGTGATCTCACTTGATCTCACTATCTGTATATTTACTCTTGCAATAAAAAATAAAATGGTCCTTTTCCGTTGCAGAAGCTTGTCTGTCCTCTTTAACCAAAGTGGCTTTGGAACAAATATTCATGGAGCAATGATAAAGTAAGAGCCTAACCAGCAAAGACAGTCCCAACAGCACAATGTCTTGAATGATTTCCTTTGATTCATTTAAAAAATTTTGGCTACCAGTACATTACGGTAGTTGTACGTTTCAATCTCATTTCATAACTAACTCATCTCCTTTTATAATCCAACTTGTCCTAAATGAAGTCTTTCCTTCTATATCTCATGTCCAAGTTCTTATTTGTAATTTGCATACCTACATTCAGTATGTATCTTTCTTTTGACCTTTGGTGCATCTGAAATTATAATTTTCCTGAGATTATAGTGTTCTGTTCTTTCTTCTTTGTAGGTAAATGAATGGACTAGGCCCTTGCTAACTTTGAAAAACTAAAAGAGTCATCAGAAGTTTAGTAGATAAGCCCAGAAAGAAGTCAGCACTGAAGAGCAAGCTTCTTGAACTAGCCTAGTAGTGACTCTGTTGTTGTTGTCATTGTGTCTGCCAAGCAGCCAAGATACTACACTCTGCAAACAAGGGAATTACTTGTCTATTGGCCATGTTGCACTATGCAAGTGAATTTAGTGGTGGAAATGTTAATAATAATTGCTTTAAGTTTGAGCCCATTCTCCCCAGGGAACAAGGCACAAAAGGTCATTGCCTAATCTGTTTTATCTCCTACACTCCTTCACCTATGAGCAGGATAAAATGAAATACAATAGAGACAGAAAAACAGCTTTATCATATTCTCATTGGATTTTTGTCAGCCATAGGTAGAGAGGGTAGGACTCTGGTCATATTTCTGTCCATACTAAGGGGATTATAGCAGTTCTTGCCTCAGTCACCACCAGGAAAGAGAGCTCAGTTTATATGCATACTTCCTTCTGATTAACTAGTCAATCAACAATCAAAATGCTTTTCATCATCCCTTAGAAAGCAGACAGGAAAAGTCATAGAATGTCTGTTCAGATTCTCTGGACTAGGAAGCAGTGCTTCATCATTACTTGTCATGCATTTCTAAGTTCACCAAACTTCCAGATGTACTGGAACCAGGCAGAGGAGACTTCAAATGCTTGAAGAACTGAGGCCTGTTGGCCAGTTCACTAATCTGTGATATATGATTTAAGTAACTTTTGGGGTATTGGCACAAATTATTTTCCAGAATGGTTGGACCAGTTCATAGATCCATTAACAGCATACCAATGTACCTATTTTTCTGTAACTGTTCCAACAATTGTAATTCTTGTCAATGTGAGATAGAACCTCAGAACTAGTTTAATTTGTATTCACCTTAGTGCTGGTCATTTGGAGTATTTTCTCACAAAGTTATTGATAGTTTGAATTTCATCCTTTGAGAACTGCTTGTTTATATCTTTTGACCATTCATCTGTTAAAGAACAAGCATTTGTTCTTACATATTTGAATTTATTCTTTTTATATTTAGGATATTAGAGAACCTTGCTACAAAGATTTTTTCGTAGATAACTCTTTCCCTTCTAATCTTAACTGTACTGATTTTGTGCAGAAGCTTTTCCATTTTATGTGATGAAAATTGTACATTTTATTTTCTGTGAACTTCTCTATGCCTTGTTTGGTAACAAACTCTTCCCCTTTAGATAGTTGTGATAGCTATTTCCTTCCTTCTTCCTTTAAACTGTTTATGACATGACATTATGGTGGGAAATGGTGTATCCTGGTCCAGAACCTTATAAATGAGACAGGAGACAGGAGACAGTTTGTTTCAGCTTACCTCACAAACAGTGAGCAGGGAATGGCAGCATTGTGCCTTTTAGTTAATTTTATTATTGTAAAAATAGTCTGCAAACAGAAAACTGTCTATGAAACTTCCCTTCTTACATTTTCATCGGAGATAGCCTAAAGACATCCTCATAAGTTTTTTTTTAAAGATACGTATTAGGCATATGGGTAGGTAGTTAAAAACAATCAAACATGACATTAATTTAACATGTGATATTTCCCGAGTGTTATCAGAGACCTTTAGATCTTCTTAAAGTATTGTACTCACGTAGAATGCCTGCTATAACTAACCTCTCTTAATTTGACACTTTGTAAGAGCTTCTTTCAGGTCAGTTACTAAGTTCAAAGAGGATCAGTTCTACATGTGGTTCAGATTCTTCTCTCTCTTATATGGAAATACTTCCCGAGTAGCTCCTGCCTTCTTCAGGGGCTAGGAATTTGTTTATTTTCAGTTACCGAAAGGTAAGAAGCTGCTTCCTCATATTTTTGATCAGGCCCCCAGATTTGTCCTTATAACATTTGGTATTCTGAAAATGTTCTTTAGTGTGGTATACTTGGGTTGAAGCTGATAATGGGCATTTCTCACCTGGAAGTACTTTTATAGTGTATGAGTATGGTAGAATTTATGGATGAACTATTAAGAGCCCACTGCATATCCATCCCTGACATATCAAATAACTGAAATCAAGTTGCTCTCTAGCTCTTTAGACTGAGTGAAAGGATAACTCACCATTTTGTCACTCAGCTAGAGTCAGAACAATATGTGTCAGGAAACTGGGCTCCAACAGTCATTTGGCTAGATTCAAGAGGCAACATTCTCTTACTAACAGAATTGGACTTCCTTAATTCAAAAGTGAGCTAGCTATTCTTTAGGAAATACCTTTGCTGACTACTCCTGCAAGAATTCGTGGGCCTCTATAAGACACATGTTTGTGACCCATCTCCACTCTGTGGGCAGTGCTCTGAAGGAAAGTCCTCATACTGAAGTTGTTAGGGTAACAAATCCTGAAAGCAGTTTCTCTGGTTCTGAGGATTCCTAGTAGCTTTTCAAAAGTCTATGCTGTATATTTCTCAGTCTCTTTGGAAGTACTCCAACAATTTCTCAACCAATCAACAGTCATGTCCCTTTATGCATAATCAGCACATTAGATAGCAGGATTCTCCTTTATTGTGCAACTCACTGAGGCAGAGGTGTTATATTTGGATTGAGAAGATAGCTTCATCTTGTTAATGGGCAGGAGAGCTTTGATTCAAAAGATCTTAGCCCTTGAAGATGAGAATGTGACAATACTGAAACTCAGATCTGACCTAGAGCTTGGAATGCAGAAGGTTGCTGCCTCCAACCTTCAGTTTTTGTTGTTCAGTCATGTCTGACTCTTTGTGACCATACTGTCCACAGGGTTTTCCTGGCAAAGACACTGGAGTAGTTTGTCATTTACTTCTCCAGTTGACTAAAGGAAACAGAGGTTAAGTGACATGCCCAAAGTCATACATCTAGTATCTGAGGCCAAATTTGATCTCAGTTCTTCTATTCACTGAGCCACCTCTTTGCCTCCCCAACCCTTAGGGAGAGATGTTAAAATAATCCAGGAAACTCTAGCATATGATTTCATAAGAAGGAAGGAACTGGTAAGTAGAATTTAATATATTTTTCTGGGAACTCTGCTTTGGGCACTTACTGCTTTAGTTCACCTGAAAGATGAACTAGTAGAAATCATTGTTTCTTCACCATCTCTGCTTTCCCTAACTACCAAGTAGAGAATAGAGTAGTCTTTGCATTTTTCTTTCTTTCTTTCTGCTAAAAGTTAGTAATATCCACATAGCCTAATCTCAAAGCTTACCCTACTATGTTGGGGAGAGGTAGGTAGGGCCATTGCAATCCTCCTTTCAGGGATATTTGCATATCTTGGATTTAGAGAAGCAATTTCTTGTAGTGGCTAGAGCTGGGATGGGGAACCGTCTGCCTTGAAGCCACATATGTCTTTCTCAGTTCCTGCGTGTGGCCTTTTGACTAAGTCCAAGTTTTACAGAACAAATGCTTTTATTAAGGGGATTTTCTGTGAAGTTTGGATTCAGTCAGATTCACACTTGAGGACCTAGAGGGTCCCATGTGACATCAAGGCCACAGGTTCCCTACCTACTAAACTTGGAGTCAAGAAGACCTAGGTTAAGATCCCACTTACTGGGGTCAGCTAGGTGGCCCAGTGAGTAGTGCACCGGCCCTGGAGTCAGAAGGACCTGAGTTCAAATCCAGCCTCAGACACTTGACACACTTAATGGTCATGTGACTTTGGGCAGGTCACTTAACCCCAATTGCCCACCAAAAAGGAAAAAAATAAAGATCCCACTTATTGGGCAAAGAACCGTAGGCAAGTAATTTAACCTCTCCACCTCTCCATACCTCAAAGTTCTCCTCCAAACTGTGAGGTTTGGACTGAGTGGTCTCTTAGATCTTTTCTAGTTTTAAATCTATAATCTTATAGCCACTGTTAGAAATTATACCCACAACTTATATAGTCATTTTGATGGATTTATGTTTATATTGATCTAAAAATTTCCCTGCAAATCTTTGAATTTGCTAGTCTCCATTAAATATTTCTCTATAGCAAAACTGACTATTTATTGATCTGTGTTCATCCTGCCAAGACCTTTATTATCAATTGCTGAGAAGACCTCAAGGTGAAGAAAGTTGGCTTGGGATAGACTTGTAACATTTTATTTTTGTTTTGTTTTGTTTTCACAGTTTTTTTCTTTTTTCTTTCTTTTTCCTTTCTTTTTCTTTTTTCTTTCATTAATTAATTAATTTTTGTTTGAACAATTCTTGAAAGAGAGAAATAAGCAGTGTTTCTTGTGGAAGAATGCAAGCATGGAGTTTATTACATGTCTTTCCATCACTCAGTCCCTGTTAATGTACTCTTTCTACCTTTTTGGCTTTTCCTTCAAACATTTGTTTTTTCTTCTTCCTCTAGAACTCCCTTGGGTGGGAAGGAAGAAAATAATGGTGGTCCAGGAGAAGCTGATTAGTGATTTTTCTTTTTCTTGAGTGGAAAAGTTTTTCGATCATTTCCAAGTCTTTTTTCATGTGTTTACCTGCTTGAAACTATTAATTCTAATTCCTTAAAAAGATTGTCCAAAGAGGTTCAGATGGTCTGTTGATATATTCTCAATTAACATTTATTTGAATACTTAAATTGTATGAGTTACCATTTGTTGTTTGTTGTTCTATTGTGTCTGACTCTTTGTGACCTCATTTGCAGTTTTCTTGGCCAAGATACCAGAGTGGTTTACCATATTCTTCTCCAGTTCGTTTCTCAGATGAGTAAAGTGAGGCAAACAAGGTTAAGTGACTTGCTCAGGGTCACATAGCTAGTAAGTGTCTGAGGTCAGATTTGAACTCAGAAAGATGAGTTTTCCAGAGTCCAGGCCCAGCACTCTCTACTATGCCACATAGCTGCCTCATACAGCAAGCTACCATACAGAACATAAACTAGCAACTCTCAATTACCCATGATAATATAAGAAAAAAGTGGCATAGGCAATTCCAAATAACAGAGGATGTTAGAAATAACTTTTTATCCCCAGTTCCTAGCATTGTTTCTGAACATATTAGGGGTTTAACAAATGCTTGCTCATTGATCATATTTTTTGTAAATATTCCTGAACATGAATGTGTCCCATATTCAAACAAAGTAACAAAATCAGACATATTATGAGGATCAGATTGTGGGGGCAGGGCTAAAAAGCTCTCAAACTTCCCTATCTTAACTTTTTGCTCAATTTCCCCTTGGTGCCCACTACATGATGAAAATAGACAGCCTGACCTCCCATGCTGATGCAAGGATGAACTACCCTTTCTCCCTCTCTCAATTTGATTTGCATCAGGTATCCATCCTGTGAGAAGGAAGAAATCAATTAAGAATTTCATTCTAGATCAAACAAGAAATAGAGAACATTACGAAATGCAAAATGGGTAATTCTGATTACATTAAATTGAAAAGCTTTTGCACAAACAAAACCAAACGACCAAGATTAGGAGGAAAACAGAAAACTGGGAAAGAATTTTTACAACCAGTGTCTCTGATAAAGACCTCATTTCTCAAATATACAGAGAATTGAATTCATAAGTGGTCAAAGAATATGAACAGGAAGTTTTCAGATGAAGAAATTAAAGCTATCTGTAATCATATAAAATGCTCTAAATCACTTTTTTTTTCTAAATCACTATTGATTAGAGAAATGCAAATCAAAAAAACTCATACCTATCAGATTGGCTAACATGACAAAACAGGAAAATTATAAATGCTGAAAAAGATGTCGGAAAATTGGAACACTAATTCATTGTTGGTGGAGTTGCCCACTGATCCCACCATTCTGGAAAGCAATGTAGAACTATGCCCAAAGGGCTATAAAAATATGCATACCCTTTGACCCAGCAATACCACTTCTAGCTCTGTATCCCAAAGAGATCATGACAATGGAAAAAGTTACCCACATGTACAAAAATATTTATAGCAGCTCTTTTTGTAGCGGCCAAGAATTAGAAATTGAGGGGATACCTGTCAATTGGGGAATGACTGAATGAGTGATATAAGAATGTAATGGAATACTATTATGCTATAAGAGATGATGAACAGACAAACTTAAGAAAAACCTGGAAAGACTTACATGAACTGATGCTGAGTGAAGTAAGTAGAACCAGGAGAACATTGTATGATGACTAACTTTGATAGACTTAGCTCTTCTCAGCAATGCAAGGACCTAAAACAATTCTAAAAGACTCATGATGGAAAATGCTATCCACATCAGGAGAAAAAAATATGGAGTCTGAACACAGATCAAAGCATAATATTTGCTCTCTTTTTTGTTTTGTTTTTTCTTTCTCATGGCTCTTCCCATTCATTCTAATCATTCTATACAACATAACTAATGTGAAAATATGTTTAATAAGAATATATCTGTAGAGTCTATATCAGATTTCACACTATCTTGAGGAGGGGGAGGAAGAAGAAGGGGAAGAAAACGTAAAACTTATGGAAGTGAATGTTGAAAAATAAAAATAAATAAATTTATTTAAAAAAGAATTTTCACTCTAAAAAACGTAATCTCAAAATTCCTTTCTATCTTTTGCTAGGATAGAAAGTATAATTGAGAGATGGTAGCTGTATTTTTATAAATAAAAATTATTACTGTCTTTCGGTTTATATGCCATCATTTCCAAATATAATCTTTCCTCCTACCCATCCAGGAAGCATCTATATAAGAAAGAATAAAAAAGACAGAGAATGAAAATAATTCAGCATAATCATCTCTATGTATGTACAAGTTTTATAACAGAGAAGAACTGAAAAATTGTACCTGTATATATTCTTTGCATAAGGGACTATGGAATGAAATATTTCTTATATTTGCAGACATGGAAATATAATGGTTTGCTTTGTTGAAGGTCAATACAGCAATTTTTTAAAAGGGAGTTACTATGTTAAACCTTTTCCCCTCTTGAAATGTATGTTTTATGTCATATTGTTATTAAACTGTATTTTCCATGAGAAGGATATCTTATTATCTTTAAGTGAATGTAATAGTAATTAATTTGAATTTGAAGACCCCTTTTTGTATTGGCAAGTAAGCAGGCACTTAGCACCTTGTTTCAAGTTAAGCAAAGGTAGCAGGTACTAGCACTTAGTAATTGATCAAGCCACTGTTGGGGAACCAGAAGGTATGAACTATGCTATGTGTATATAAGGAAAAGCCCCAAGGAGAGACAGTTGGGATTTCTTGGGGCAAGAATCTGGTGGCAGAAGCAGAATTTCCTGAGAACTTGTGGTGACAGAGCTTCTAAAGAGGAGCCCAGGAGCCCCTTCCTCCCTCTCCCCCCACTTCTCCATTTGATAAGGTGACTCTGATTTTTTAAATCAGCTGCAAAAGACTGAGGAAGCATGATCAGGATGCTAAGACTTTGTCTATTTGTGTCTTGGTTGAGCCTTGAATTCTCACAGAAATTGTGAAGGATTTGAGATGTACTGGACCCTGTGAACTTCAATGTGGAGCAGGAACTACCTGGAGAACTGGACAAGGACCTGGGAGTTGTCTGTTCTGAATCCAGGTGACTATTTGGTGGATTCAGGTAGGAGATGGGACCATGGAAGGGGATCCAGGGAATCTGAGAAACCACCCCAAGTTAAGCTGAAAGAAGACTTTACTTGGATACTGTATACTGACTGAGGAATTGTAAATTTACTAGTGACCTAGGGGTGGGGGGGTCTGTGTATTTTCTTTTTTTTTTTTCTTTCTTTTTTTTTGGAGGGCAGTTGGGGTTAAGTGACTTGCCCAAGGTCACATGGCTAGCTTTTGTGTTAAGTGTTTGAGGCCAGGTTTGAACTCAGGTCCTCCTGACTCCAGGGCCGGTGCTCTATTCACTGCACCACCTAGCCGCCCCTGGGTCTGTGTATTTTCTAAGGATTATACTTAGTGATTAATGATACTTAGTAATTTATTGCCGAATAAGTAAACAATTGAGTTAACTTAGTTGCCCCATGAGTGGAAGACTTTGACTATTATTGTACTTTGAGACGACTGAATGACTGAGCAAGGAGGCAAACCTCCTTAGGGATGCCAGATGTTCATTTTTTTGTTCAAAACTTTGTGGCCACTATGATGGAAACTATGCGGCCATTTTAATGATAAGCTGTTGTGAACACTATATTGTGATAAGTTGGAATATTGTGAATGCTGTGACTTGATTTTCAGTGAATGTTTTGCTCCCATTTGTTATGGAATAAATAGAGTGTTCACCATACTGTGTAACCAGAACCTTAAAAGCTGTTCCCAGTAGCATTCTTCTGGAAAGCTGCTCATGCATGGCATTACAGTGAGACAGTGCCATAATACCATGCATATATTCTGCACTCAAATTTTTAAAATGACTATACAATATTCATTGTGTGTGTGTGTGTGTGTGTGTGTGTGTGTGTGTGTGTATGTTGGGCCCTTTGTAGTTGCCTAAGACATATGGGCATTAGTAGATACCTATTGGTCAGGTTATAAATCCCCCAGTGTTTCTCTCCTTGACTCCCAGGGAATTAGAACATTACTCTGGATGGAGTCAGATGAACTTTGATGGATAAGCTAGCCTCTTCTATCACAAGGCGGATTGGAGGTAGCTGAGGCTGCATGAAAGGAAAACGGGTAAGATGGACATCTCAATGGACATCTACCACCCTAAGAGGTGGATACATAAGCGATATGGTAGCAACATGGAGAGACAACTTGCAACAGTTAATACAACAGCAACTTGTACTGAGGGGTGGAAAGAAGAACCCCTGGCAGCCATGGAAGAAAGGTATCAGGCATGGGTTTCAATGCTGTATTATAGGAGTGGTATAGTATGACTGAATCATGTACCACAGGCAAAGAGTAGATAACAGGTTTGCTGAAACTATCTGAACTGCTAAGACCAACTATCTATTCCTTGTGCTCCTCCTTTCTCTTTCCTTTCCTCTTCTCAGAAGAGGTGCGTCAGTTCCCAAAATTTGTTTCTTTGAAATTTATGCACTTTTCTGTTCACTTTATATTTAAAGTCAGTTTAAGATAAATGTACTTATTCGCTACATTATGAATTTATATATTTCATTACTCAAATGTAACTGAGAAAAACAATGAGGGGAGAAAGACTGAAAAGGAAAGAGACAGAAAGACACAGAGAGAAATAGAGAATTTTAAAACTGTGATATATATTCATTCACCAGGAAAAAAAATTTCATGGATGGGGGCTCAGAATCAAAAAGAATTATTGATTCATTTTTATAACTTCCTAGAGCAAAGAGAAAAATATGGACTTGGACCTTTTAAGGCAAACAAACAGCTTTGATTAGGAGAGGCAGTGATTAGCCATATTGTTTGAGAAGTGGGCCCTGGCTATTTCTTCTGCTGATTGTTGTCCTTTGGCCTGGAGGTTTTCCTTTTCAGTCCTCTGGCTCAAAGGAAAAATATTCTTCCATGGGAAATTAGCTGAGGTAGTGCCAGAAAAAAAAAGTCATTATCCTAAGGGAAGAGTCAATTGCCTGAGAAAGAGTAGCCTGGTCTCTTACTAGACCAATGTAAGACCAAATCACTACCATCACTACACCAGGAGTTGAAATTATTCTGGGAGAAAAGATTTTCTTTTAACTTTAAAATTGTTCTCTGTTTTAGAAGTTTAATAATATTTTATTTCTTCCTATTTCTTAGTAAGCAGGATTTCCTATCACTACTGCTATAAAGTTTAAAATATCCTGATTCTGAAAATCTCATTTTTCATTATATTAAATTTATTTTATGTCATTTCCATTTTCCTTTTATACCTAAGGGGTGTAATTGCATTCATTTCAACTTTTCTTTGTATTTTTGGAAAGAATTGTTGATCTTTGAATTTTATAATTCTGATACAATTTTTCTCCCCCAAAATAAACTTTTATTTCTTTTTCAATAAAATTTTACAGCCTGGTTTTTTAAAATTCCATTTTGATTTTTAGTTTCCAATGAATTTCTACATTATATTTTGTTTTCTAGCATTCCCCTATTGTACTCCATCTGCTGCATAATATAGAATTTAAATATGAAAGTCTGCTATTCAGTTATACCAACTGCATAAGGAGTTATGATTTTGTGTAAGTAGAATATTTATTGTCCCATTGTCATTTTTTTTTTTTTTTTTTGCTTTTTGGAGGGCAGTTGGGGTTAAGTAACTTGCCCAAGGTCA
>CM053597.1:72341564-72391914 GCA_028646575.1 Pseudocheirus occidentalis
CCCCCCCCCCCGCCCCGGCAGGTCCCTCCCAAGGTGCCTCGCGGCTGGTAAGTGACCGAAGCCACCGTGGCTGGAGAGGCTCCAAGGAGGACCGCGTGTCCCACACCCCGGATTTTAACCTTCTTTCACCACCCTTAAAAAAAACGCTCTGAGGCTCACCTCCATCCCAGACTCCGCCCTCCGGAAGTCACCGCTCATCGCCCCTGCCGCTCTAGGGACCTGAGAGTCAACTTTCCCTCCTTCCACGCCATTTAATGATTCCCGGGCTGGTGAGCCCTGGGAAGCATAGCCGCCCTCCGGCGAGCATGCGCACTACACTGAGCAGTGCCAGAGGGAGGAGGGGTCCCGCGCACGCGCATTTTTGGAGCCTGGGCCTCCCCTCCACCCCAGTGCTGGCCTCGCTGCCTCCTGGCCCCTCCTCCCCCCAGTCTGACGTCTGGACTCTACCCTCCTGTGGCAACTGTAGTCAGTCTGCCGGGGAGATGAACTGAAACAGACGGTGATACTGTTTCTTTTTTTTTTCGTCCTCAAGATCAGCTAATATTTATTGAATAGGACGAAGAACTTTATGGAATGTTAACATATTTAACATATACTTCATAAATTAGGTCTTTTTCCCCCTCCATTCTTAGTAAGTATTCCATTGTATATGCATATTTTTATGGTTACTTTTTAAAACGTAAGATTATATATTAATAAAGTTTCCTTCAAGACGTTTCTCCACAGCGATGAAATCGCACATCCAGACAAAAATACAAATAAATATACGATGTAGCATACCTTAAGCTTCCAGAGTGACACAGAGCATTGGAGTCTCTAGAGGGAAAAAAAAAGGTGCAGGTGCTTGATTAATAGAGAACTAGCTGCTTGACAGAATGGGTTTTTTAGACTCATTTGTACCTAGTCTAATGTAGACAATTTTGAATTTGATACTTTTTCCATTTCCCTTTCCCTCAGTCATCCTGTGCTATTTGTCTTCATTCAATAAATATTTGTTAAGGATTTATCATGTGGGATACATATGTCCTATTCTTTGTTCAGTTCCTGAAGGGCTTTGCTCTCAGCATCTTTGCTGCTTTTGACTAAAGACCTCCCCTTTTTTCTTAAGATACTGAAGTCTCTTGTCATCTGTAATACCTACCTGTTGCACCAATTTTCTTCTAGTTTCCTTTGTTAAATCATCATTCTCTGACCCATTAAGTGACTTATCACACATTTCAACCACCTGCATCTCTGTCTTAGATGCTCTGCTTTCCTTATACAAGTAAACATAACTGGTAATTTCATCAACTCTTATCGGTCCAGTTGTCATCTCTGATGATGACTCCTAAGTTTAAACATCTTTAGCCCTATAGTAACCTCTCCTGGACTCCACTTCAGTATTACGTATTGTCTGATGGACAATTCTACCATATCTCAAAGACATCTCAACTCAAATCACTTGCCACACTTATTTGCTTTCCAAGCATCACCATTTTTTTGAATGAATGAAAAAGTATTTATTGAGCTCTTCCTCTGTACAAAAAATTGGAGGAGCTCCTTTTTTTCTTCTTAAAATAAAAAAAAATAATCTGAATGTAAGAAAAAAAACCAAGCATTTCCATAACAAAATATAATAGAAAAAAGAATTGCACATGAAACTGCAAATCTGTTATGTACATCTTTTCCTTTTAAATATATAAAAAAGTTATGTAATTTTCTTTTTTTCCTCTCCTATTCCCTCCCTCCTCGTAGATAGTAACCATTAGACATAAATATGTGTATTTGTGTGTGTGTGTGTGTGTGTGTCTGTGTTGGAAAGTCATACTTCTATTTATCAGTTTTTTCTCTGGATGCAGATAGCATCTTCCTTCATAGGTCTTTTGTAGTTAATTGGGGTATTTATATTAGTCAAAATGCCTTAGTTCCTCAAAGTTATTATTGCTGTTACGTATACAGTGTTCTCTTGATTCTCATTTTGCTCTTCATTATTTCATGTAGTCTTTCCATAAACTGCCTATACCCTTTCATTCCTACTTTTGTTGAGGGCACTGCTGTCTTTTTGGTCACCCAGGTTTGCAACCTTGGAATCATCCTTGGTTTTTCCCTTTTCATCAACCTTCCATATCCTTCCTATGCCAAGTCAAGTCTTGTCTACAAGTCTACAATATCTATTCACTTCTCTCCACTCACAAAACCATTTCACTACTTCACTTTCATTATTTCTCATCTGGACTTTTGCACTAGACACCTACGTGGTCTCTCAGCACCTAGTCTTTCCCTTCTCCAGTCCATCTTAAAGTGTTACTCTAAGATATTTTTAAAACATTTCCCCAGTTGTAAGTTCCCCTCCCATTATTTTGAGTTTTTAAAAATACACTTTCTGTTATCAACTTATTTGAGAATCTTGGTAGACAGTAAGCTCCTCAGGGGCTTCCCCAGCATCCCCAGTTTCTAGTATTACACCAGACACCTAAGAGGTATTCATGTTTTTTGGTTGATTGATCAATGTAAGAACAATTCTATTTGCTCTTCAAGCCAAATTTGGATATCTTAGAAGAGGTTCTTGTTTAGGTACAGGTTAGATTTGATGCCATCTGAGATTCCAGCTCGAGGTTCTGCGATTCTGAACCCACAAATTTAAAAAGTCTATTCTTCTAAAAATTTTTATTGTAGTACAGTGTATGGCTCCATTTCTTGTTGCTTCTGGTATAAATCCAATTTTGTGCTTTGGAATAAAGTAATCATTCCTCATTTCAGTTTCCTCTCCACATATCATGTCTCATTAACCCCCTCACTCCCCTAATATTTCCACTGAAAAGCAAAGAAGCTTAAATACTCACTTTGTTAATGTACATGCATTAGGCATCAATAGGAGGAAGGATAGGGTAATAAAAGTCCATGGTCACAGATTATGGGGTGGGGAAAGAGACCAAAACATAGCATAAGCATTACCCCTATTGGAGGGCAAACGACTACCTACACGTTGGCAAACTTATGGCTCTTACTATGTGCCAGGCACTGTGCTATATGCATTGGCAATATAGAGACAGATAAGACATAACCTTCCTCTCAAGGAACTCGCACTCCAGTGGAAGAAACAACATGCATATTGGTTGAGCCTGGGTATCTTTGTTAGATAGGTCATATTTTTTTTTTAGCACTTGGCAGTCTGCTTAGGGAGCTAGTATCCCCATTGAATACTTTTGTCAGTCACTTTGTGCTTCTTTTTACTTGATGATTAATAAAGTAAAGAATAAAGTCTCTGAAGTTCAATTAATGTTCATCCTTGAATGAAAGGTTTAGTAATAATAATATCTACTTGTAGGATGAAACCAAATCATTCCCAACATTGACAGGATTGTGATGATGACATAATATGAGTAAATATAAGAGCAGGCCCTATACTCTCTCATTGTCAAGACTCTATATTGTAGCACATGGTTATGACCAATCTAAAAGTTTATTATGAAATATATGGCTATAAAGTAATGTCACTTTGTTTTTTGAGAAATATATATGCCATGTTTGTTTTTAAGAAAAATATATACATATTCATTTTATATACATATATATGTATGTATGTATGTATGTATGTATGTATTCATTTGTAGAGAATCTTTTGAAATCCTAGAGCTAAGAAGGATCCTTAAAGGTCATTTAGTCCAAGCCCTACCTAAAGCATGAATAAATCCCTCTACATCTCTCACAAGTGGTCATTTAGTCCTAGCTGAAAGATTTTCTGTCATCAGCAACTCGCTATTAACCAGGCAGCCCTTTTCATCTTGCATATACCCAGATCTTGTCATATCATTCCACCTTTTAAAAATTCTTTAATGTGGCTCTCTATTATCTACCAAATAAAATCCAACTTGTTGGCTTGAAGAGTCTTCTACAGCTCCCTCATACATACTTGCCTTATCTCACTATACACCCCTGCATATAAGCCATACTCTAGTCAAAAAGTTAGATAGGATAACATTTCTGGTGAAATTTCTGAATCCTTTGGGGAAGTGGTTCTGGAACCCCAAAGGGTGTAAGAGTTACTGTAGGGGTTCCTCGAGTTCATATGCACAACAGTCATTTTGCCATTAAAAATTTTCTCAATCTATAGATACTAATTGTACAGCTACTACCCTCAAGGATATACAAAATATTTTGACTTTATAGAAGGAATCTTCCTACTTGAAAAAGGTGGAAACCATTGCTACAGGTTTTAGCGCCATAAATTATGTGTGGTTCAAAGACTCTGAGACAGAATTGCTTTGAATCTAATTCTTCTATTTTGAGTTGTTAAAGTGCCAAAGTCAGCATTCCCATTGGGCAGATGGCAACGTGAAGTTTGAAAGCCCAAAACTTGTGCAATAGAACTGCCAACTCCAATAAAAATATAACCCAAATATTAATAATAGCTAGTACTTACTAAGTCCTAGGACATGATCCAAGTGCTTTACAATTAGTGTCTCTTTTGACCCTTATGACAACCCTGGGAGGAAGATGTTATTATCCCCAAGTTACAGATGAGGAAAGTGAGTCAAACAGAAACAACTTGCTCAGGGTCATACAGCAAGTAAGGAGGGAAATGGATGTTGTGAATGAGCAATATTAACTTGGTCTGCTTTTTTGGGGGGGAGGGGGTGACATCTATCAAGATTGCCCCTTTATCACTTCCATTTTTAAATGTCTCAGAAATATTTCTTATTAAACCCTATTTTTCCCCCTTTGATAAAGAGTCTTCAACAGGTGTCTGTAATATATGACTTCCAATTTTGTCCATCCTTTTTCTTTCCTCCTATTTTTACAATCCCATTTGAATATTGAGCTATAACCAAAAACATGGTTCTTATGTACTGATGATATTAATGGATAAATATGTTATCATCCTTGTGAAGAGAAAAGTATTAGAGACCAAAAGAAAACACATTACAAAAAAAATTTTTTTTGCTTTTTTTGGAGAGGGCAATTGGAGTTAAATGACTTGCCTAAGGTCACACGGCTAGTTTTGTGTTAAGTGTCTGAGGTCAGATTTGAACTCAGGTCCTCCTGACTCTAGGGCCAATACTCTGTTCTTAGTGGCCCTAACAAAATCTTTTTAAAAAAAAAATCAATTAAGCACTAATATTCCTTTATTGAAATAACGTTTTTGTTATAAAGTACTCCATCTTGAAGATATTCATTTGAAATTATAATGGAATCATTATGCTTATTAAATGGCCATTTACTCAAAGTTTTCTAGTCATATATGCAATAAATAACTCAACTGAGAGGCAGCATGTAGATGTGGAAATTAATGGATTTGAATTAGAGGACATGGGTTCCAAGCCCAGGTTTTTACATACTGCTGTGCAACTTTGGACAATTTATTATCTTCTCCAGCCTCAGTTTTCTCACCTATAACATGGATTTGGGCTAGACAGCCTTTTTGGTCTCTTCTAGTTCTAAGACTTTAAACATTTCCACAGAGGATGTCTAAAAACTAGGAACCACTGGAATATTAGGAGAGGTTTGCCAATCAAGGCAAGGCAAGTCATTTTTTTTCTTTTAAAAAAGAAATAAACTGAAAATCTTTATTTTTAGACACTGAATTCATCATATACATATTCTGTGAATATACACATTAATCTTGGAGAGAACATGATCATAACACAAGTTTTCTGAAAAATAACTCCCTACTCCATGTTTGTAATTTCCTTAAGTACAATTGTTCTTACCTGTTGAACTTCAGCAATAGTGTCACCACACAGGTCAAGCACACTGAGGTTACTATAAAGGGAACCAACTGAACTCTCTTTGTTAAACTACTGGTTTCAAAACTGGAAAATTTTATGTGTAAAGATCAGAAATATCTCAGCTGATGCAATGCTTTGGCCACAATAGATAGAATTTTCAACAATATCTCATATATCTGAAAGAGTGAGGGAAAAGAGGGAGAAGGTGAGCAACAGAAGCTTTGGGAAGCTTCCTGGAGAAATGCCCGATGTGCACACCTTCTGAATGGTTTAGCAGCGTTCACAAGAGCACAAACGTGTCAGCCTCTTTCCTGCTACAAAGCTGTAGTTGCAGTCTTATATCAGGATAAATTTCACATTTGTTCTTGGAAATTACTGGGAAAGCAGTCTTAGTAGTAGCCCAAGCACACTTTGTCCATGGCCAGCTTTATTCTGTCAAGTGGATGAGCTCCTTCACAAAGACTGACAAACATATATAACTGTCAGACAGCATATTCATACACGGGCGAGTGCCAGTTAAAACAGTGAGTCCTGAAATGAGTCATGGCCACCTTGGAGCAATCATGGTCTGTGAGCGTCCATCTCTCAGCATTTTGTCAGTCTCAACACTGGATGCAGTCACTACAGATGCAATTTGCTGCACAGCCTTCTGAATAAGGTTTCTAGCCTGTAGCTACGCCTGCAACTTATCAACAGTTTTCTTAGATTCATTTGTATCATTAGTGGCCATTAATTTCCTTTTCAGAATTTCAATGAGGACATTAGGGCTTGGTGTGAGGTTGTAGTGTTTCACAGGTGGTGGAGAGATGGGAGAACGTCTTGTTTCCATACCGCATCACATGACTGGTATTGGCATGCTTTTTCACTAATTGAAAGTGCTTATTCAAAGTCTCTTTAGTCAAATCTTCCACCCAGTTGACACTATACCAATCTCCCAGGAAAGTACCTCTCTCTTCATCATAGTAACAGGCATAGGAAGACTCAGCAGGATTGGCAGAAGTAGTCGATAAACATCAATATTATCAGGCAGGTGGTTCATCGTTGAGCCAGATTCACATGCTTCAATATAGAACGCCATCTTTTTGTATTTTTTATGTTGGTGTACATAACGGATAATCTTATTCAAATCCTTTACATGAAGATCATCATTAGGGAAAGCCAAGAGTCCAGGAACTCCATGATCAGTGAAGTAAACAAACACATCATCCTGGGGACTACTGTTCAAAACTTTCCCTGATCCTTTATTCTTCACAGCCTCAGCATCACCTCAACACAGCAGGGAAGTTTTCTGGGGTGACATCCTCTTGTGTATAGTCTTTTAGGACCCCTTTATAAACATCAGTGCCATTGGATCTACTGATGATAATACCTTTGGTAAGGATTTTCTTTATCATCTGCAAAGTCATCTGACAATTATTTGTTCATCAGGAATCCCATTTCAGTGAACAATCTGGTGTGCATGGCAGGCACACTACAGGCACACCTGTAGTTATCCCACCCAGATGAGCCTGCCACAATAAAATCCAGTGCTTGCCTCTATCCTCAGCATCAATGAGGAGGAAAGTATTAATTCCTAGGATGATGGACAACAATATAATTGTTTTCAAAATCATTGTTCTTTGAGCTCAGACTGCTCCCAGCAGAAGAGGTGTGGAGTCCATCAGCAGTAGGACCTGAGAGAAATCATGGGCACCAAGTGTGGCCAGGACCTGTAACCCCCACACCCGTCCTGGCTCCGCTCAGTTGGAGTGCTGATTTCCCCTCTGCCTGGATTGAGAGTTTGCTGGGGGCTAGGCAAGTCTTACCTAAAATCCTTCATAGTCAAGAAAATGTCAGGTGAGAAAAAGGAGTTCTGTAATTCAGAAATATCCATAGAAAGTATTCTCTACTTCCTCAAAGACCTGGAGAGTTTTTACCAATTCTCCGCTTGACCTCAACCTCTGAATGGAAGCACAGAGCAATCAACACCTTCAGTTTCTCCCTAGAAACCTGGTGGAGGCTAGCACCTAGATCTGTCACACCAGGTAATGGGCAACAGCAGGCCAAAGACAGAAGGCAAAAAGCCAGAATGAAATTCAGGAACCCAGGCAGCAGTGGGGATCAGGAGCCAGGGAATTAGGAAAATCAGAACTCAGCTACCAGGGACACCATAAAGGTCCAAAGTTCAAGCAGGCCTCAATAGGAAACACCTGTATAAAGGAGGTGATGGAGCAGTGAAAGGCATTTGTTCAAATGGTCAATAAGGTGTTAGCAGCCAGGAAATTTACAGGAAGTGAGAGACTAGTAGCAAGGGTGGCCAATCCAAGAGGAAAATAAAAGGATTCCTAATACTCAGGAAGCTGACTTGCCTGGTTTCCTTACCTTCTCTCACCCTTGTAGGAACTAATCTTTGTTGAGTCTGGCCTGACGTCTATAGAGTGAGCCTGGGAGTTGAGTTTTCTGGCAGAGATTTTTTCTTTTTCTTTTTTTTGCTTTTTGGAGGGCAATTGGGGTTAAGTAACTTATCATTTACTCTCAAGAAGGGATATACTGATCAGGTGAGGAACAGTATACAGGGAGAGACTGAAGATGAGTGAGAAAGTAGGGATGATAGAAGGGGCCATATTCTGGAGGAAACAAGATGGAATGGGATCACTTGCATATTTAGAAAGAAAGGACATCTCTTCATGTGAGATATGCATAAGGAAGAGATTTTTGGTCAGTCCTGTATTCTTACTACCTGAGTGATCCTTAGTAAGTCACTAAACTTCTCTGGGCATTGGTTTTCTTAACTATAAAATGAAGGAGCTGAACTTAGTGGGCTCTAAGGTCCTTTGCAGACCTAAATCTGTGACTCTGAGAGATATATTTCTAAGAATTCCAGCCACAAAGTAAGAAATTCCTGTTTTCTCTTACAACTAGGGCTTTTGAGTAGTGATTTCATCTCCAATATTCTGTGTATAACTGGATTGGGTCTCTTCTAGCTCCAGCGTTCTATTCTATAAAATATTTTAGCATCTAATCTACTTAATGGGACAAAACAGACGCAAGAAAAATTAAATAACAATATAATATAATAATGTAAGACATATTATAAAAGAATTTGTTGTTGAGTCATTTTTCAGTCAGGTCCAACCCTCCATGACCCCATTTGGGGTTTTCTTGGCATAGATACTGGAGTGGTTTGCCATTTCTACCTCCAGTTCATTTTACAGATGAGGAAACGGAGACAAACAGGTTTAAGTGACTTGCTCAGGGTCACACTGCTAGTAAGTATTTGAGGCCAGATTTGAATTAAGGAAGATGAGTTCCTGACTCCAGGCCCAGCACTCTATCCACTTTGCCTCTAGCTGCCCATTGTAAGGGAATAATAGTAGCTAGATGAATGGTGTATAGGTAAGAGACGTATTAGTTCAGAGAGAATCCTTGCCCCCATACAAAAACAAATAGAAAGAATTCTTGTTTAATGCATTCTGCTTGATTTTGTTTTAAAACTCAGTCTTTTAAAAATAAACATAGTATAAATATTTTTATTTTCATTATATTTTAAAGAAGGTAAGAAAGAAAAACACTCCAAAGAGAAAAATCAAAACCAATGTCAAAAGTTTGACAAGGAGAGGAATATGACACAGAAGAAAGAGAAAAACAATCAAGATATAGCAATTTGAAAAATCCTGGATTTGGAACCAGAGGGTTTGGATCCTATTCTTGACTTTGGATTTGTTTGTTTGTTAGAAAAAATACATATTTTACTGAATTGTTTTCTTTCTTATATAACACATTATTTTAAAATGAGGCAAGAGCAGAGGAAGTATGGGTATGATGGCTTCTAAGGTTCACATGACTCTCTCTTTTTCAGCTTTAGGGGAGTTTATTTTAGATGAAAAGCTATGAGTTTAGTAACAATCACTCTAAGCCCCCAGTTAGGAAAATTCCAGCAGAAGTTTAGCTCTCTGCTTTAATTTAAAATTATATTTATCTCTAGCTAATCCCTGACCTCTTTATGGTTGAGGGAAAATTCAGTTTACTAGAAATGTTTGGATGACAAAACAAGATTATATTATATATATGTGGGCCGACAGGCACGGGGCAGGGGGAGTTGTGGAAAGAGCTTGCGTTCTCAGGGGATCTCTCTCAGTTTGAGTTTCTTGCTCCAAGATGCCTGTAGGGCCAATGAACATCCTTTCTCTGTAACCACTTGATCTTACCTTTATTCCTCAGGGGTGGGATGAAGTATCACACTTGTACCAACTCTTAAATAAATGCAGTTCTATTTTTATCCTTCAGTTCTTAATTCAATTTGTTTATTTGAATTATTTTAACTTATTTATTTCATTTTAGTTTAATAATTTAATTTATAGATGAGCCCCGAGGCATGGCAAATTTTATGCAATTATTGCTACATTTCAAAAGACTTTTCCATGCTTATTTAAAGGCCTATGAAATTGATCAATTGGGTCTGTTATAATTTATTTTAAGTGGGTCACTTAAGGTGATTATTTCAGTTATGTCCCACTCTTTGAAACCCCATTCTGGGGTTTCCTTGGCAAAGATACTGAAATAGTTTGCTATTTTCTTCTCCAGCTCATTTTACAGGTGAAGAAACTGAGGCCAAAGTAGCTTGCCCACAGTCACACAATTGGTGTCTGAGGCCAGGTTTGAACTCAGGAAGATGAGTCTTCCTGATTCCAAGCACAATTCTCTAGCCACTGACCCATCTATCCCAGTGTCTTTGCCAAGAAAACCCCAAAGGAGTACATGGGCATAGAGAGTCAGAAATGCCTAAAAAACAACAACAAAATGGTACTAAAACCCAGATAGCTCTTTGGTGATATTTTCCATCTTGAATTCCCCATTGCCTTTCACAAAAGAGTCTTAGGAAAAGTCTGTATTATACAGTTCATAATCAAATCTGGTAATTAACATTCTTCCTTTTCCAGAAGATTCAACTCCTTCTGTATCTGAGAAAAAAAAACATTCTAGCCTCCAATTCTGATCTTGAGAGAGATGATTGGGAAGCTGGGAAGAAACTTCACTTTCCAATGATTGCCCCTCCCCATCTCCAATTGCAAAAAAAAAAGAAAGCATGATTAAATCAAGCCACATATCTGATGATGAATGTCCAGTTATGCAGGTATGGTCCACACCTCCCTGTTAAACAGATGGAGATATGCTTCACCATCACTTCTCTGAGGTCAAGATTAGTCACTGCCTTGATCAAAGTTCTGATATCTTTCATTATTGATTTTCTTAAACTGTCATAGTAATTTTTAGGTGGTTCTTACAGTTTTTACTTTTCTCTGCACCAGTTCATTCAAGTCTTCCTAAATTTCTCTAATTTTTCCATGTAAGTGAGGCCTAACCAGTGAAGACCCAGACATAACCTTCTGTGAATGCTCCCCAAACTGAGCCCTTATTGTTAAGTCCCCCATTGCCCTCATATTTGTCAAGCCTCATGAAGGGGAACATAGTAGACATTTATTAAGAATCTACTTTGTACCAGGTGCTGCTAGGCACCTTACAGTTATTATTTCATTTGATCTTTACAACAACCCTGGAAGGTAGGTGCTATTGTGATCCCCATTTCATAGATGAGGAAATTGAGGCAGATAGAAGTTTTGTGACTTGTCTAGGATCACACAGTTATAAGAGACACAGAATGGATTTCAACTCAGGTTTTCCTGACTCCAGGCACAGTGTTCTATCCACTGCTCTGTGGTGTAATAATATTCCATTATATTCTAATGCCATGATTTGTTCAGACATTCCCTAGCTGATGGATACCCACATGGATCCCAGTTCTTTGCTCACAAAAAAATCTGCTGGCATAAATATATCTATGTATATTTTTCATATGTGAGATTTTACTCTCTGTTTTTTACCTCTTAAGTATATATGCCCAGGAAAGGTATCACTGAGTCAAAGAGTATGTACAGTTTGATGACTTTCTAGTATAATTCCAAATTATTTTCCAAAACCATTGGATCACTTCACAGCTTGACCAACAATGCCTATTTCCACAGCCCTTACAGCATTAATTATTTTTGTCTTTGTCAGTCTGTTGGGTGGAACATGAAACTTGAGTGGTTTTAATTTGCATTTTTTTTGTTATTAGTGATTTGAAACATTCTTTCAAATGCTTGTTGATAGGTTGTGTTTCTTCTTCTGAAAATTGCCTATTCAATCTCCTTTGTTTACTTGTCTTTTGAAGAGTGACTTGTTTTAATATATTTGTATGAATTACACACACACATATATCTTGGATATTAGAACTTTATTAGACATATTTCTGCAATTTTTTTTCCACTTGTGAGCTTCTCTTAGTTCAGCTTCTTACTACCTGTGTTGTTTACCTTGTGTAAGTCACTTCACCTTTTTGATGCCTCAGTTTCCTCATCTGTAAAGTGACAGATTTAAATGAGGTGATTTCCAGGTTCCCTTTTATTGATTCTATAAGAAACTTCCTACTACAGGTAGTATATAATAATAATAATAATAGACGATTAAATAAGGTCTTAAGGTTTACAAAATACATATACACATGTACATATTATACCATTTATTCCTCACAACAACCCTCTGCAACAGGTACTATTAGTAACCTCCTTTTACAATGAACAAATAGAGGTCAGAGAGATTGTTTTTTGCCCAAGATCTCACCACAGAAGTGACTGAGGCAGAATTTGAATCCAAATCCTCTTGACTCCAAGAACATCATGCTGTAGAACTCTTCAAGACTGAATATTGTCCTTCTATAGAAGGAACCGATTATCAGGCCCCACAGAATAAGAACTCTTTGCAGCTATTAACACATTCAAGGAACCTTTTGCTGGTTGTCATTGGCCCCAGGAGGAAGAATCTCAGGATTTCGAAGTTCAAAGGGACTTCACATCACAACTAGTTCAATCCATACTTAAATAAGAATGTGTTCATGAACATACCTAACAAATGGTCATGTAGATTTTGCTTTAAAGATGTCCAGTGGTGGTGGCAGGGAATCTACTATTTCCAAAAGCAGACTATTCCATCTTGGGGTTGTTCTAAATTGTTTGTGGCAGGGTGGATGGAGAACTGACTTTGAAGTCAGAAAGACTTGGTCAGGTTCAAATCTTCCCTCAGAGGTATACTGGCCATGTGACTCTGGCATGACAGGCACTTTACCTCTCAATGCTCTAGGCATCCCTCTAAGACAGTGGTTCTCAACCTGTGGTTTGCGCCCCCTTTGGAGGTGGAACAACCCTTTCACAAGGATCATCTAAGACCATTGGAAAACATTTATTTCCAACGGTCTTAGGAACCAAGACACTGCTCCTCTATCCATCTCCAGGGGGAACCGTCCACATGCAGATACACCCACATATGAATATTAAAGGGTTGTGTCATTAGGAAGGTTGAGAACCACTGCTCTAGGACATCCCTTATTGCAAAAAAGGTGATGATGAGCTTTGGTAGAGGGAGTTTCTTACCTGGGAGTTTCCTATGTCTGATGAAATCACAGTTCCTTTCCCTATCTAAATTGTTAGTAACTTTTTTCTTCTATCTTTCTTAGATTTGCCTTCTACTCACAGTAGAGTGAGTAGAATAAATCTCATCTTAGAGAGCTAGTCATATGCAAGACTTCATGTTGAAAGGTACTGGGGCAGGAAGATGAACCTGACATGATTAGTAAGAAAGGAGATCATCTTATTAGAGCACCATATCTGCAATGTAACATCAAGCCAAGATGTTTCAAATCTTTGGACTAAGTTCTGCTAATTAATGTAGGAAAAAAAAAGCCAAAATTTATCAATTGGGATTTTGAAGTCCTGAACAGGGAACTGAAGAATTTGGGGACACAAGTAGTGGGGTTTTTTCATACTAATTGAAGGTTGTAACTTTATTGTTTATGAACATTTCTATAATACATCAGACATTTTTATTTTGTATTTTATTTAGTATTTTATTTTTTCCCTCAATTACATGTGAATACAATTATTTACAACATTATGCAATTCTGAAGTGCTTTCACTTATATGAAGAAAAAAGGAATATGGCAGGTGAATAGTTGGCTTCATTAATGTTGTCTAAGAATAGGGAGTTCATGAAAAAGCAGGCGCAGGGACACAGCTATACCAATTGTCGACAGCTTCAGAGTGCACTTACTGTTCAAGCAAAGGAGGAATCTCACTGAAGGTCTTGCTTTAGGAGGTAAATGTATTTGGGGAACCAAGGACCAAATACAATGAGAAAAACTCAAGAAACAAGACTAGGAAAAAATGGAGCCCAAAAGTAAGATAGGAAAAATCAGTAATAAGAGAGATACTATGTATACATGAATAAGTATGGTACGGGGAAAATGGAGGAGGAAGAGAGCTCTGAAACATGGGAAGGGGTGTGCAGGCTTCCCAGAGAAGGTGGCACCTAAACTAAGTTTTGAGCCTTGGGCTGAATGAAGGTGAAGATTCTGTGAAGAGAGAGTACATGTCAGGTTTGGGCACTGGCTTTTGTGTGTATAGTTGAACAAGAGAATCTTCTCAACTTGGTAACCTTAAAGGGATGAGACCATTGTTTGGGATTTTGGTTAGTGGGAAGAACTCTGTTCCTCCAAGGGAGTATTAACATCCTCATGGAGTGATTGTCTCCATCATAACACTTATAAAATGGGACAGGTAGATCTACCAGAGCCCAAGGAGAGAAGTTACAGAGAACTGAAGAGAGACCAGAGATATGGGAGCATCCCTGGGATAGTGGGGTTGAAGAAAGCTCTTTCAAATAGCTCTACTCACTGTCCTTCTCTCCTTCAGCTCAGAGATGGTAGTCACATGGACATAGCAGAAAAACTTTTGGCCCACAAGATGGCAAATATGTATTGACCAACTGCATGATCAACTGGGAATTTAATTCTTGAACTCAGCCTTCTGTAGGAATAAAAAAGTCAAGATATGCATGTAGCCCTGTAGCTGGAGGAGGAGCTAGATTTAGACAGAATTTGAAAATCAAACTTTAGACTTTACCTACTGCTATGACCACCAGTTATTCAGATCCTTCAGGTTCAGTGGAAAGATGATGTTTATCTCTCCAGTAACTTCAAATTCATTTCCCTTCTGGAGAATGTCCAGGTTCTTAGGGTAACATGGAAAGACTGGGAGCCTCTAGAGATTCAAAGTAGGACTCACCAGAAGAAGATAGAATATCTTGATTGTTATAGGCTTCTGTGAATTCTTCCCCTTTCCCCCCCCTCCCCCATCATTCTTTCTGTCAGGTATCTGATGTGTATTAGCTTAAGTTCTTGCAGGAGAGCATATTCACATCAGTAGACATGTAGACATGAACTTTATTTGAAGGTCTCCAGGGAAACATGAGTGGGGGCAAAGCAATCCAAAGAGCATGATTTTTGAGGTTTCCCCCCAATTTGTTCTTATAAGTCCCTATAAGATCTGAATTGGGGGTATTGGGACACAAATTACATATGCGAATGCAAAGAGGTTTGAAATAGTGTATTGATTTTGAGATACAACTAATCTAGTTCAGGAAATGTATTCCCATAGTTTTCAAATGGACTCTTGGTGGATTTCTTCCCGGTGACTCCATAACTATGAAAAAGTGCCTCCCTGTCTTTTCAGAGTTCTGCTCAGCTAAAACATTCAGGAGCAAGGTAAGACAGCAAAAGTTTTCACTTCCATTATTCTTTGACATGCTTTTCATAAACACCTTTGCCCTTATGTTTCTGGACCTTTCCTTCTCCCTCTACATGAAGACCCAGAGAAGCTTTGTAACTCATCCAGTTAAATTTGAAAATTCAGACTTCAGCTGTCTCCCCCCCTCCCTACTATAATTCCATCCAATTTCCTTCATTGACTCCAAAGAGAAATTGGCTAAAACAAAGCAAAACACTATTTATCTTAGAGTCCATCTGGGTCTCAATATTGTGATATGATTTAAAAAACTGGAATCAGTGTTCTGAAGGCTATGCACTGAATCATTTCCCCAGCTATCCACAGTCCTTAGCCTGGTCCCAGAAATCTAGCTCCCAACCATGACCTTTCACAATAAATCTTATTCTTCAGCTGATAGAAGATCAGAGCAGAGGTAGGCAAAAGGTAGAGATATTTCTGTAAAGATTGTATTTTTTGGCTTATTTAAAATTTTCCATAATGTATATATATATATATACATACAAACACATATATACATGCATGTATACTTATATGTATATATACTTATAAATGTTAAGATCATACACACACACACACACACACACACACACACACACACACACACACCCTTTAGGATATGCTCCTATGTTTCCTTAATCTTTTAGTGACATTTTACCTAAAGGCTGAGGGATGAATTCTATGACCTCTCAAAGTTCATTTTAGACCATGGCTTTTTGACTATATATGGAAGAACTTCAAACTAGGGAGGAGAGTGATTCACTTAAAGCTTGGTACTGGAGCCAGTGGTCAGTCTAGGGCTCTAACTCCATTATACTGCCTCCTGACCCATTTCATAGAGCATCAGAATATGTTGCCACTCATTTCTTGCTTTTCTGCCCTCCACTGAGGTGTGACACAAGTACCCAGTATGAAAATAAGCCTGGTAATAGGCCCTGATGACTGACTTCTGGAGGAATGAAAAAAAATAACAAAGTTATGAATTTATTTTCAACTCTTGGTAATAAAGAGGCAGTCCTTGCCTCCTTTAAATGAAATAAAACTGAAATAGGAAGCTCAAATTTACCCATTTTATTTAATCTTAGACACTAAATGTTTTTTTTTGTTTCTGCTAGTCTCCTCAGACCACCTGTCAAAAAGAAATATGTCTTTTTTTTTTCTTTTTGATCTTAACATTTGTAAGGAATAAATAATTGATTAGCATAGGAAATCTGGGAATATATTCCGCTTACATAGAGCACTAAACTGTTTTCAAATGTACTTAGACAGCAGCCCAGAATATATATCAAAAGAATGTCAATTGGAAATTGGAAAAGGAAATGCCATTGTGGATTAGAATTAAGAAGTATAAACTGTATCTAGGGGGACAGTACTTTAGTTACTAGATTCATTGTTAATTAAACAGTTTTCCTTGCTATATGAAAAATTATTACATTGTATTTCATATATGCTTGTGTATTAAAAATAAGGGTAAGGATTAGACTTGTGAATTCTTTGGCATAAGAAAGTGCAGCATGTTATAAAGGATAAAGATCTGCCTGCAAATCCAAAAAGACCAGAGTTCAAATTCAGCCATCGCTTATTATGACAATAATAGCTTTATTTATATAATTTTTTTAAGGTTTGTAAAGTGCTATAAATATTTCATTTGGTCCTTACAACAACTCCAGGAGCATGGTGCTATTACTCTCCCCATTTTATAGATGAGAAAACAGGCTAAAAAAAGTTAAGTGACTTGCCCATAGTGAGCTAGGAAGTGTCTGAGGCAGGCTGCAAACTCAGGTCTTCCTGATTTGAAGTCCAATACAGTTTTTACCCACTCTGCCTCTTGGTGCTCTAAGTTATGCTTTTATGACCCTAAGTTGGAGAGAAGATGTCATCCTGCACTGGTAGGAGTTTCCCCCTTTGCAAGCATTACACATATGTTTCCTAAATGTTTAATTCATTTTGGAATTTCTCCAGAAAGATCATAGAGCTCTTCATAAGAAAAAAATAGTATCTTCTCTTTGTCCCTCATAGTGTATGTTGTCTGAAGCTCTTCTTTGTACTAGTCACATTTTGCCTTATATTTTAGGTTTCTAATGCACATCTTCCTGCAGTGCCTCCACTCCCCATTTGACCAGAAGAGACCAGAGAACAGACTCTATCTTATGTCTTCTTGGTGTCCCCAGCACCCAGCATAGTGCCTCATGCACACGTTAATCAATAAACATTAATTAAGTACCTACTGTGTGCTGGGGATACAAAAAGAGGCAAAAGACAGTCCCAGAAGATGGCAGGAACCTAACGGATATATTTGGTGAATTTTATTTATTTTGTGCAGGATCCAGAACCAGTTAGTGGCTGAGCCAGCACAATGATCTAGTTGGATGCTTCATCAACAATTCTTTTATTACACTATATTGTAGCATTTGAATGAGGAAGACATTTTTGGAAAGACATATGGCTATAA
Organism: Pseudocheirus occidentalis; assembly: GCA_028646575.1. NCBI lineage: Eukaryota > Metazoa > Chordata > Mammalia > Diprotodontia > Pseudocheiridae > Pseudocheirus > Pseudocheirus occidentalis. Next base: position 72,359,357 of record CM053597.1, read on the forward strand.
GTAGGGTAGATCAACTGGGACTTTGCCCCAGGGTACCAAATTTAGATGGCTTTGACAGAAGTTGCAGCCCTTCAGCAGCAAAGAAACAACAGAGCCTGGCATCTAGCTACCAAGAATAATTCATTAATCTAGGAAGATGACAGATGGTGGGCTAGAATTAAGTTCCTCCTTCATCCTTCCCTATTCTCCACTCCCATCACTTTACTATCTCAAACTTGAGTTTTATGGTAGCATTATCTCCCCATAGATTGTAACCTTCCCCCAACTGAGGGCTTGCTTAATGCCGTTTGCCACAGAATTGATTATCATACTTGCTGTAGGTACCAAGTTATGTCTCAGTATGAAAGATAAAAGAGATTTCAAATCATACTATAGAGGTAAATACCTCCATGTAGGTCAGCCCTACCTTCACAAAACCAGTCTACCCAGGAAATGAAAGGCAAAGTCCTTGTGATTTTATATGCCAGGTTTTTACTAATCTAACCTGTCTGCAACTGAACTGAACCCAGCTGCTAGCATTTGGAAAGCTGAACATCCTTAATAGGAGAGTGAGGTAGATGGAGAAGCAATTCCATGCTTCCTTATAAAAGGCGAGAGTCTGCTCTTTTCAGACTGTTTTGGTGAACTCAGTCCTGATTTTTTCACTATAGATTAGTGATATTCATTCCTGATATTAAAAACTATTACTTACCTGGTTCTGTTAACAAGTCAACAAATACTTATTGAGTGCTTACTATATGCCAGGCACTGTGATATGTGCTGGAAATACAAATAGAAGCAGAAAGAAAGACAGTCTCTACCTTCAAGGAGCCTTCATTTTCATGGGGTAAAACAACACATAAAAGGTAGCTAGAGGACTTCTAAAAGTGCAACTTTTAGAAGAATAAACAAATAGTTGACCCGGCCCCTGTCCTTACATGGAGGTTCTGAGAGGATCCACCCATTCTAATGGAGAGGTCACAGGAGCTATCACCATTTTCTGTTATTTTTTTTTTAACTTTCATTTAAAAATTTTGAGTCCCAAATTCTCTCCCTCCATCCAGTCTCTCCCTTACGCACTGAGAAGGTGAGCAATATGATAGCCATTATAACTGTGAAGACATGAAAGTGAAGAGTAGTACAAATGTAAAGATGTACAAAACATATTTCCATATTAACCAAGTTACAAAGTTTAAAAAAGTAAGAAAAATGAGGAAAGTGAAATAGGCTTCACTCTCTCTGGAGATGGATAGCTTTGTTTTCATCATTAGTCATTTGGAATAGTCATAGATGACTGCATTGATCAGAGTAGTGGTCTTTCACAGCTGATTATCATTGCAGTAATGCCATTATTGTGTACAATGTTCTCCTGGTACTGCTCACTTCACTTTGCATCATTTCATGTCTTTCCAGATTTCCCACAACTATCCGTTTTGTCATTTCTCACAACACAGTAATATTCCATCACAATCATATACCACAACAGCCATTCCCCAAATGATGGGCATCTGCACTGTGCATATTTTCAACGTATAAATTCCAGGACTAGAGTGAACTGCCAGGATGAAAAGGTTTCTGAGTAGCATGGTAAGTGAAAGTTTGGAGGGCAGAAGGAAACTAAGATAGTTCAGCCCATGTTTTTATTGGGCAGCTCACAGTTGGCTGGTACCTTAGAGGACTCCCTGAAACCCAGAGCCTTTGACCACATGGGATAGGACATAATTATCCTCAAATGCCTATTTCTACCACCCTCTACTATCTGCTACCCAACATTTAAAGCCCATTGTTCTTTTTTCTCACCTTATTGGAAATGGAGAGCAAGATGTCATTGTCCTTCTTATATAACATTACTGGGAAGAAGTAATCTAAATTAGGAGGATCTAGGTTTCCTTCTTTTTCCACTTTTCCATTTCTGTTTCCTAATAAGCTATAGGATTTTCATACAGACAGGTAGATAGGGAGATAAGTAAGTAGGTAGATAGATAGACAGACAGACAGACAGACAGACAGACAGAACCTTTATTTAGCACTTAATGTGCTTGGCATTGTGATATATAACACAAAAGAGAGTCCCTACTCTCAAAGAGCTTACATTTTAATGAAGAAATACACATAAAGGAGAGTTGCAGTGGAGGGGTGGTGTTGCTAATGAGATTAAAGTTCACAAGAGCTGGGATACCCAGGGATAGAGTCCAAGGTTCAAGTAGTAAGGAAATGAGACTGATGGCTACCCATTGAATGCTTGGTGTGGAGACAGCCAGGAAGTGGTATTGTGGTGGCCTGGTCTCCCACAAGATAAGTCCAACCCCACATATCAGACAGACACAGTAAATCCAAGGGAGGAGGTGCAAGGTTTGTATGGTACTAGTTTATAAACTTTGATGTTTGTTAAGCTTACAAGGCAAGTGTATGAAAGGTAAATTGTATAAAACTTAAATTCCTACCTAATATCATTGGTTTTTAAAGGCAAAGTATTAACTAGGTATGCATAGAAATAGTATTAAAAGAAGGAGATGGGAGAATGGAGACAAGACCAGAAGAGAAGCTGGAGCTGAGCACAGTGGATGGGAGCATTCTGTTCCATAGTACTGCCATGGACACATGACATGATCATGTCATACTTGGACACAAGAGGAAGGGTTGTAGAGTTTAGCTTAGTAGGGCTAAGTCTTGCAGGAATACTGAGTGGCCATGTGGGTCAGAGTGGAGCAATAGAGGCAACCATGTGGGGGGTATGTGCCCAGCAGAGCATGGGTAAAGATCCCTGAAGCTTAGCTAGGCTAGCACTGGAGGTGATCAGAAGCAATTGAATAGATCTGGGCATGAGAGCCTTGCAAGGAGCTAGAGCTAGGCAGGGGAAGGTGAGTGACTCAACTGAACTGAGTAGGAAGTTATGGGCAGCTGGGCTAGAGAAATAAGAGATGTAGGCCTAATACAGAGAAATTGCAACTAAGCCCCTGGGGCTAGGGCATTGTACCCACTCCCTTCTTTACTAAGGGGATCCTTTACTCTGGACCATTTATACAATCTGGGTAGAGTTCAGTCCTGAGAGAACTCAGATTATAATGAGAAGGGATCTAGACTTCTTTTTCTCTTGTTCAGTCTCATTCAGCCCTTGCCCCCAGAGACTAATTATTTAAAACTTTTTTTGTGACTGATATTTTGAGTCTCCCCAAAGAAGGAAGTAGAAAAGTACTCAATGTATAATGTAAATCAGATATGGGACAGATATTTATTTCTTATACGTAAAAGAAATGCTACAAGAAGCATTCATTGACAAAATGACAAAGCAGGACTAAGTTACCAAATGTTTAACTTCTGTTACAGTCTCTCCAGAGGCTGATTCTTAAACCTCATCAAAATATAAAGCAGTTTATAGGATTATTGATTAAACAACTTAAATTTCACTTCAGCTCTGTACTACCCAGACAAACCCTGGTCCATATTATCTGGTAAAGTGGGCAGTCTTAGACCAATTCTCTTTTTGGTGGTCTTCTCCTAGAGCACTGAAGTAGATGCCCAAGTGTCCTCTCAGGACCATGAACCAGCTCTAACCAAAAGGACCCAGGACCCCTAAACTTCTCAAACTCACAGAGTTTTCCTCCAAACTTGGACATGTCCATTTCTGGATAGATAATCATTTGCCTAAGATCAGGAAAGAATAAACACAAAAGAGTCATTCCCAAATCCTGCCTCAGTTTACTTAGGTAGTATATGAGCTTTAGCTATCATGTGTTTGTGGTTGCCAGGCAGTGACAGGGAAGGAGGAAGGGTATATAGAGAAAGCTGTCCCTCTATCACCATTCATGAGAAGCAACTTGATATAATTCTGATGATTCATATAGCCGTAAGGGAAGTAAGCCTGAACCATCATTTCTTTCTGTTCAAAGGCCAATAAGAGAATTACCCCATCATCTCTAAGTGCCAAGCTCCAACTCTACATGAGTTATGTACATGGTCAAAGGCAGAAAGGGAATCTGCACATACTCTGCAACCTTAATTATATAGACAAGGAAAAACAGTCATGTAGGCCCTGGAGGGAAAAGAAAAATTATATAAAACTCCTTGGAAGATATAATAAGAGTGATAAAATATATAATATGCATATGTATATACATATATACATATACAGGTTATATACACATATTTAGGTTATATATACATATTATATATAACATATACATACATGTTATATATACATATTTATTATACATATATAAGGGTTTTTAAATATACATATATAGCTTATGTATACATATATAGGTTTTGTATATGTATAATACATATATGCATATGTATTTATATGTGTATGTGTGTATTTGTATATATAAAACCTACGATAATATCAGGCAAGTAATAAGCTTGGCAAAGATTCTCAGACAACAGAGTCCCAGTCAAAGAGAGGTCTCTATTTGATTAGAAGTTTTTAACCTGAGGCTTATGAACTTTTAAAATAATTAAATAATTGTATTTTGTTAAAATCAGTCTTTTTATCATCCTATGTATTTTATTTTATCCATTCAAAAACATTTTTCTGAGAAGGGGTCCATAGACTTCATTAGATTGTAAAAGGGTTTATAACACAAAAAAGGATAAGAATCCCTGTGGCAAATGATGAGGAGGTCTATTGGGCTGATTGCTTCAAGACCTGTAACACTGTGGAGACTTTTAAACAAGATCCATGATTAATCAAAAGAATTTGTCCTGTCTATTGATGCAGGAAAAAACAATTGAAAAAGGTGTCAGAGGCATTAAATACAAGGGCTGTATGTAGCCCACAACACTCATTAAAATGTAATTTGGAAATATTTAACAAAATAAATAAAAAATACAATAGAACATAGATAATGTTTTCTAAGTCAGCAGATACTCAATGACTTAGTGGCTGCCAGTTCCATTTAAGTCTGATACCACTGGTTCAGACTAGAATAGTCAATGGGTTGAGTAACCTGTAGAGCTTGTCTATTAGTTGATATACCTTGGATCAACAAAGCACATGGATAATGGGTTGGGTTCAGAATTGAATAAAAGAAAGGAAACAATCTGGATTGCCTTTGGAAAAGTAATTGGACAAGAGAATCAGCCACACAGGTTGGGCCAGTATGAATAAAAGGCAAACTAGCCAGGCCTACAAGTCAGTTAAGAGGATATTTTTTCTGTCGGTGTAAAAAGAAAGCCAGTTTTGGAGGTAGAAATCACCTCTTAAGAGGGAATCATTTTTCATATATTTGATAGAGTGTTGAACTTGTGGACAGAAAGACCTGGGTTTAAATCCTGTTTCATATATTTATTACCTGTATGGAAAAGTATTAACCTCTCTGAGCCTCAATTTCCTGATCTATATGATGAGGGGATCTGGCTAGAAGGTTTCTAAGTTCCCTTCTACCTCTAAATCTATGATCCCCCTGTGGCTAGGTGGTGAAGTGAAAAGAGCACGGGCCCTGGAGTCAGGAGGACCTGAGTTCAAATTTGGCCTCAGACATTTAAAACTAGATGCGTAACCTTGGGCAAGTCACTTAACCCCAATTTCCCTGCCTTCCCCCCTCCAAAAAAAAGCAAAAAAAAAAATCTATGATCCCTTTGCACCTTTTCTGGTGTACAGTAACAGAGGAGGGAATTTTCCCCTTTCTCCATTACCCCTCCCCAATTGACATCTTTTAATGGACCAATTTGCACAATAGGAGATACCATGCTCAGCCAAGAAAAGCCTCATAGATTCTAGCTGCAGAACAGAGAGGAGCAAGTCCAGGGAACTTTTTGGAACAACTTAACCAGCAGAAATGCTTTGACTGGGAGGGGCAGCATTAGTTACTAGGGGAAGAGAGGAAGGGAGAAGGAAACAAGCATTTATTAAATGCCTCCTACATAACAGGCAGTGTGCTAAGTACTTTACAAATATTGTCTCATTGGACCCTTACAACAATCCTAGCAGGTATTATTATTATTCTCATTTTATATTTGCTGGACTTGCTCCTCTCTACAACTCAACTCAGCTCTGCCTAGGTAAATCTGAGACTGGATTTGGGAATGGCTCTTCTGTGTTTATTATTTCCTGATCTTAGGCAAATAATTATCTATCCATGACACTATCTGTTCTGCAGCTAGAATCTATGAGGCTTTGGGTTAATTCTGTCAGCCTTCTGACTACTAAAGGTAAACACGTTGGTGGGGGTTCATAAACTACAATTTGGGGAATGCATACCCACCGAATACCTTGAATCTGACCATTCTCAGGAGACAACCTAAGAATATAAATTGGAAAGCAATCCTCAAGGGGACATAACATCTCTGTTAAGTTTCATATTTTTCTATTAAACCCCTTGCCTAGCCTGTTGAAATCTTTTTGGATCTTAATTGTCATCCAGTGGGTTAGATATCCCTCCCAGATTTATGTCATAAAAAATTTGATAGAGATGTCATGTATGTCTTTATCAAAGTGACTGATGAAACTGCTGAATAGTAGATGGTAAAGGATAGGTCTCTGAGGAATTCTACCAGAAACCTCCTTCCATTTTGTCAATATCTCACTAATGACTTACTCATTCACTCAGCTCTGGATTCACCTAACTAGTCTATATTCTTCATACCAAGGATGGTTTGAGAGACTTTATCAAAAGCTTTACTGGGATATCTAGGACTTTTCTCTGACCTACGTGAAAACTTCACTAACCACCCCCAGTTGGAAACAGTTTTTCTCTTTTCTAAACTCCTTTGCCCCTTAATGCATATACAACTTAAAAGGCACTTAACATATAATGCTTTGTACGGTATTTCTGCATCTAGTTGGTAGTTAATAGATATTTGTCAAATTTATTCGAATTTTTCCTATTAGATTATTTACTGTTAGAGAACATTTAACCACATCTTACACATCTTTGCATTTGCCTCAACTTCCCAACTTGTGCCCACTCCCTTTATGCTCATGAGAGGCACTCAAATATTTCTTGAAAAAATAATTTTCAGTTTTCTCAGAGTATGGCCAATGCTGCTTATCTACAGTCTCATTACTGGTTTCTTACTCTGTAGTAGCTATATGGGGAATTAAAAAACCCCAGATCAAAGAAATCAAGTCTCATCTGTGCATTTTCCCCACACCAGGTGCCTCAGGCTTCATTTAATGCCGTGCTTATCAAATTCAGTTTGGGGCTTTAAGAAAAAACATCTAAAACCTACAATACCGTGAGACTGTGATTAGTGCATCACCCATAAGGAAGGTAAAACACGAATGAAACACCCCAACCCCCAAAGTCTGGGAATACACAAACACACACTCCCTGAGGAATACACACAGTGTTGATATGAAAAGTAAACACAAGCAAATACACAGACAGCCCATGTGGCCGAGGCAATTCATAGTGCTGGCATACCAGGGCCCTGATACTCTTTTTCTTCCTGAACATGGAAGCCAGAATTTGGTCTTCTGGCTTTTAGGTTGATCATCCTCCATCTTTACTAGGGTCTTTGCCACTTTCCTTCAGAAAGCTTGTCCTGAAAGGGTAATTCATACAGGTTAAGTCCTGTTTTTTGTTTATTTCAAGTAAACTATCTTCCTCAGTTATGTAAAGCCAAGAAAAAAGGACACATGGAGTTGGTAAATTGTTTCAGGTTACTTAGCAGGTAAGGCCTGGATGAAAAAGGGAAAAGTACTTGAATTGTGGGTTTGAGAGGAGACCATTAGGTAACACTGCCTCCTTGTGTCTGCCATAGAGACTCTCTAATTCATTCTTTGGTGGTGAAACCATAATTAACAGGGAGGGAGATCAGAGTCACTCTGGAAAAATTGTATTGACCTGTAGCCAAGACCAGGTTATACATACAATGTTACAATTCTTTGGTATGTGTTCTTTCTGGGTAGTATACGTGTTTTAAGTTTCATAACTAAGCCACCAACTTTATCCTTGGCCAAGGTATTTGTCCTCTCAGGCCCATTTTCCTTATAACCAAGATTGAAAGCTGTGAAAAAGGACTAGACTAATCACCTCTAATCAAAGAGGGGCTCTTCCCCTTTTCTGCATCCTGTTTTAGGTCAAAAGTTCCTAAAATCATTGGTGTGTTGATTTTTATGCTACATGTGTTAAAACGCTCAAAAGTGGCTTTATGCCGTGTAATTTCTTATGCACACATTCTCTGTCCCTTCACCTTGGTCATAACTAACAAGCCACCTCATAACTTCCCTCTTTAACGAACACTAGGAGGGTGCTAGCGACCGCCGTAGTTCATTCTGTCGCTTTGCCCTCCTGCCTTTTGTGTACGTGGCAGTGAAAAGTCAAAGAGGGGGGCACTTAGAGCGACACCTGGACCCGTCTTCCCAGCTCTTCTACCATATCTGTATCTATGTCCATATCTATAGCTCCCCTCTGCATCATTTTAAGGAGTGCCCTCAGCGGGCATCACACGGTCTGAAATGTGTCCTGTGTCCGGCTGACGCGGCGCTACTGAAGAGCGTCATCCCCTACGGACCGCAGCGTAGTCCTTCATGTGTTTGCTGTTGGGACTTGTCAGTAATACGCAACTAAAGGGATATACTGTATGTACACGTGTGTTTGTGTGTGTGTCTGTATGTGTATACACACAGACACACGTATGTATAAGGTATTACAACAATGATAACATATTGTGACGATAATAACGCATACAATATATATGTTACTGTTTTTTTCATATAATCATACTGAGAAAGCTTCAGCCTGAAGAGGTCTTAGATCATACACTTGGGTCCCCACAAAATCTTCCTCTCGTTTTAAGGATGACAGAGTCAGTGACCCGTCTAAGGCTGTATCAATAACCTGGATTAGTGGCGGGATCTGAACCAAGACATCGGAGCCCTAGGTCCTCGAAATGCCTTAAATTATAATCCCCTATGTTTAGGCTGCCGCATTATAGAGATGAGGCACCTGAGGTCTAGCAAGGTTGGGTGGTGATGGTATGTTTAAGGTCAACAACCAGTAATGGTGAAAAATGAAAATTAAAGAAGAAAAATAAAAACCATGCCCCAAATAAGTGGGGCAACCTGGTAGAGATGACCAGAGAGTTAGTTACCGTGTATTTATTAAGTGTTTACTATGTTTCAAGCAGGAGAACTATGAATGAATGGATCACCAAAAAAAACACTTTATTTTACTTACTAAGCACTAGGGATAGAAACATGAAAGCAGGACGTTTCCTGCTCTTAAGATGCTGGGAAACAAGAGTCGAGGCCCTTGTCTAGACCCAAGTTTTACAGAACAAATCCTTTTATCAATGGGATTTGTTCTGTGAATTTGGATTCAGTCAAAGGGCTGCACCTGAGGACCTAGAGGGCCACATGTGGCCTTGAGGCCCAGGTTACCCACCCCTGGTCTAGGAGGTCACAGTGATGGTGAGCTGACCTATATGGCAGCCAGCTGACATATCCTATCCAAGAGCAGTAGTAGTATTGATTTGATTACTGTGCACAGTAATCAGATTCACTACATATAGCCTTAGTCACTTATAGCTATGGAAAATACAGGGGGAAAAGTAATAAATGTTCATATGACACTTACTATGTGCCAGGTGCTGGGCTAAGAACTTTACAAATATTATTCAATCCTTACAACAATCCTTTGATATGGGTGCTGTTATTACCCCAATTCTATAATCAAGGAAACTGAGGCACACAGAGATTAAGTGATTTACCCAAGGTCACATAGCTAGTGAGTGAGGCTAGATTTGAATTCTAGTCTTCTTGATTCCAGACCCAGGCTTCTATCTACTATACTACCTAGCTGCCTCCAAGGTAGGTAGGTAGGACTTCTGGGCATAATTGTGTCTCAAACTGTCTCAGCATGTGGCTGCCCAACATGTCTGCAGCAGTCTCAGGGCCCCAGGAGACAACACTGATCTTCCAGTCAATGTTGGCATTTCTCTTCCTGTAATGTCAGTCATCACTTCTCTAGCATTCTGCCCCTTGTAGCCTCTCAATGACCACTCCCGGTTGGAATTACTAACCCTCTTTTTCAGGCAAAAATAAGAACAAAAATAAAAAACTTCTTTGTCATAGACAGTGAGAATAAGGTCGACCCATTCCTTTTTGCCTTCCTGTTCTGCCCCTCCATTCTAACAGTTATCCCTTGCCTCTTCTATATGAGATAATTAACCCCATTCTGTCTCTCCCTGTCTCCTTTCATTCTACTCCTCTCCCACCTCTCAACCTCAATACCTCTCAGAGTATTTCTGAGCTCCATCACAGTGCCCACCAAGGCATCTCCACTCTAAAACCTTTCCTTTAACCTGTTTCCCACCAGCCTCTAGTTCTATAATGAGGTTTAATTAGGAGTCAGGAATACACGAAGGACACTGGAATGAGACAGGGTGACCACTCCTATTTTCCCCATCCCTGGAGTAATATGTTTCCTGTAAAAACTTCCCCAAACACTTTTCTTCCTTCCCAACTGTCTTTCAGGCTCCAGGAATCTGCACAGGAGCAACTGTGTAGAATTATTCAAATTCCTTGTGTGAAGGTTTCTGGGTTCTTGTAAGAGTTTATATCTTGACTACAGGTGCCTAGAGCCTTTGTTGCAGGGATATATTTAGGTAAATAAGATCGGGTATCTGGAAAGCCCCACTCCATGACCCTAAGAAAGTCTTCAGATTTCCATCTTGGGGTAGAACAGGAAGAGACCCTGGTTCACGCTTTCACTCAACTACTTTTCTACCTCCAGGAGAGGTATTGGACTAGAATGATATCTATCACCTAGGCATCAGATGTCTCTATTTCAGGAGTACAATGGATATCGTTTTGGAGGATTTCTAATAAAAACCACTTTCCTTGGTCACTCAGGATGGGAAATGGTTCTAACTCAAGGTAGGAATATAATAGCTTACTCTCAACAGTTTAGCTCCCTCCTATCCAATGCTGATTATACAAAAACTAAAGACATATTTCCAAGCAAGCAAGTTTCACAGGTTGTGGTACCCAAGAGAATACACAAGAGTAAATGGTCTCTTTTACTGAAGAGTAAGATAAAATCTCAACTCAATCAAGACAAGAAGGCTTTCACTACTCTTTTAAAAGCAATTTCTGGGTTTTTGAACACTAGAAGTTGATAGATATATTGGAGGGCAGCTCAGAGATTCTTATTAGCCATTCAAAAGTTTGTGTCTTCTTTCTCACCTTTTCTCTTCAACTGTCTTTCTGTGTCTGTCTGTCTGTCAGTCGGTTTGTCTGTCTATCTGTCTGTTTGCTATTCCTGGGGCTGCTTTCCATATAACCTAGGATGAGAACTAAAGAGTTTCAGGTGTTCTTACACACAGAAAGAAGGCTCTTAATCTGTATTCTCTGAGTACTCATCAAAGGTAGAAGGCTTATGTAGGTTGACCAAGGGAAACCATCTTGGGGTCCTAAAAAAAAGAACTCAGGAGTTAGATCTTTATAAGATTCTGGTGATGGCCTTCATGCAAGGTGATGTGGTATATTGTAGAGAGCAGATTTTGGAGAAAGGAGAGCTAGGGTTTTAATCTCACCTGTGGGGCCCACTAGCTATTTGACCATAAGCAACTGAGCCTGACCTTCCTTACCTATAAAAAAATGAGGCTAGTATAGGATCGTGTATCTCCCATCTCACAAGGCTGTTTTGAGACTAAACAGTACATAAGGATCAGCTATTAAAATCCTAGGACGAGTTTACCTAGCTTAAAGTGTATGTCTAGATGAGCCTTTGAGCCCCATAAACATAGATATTTAATGATACCAAATGAAGCTTCATAGACACATAGTCTGATTACAAATGAGACTGATTCCTATAAGCACACAAGAAAATAGTCTTATTCTGGTTTCACCACTACCTGACTAGGCATTTGTCCCTGGTGCAAAAAAACTTAGTGCCTTTTCACAGAAGTTTCTTGTCACTCAAAAAACATTCCCAGGCCCTAGTCCAGCATTAGCAGCTCAGAGTAGAGCCACATTTATAGGCAAATTCTCCTAATCTGAAACTGGAAGCTTTGTTTTATTTGGTCCTACAAGATGACCCCTAGAAAAACTGCCCTTAGGCCAGCATATGAAGGAGACATTGCTCACTAGTAAGACCTTTTTGTCCAAATTCCTGTCTCATTTGGTTTCAACTTTCTTTTATGCCTTCAGCCTCTCCTTACTAAAGCCAGTCCTTTTTATTGAGAATTGAGATAATAAATAGTGAATGGTACCTTTCTTCATTTACCCAATTGATTAGCTTAAAATGATCTCACCTGTTTTGCATACCAGTGTGACTCAAGCTGATGTCATCACATTCAGTTAAATGGCCATTACTCCTGCTGGCAATCAGCACCCCTCCAAAAGCTTCAGCTGGAGGAGATTCTTAAAAAGGCTTTTGTTCTAACCCCTCCTTCTTTGGTTGTTGTACAATGGGCTTCAGCCTTGAGTTAATTAAGTCTCTGTTGACATATTAAGTCTCTGATTTTAAGTGGCCTGCATACAAACAACTTGTTAGGAATTAATGATCCACCCCTTCATTTCCAGTTTCTAATAAAAGGCTACTCTTTCATAAAACCAAGACTAATGGAAAAAGAAGTTCAAATTCTAGTGAGAATTTACTGAGTTTAAAAAGGTCAGTATGCAGGTGAAAATAAGTAATTCTGTAGATGGATCATTAATAACACCTGACAGGTTATGTCTTTTTATTAGAGCATCTTTACATCGATTAATAATAAGAATAATAGCTAACATTTTAATAATACCTACTATGTGCTACACACTGCACAAAGTACTTTACAAATATTATTTCAGTAGATCCTCGCAATAATCCTGGGAAGTAGGTACTACTAATGTCCTCAGTTTATAAAGGAGGAAACAGAGTTTAAGTGATTTGCCAAGGTACACAGCTGGTGTCTGAGATTGGGATACTCATGGATAAGGTTGTGAATCGCATCAATTCAGCAAACATGTAGTAGGCACTTACTAGGGGGTCAGTCACTATCTGCTGTACTGAGTATATAAGAGAAAATTTTAAGATAGTCGTGGCCTTCAAGAAGCCTACACATTGTAGTAAGTCAAATATTATTCTTCTCCTCCCTGACAGATCATAAATAAAGGATTTACCCAAAGTGATATGACTAGTTAAGTGGAACAACTAGGATTGAAATCTCCTGACTCCCACCCCTTTTTCTTTGCATCACCTGGTTTTACTCTACCTAAGACAGGAAAACTCCTAAGAAATCTTAGCTATCCATAGACCACATTGTAGCAGCAATAGTTAGCACCAAGAGCACTTTAGGGGTTACAAAGCACCATTATCATCTTGTTTGATCTTCACCACAACCTTGGGAGGTAAGTGCTATTGAAGAGGTTACCCAAAGAAGGTTAGGGTTGCCTTAGACCCCAAAATATCAACATACCGGGTCCTGCCAAGAGAATTCAACTCAAGTCTTCTCAGCCAAAGAAAAGTGGTTTATGGAAAGTTCGTTAAAAGTTCACCATATGGGGTAGACTCTTAAGGAGCTAATCTATGCTAGGTCATTATATGGTGCTCTCACAGAAAAAGTCTGTGCTAGGGCATTCTGTGGTGCTCTCACACATGGAGGGAAGATGGGGTCTTATATACAGAGGAATCTAGGGGTGGTCTAGAGGAGTTTGGTGAGGGTCTTCAGGAGGAGTTAATGAGGTCAGTGCAAGAGTGGATTGATATTTTGATAGGCTCAAGGGTGGGAAGCAGATGGACAATGGAGGGCCAGGCTAGTAACAGAAGTTTGGGCCCAGCCACAATGAAATTGTGGCTGCAAATGCCTCATCAAGTGGGAAGATTCAATCAGACTTCAAGGGGTTTCCCAGAGCATGTATCTCAAAAATTCAAGGAGAGCTCAAGGGGGGTCCCAGAGCCTACACCTCATCACTATTATTATTCCCATTTTCCAGAAGAAGAAACTGAAGCAGAGAGGTTAACTGGCTTTCTCAGGCCAGGAGTGGGGAGGCTGTAGCCTTCTAGGTCCTTATGTTGAGGTGCTCAAGACCCCAAAATACCAACATGCCTGCTGGGTCCTGCCAAATGAATTCTACTCAAGTGTTCTCTCAGCCAAAGAAAAGTAAAGTTTATTAAAGATTTGCTTTAATGGGTAGACTCTTAAGGAGCCTAAGTATATTCGAAGCTTGTGTTGACAATTGAGCCAGAATAATCTGACACAGAGTAAATCTGCACTAGACCATTCTCAGTTGCCTCACAAAGGCAAGATGGAACTTATATACAGAAAGAGCATGGGAGGGTTCTAGGAGTGGTCTAGAGGAGGAGTTTGGGGAGGGTCTTTGAGGAAGGGCCAAATGAGGTCACACTCCAGTAATGAGATTAAGGGTGGGAAATAGCTGAAGACTACCTGGAGATGACAGACAATGGAGGGCTAGACTAGTTCATAGGTAACAAATTTGGGTATAGATATTTTGATAGGATCAAGGGTAGGAAGTAGACAATGGAGGGCTAGGTTAGTAAGAGTAAGAGATTTGAGCCTAGCTCTAACGAAAGGCTTATAGCCTCAGGCAAATGCCTCAATCAAATGGGAAGATTCAGCCAGAGTTCAAGGGGTTTCCCAGAGCCTGTACCCCATTACCTGAGTGTGGCCTTTTGACTGAGTCTAAGTTTAAAGAAACAAATCCTTTTATTAAGGGAATTTGTCTTGTGAAGTTTGGATTCCTGTCAAAGGGCCTCACATGCTGACCTAGAAGCCACAGGTTCCCCACCCCTGGCCCAGGCTCACATAGATAGGAGGTGACAGAGGGAGCATTTAAAATATGGTATTCCTGACTCCAAGGCCTACCCTATCCTTTAGAGCATCTGTCTTAGCCCACAGGTATTAGAAACTGCCTGGTGCTGCCTTTCATTTCATTCTTTTCTATATCTAGTTTCTTAAGATTTTTAGAACTAGATATCCAGTCCCAACTAGCCAAATGTTCTGGTAGATACAAGGACCATCCTAACCTCATTCCAAAAGAATGAAGTTTAACATTTCTTAGTTTTGCTATTTTCCCCCAATTCTACTGTCTACCAAATATTCAGTGGATTCTCTCTTAAGCTAATATGGACATCAGGTTCAATTTTAAAAAGCATATGAAGTTAGAATAATTAAGAAACGTGAAATCATAGGAGCACATAGTAACAGAAAACATATACAATCAAAAGAAATTTCAGTTCAAATTCAAATTCAGCAAATGTATTATTAAATGCCTAATATGAGATGTAGAACTGAGAATTTAAAAAAATGTATCTTTGCAAGAGTCAGAATGAACTTTTGGAACAGGGTGCTTCTTAACCTCTGAGTTCCCACCATGAGATTCTCAATAATTTTGGCTGCTCCCACTCTTTACTCCGTACATATCTGTATTGACATGCTCCTCTGCATATGGTAAGCATGCTACTCTGTCAGCTAGTCAAAGGGTTGCCAGTTAAGTCAGAATAACCTTCCACCCACTCTTCAGCTGCTGTCTTACTTTACCCTGACTTAATCATGCCCATTCTGGCTCATTACCCAGGCAAATAGATTGATCATGTGTTTTAACATAATATTCAGTTCAAAACCATGCAAAAGTTCATTTCAGAATCTAAAAGGAATGGAAATACGATACTAGTGTCATTGGTGAGGGGAAGCAGCATGGGCATGTTTTATAACACTTTGTGCTGATATACTCCCTTATAGGGCTCCCTGGAGGGCTTGGCTGGCCCAATAATTATCAGTCACTCAACAAGCATTCATAAAGTCCTCCCATGTGCTGAGTGGTAGGTTGGGCACTGATAATAATAGCAGCTTGCATTTGGAGAACCCTCTGTTATTTATCAAGGAACTTTCACATATATTTTCTAACTAGAGCCTTGCAACAGTGATATAAAGTAGATGAGCAAGGCAGGGCAGGAAAGATATTGGTCCCCTTATTTGACAAATGAAGAAACTGAGGTAGACTGAGGAAAATGGAAATCTCTACAGCACAATAATGATAAAATCAAGACTGGAGCTCTTATACTAAATAATAGTATAGGGAATGCTCTGACTTCATTCTCTCAGGGCAAGACTGGCTACATTTATCTCTTAGGATTCTAGGGGTACTCCTTGAAAGGTTGCAGGTGTCTTTCTTTGCTGCTATCAGCTCAAGCCACTTTTTGGTATTTTCTACCCACTCCTCCTACCCCTTTGCTGTCAATGATTAATTTCTTATTAAACCAATAAACATCTGCTTTTACAAAGGGATATTTACTTCAAAGATATAGAAAGAAGTGCAGACATTTCCTTCTCTATGCCTGGGATACATTCTCCCCTACACCACCTCTGTCTCTGTGCAAAGTGAAATCAGTCTTAACTGTCTGTACAGCAATGGTCTCACCAAGTTTGGTATCACTGCTGAATGAGTTGTCTCACCTACTAGATGGGCTGAGTCCTGAAGGTTGCTCCTTATTTCATGGATCCTTGGAGCTATACTGATTGGTTACAGACCCAGACATGGATTCTATTTCTGAATTTCCTAGAAGCTCACTGTCTTGACATTTTGAAGTCTGTAAAGTTTGAGACTCCAATCTCCTTCCCCTAAAAGCAAGAAAAATTAGTACAAAGAGGTAAGTGACTTTATTACTATTGGTCTTGAACGAGGACGGCAAAAGGCCTTTCCTCTTTCAACATTATATCTCATTGAAAGACCACCAGACAGGTAGGAGTCAGACTAAAAGACTGGCTCTGCTCTACTGGTGCCTTTTGATTACCCTCCAGTGCTAGCTATCCAGCTATGTAGCCAGTCAAAGAGGCTTTCTCTTTAGTACTAATATAATGGATGAAAACCAGTAATAGAATGTCTGTACAAGTTCTGAAGAAAATAGGTACTGTATCAGTCAAATACACTCTGTGCATGCCCATAAGGACTGGGATCATTGGCCAGTCTCTTGTTAAACCACCACTACCACCTACTGGCACCACCACCACCACTACCCCACTACCAGCACCAGCACCACACCACTACCACTAAGGACTAAGCCTGTGGGCCAGGGTCTTGTTAAATTAGTACCACTATCACTACCACTATGACTACTACTATTACCAATACCACCACTACTACTACTACTACTACTACTACTACTACTACTACTACTACTACTACTATTAAGGACTGAGCTTATTGGCCAGTCTCTTGTTAAATCACCACCACATCACTAAGGACTTAACTTGTTGGCCAGTCTCTTGTTAAACTACTACCGCTGCCACTGCTATTAACTATTACTATTACTGTTATTACCACTACCACAACTACCACTACTACTAGTAATACTACTACTAATTTGTAAATACTTGTAAAATTCATTGCTTAAATGAATGATATATAAGGTGAGTTGTATAGAGCACATGCAAATATTCTCTGCCTGCTTCTGGCCAGCCACATGTGTGACTTGGCAACTGGACATGTCAGAGATGATGAAATTCCCATTGCTTCTGGCTATGTGATAATACAGTGAAAGGTGTCATGTGGCAAACCCTATGTGGTCAGTACTTTCCCCTCCAGTGACAGGGTCAGGGTGCTATAGAGCTTTGCCTCCTAAAAGAGTACTTTTCCTCATCTCTTCTGTGTGGAAAATAGTGTGCTGATTTTTAGATTACTGGTAGAGGAGTAGGGGAATGGACTATATATTTTCTCTTCACCTTCTCCCACATGGAAAATTGACCCAACTAGATGAATTTGTACCTGGGCTTTAGCTGCTTTTTCCAACCTGGGTTTCCTTTTCAGAGTAGATGGTCCAATATTAGCATTGAGGTGGATGAGTTCAGGCTTGGAGATGAACTTGTGAATTGCAGAGGTTCTAGGTCTGGAGCTGGCTGACTGTAGGAGAACCTTCTTTATTGGAAAGGATAGTCACTGACAAAAGGATTGGGTCAAACTTGGCTGTTTCACTATTGACCAGAACAGAGCTAGGGTAATAATGTAAAATGCCTAATCAGCAGTCCCTAACATTTTATATTCTGTTGAAGCTTAAGTATCAGCCGCCTGAGAAAGTATAGCTACAGTTATGTTAAGTTACTGAATTCTGTTTTGAGTCTTTTTTTTTTTTTGCCTTTTTGAAGGGGGGGAAGAAGGGCAATTGGGGTTAAGTGTGTTTTAAGTCTTAATGTCAGTGTGCTTATGAGGGTTTTTTCTTTTGAGTATAGAAAATGGATTTCTTTTGAGTGTAGAAAATTAATTGTTCAATATATGATTCATATTATAGACTGTTTCCCTTTTAGGGAAATGACAGATGTGACCCTAAACCTAAACTTTAAATAATTTGTACCTGGAATATCAGGGAGGGCTAGGCTCCCCTAGAGCTGAATCCAATTGGATCTCTGGCCTAGAATCAGAGCAGAAGGCCCACTTAACAGAGAAGTGGATACTGCACTTGAGCCCGTGTCAGTTCAGTACAGGGGTTCCTAGGTATTGGAGATGTATAAAAAGTAAATATTAATAAAGTTCAACTTGTGCTGGTTGTACATTGAAGTAAATGGCTCAAAATGATAATATACAAATATTAGTAGAAAAAAGTTGGCAATGTGGTTTGTAAGAATTTTTTTTCTTCTTCAAGATGTTCCTTATCCCTGTCTAGGTTAGAATGAATTACATTTCTAACATCTGGTAGTTTTTGAATTTTGGCCTCATTTTAAGAGTTGAACTTTTGTGCTTCTACAGCAGTGACTCTCAACTTTCCTGATGCCATGACCCTTTAATACAGTTCCTCATGTTGTGGTGACCCCCAACCATAAAATTATTTTCATTGCTACTTCATAACTGTAATTTTACTATTGTTATGAATCATAATGTAAATATCTGATATGCAGGATGTATTTTAATTGTTACAAATTGAACATAACCCACAGGTTGAGAACCGCTGCTCTACAGGGTACAGCTGAGTATTGTAATTTAGATTTAGGAGAGAAATTAGATTCCAAAATAACATCCTCCAACAAGTTTAAAGTGTGAAAGACTGATGCAATGTGGCTGCGCATACTTATAATCGAGCTACAATAGGGTTAAACTTATCTAGTGTCTGTACTAAGAAGGTTACCCTTTTGAGTGGGGCAGATAGGAGGAAGAGGCTGCCAGGAAGCCTATGGAGGGACAAATTGGCTTAGGTTAGAATGGAGCATGTCAAAGTTCCTAGAGAGAGATGTGGACGCTAGTCTCCCCACTCTGGCTTACCCACCTTTAAAGAATGAATGATCAGAGAAATTTCACAAAAACACAGCCACACTTCACTTAAAAAAAATATGTTGCAAAACTCCAACTGAACCATAGTGTTCAGAATGAAAAGAAACATCAGAAATCACCTAGTACCAATCCCTTAGTTTTACAGATGGGAAGACTGAGACCCAGAAAAGTGAAATTATTTGTCTAAGCTCACATAGAAAATCTTTAGCAAAGCCAGGATTTAAACATAGTGTCCAGAATTCTTTTCAGGATGCTTTGCAACTCTTCTTTGAACTACTTAGAAAATCCTGAAGTGGATGAAATCCTGTATTGACTAGCATTTCCTCATTATCACTTATAGTAGACTATGTCCTGGGATCACTCATAGTTAAGCTCAGTTGGACACCATGATGCTCCTACTATTACCTGATCTCAACTCTTACTAGCAGAGACTTATCTTTGGTTTGGATAAACACACCTCACCCACATGAGACTGATTGGCCAACCATGAATGTGTTGTCACTGGATGTTGAAGCATGTTACACGTTACGTCAGCATGGTTATTATGATCACTTCTTTTCTTCAATCACAAGGGGAAAAAGGAACCTTTTTTCATCATTTTCAAACCTTATAGAACTCAATAAACATCTGTTATTGATACTTTTGTATGATATAGAAGAAAAAGCAGGGGGGCAGGCCAGTGGTTAGAGCACTGGCCTTCTGGAGTCAGTTCAAATCTGGTCTCAGATGTTTGACACTTACTAGCTATGTGACCTTAGGGAAGTCACTTAACCCCAACTGCCTTGCCTTCCCCTTTCCCCAAAAAGAGAAAGAAAGAAAAAGCATAGGGCTAGGAAGCAAGAGAACTGGGCTCTCTTATTGATTATGCCTCTAATTTGTAGAGAGCTAATTTCTCGGGACGGGAATTTCCTCATCTGCCAAATGAGGGCATGAGCACAGATGATCTCTGAAGTCTCTCAGTCATCTAAGCTGTGGCAGTTCTGGGATTCACCATTTTGCCTAAGGTTAGTCCAGCTGTCACATCAGATGGAACCAAACTAAAGAGAAGAAGGACTTCCAGGTTCTAGAGTAACCATTTTCAGTTCTGTAAGCTTAGAATATGTGACACTGTATACCAATGTCACATAAATGCGTATGTTCAGGCGGAGGAATAGAATGCTAATGACAGGGGCTTTGGGTGCTACCTATAATTTTTATTGGGTTTTGGTCATATAAAATAAGAATGATTCTGAACAGTTATTTGGAAGATTGTACTTTAAAAGTTCACATTTTTATGGTACTTGAATATTAGCAGCTTAAGGACACTCATTCTGCACAACACATGGATGAAAACATGCATGTGCACACGCACATACACACACATACACACACTCTACACTGTATGTCTATGGGGATAGGGACTGGACCTGTGATTACACTGATATTACAGAACTGTCTGATGAGAAAACTACTTCTACCAATGCAATCTGGTACCTTTTCTGCAACTTTTAATCTTAGAAAATTGCCTACAGCACTAAGAGGTTAAGTCACTTGCCCAGAGTCACATAGCCAGTGCGTGACAGAAATAGGATTTGAACCCAAGTTGACACAAACTTTGATAAAAGGTATATTCAAGAAAGGACCACGGTATTTACCATATCACAACTAAGTGAAAGATGTAGAGATAGATTATAAATCCTATTGTGCTTATTGTTTGTTGATTACAAGAAAGCATCAAATGCAAAAATCAAATGCAAGAGTCAGAACAAAATGTTACCTTACAGGCTCTTTTACTAAAAGTGTCTCCTCTTCTTACATTCAAATCATTCAGGACTCCTTGGAAGGTGTATGCAATAGAATTAACTCTATTCAATGACCCTATGCTTCTGGTAAGATGTGAATCAGCAAGGATGTTTGCCAAAGATATTCATCACTGTGACGGAGAAGATCCAACACGGACTCTGAGTTCAGGAGCAATGCTTTTTGGATAGTGAAGTCTTCTAGATGTTTCTGTTTATGGATGACATTGTACTGATTGCAACAAGCCCCAAAGCAATTGCAGAACCTACTAGAAGAGATTTGTAATTGACCACTCAAAGGAATTTGATTTGTCCATCCAAAGGGGAAAGAAGACCAAGTGGTTTTTCCAGATTTCAAAATGCATTTGGAGGAGAACCCTACAGAACTTACTCAACAGTATGTATATCCGAGACAAACAGTCCAGATAGACAATGGGTTGGGCCCAGATTTGAAAAGGAAGATAGCAACTCTTACCTTTACACAAAAGCAAAGGCCCATGTTTTCAATACCCTTGTTGTGCTAGTGTTACTAGTTAGGTATGGAGTACCACTGTCTCACAATAGCTAAAGATGAATATTACACCTAAGGCAACAGAGAGGTGTATGATGTTTCCAAGTGAGCTACAACACATAACCAGTGTGGTAACTCAAGGGACAGAGGCAAAGGAATTTGTTGACAGGAAGAAAAGGTAGCTGGCATGTAGCAAGATTGAGAAATGACTTCAGGGTATACCGTCAGAGTGCTCTGCTGGTACTCTTGCTATGTTGGGAGAATGTAAAGAAGGCCTCATACATCAGGTGGGCCCCTGGTAGCAAATTTTTTAGAGAACATAGATAGGAGTTGCACTGGATGGGTAAGTATGGCTGGATTGTAATTTGCATTATTGGAGGAAACTCCTGAATTGATGAGATCAGAGACCCATTTGAGTAAAGAAGTCATTAATGGTAAGTGTGCCCCCATGAAATTTCCATCCTGGGTCCCCACTTTGGTATAGTTTTAGAAAATAGTGAAACATTACCGCATGGATTAAGCCCAGTCAAGTAACTCAGTACAGAAAGTCAGCTCCTTCTAGATCATCTCCGGTTATGGTAAGACCTAAGAGTTTATGGGGTCATGCTACTTGCACTCAAATAAAAGAAAAGGAATATTCCCATTGAGAGAATGTTTTTAGTCCTAGTCTTTCTACCAATCAAAGCTGAACCACTATGAA
Source organism: Pseudocheirus occidentalis (assembly GCA_028646575.1). Lineage (NCBI taxonomy): Eukaryota > Metazoa > Chordata > Mammalia > Diprotodontia > Pseudocheiridae > Pseudocheirus > Pseudocheirus occidentalis. The sequence continues at coordinate 72,381,475 of CM053597.1, forward strand.
ATACAATTCTTCATTCCTACTCCATGGAAAAAAAGGATTGAGCCTGAATCACTGTGTGTTATATAGCTATGCACACAATATTCTTTCCTAAAATCTTTCTCTGCTGCTTCACCATGGATTGGCAATGGTTGTGGTGTCTTTAAGCCTGTCATAGGAGAACACAAGGTCTGACAGATCCTACCAAAGGTTTTGAGTACAGAACCAAAGTCTAGCCTAATTTTGACTCAACACCAGAGGGCTGATCACTGGGTGATGTTTTCGGGTTTTTTAAAGCCATAATGATTCATGATTCATGATTCATGAAGTTATTCGCTAAGGCATGGGGCTGTGTGATTTTTATTAATAGAGGAAGTACCCTCCACTAATGAAATCATAGCTTTTTTGAAATATTGAAATAGAAATATAACATACTTTGCCTGAGATTCAAATGATCCTCTAAAATTTACATCTAATTTTTCACTTATTCAGCTAAGACATTGACCTGGAGTATTATCACTAGCTGACATTAATCAATCAATTGCAAGACTTGAGTTTGAGAACAAATCTTGTCAGATCTTTCTAATTTTCATCTTCAATAGACTGACTAGTTTAGACTGATATGTAACAACACTGGCTGAGGAGGGCAATTCAGGTATGAAGTAATGAGTACCTAGACGACTGTGTTAGTGGTGAGAATAAAGATTAAGGGTCAAACATGATAGATTGCTAGCAGGTGGAATCAACAAACTTGGAAATTGTTTGGCTATGGTGTTGTTGTTGTCGTTGTTGTTATTTGTCCATCATTCCTGAAGAGGACTGTGACATCAGGGAATTGATGCCATGACGTGCAAGTGATTTTGGATTTAAGTGAGGGAGGGCTGTGCAAAGTCACCAGCCTCACTTTTTTCTCGGGTAGTGGTGAGGGAGAAGGGAAAGTTAAGCATGACTTCCGTGTTACAAACTTGTATAAATGGAGTGCTGGTGATGAGTGAGGCCAGTATAGGAAAGTTAGGGGGAGAAGTAGGTTTGGTGGAAAAATTAATGACATGTTTTGAGAATATTGAAGTTAGCTTAAATAGTCACAGGGGAGCCAAAGCCCATTTTTTAGAGGAAAATGAATTAGGTAATATTTCAAGAGCACCCCTGGCATGAAACAGAGATTTTGTGAGAGACCGCACCCCTCCCTGCTAAAAGCAAGCAAGCAAACAAACAAAAAACCCAACAACTCAAAACTGTGTCTTGCTCTGTTATGTCAAAGGCTCATGACTGGTTGACCCAGAGGGTCAGTTAAAATATGTATTACTTACTTGCATTACTTTTCTTACTCTAAGAGGCAGCACAGCATAGTATAGACATTCTTAATTTTTTTGTGTCCCGGACCCTTTTAGCAGTCTGATGAAGCCTATGGACTCTCTCAGAATAATGTTTTGTGGCCTACACTCATAATTGAAGGGAATGACAAATTTCTATTTCAGGTTAGCAGAAATAAAGATGAGTTTTTACCCATCATGGACCCCCTGAAATCTATCCATGGACCGTTTGGGGGGCCATGGTTAAAAACTAACATAGTGGATGGAGAACTAGCCTCAGGATCAAGACAAGCTAGATTTAAGTTCTGTTTCTGATATGTCCTAACCATGGGATCCTTGCATGTCAACTAGCCCCTTAGTGCTCTAAGCAGTTCTAAGGCTACAAGATGCAGAGAGAGTGCTGGATGAAGACCTTTTTGGGACTCCCTCAAACTGATGAAAAGCTCTATCTCCATTACCATGAATAGTTAGAAAATGTGTTAAAGGTCCTTTGCCTATAATATATCTATATCTATATATGCATATATAACACTATATAGTTAACTATATATGTTTTTATATATTTAAATATACTTTATAAGTAATATATGCACATATGCCAGCATATATGTATATATATATATATATATATATATATGTATGGGACTTATAAACATCTTGTAATTATCTATATATCACCTGGTTATAGCTGATTTTTTTTCTCTCTCTCTCCATGTGTATACACACACACACACACACACAATAGATGTTCATATATAAATACACACAGAGATATCAGACCTCAATACATATGACTGCTATACAATATGATTACTATGTAAACCTACCACATATCGCATTGTCATATATATGTATACATACATATGTACATGAAGGTAGAAGGTAGAGTTATTTGTATACATGTTTCATCCTTTCCACAAGATTTTAAACTCTGTGATAACCAGGACTCTGTTGGTTTTCACCTTTGTATCCCAAGCACTAAAAGCATAGTACTTTAATAAATGTTTATTGAGTTTAATATTTTTTAAAATACCTAACAACCACTACCAAGGTGTATAAAGAGAATACTCACAAATGCAATCCTTGTAGTTTGTATGTATAAGAAAGGCAAGTCAAGCTTTAAAAGTCATAAAAGTACATTAGGATTGAGATGTATTTCAGAACAGCTCCATGGCACAGTGGACTTTAGCCAGCAAGATTAGAGGTCAAATCTGACCTCAGACACTTTTCTCCTGTGTGACCCTGGCCAAGTCACTTAACCTCTGAATGCCTCAGTTTACTCAGTTTATTGTTATAGAAGGGTGATGATAGCAGCATCTGATTCCTGGGGTGGTTGTTAGGATACAATGAGATAATATTTATAAAATGCTTTGCAGACCTTGAAGTGCTATATAAATGCTACAGCTTCATTTATTTATTTATTTAGATTTTCAGTTTCATATTCTTTTCTACCCTTTTATTTCTCCTCTACCTATTGAGAAGGCAAGAAATAAAATATTCATTTGGCATGTAAAGTCAGGTAAAACATACTTCCATATTAACCGTGTTGCATTCTCCCCTTCCCCCAAAAAACAACAAGGAAAATGAAGTGAAAAATTTATGCTTTAATATGTAATCAGAGTTAATCAGTTTTCTCTCTGGAGGTAGATAGCATTTTCTATCATGAGTCATTTGGAATTGTCATATATCTTGGTATTGTGCAGAATAGTCAAATCTTTTATGGTTGATCATCATTACAATATTGCTATTACTGTGTGCAATGTTCTCCTGGTTATGCTCAAATCACTTTGCATTTGGGTCATATAAGTCTTCTCAGGTTTTTCTGAAACCATTCCACTAGTCATTTCTTTTTTTAATTAATTAATTTAAAAATACATTTTAACTTCTGAACTATCTCCCTCCTTCCTTTTCTACTCCACACTAAAGAAGGCCATTATTCTACATAGACTTATAAATATATGTAAAACTGTACTATGTATATTTCTATTTATCAGTTTTTTCCTAGAGGTGGATAGCTTCTTCCTACATAGGTCCTTTGTAGTTGATTTGAGGATTTATAATACTCAGAATAACTTAGTTGTTTACAATTATTCTTCAAACAATATTGCTGTTACATATGGAATACCTTCTTAGTTCTGCTCATTTTACTTTTCATTATGTCATGCAAGTGTTTCCATATTTTTCTGAAATCAACGAGTTCATCGTTTCTTATAGCACAGTAGTATTCCATCACAATCATATACCACATCTTGTTTAGCCATTCCACAATTGATGGACATACTCTCAGCATATAGGTTCTTTTCCTTTCTTGGGAAACAGACCTAATAGTAGTATGCTGGGTATACACAGTTCTTGAGGACCACAGGCTAGTGGGACTCTGACCCTGATGGCTGAATAAGCCCCCTCAGATGAAGGGCTTGCTGTCAGGTCTGGATCGGTTTCCCATCCCCCAGGAAAAGAGCTCACACACACAGGTGTGAGGACTGGATCCTCCAGATAAAGCATAGTGTTTACACCCCTGGCCTGGGAACACTGAAGTATGTAATGTCCACAGGGGAAAGCCATTAGGAAGTGTCCTATAAAAGGCTTGCACTTAAGATAATAAAGGAGACTATTTTCTACTACTCTCTGAGTCCCTGGCTCTCTTATAACTCACCCTCTTACAGCCTCTGGGTAGACAGCTCTCTCAGCCCTGCTGGGGAATAGCAGGGCTCCCAATTCTTTCTCCCAATTCTGTCCCACAGCAGGGCTCCCCACATTTTTTCAACTCTGTCACAGAAGGAAGGGTTCCCCTAACTTGGCCTGCCACACACAGTTTTATAGCTGTTCAATGAAGAGTATGTTAGTGTCCCAATATTTCCACACCCCTTCCAACATGTCATTTTCCCCTTCTATTATTTTAGCCAATCTGATAGGTGTGAGATGATATCTCAAAGTTGTTTTAATTTGCATTTCTCTAATAAATAATGATTTATGGCATTTTTTTATATGACTATGTATAGTCTTGCTTTCTTCACCAAAAACTGCTTGTTCATATCCTCTCACTATTTATCAATTGGCAAATGATTCGTATTCTTATCAATTTGACAAAGTTCTCTAAATATTTGAGGCATGAAACCTTTATCCAAGAAACTTTCCAAAAAGTTTTTCCCCTCAATTTTCTGCTTTCCTTCAAATTTTGGCTACATTAGTTTTGTACATAACATTTTTAATTTAATGTAATCAAAATTATCTATTTTACATCTTGTAGTGCTCTCTATCTCTTATTTATTCATAAATTCTTCTCCTATCCGGAAGTCTGGTAGGTAATATGTTACATGTTCTTCTAATTTTCTTATGCTATCTCCTTTTATATCTGGGTCATATATCAATTTTACCCTTATTTTGGTAAATTATGTAAGATATTGGTCTATACCCAACTTATGACATACTGCTTTCCAGTTTTCTCAATAATTTTTTTTTTACCGAATAGTGTCTTCTTGTCCCCCAAACCTAAATCTTTACATTTATCAAACACAAGGTTCCTATAATAATTTACAACTGTGTACTATACGTCTACTCTGTTCCACTGATCCACCTATTTCCTAGTCAGTACTAGATAATTTTGATAATTACTACCTTATAATAAAGTTTAAGATCTGGTACTGCTAAACCTCCTTCCTTTACTTTTTTCCCCATTAATTCATTTGATATTCTGGACCTTTTGTTCTTCTAAATGAATTTTATTATTATTTTTCTAGCTCAATAAATTTTGGGGGGTAATTTAATTGGGATGGCATCGAATAAGTAGATTAGGTAGAATAGTCATTTTTATTATACTGGCTCTGCACAGCCATGAACAATGACTATTTCTCCAATTATTTACATCTGACTTTATTTATATAAAAAGTGTTTTGTAATTATGTTCATATAGTTCCTGCATTTGTGTTGGCATTATACTCCCAGATATTTAATGTAGTCTACAATGCATTTACTAAGCACCAATCTGATGGGTGTGAGGTGACACCTTAGAGTTGTTTCAATTTATATGTCCAATTATTAGTAATTCCTGTGACTATTGATGGCTTTGATTTTTTTCTTCTGAAAACTGTTTATATCTTCTGACCATTTATCAATCAGGCAATTGTTCTTATTTTTTTTCTTTTTGGAGCAGAGAGGGCAGGACAATTGGGGTTAAGTGACTTGCCCAAGGTCACATGGCTAGTAAGCATTAAGTGTCTGAGGTCAGATTTGAACTCAGGTCCTCCTGACTCCAGGGACAACGCTCTATTCACTGTGCCACCTAGCCTCCCCAATTGCTCTTATTTTTTTTTTAATAAATTTGCTTCAGTTCCCTAGATATTTGAGAAATGATAGCTTTACAGAGAAATGATGCAAATTTTTTCCCCCAGTTTCCTGCATTCCTTCTAAGCTATTATAATTATTTATGTCCTATGATGCTAAAGGAAAGATTAAAAATAAATTGGACACAATGCTTGTTCTTGTTTAGTTTGTAATTTAATAAAGAAGGGTATCAAACAGTTAATGAATCATTTAAGTGCTTACCATGTACCAGGTACTGTGCTAGGTGCTAGAAATCTCAAGAAAAAGGAAAAGAAAAGCAGTCCCTGCCCTTGAACATTTTATATACTTATGTAGGGGGATAGTGTGTGTGTAGAAACAGGGCTATATGAGATATATTCAGACTGAATGGAAGTTAATCTTAAAAGAGAAGACATTATTAAGAGGTAGGCAATGTTCTTCCTCTTTGGTCCCCATGAATCATGACTTGTCTGGACAGTAATAAGAAAGTGTAGAAGAAGGGAGGGTTTGGGGCAGTGGATGAGGGTGAAGATAATAAGTTCTGTTCAGAATATGCTGAGTTTGAGAAGTTTTTAGATCTTAGGACATTCAATTCAAGATACCTATTATGGAATTGGTAATATGGGGCTAGATATATAGAGTTGGAAATTACTTTAAAAAAGAACTGAACCCATAAAGTGAGAGAATGTAAAGAAAAAAAAAGAACAGGTCAGAAGACAAAGTTTTAGGGGTCACTAAGGGTAGATAGGTATGTGATGCCTGAAGGTCTAACAACATAGACCAAGAAAGCGCAGTCAGACAAATAGGAGGAAAAGCAGAGCAGTGTAGTCATGTACATAATTAACCAATACAAGCCAATATAAGACAGATGCCATGAAGAAGGGCTATAAAGTTCAGAAGAGTTAGCAGCTACATTTGACTGGGTAATCAGAGAGAACTTCATGGAAGAGAAGACTTTAAGCTAGGCTTTGGAGATGGGCAGACTTTGCAAAAGGACATCTTGGAGGAAGACATTTTAGGAAGAAGGGATGCAATGAGCCAGGTACAGTTACACAAACCCACATAAACTATAGCATCCCCTCTTCCTTGCTATAGTGCAAGATGGAAACTAATAACTTTGTGAATGTTCCTTTAAGAAGAAGGGATAAAATTTGCTTCTTAAGAGCCTTTGTATGGCTCTTCAGTTGGTTGTTTTTTTGTTGACACCATAAGAGGCCTGGTAAAAATGAATTACACAAGTCTTATTGTGGAAGGGTATATTTCCTGCTGGCATATTGGATTCCTGGGGGTAGCTATGAATTGCCCTGGAAATACCATGCTGAGGACTTAAGTGACTGACATGATTGAAGGGCACTAGTTATTATTTTTAAGAACTCCTGCAAAATAGAGGTAGGTGCAAAAAAAGAGGAGTGTAGTACCTTGCAGTTACAATTCAAGGAGGGATTCTAGAATAAGGACAGCACTAAAGATCTGTGTGCATTTAATTTTAGTTTCTAAAAAAAATTATAATGAATAATTTTAAAATTATCTGTAAAATACAACATTCCCTGAAAATCAGTTTTTAAAAGATCTTTTCTCTTTAAAACAATTAAATTTATAACAGAGAAACTATTCTGAATCAATCTTTCAATGAAGGTAGACAATAGGCAGACCTACCTTAATTTCCACTAACTTTTTACTCTGTATTCTTAATAGCCTATCCTTTGGCAAATTGCACAGACTTATCCATGGCTTATGGTTAATGAGGATAAGGGCAATTGAATTGGTACAGAAAGAAATATAATAAGCCTCAAAATAGTTGGATTATTATCATACCAAGCTGAACTCAAGTTACTCTCCTTTTTCCTCTCATCTATGCTTCTGACTCTCTGAACTTCACCACTATGACTTACCCTTGAAATTTCCTCAGCATGTGGGCCTTCTCACCCTGGAACATCCCTCTGCCAAGTTAGCCCCCTTTTCCCACTGGTTGAGTTCCTTTGGAGGAACTCCATTTTGATATTGGACCAGGTAGATCACGTTTTATTCCCCCCATTGCTTGTGCTTTTGATTCTCTAGACTTTGGTACCTGCCCTGGCATAGTTATCTTTCCCCCTCTTCCTCTAGAAATAACCCTGAAGATTTGGGAGTGTCTTTCTAATGGTATAGTTTATAATCACCCTTTCCTCTGTTTCCTCCGTTGATTATTAGTTGATATCAATTAGAGAGCCAGATTTATTAGATTTTATTTAGGGGTATTTACTAAGATATAAGAATAGTTGATACAAAGCTTTCCTTCTCAAAGTCTGGAATACATGCTTTCACAAATATATACAGAATCCAGGGGAAAGCAGGCATAAGCTTAGAAAGCAGGGTAACTGTTCTCCATGAAGGTAATATAATGGAGGTAACTTATTGAGTTGCTAGAGGTCCTTTCTCTCTTCCTGAAGTTCACTTTAGCTGTAATACAGTCTTCTGCTAGGCTACTGTAATGATAATGGGAATTTGCAGATCTTCCCTGTTTTGAAAACAAACTCTGCCCCCTAACAGGATGAATGTAGTCACATGGAGCCTATGGTGGGAGGAGTTTGCTGAAGAGTAGAGCAGAGCCCACAGGAAGCTGGGAGTCAGAGCCAGACAGACGTGGGAGAGAGGACGTTCAGGCAAGGAGATAGATAGGCTTGTGAGTAAAAGTTGGTTTTTTGACACCTGCTAGTACAGCTAGGCTTGTGTTGGTTTGTGGGAAGGCTCAAGGATGGCTTGGTTCTTTGCTAAGTTGTAGTGCATTAACTTATATGTTGCTATGATGAATTTGTTTTCTTGGTGTTGGGATTTGATTTTCTGGTGTTGGAATAAATGTTTTACTTCTGTCTTTTATATGGAGAGTCTGCTATAATTTCTGATTGAGCACCATGCAGGAATATATATAGTCATGGTCAGTATATTTATCATGATCATCGGTGTTGTAATTCTTGCATTGGTGCTAGAGTTACTTGTAGAACCCTGAATGTATTTTGCTTGTCCTAATGTAGACATTGTGATCAGCCTCTGCTATTCCAGGGACACTGCTGGGAAGCCTATGGAGATCCCAAAGCTTCTGACCTTTCTAAGTTCACAAGATCATTATCTAGCTGCCTTTCTGCCAGCTCTGCCATATTCTAGTGAGTTGCCAAAATGACGAACACAAAATGAAAAAGGAGAGGGACACGATACATAAAGTTTTCTAGGCCCTTTTGAAAACATGGTGTTGTCCCTTTGGCTACATATATGCAAATATATAAGAAAGGTGATATCATAGATATCAAGGATATGGGCACAGTTCAACAAGGAATGCCCTACAAATGTTACCATTGCAAGACTAGACGGGTCTATAACGTTGCTCAGCATGCTGTAGGCATTATTGTAAACAAACAGGTTAAGGGCAAGATTCTAGCCAAAAGAATTAATGTGCATGTTGAGCATATTAAGCATTCCAAGAGCAGAGATAGCTTCCTGAAGTGGGTAAAGTCAAATGATCAGAAGAAGAAGGAAGCCAAAGAAAAAGGCACTTGGGTTCAGCTGAAATTCCAGCCTGCTCCACCCAGAGAAGATCACTTTGTGAGAAACAATGGCAAGGAACCTGAGCTGTTGGAACCAATCTCCTATGAATTAATGGCATAAGTGACTGTAAAAAAAGAACAATAAAAAAAATCTTGGATTATGAAAAAAAAAAGACCATTATCTAGCTAAGGAGACAGAGGTTATTCTCTACCCCTAAAGGATTCCATCTGCTCCACGGAAGATTTCTGGTGTACCAGTGTACCAGTCAAACTCCCCATCTGACACTGCCCCCGGACTGGGGTACTCTGCCCCAGAAGCAAGAGCCCCTTGGGGCTTCTCACTTGATGAGGCATTTGCAGATGGACAATGGAGGGCCAGGCTAGTAACAGAGGTTTGGGCCCAGCCACAATGAAATACTTAATGGCCTCTGCAAATGTCTCATCAAGTGGGAAGATTTAATCAGACTTCAAGGGGTTTTCCAGAGCCTGTACCTCAAAGATTCAAGGAGAGCTCAAGGGGGCTCCCAGAGCCTGCTCCTCATATTACAGAATCAGAAAAAACAAATGTTTGCTTCTAACTATCCTCTCCCCCAATATTCCCTCCCCTCTCATCCTCCCTCTTATTCCCTTCTCCCCCCCCCACTACTTTCTTGTAGGGTGAGATACTCAATTGAGTGTGTATGTTATTCCCTTTTTAAGCCAAATCCAACAAGAGTAAGATTAACTCATTCCCTTTTACCTTTCTGATTTTCCTCTCCATTGTAACAGTTTTCTCTTAGCTCTTTTACATGAGATAATTTACCCTATTCTATACTCAGTTTTGCTGGGTAGGTGATTCTTGGTTTGACTCCTACCTCCCTTGATCTCTGGAATATCATATTCCAGGCCCTTTGATCTCTTAATGTAGAAGCTGTTAGATCCTGGGTTATCCTAATTGTGTTTCCACAGTATTCAAAACTGTTTCTTCTTGGCAGTTTGTAATATTTTCTCCTTGATCTGGGGACGCTGGAACCTGGTTATAACATTCCTAGGAGTTTTCTTTTTGGGATCTTTTTCAAGAGGTGATGGGTGAATTCTTTCAAGTTCTACTTTGCCCTCTGGTTCTATAATATCAGGGCAATTTTCCTTGAGAATTTCTTGAAGGATGCTTTCTAAGTTCTTTTTTTGATCATGGCTTTCAGGTAGTCCAATAATTTTTAAATTATCTCTCCTGGATCTATTTTCCAGATCAGTGGTATTTCCAATGAGGTAGTTCACATTGCCTTCTATTTTTTTTTCATTTGTTTGGATCTGTTTTATAGTATCTTGATTTCTTATAAAGTCATTAGCTT
>CM053597.1:72392014-72409643 GCA_028646575.1 Pseudocheirus occidentalis
TCCTTTAGGAGGCTGTTGACTTGCTTTTCATTATTTTCTTGCATCATTCTCATTTCCCAATTTTTCCTCTACTTCCCTTACTTGATTTTTGAAATCTTTTTTGGGCTCCTCCATGGCCTGTAACCTTTTCATATTTTTCTTGGAATCTTTTGAGACAGGAGTTTTGACTTTGCTGTCTTCTTCTGGTTCCATATTTTGATCCTTTTTATTCCCCCAAAAGGATTCTATGATCTGATTTGCTTCCTCTGCTTGCTCAACTTACCAGCCTTTGAGCTCTTTGCCAATGTAGAACTCTGCTTCCAGAGTGGAGAGAGCTGTGTCCCAAATTGCTGGGGTTTTGGCAAATGTTATCAGTGCTATGAGGGTGCCCTCTCTATAGCCACCATAAGCTCTGGCACAGTGGTCACACACCCCAGGACCACCACCCAAGATTGCAGCCCAGATCCAAGCAGGTGAAAGCAAGAGTGATTACCCTCTGAATGGTCGCTTGATCCCCCTACAATCTGCAATCTGTGTAAGCCAGGAGCTCTAGAGGCAGCCATGCAACAGCACCTGCAGCCATTATGCCTCTGCCACTTCTCACCCTGGACACAGGAGCCAGACTATGCTCCTTTGTATCAACAGAGTTCCCCACTGACCTTTTACTTTCTCTTTGGCTTTTATGGGTTGAGAAGTCTGGAAACTACCACAGCTGCTGGTGATTCACTCTCCTTGATGAGGTGCAGGCTCTGGGAACCCCCTTGAGCTGTTCTTTAATCTTTGAGGTATAGGTTCCGGGAAATCCCTTGAACTCTGACTGAATTTTCCCACTTGATGATGCATTTGCAGAAGCCATAAGACTTTCATTGTAGCTCTGCCCAGATCTCTGTTACTAGCCTAGCCCTCCATTGTCCATCTACTTCCCACTTATGATCCTGTCAAAGTATCTATGCCCAAATCTGTTACCCTTAAACTAGCCTAGCTCTCCATTGTCTGTCATCTCCTGGTAGCCTTCAGCTATTTCCTGCTCTTGATCTTATTACTGTAGTCTGACCTTAGTCCCCTCAAGATCCTCTGTAGACTCCTCCACAAGACCCTCCTCAAAATCCTCCTCTAGATCACTCCTAGATCCCTCCCACAATCTTTCTGTATATAAGATGTATCTTGGCTCCATGAAAGGACTGAGAATTCAATCTAATCAGACTCAGACTGTGTCAGATAATTCTGGTCCACTTGTCCAGTACAAGTGTCACATATACTTAAACTCCTTAAGATTCTACCCATTAAGGTGAATCTTTAATAAACTTTGCTTTACTTTGGTTGAGAGAAGACTTCCATTGAATTCATTTGCCTGGACCCAGAGTGTTATATTTTGGGGTCTCAACTGCCACAAAATCTTAAGCCTCAAGCTTCAACAGTCCCCAGTGGTGCACTTCCCTTTAGTAGTAAACCAGTTAACAGAGTGAACTCAAACCAAAGACATTTACTGAGATGGCGTGATAAGAATAAAAACAAAATTTCCCCTCCACCTGGACATGGGGTTTATTCTAACACAATTATACCCTGAATTAGTTGGGTATACACGTTAAGTACACTAATAGAGTTGTACATATTTAGGAAACATCATGGACTGTCCTAGAAAAGCATGCCTTTGTTGCAGGGTTCAATATCCTTTCTTTTCTTCATGCTGTTTCTCCTTGAACATAGTATCTTTGCTCTGCTTGACTCTTGGGCTTGTTCCTCTCTGTAACTCAATTCTGGAAGGTCAGGGTTGACTCTCTTCTTGACTTACTGAGTTTACATTACTCAGAATTTTCTTTTGCTTTAACTCATTCCCAAGAGATGATCATTATTATTGTTTGTCTCTTATTCTAAAAGAAGAACAATGTCATCATGAGGATGATATCTTGATTTGTAAGTGAATTGGATTTAAGTGAAGCAGAGCTGTGTGAAGTCATCAGCCTCATTCTCTCCTCCAGAGTCACTGGAGTTCAGTGACAAGACATAAGTAAAGAGAACTGTGATAGCCCAGGATGCAGTGGGAGACCTTGGCCTTTCTAAATTAAGGTCTTTCCCAGGTCTCACTTTTTCTGAGGCAACATGATGATGAAAGGCTAGGCGAGAAATGAGACAAAAGATGGCCTAGTTTGCCATAATGAATCAATCTGGGAAGAGAAGACTGAGAGTTTCTGGCCAGAGCAGAAGAAAATTGCTTTTTACATTCACTTTAAACCATCAAAACCCAAACAATGGGCGAGAGAGACCTGGGTTGGGACCTATTGTTGGTCAATCAGTGAAAGCCAAAGTGATTTGAGTTTAAAGGCATAGTCAAGTAGCTTCATTTGAATCACAATGGGCTTTTGCAAGGTCTGTTTTTTTCAGAGTTATATTTTAAGAAACCACAAATGAAAACTATGTGAGACAAAGAAATTTGTTCCAAAGCACGATGACAAGAACTAGAATGTTCTATATAGGGGATAGCTGGTAAATCAGTTTAACTGAAACATACTATATGGGAAAGGTAGTAACAAAAAACAAAACAAGGTAGAGGAGACCTATATTGTCAAGGTCTTTAAATGCCAGACTGAGTTTGAATTTTATTTTAGAGATTTTTAAAAATATTTTTGAGTGGGACAGGGTGATGTGTTTTAGAGTATTTTTATGGAAGCAGCTATGTAGAAGATGGATTGGAGAAATGAAAGACTTGAAGCAGGGATGAAGAGGGATATCACATAATCCCTCATACAGGGTTATTTGTCTGGAAAAGAATTTCACTAGGCCCCAAGCTGGCTTTTATAAAGTTATAAAGTTTATTGATATTCTGGCTTAGTAGCTGGCAGGAGAAATAGGGGGACCTGCAAAGTGCAGGGATTTAGGGTAGAGTTACAAAATTTTATGCTCTGCAGCAGGCAGGAAGAGGTTAAGGGAACCTGCAAAAACCTGCAAAGAGCTTGGGCTTCAAGAACAGTATTTATAACCCTATGTTCAATATGGCGGTTGGGAGGATAGTTTCCAAGTCTGGGAACTAGGCTGATTAGGGATTCCCAGAGTTATTGTATTGAAACAGAGTTATGTTGTCAAGGCTTTCAGTATGGCTTTTGGGAGGATGAGATTAGGGATTCACGTGGCCGATAAGGATGGCTGTTGGGAGGATGAACTAGGACATGAGGTACCATATTGAAACAAACATATGGAGGGAGGATGAGCTAGGCTGGTACCATACTGAAACAAAGTTATCTTGAGGCTTTGGGGTGCAGCTGGGCACGTAGCATTTCTAGCTATGGGAAACTTTCATCTGGGGGATGGGGAGAAGCAGGGTTTGTGCCTTTATGGCAGAGTGTGACTTAATTACACAGGCTTGTTACAAACTGATGTTACATACATAGGTACCCAAGCATAAGGGAGATTTTTACAAATTGGGGTTACAGACAAAAGCATCCCAAACCACATCAGGGAGACCACTTAACTATTGACATAATCCAGGTGGGAGATGATGAAGCTAAATGAGGACAGGAGTAACACAAATAGAGAGAAGAAAGGAGAGACATTGCTGGGGGATAGCATCAGCAAAACTGGGCAGTTGATTGAATATTAGAGTCAAAGGAGAGAAGAGAGTCAAGGATAATATCAAGTTTGAAAATGTGGGTGCCTGGAAGGTGGTAGATGTATCAATAAAACCAGGGATATTTAAGTAGGTTGAGAAGAAATATAATGGGACATCTTGGGCATGCTGAGTTTGAGATGTTTATGAGACATCCAGGTAGAGATGTCCAGCAGGTGATGTGAGAGAAATACATACACACACATGCATATGTGTGTGTGTGTGTATGTATATAACTTAGTCTTCTTTGTCTTTTGATTTTATTTTTCAAATTATATTTTATTTTCCCCCAATTACATGTAAAAACAATTTTTAATAACTGTTGTTTTTTTACTCAATCCTCTTTGAAAGCTGGTATTGCTTCTTTCTTGACTATCTTTAGCAGCAACAGTAACCACAGTAGCTGACATTTATATAAGCTTTAAGGTTTGTAACTAGCTTTGCATTGTTATCTCATTTGGACTTCTCAGGTCTGTGAAGGAAGCCTTATTATCCCTATTTTATCTGCAATGACTACATTAATATAAAGTGCAGCAACGCTAAAAACCAATTAAATTCTGATGAACTGAAGTGACCAATCTCCTTCTTAGGGACCTGGTAAGGAACATATTTTCCTCCTCTGGTAGAGAAGTAGAGACTATTGATGTGCAATATGATATATACTGCAAGATATGGTCATTGTATAAGTTTGCTGTTTAAAAGTTTTTCTTTGGGGAGGGGATTGGGACAGAGCCAAGATGTTGGCAAAAAAGCAGGAACTTGCTTGAGCTCCTGCTCCAACCACCTCCAATACCTGCAAAATATGAATCTAAACAAATTTTAGAGTGACGGAACTCGGTGACAGAGAGAAACTAATCTCCTGCTGAAGGCAGCCTGGCAGACCAACAGGAAGGGTCTAATCACACTGGGCTGAGAGCTGAGTGCAGTCCTGAATGAGGCCTTCAGGCTCTGACCAGCGGCACTGGTGTGGCCAAAGCAAACTTCAGGAGAGTGAATCACTGGCAGCTGTGGTGGTTTCCAGACTTCTCAACCCATAAAAGCCAAAGAGAAAGTAAAATGTCAGTGGGGAATCCTGTTGATCCTAGGTAAGACAAGAGCCGGTCCCACCCTTCCCCCCCCCCATCCCCGGGGGCATGGAGATGACTGCAGCTGCAATTGCTGCTGCTGCTTCTGGCTCCAGGCCAACATA
The DNA here is from genome assembly GCA_028646575.1 of Pseudocheirus occidentalis. Lineage (NCBI taxonomy): Eukaryota > Metazoa > Chordata > Mammalia > Diprotodontia > Pseudocheiridae > Pseudocheirus > Pseudocheirus occidentalis. The sequence goes on from CM053597.1 coordinate 72,396,784, forward strand.
TCATAGGGAGACTAAGTGACTGTCCAGAGGGAATTTGCAGGAATCTTTCTGCTGGCATTGAGGCAGGATTCTCTTGCTTTGCCCTGTTTGGATCTGGGTTGCAGTCTTGGCTGGTGGTCCTGGGTTAAGGAGCACTGGTATAGCAGAGCTTGTTGAGACTGTTGAGAGAAAGTCCTCCTCACAGTTATGAGGCAGGTACCTGGAAAAATCTCTGACAACAGCTACACAAAACCCCAGACATTTGGGACACAGCATTTTCCACTTTGGAAGCAGAGTTCTATCATGGCAAAGAGCTCAAAAGTCAAGTAATTGACTGGCAAGATGAGCAAACAGAGGAAGTACAATGAGAGTATAGAATCTTTTTTGGGGGACAAAGAGGATCAAAATATAGAACCAGAAGAAGAAACCAAAGTCAAAACTCCTGCATCAAAAGCCTCCAAGAAAAAAAATGAACTGGTTACAGACCATGGAAGAGCTCAAGAAGGATTTTGAAAATCATGTAAGAGAAGTAGAGGAAAAATTGGGAAGATAAATGAGAATGATGCAAAAAAATCATGAAAAACAATTCAACAACCTTACTGAAGAAAATGTTATCTGAAAAAATAGACCAGAGGGTGGCTAGGTGGCACAGTGAATAGACCACCGCTCCTGGAGCCAGGAGGATCTGAGTTCAAATCTGGACTCAGACACTTAACACTTACTAGCCATGTGACCTTTGGCGAATTACTTAACCCTTATTCCTTGTCTTTCCCCTTCCAAAAAGCAATTAAATAAATAAATAAATAAAGTAATAAGTAAGTAAGTTACTCAAATGGCAAAAGAGGTCCAAAAAGTCAATGAGGAGAAGAATGTCTTAAAAAGCTGAAATGGTCAGATAGAAAAGAAATTTCAAAAACTCACTGAAGAGAATAATTCCTTCAAAATTAGATTGGAGTAAAAGGAAGCTAATGACTATGAGAAATCAAAATATTGTAAAACAGATCCAAACAAATGAAAAACTAGAAGGCAATGTGAAATATCTCATTGGAAAAACCATTGACCCGGAAAATAGATCCAGGAGACATAATTTAAAAATTATTGGACTACCTAAAAGCCATGGTCAAACAAAGAACCTAGAAATCATCGTTCAAGAAATTATCAAGGAAAATTGCCCTAATATTCTAGAAACAGAGGGCAAAATAGAAATGGAAAGAATTCACCAATTGCCTCTTGAAAAAGATACCAAAAAGAGTTCTTTGGGAGGGGGCATGTCAAAGCGAGTCACGATGGTGGTGACCAGGCTGTAATTCACTCATTGCCTCCCAGACCAGACTGTAGCTTCTGAGGATGGACTCCCTGATGGCCTGGTGCCTTGGGGAGAACACAATTGTAGCTGATCACTCCAGGGGAAAGTGACAGTGGGAACAGCGGCAGCCCAGGCCAGGGAAGAGGCTGCCCCACAGGGTGAATGTGATCAATCCCACCAAACACCTCGACCTTCCTCCCAGTGGACCCTAGACGCTGACTGAGACTACAGCAGCCGTGGGATCCGGGGGCAGTGGCCACACCATGCAGATCACTCTGAAGCCCCTCTAGCAACAGACCTTCAAGATCAACATCAACCCTGAGGAGATGGTTAAGGCACTGAAAGAGAAGATTGAATCTGAAAAGGGAAAGGTTGCCTTTCCAGTAGCAGGCCAAAAATTAATTTATGCAGGCAAAACTTTAATGATGATATTGCTTTCAAAGAATACAAAATGGATGAGAAGAACTTTGTGGTGATTAGGTGATAAAACCCAAAGCAGCAGGTACTTCAACACCATTACCAGCTCCAACTCAACAATCAAATCCTGCTACCATTACTACAGTTAGTTCATCTACAGCAGCATCTGTGGCTCAAGTCCCAACTCCTTCCCTTGCCTTTACTCCCACACCTACACCTATATCTGTCATTCCAACACCAGCTGCAGCAGCTTGTGAATCTATACCTACTAGTATTCCTAAGGAAATCAGCAGAGAAGCCAGAAGAAGCTCCTATTGGTATTAGTCCAACATCTTCTGACAGACTTTGTGGGAACAGAGAATCTTAGTTTAAAGAATATCATTATGATGTCCACTTCTATGTAATGAGGATATTTCCACATCCTGGCCAACAGTCCATATTAACATTGCTTTGCTGATGTGGATACAGTAATAACTCACTTATTTGAGACCCTCTATGTGGCAACCTCAACTATCCAGAACACCACCAATAACCTGGCAGTAAGTGGAAAAAACAACAACAACAGAGGCTTTGAACAGCCAAAATAGGTATCATAAGGTCCGTAAGGCTTATGCCTCTTACTCATTGGAATACCCCTCATATTCTCATTCAAAACCCATTTGCTTATCTGAGGACATGCTTTTAATCGCCCTGGTTTTAGAAATGGGCTCCTTTTTGGTGAATATTGATAACAGCAAGTAGTGACAGCAATGCAGAATAACTGGGGAGGGAAAGCATTACCATTTAATTAAAGATAAATAATCCTGTAAACCTCAGTGATTGTGCTTCTATTCTTCCTCTATTCCCAGTACAGTACAATAGAGCAATAATTTATTTGTGTCATTATTACCCTAAGTCAAAAAAAAGGTTAAGTCAACTCTGTTTAAGAGATTGGAGAAATACGAGATACAGTTAGAGAAAGACTTCTATCTAAAATGGTTAAATTTTTAAAATTGATACTTTACATAGTGAGCTTCAGTTATCTAGAAAATTAGCATGTGGGAAACTAATTTCTCTGAGACTGAATAGCCTAATTAAAAAAAAATTTTAAGCCCTATTCTGCATTTGTCCATTTAACAAGGATAGTCCTTTTGATGAGGTATTTCTGATTTTGTTTTTGAATAGCTGTTAAATTGAATACCAATAAAATGTATTTTTTTTTTTGGCTTTTTGGAGCTGGGTGAGCAGGGCAGTTGGAATTAAGTGAGGTCACACAGCTAGTAAGTGTTAAATGTCTGAGTTTGGATTTGAATTCAGCTCCTCCTGGCTCCAGGGCTGTTATTCCATTCATTGTTCCACCTAGCCGCCCCCAAAATGTATTTCTTTAAAAAAAAAAGATCCCCAAAAGGGTAAGAATATTATAGCCAAATTCCAGAGTTCCCAGGTCAAGGAGAGAATATTACAAGCAGTCAGGAAGAAACAATTTGAGTATTGTGGAAACACAATCAGGATAACATGAGGTCTAGCAGCTTCTACCTTAAGGGATGGAAGGGCTTGGAATATGACATTCGGGAGGTCAAAGTTACAAGATGGGGTCTAATGGGGGAGGAAGAAGGGTGAGTAAAGAGGAAATAATTGTGTAAAAACAAAAGGAAGGGGTAAAACTTTTTAAAATGATACTGTAGTTTCAGTTCTATATTAAACTGCTTTTCATAGATTCTGCTCTCTCTGTCAGTTTCAGACATTGCCCAAAGATTTGCTTGTTTCCTTCCTCCCTCATTCCATTCAATTTCTTTTCCCTATATCCAAAAAAAGTATCAGATACAAATTTTAAAAGGCAATGTATCTGAATGTGTGATCCTATCCAACTAACAGATATAGCACAAGAGCTTGAATTCTTGTTTCTCTTTCAAATGAAAGCAATCATAATGAAGGTTTTAGCTCTATCTGAATTGCTGTGAGGTATTCTGTTGCTGCAGGCTATATGAAATGACTTTTGATGATTCCTTTGCCTGCAGTACTGCTCTAGGTGGTAAACTATTTAATGCCTTAAGACAAAGATCCTCAAATTCCAGAGAAGGAATGTAAAGTTTTATATATATATTATATTTATATATATATATATGTGAGATCCTGAACCCAAGAATCCTGCCTGGTTCTTAATGATGTCTTTGAAGAAGCAAGAGTTTTCAGCCATTCTCCCATCTGTACCAGTTGTTCTAAGATTCTACCACAACAAGTAAGAATTACAAAGAAGTGACTATACTATTCTGGGGAAGTGGAGGAATAGGAAGGGAATTACATTATAACTTCCTTGAAGACATAGGAAACATAGACATATTTTGCATAAAGGTACAGAAAATGTTTTCAGTTTTCAATTCCCTTCCATGTTTGAGTTTTAATTGAAGCTTTTACTATCGTATTTATGTGCATTTGCACAATGGGTGGGGACTTAGGCCTTTGATTAATTATCATTTCTAAAATAATTACGGTAAAACCTGAGTATAGGTAAGAAATGATACATAGGATTCTCTGAGCAGTTTTACCCTTCCTCCCCCTCTATCAAAAATATTTCAGAAATGATATTCTCTGTAAGAGGAGATATAATGGAATCTTGTTTTCCTCCCACAAAAGTTATTGGAAGATAATCAGTAGCTATGGGAAAGCTCTCACTTTTCTTACTTCACTAAAACCCTGGCTTTCCTGGAACCATGACAATGGCCAGAGGGAACTACAAAGGTGAGGATGTGGCACACAGCTCTGACCTTAGAAGAAGGCAGACCTGGTCATCTCAAGTATCCTCACTCTCACGTAATCTGCATATAATCTGCATATATGGAGAGACTGTAGAATATATAGAGGGAAATAAAGCGTGGAGTTTGAGGAATTTGACTAACCTTTGAAGAATTTAACTATGTATATATGGAATGTAGAATATATGTAGAGGGAGATAAAGTAAGGAATTTGAGGAATTTGATTAACTATATGTCTACCAGGAAGGACAGAAGTACAGCCCCTCATTCCTGCTTTTGTGTTTATGGTGATATGTCTTTAGTCATCCCTGTACAGGCTTTCTTGGTGTAATAAGCATATTTCTCTGCACACTGTTTCTGCCTTCTTTCAGTGAGAAGGGGGTTTGCTGTTTTAAGGTAGTGGTTCTTAACTTTTCTAATGCTACCCTTTAATACTCATATGTGGGTGTATCTGCATGTGGACAGATCCACCTGGAGACAGAGGAGAGGTGTCTCAGTTCCCTAGAACGTCAGAAATATGTTTTCTGATGGTCTTAGGCAACCCCTGTGAAAGGGTTGCTTGACCCCCCAAACCCAACCCACAGTTTAAGAACCGCTTGTTTTAAGGGGTATATCATGTGGATCTTCCTAAGGGTTCCCAAAGGGAAGCACTAACCCCTAGAAGCTTGTCCCAGGCTAAGTCCTTGACCCAGCCTGGGAAGTTCTGTGATCCCCCAAAGCATGTTTCTCACATTTTCCTTCTCAGGATAACACTTCATGTATTTTCAAAAAACAGTTATTATTGTATATGTAATGTTGAAAATCAACAAAATAAAATACATCTATCTAGAAACTATATTATAAAGAATTATTATGATTTATAAAATATCAGAGCTTTTCATCTAGTACTTTTAGGTCTCCATCAGGAATGTTTTTCTGTTCTCATTCTTTTCATATGGTTACAATTGATTTAGGACTTTCTTTTTCATTCAATTCCGTTTGACCAAAAGCTTAATGTGCTTTGAGTCTTACATTCATTATCCACTGAGGACACAAAGACAAAAGTGAAACAGTTTGTAGCCTCAAAGGAGCTTACATTCTATTGGGGGAGGCTAAACCATGTGTACATCTACATAAAACTAAGTTAATTTTGGGAGAAAACACATTAATAAATAACTGGGTGGAGGCTAGAGCATCAGAAAAGGTTTTATGGAAGAGATGACACCTGGAAGGCACCTTGGAGCTGAGTGATAAGGATTCCAACAAATAGAGACAGGCAGGAGTGCATTCAATGTATGGGGGATGATAGTTTATACAAAGGCATGAGGTAGGGAAATGGAATGTCAAGATCCAGGAAAAGTTTGTGAAAAGGAGTAATATCAGCTATTGCTGGAAAGTTAGACTGGGAACAAATTGTAGAAAGTTTTAAATACAAGACTCTGAAGTTTGCATTTTGTCCTAGAGGTTATTTCACTTCAAAATCAGTGAAGACTTTGGAGTAGAAGAGTAACACTGTTAGAACTCTAACTAAGCACTGTTTTTTCCAACTGTGTGGAAAGTTCACATGACCCCTGTCCAGGTTTACCAATTAACAAGTTATTACAGTACTCCAAAGAAGAGGTTATGAGATATTGAACTTGGGCATTGACTGTGTGAGTTATGGAGAGGTAAGAATGATTCAGAGGTTATGAAAAGGAGTTACTGGGAAGATCATAGTGTTCTTCAGAATAATAGCAAAGTTTGGAGGAGAGGTAGGTTTAAGAGAAGAAGGAGGTTGAGGAGAAATATAATATCATATTTTGGGCATGTTGCGTGTGAGATGTCTATGGGACATCCAGGTGGAGACGTCTAGCCAATGATGTAGGACTAATATTGACAAGGATGGTTTGAAGAAGAGCTAAGTTTGTGGGGAGAGAAAATGGACTTCACTTGGACAATTTGAGTTTCAGAGGCCTATAGGACATCTACAGATGTCCAAAAAGCAGCTGACCTTGTGAACTTTGAGCTGGAAGAGAGATAATAGGACAGAATACAGATCTAGGAATCATCTACAAAGAGAAAATTGTATCTATGATAGTACATAAGGTGAAAAGAGACAAGAGTCCAGTAAAGAGCTTTAGGATGTGGCCATGGTAGAACATGGACAATGACCTAACAAAGGAAACTGAGGAGTGTAGTTAACTAGGTAGGAGCAGAACCAAGAGAGATCAGTGTCACAAAAGCAGAGGGTAGAGTGAGTATAAAGGAGAGAAAAAAGTCAATAGTGTTAAAAGCTGTAGAGAAGTTAAGGATGATGATAGAAAAAAGGCTATCAGGTTTAGCAGTGAAAAGATTGTTGGTAACTTTGAAATCAACAGTTTATATTGAATGGTGAAGTTTGAAGACAAATTATCAAGGATTAAGAATTGAATAAAAGAAAAGAATATAGTCCCAGAGTTTGGTTGTGTTGGAGAAAATGGATATAGGATGATGATTTTATATTTTAAGTAATTATTCTTAGTAACTAGGTGTTAATTTGACTGTGTGGCTAGTCTAGGGGCTCTAACACCACCACCCCTTGGGCAGGCTTGAACCTGGGCAGGGAGGTAAGATCCCAGCCAGGAAGTATGGCAAAGGGCTTCACAGAGGTACAGATGTTGTGGGGATGGTCAGTCTGTCTTACTGACAGAATGACCCAAGACAAATGGAAGCATACATGAGTGGTTGCATTCCCCACCTCACCTCCACCTTATGTATATATGTGATCTGTCTTGGTGAGGTGGTAATAAATTGTTGATGTTTCTTGAAGGACTCCCTTCCCTTCCATATCCACAGAAATAGTCCTAGTGGTCATCTCTTTCTCCACTCTTGAAGCAGGACCTATATAGGAAGAAAAGATCAAGGTTCTCTTTGGGCCAGAGTGGGTGAGAATAAATGGTTACTTCCTCCAGTGCTAATAAGATACTTTCTCTCATTACACTTTCACTCATGGCAGAGGGACCTAATCTTTTGGGGATCCCAAGTTTCTAGTGCACTGCTTGGTTTAGACCTTTCTTCCATTTCCAGAAAGGGGCCAGGCTTGAAATCCTGCTGAAATCTGTGACTTGGGAGGGAGACAATGCTATGTTTTGGGGTCTCTCAACTCCCATACCTTACTTCCTTGGTTCCTCTTCTTTTGTTACATATTTGACATAGAGGTGTTATTTGACTGGAACTTACTGAGACTGATGACTTGTACCACTCCCTGTCATTTGCCCTGTATTCACTCATGTGTAAGCCTGACCTCTACTTCAGGAAAGTAATCTCTCCATTCTCATACATATCAAACCACCTTGCCACTATTCCATGTTCCTTTTCTCTTGAAAGTCTTGGGTTTTCCCCAAAAGAAGAGAAAACAAAAGAGCTATCCAATGTAAAATATGAATGTAGTATGGCACAGGAAGTTTATTCCCAAATGGAAAATAACCATAAATTAATCTTGGAGTAAATGAACAAAATGATTAGGGTAGAATTAAGTAACAACTTACAATACTGGTATAATTTGTTAGGAAGCTGGTCGTTAAGACTCATGAAGACATAAAACAGTTTTGGCAGGAAAGCTGAATAGATTTTGCTCTCTCTTCTCTATTTGACAGCCAAGTTTCATTCCCTCCCTCCTCCCCTGCCCTGGTTTCTCTTCTGGTAAGGGTCAAACTTTCAAATGGAGGAACTTCCCCTGCTGCCTTTCACTGCCACTACAGCAGAGGCCACTACTGCTCTAGTATTTGCTGTTGCCAATGCCGTGCACAGTTCTCAGGACCTCCTGACCTTTTGGAACTTATAAGATTGCTGCTTGGGCATATTCATTTCGAGGTTTTTTGCTTAATGACCTACAATCAGGAGAACAAACACAAAAGGACAAAGGCTGCCACTGACGCAAGATTACCTGGCTGAGTAAGTACACACTCATGTAAAATAATAATTATATTGTGGTAGAGAAGGACTGTTTTTCTCTAACCCTTACTGGAATGACATATTGCTACTTGGAGAGCTTCAGTCCAGAGGCCTCAGCTAGAAGGTTTTTTTCCTTCTGTTTGTGTGTGTGTGTGGGGGGGGAGTGTGTGCGCACGCGTGTGCATGTGTGCATGTGTGCATGTGTCATCAGCTCTTCTGGCTCAGTAGCCAATAGTCAATTAGGAGATGGTGATGAGTCATGCAAAGCTGGAAACTAGCTCTCCCCAAACTTTTGTGTGTTCACCAGAAATGTCAACTAATCATGATCCATGGTAGGGGGGAAAGTCAGGGGAAGGGGAAAGCCCTGTTACATGTATGTAATTCCATAGCTGATGTTTCAGAGAGAAAATAGTGCTAACATTAACATTTCTTCCTATTCCCAACATATGTGAAGTAAATAGCTAGAGTGAAATATTGGTAAACATCAATTATTATTTTTTTTAACTAGCAGGGCTCATTGTACAAATCAGATCTTAATAGATTTCTCCTTAGTCTGTTGCTGGCAGTGTTTAAATCAAGTACCTGGTTTAGATGAAGATAGGTACAGCAAGGAGTATGGAAAAATGCAAATTCTCTAGTGTTGAGGTTCCTAATTTGACTTATTCTTATTAGAGCTATGAGATTTAAGCTAAATTTTTTACCACATGACCTAGTTATTAGAAAAGCAAATTAAATTGTATTAAGATCTTTTTTTGCAAGAGATTTTAACAGAAAGGGGATCTCTATAAGTGACCCGAACTGAAGAAAGAGATATGCTAGAAGAGGCTGCTCTGAGAACCAGCCTATTCCAGAATGCCTGAAAGGGGAGATTTCCAGACAATCAGATAACTGCAGCAGGAGATGTTCCCAGAAACCAGACATCTCCACCCTAAGAGATGATGAGTTGATGAAATGGACAGTGGGAAAGGGTTACTGAGAAAGAGATTGTTTATCCTTCCCTTTCATTCCTTCTTCATGTACTGTATTTCTTTGTAAGGCCGCCTTGCCCAAGGGAACTGCCCCAGTAGTTCCTATGAATGTGTTGGTCAATCACTCTTCCTCTTTCCCTCATGCTGTCCCCATCACAGCAAGCCTGATAGTTAAAAGACATGTTTAATACTTTTGGATTTTTTTGTACCCTACTAAGTGCAATCTGAGATTTATAATTGTCATACCAGTTACTGATTCATTGAGGAAAAAGATCTCTCAGTGACTGAAAGGGAGGAATAAGGAAAATTAATTTTAATTCTGTATAATTTGATTATTAATATTAATATCAATTTGTAACATTCCCTTCTTGGTTCAAAAGACCATCTCATATCATCTTACAGAGAAAAGCCAGTTAGCCCATTTTAACTGAGTATTGTCATCATATTCCTGCCTCTCCTAAGGCCTGACCTGGGCCTTTTTGTTTATCCCACAAACAGAAACCAAACTGAGCCAGTCAGCACTACCAAGAGCTACTTGTGTGTTCTTATTTCCTTCATCAGATTTGGGGACAACCTGCCCTTAAAGGAGAAACAGACAAGAGACATCCTGACTGGGATGACTTTCCTTGTACAGATTTCTTAGTGATTCTCGTAACTTCACCACAGTTCTCAGCTTTCACTCCTCCTCTCTTGCCTCCTCCCCACCTCCCCACGCTTATGACTGGAGGAATTGAGAACTCTTAACCAATCTCTTCATTAAAGGTTCAATAATCGAGTTGCTTTTCACTTATCAGTGAAAGTCCCATCAGAAGGAAAACACCACCTTTAACATAGCCCAGAGACTCACTTTCTGTCTTTGATCACCAAGACAGACCACTGGCCTCGATTTATTTATTATTTGCAAGCCCAATTAATAAATTGATTTCCTCCCTCGACACATGGAACACTAGAGTATCAGAGAACATAGTAAGCAAGCATTTATTAAGTATGTGTTGCATGTCAGTCCTTGAACTAAGTATGGGGAATAAGGGAAATGCAAAAAAAAATCATAGTCCCTTTTCTCTGTGAGCTCACATTTTAATTGGTGAGAAAACATGCAATTGACTATGTTCACAAAGGATGTACAGTATAAATTAAAGATAATCTTGGAGAGGAAAGCACTGCTACCTGAGAGAACTAAGAAAGACCTCTTACAAATGATTGAATTTGAGTTGAGTCTTGAAAGGAACCAAGAAAATCCTGTATTCTAGGCCTGGGGAAATAGCCAGTACAAGTGTAGGGTTGGAGATGGGGTATTCTTTGTGAGCAACAGCAAATAGGCCAATGAGCTTAATCATAGAGTGAATGGAGAAGAGTGGAGTGTAAATAGACAGGAAAAGTCTAGTGGGATAGTAGAGGGAAGGTGTGAAGGCCTTTAAGTGTCAGAGGACTTTAATTTTATCCTGGAGTTAATAGACTACTGCTGTATTTTTTAAAGTAGAGGGAGCCATTTGGACAGACTTACGCTTTGGGAAAATTACTTTGACACCTGAGTGAAAGGTAGATTGGAGTTGAGAGAGACTTGAGGCATTGAAATGAATTAGAAAGGTATTGTAATAGTCCAGATGAGAGGTGATGAAGGCCTACAGTAAAGCGGTGGCTACGTGAATGGAGAGAAGGAAATGTATATATGAGATATATTGTGAAGGTGAAGCAACTTGATCGGAAAACATTGCTTTAACCCAAAGGAAGCAAGATGTCAGGTCAGACAGAAAAGTTTGAAGGATGAGGGAGGGTGTCCTTCTAGGTACCCTTCAAACCACACAATTGATGTGACTGCTTATTATACTACTGTGTAAAGCTACCTTCAATCACACTATAGCAGCTAGCCTGTGGGTATAATGACTTGGATACTGGTCATCTGTAATAAATTGAAAAGGAAAGCAATGCTGTGTGTTGAAATGAAATGAAGAGCTCACCCCTTGACACTGGAAAGAAACTTTAGCACAAAGCTATCAAGGTAGCCCAGTTTGCATTCTGGAGCCCTTGGGGAGGGCTGGTTTCTGTACACTCTTTGCACAGCCTCTTGTAATGTGAGCATTTACTACCCACAATGAGCCACAGGAGAAGAAGAGGTTCTCATTTTGCACTGCTTTGGAACACAGCTCAAATCATGCTCTATGTTAAGATTATAAATCTCCAGCACTTCCCTCTGCTTAAGTTTTTCATATACTGTGTCCGCTGACAAGAGAAATCACTAGGGAATGTGAAGTAGGGTGAGAGTTCTGGGCCTTTCCTAATGCATTAATCAGGCCCTGGCAACTTGGCCGTGACCCTGAGAAGCAGTCATATTGGGGAGAAGGTGACTCAGCTTATACTAAAGAGAGACCTAGAGGCAGCCAGGTAGGGAGGTGGACCAAGCATTGGACCTGGAGTCAGGAAGACCAGAGATCAAGTCCTGAGTCAGATTGTTACCAGTTGTGTGATGCTGGGCAAGCTACTCCACCTCTTCCTGCTTCCTTATCTGTAAAACTAGGATGACAATAACATCTACCTCCCAGGGGTGTCGTTAGAATGGAATTGAGATGATGTTGTAAAGTTCTTAGCAGAGCCTGGCATGTAGTAGGCATTTAACAAATGCTTACTTCTTTTTCTTTTGCGTGTATGTGTGTGTGTGTGTGTGTGTGTGTGTGTGTCTGTGTGAGATACACATGCTCAGTTCATAATATTGACAACTGTAACAAAAACAAATCGGTGGGATTTCACCTTCTTCTTTCATTCTCCCTCCTCAACATCTGGAGGACATCACAGTCTTTAAATGGTACTATCTGACTATAAATTACATTTTATATAACTTTAGATGAAACATTTTACTCAACATAGTATTTAACAATACAAAGTGAAAACAAGTATTTTTTTGAAAGAACTACATGAGGCAGAACAGATATTGTTCCCACTTTACAAAATGGGAAACTGAGGCTTAGAGAGGTGATATCATTTCCACAGTCACAGTATTTGAAGTGTGACTTCTGAATATCAGTTTAGTGTTCTCTTCATTGTTCTGTACTTCTTAATGGCAAACTTTTCTTGCTCTGCCTCCCCCAAAGAATGTAAGAAAACCCTTTCAGGTTTCTATGTCAGAAGAAGGGCAGCCCCTGGTATTTGGAATGTTACCTTATGAAATAACCATGCCGTGTTGAATTACCCAATCCTTGGTTATCAAGCTGCTTCTCAGTGTGAATGACTGCTGAGCTGCTGGAGGTATCACAGAAACTCAAGAGGAGAAGATGGTTAATGGGTTTTATTGCTTTTAATGATAAAATGAATGATTACAAATTAGTTATAAGACAAATTACATAACATTATTCTGAAATTGCACATGTTTATTGTAATAGGGATGTGTCTGAGAGAAAAACTAAATTTCCTTTGAGGCTTCAGGCCTCAAGGATGGGCCTGATTGAAGTTCCTAAGACTTCAATTCCTATGAATCTATGCTATTGGCATAGGCTGATTGTGCCAATGTGTAATGTTAATGAAATCAGAAGATCTTCCATGCCCCTTTCTATTGGCACCTACTGAGGGCACTTG
>CM053597.1:72410143-72437275 GCA_028646575.1 Pseudocheirus occidentalis
AAAACCCAGTCTGGACATAATAATAACATACTTCTCCATTCCTAATATGCTTCAGCAATCCTGGGAAGTTAGGGGATTACAAAGAATCATGTACTAATAAATGATACCTTGGAAATAATCGTTGGGTGTATTTAATGCAGAATTTCACACTCAAAAAGGAAACCATTTCTCTTTAATCTCTCAGACTATACTGGAAAAAAGTATATGTTAGTTCAAATAAATATAATCATTAAGGATTAGAGAACTTCATTTCCTATTATTCCATAGGACATAACTTCTATACACAAACAACTAGAAAAAACTTCTTGTCTTCCTTCTGTTACTCACCTCTAACTGATTTCACATACAGTTTGAATGTTCACAGAAGTTTGAATGTCTCCCGAATGGGAAATTATTTCTCTCTCATATTAAGAACCAATAATTAAAACTGGGGAGACCCAAGTCTTCCTTCCCCCCTCCCCATCCTATTTTCTTGTCCAATCTCTCAAGGACAGGGCTGATAGGAGATAGGATTAACACTTTCCTCATTCTGATTACTACTCCACCTACTAGCTCAGGTTTGGGTAGGGGATGTAGATTCTTTGTCTAGAATGACCAAGGCTTTTCTGGGTATAGGACTAGCCCCATTGACTCATAGTCACTCTTGCCCCTCATTGTAACATTCATTGCTAAACAACTAGAGTTGATTACTACCCTCCAGGGACACCCCTATTGAAAGGATATACAAAAGCCCAGACCAGAGTTTGCCTATGTGATTGTTTTTAGTCTAAGAGAGAGGTAGCCAAATGATCATCCTTTTATTTTTAAGCAATTGGCATTATTAATTAAATGATTAAGTTATCCAGAAATTATGTCTCTCACTTTTTAAATGTCGCACCAACTAGACCGCAATTTTTTTCCTTGAGAGCAAGGGTTACTACCTCCTGCCATTTTTTATACCCTCATGATTAGCATAGTTCCAGGCACTAGTAGATGTTTGGTAATTACTGAATGATATCTACTATGTGCTAAACTCTATATACTATGAGGAAGATGAATGAATAAGAGCTGGTCTCTGCTTCCCAAAAAGTTTATATCCAAATGAGAAATTACACATTTATAGAAATATTTACTACCAAAGAGAGGAATTGAAACAAGGACAGCAAACATCCTCCTTAGGTTTAAAATTCTAAAACTCAGAGAAACCTCATTTAAGTCAGTTCACTTTGATCACTACTTTCATAATAGTACTCCAGCCAACTGACACCATTGCCTTCTTCTGATTCTACTGTCATCATTCCACCCCATTCTGGTCTGTGACCTTACTCCATCGTTAAAATGTTTTCTTTCATATAGATTTTATTAAAAATTAGAATAAGTAAAGAATATTCAAACCAGTAAATTTACCAGAATGGTGAATATTATATACAGCTTACTTTTCCTTTTAATTACATAACATCAACATAAAACCTGCAGAGCTAGTCTACCTGTCTTTGTCTCCTTCTAGCCTTCCTTCCCTTCTCTGGGTAATTTTTAAAAATTCTTCAGTAACTCCCCACTCCCATTCTTCTCCCCTCTCACTTTTTCTTTGTTAGGGGGTGTGGCAGTAGTACCTATAGACAGCCTCTTGTCTCCCAGCACAAAATCCTCCTAAGAAGTATATGTAGTCAAGGAAAATAAATTCTCACATGAACAAAGTTTTTTTTAAAATCATGTTTTAATTCTGAACTTTAAGTCCATCATGTCATTTGAATCCTTTATCATAGGTTCCAAATTCTTTCACAGATGATTTTCTTTACATAGTTGAGAGGCTATTGTTCTAAACTGATGCAGAGTAAAGTGTTTAGAATTTCACTTAAAATAACTGTAAACATATAAAATACTTGGGAAGCTACCTGTCAAGACAAATCCAGGAACTATACAAATACAATTACAAAACACTTTTCACAAAAATAAAGTCAGATCAAAACAACTGGAAAAATATCAATTGCCCATGAGCAGACCTAGTCAATATTAAAAAAAAAATCCATACCAATCAAACTACAAAAAAATTATTTAATAGTGTTAGAAAAAAATTACAACAAAATTCACCTGGAAGAAAAAAAGCTCAAGAATATTAAGGGAACTAATTTTTAAAAAAAGAAAAAGAAATGTGGCCTAGCAATACCAAATGCCAAGCTATATTATGAAGCAGTAATCACCAAAACTATCTCATATCAGCTAAGAAACAGAACAGTAGATTAGTGGAATAGATTAGGTACATAAGGCACAGTAGTCAATGACCACAGTAACCTAATGTTAGATAAGACCAAAGATCCCAGTCTTTGGGATAAGAACTCTCTACCTCACAAAAACTTCTGGGAAAACCATAAAATAAGGCACAAACTGGGTTTAAATCAACATCTCATACCATATACCAAGATAAGGTAAAAACGGGTACATGATTTAGACATAAAGGGTAACACCATAAGCAAATTGGAAGAATAAGGAAGGGTCTACCAGAAAGAACTATGGAGAATGAAAGCATCCACAACCAAACAAGAGATAAGACAGCATTATAAAATATAAAACAGATTATTTTGATTATGTTAGATAGCAAATTAAAAAGCTTTTCCACAAATAAAACCAATGCAACCAAGATTGGAAGGAAAGGAGAAACCTGGGAAGTAATCTTTACAGCAAATGTCTCCGATAAAGTTCTCATTTCCCAAATATATAGAGAACTGAGTCAAAATTATAAGAATACAAATTATTCCTTAATTGATAAATGGTCAAAGTATATGAACAGGCAATTTTAAGATGAAAGAATCAAAGCTTATCTATAGTCATACGAAGAAGTGCTCTAAATCACTTCTGATTAGAGGAATGCACATTAAAACAACTATGAGGGACTACCACCTTACACCAATCAGATTGGTTAATATGACAAAAAAGGAAAATTATAAACGCTGGAGATGATTTGGGAAAATTGGGATACTAATGAACTGTTGGTGAAGTTCTGAACTGACCTAACCATTCTGAAGAGTAACTGAAAACTATGCCCAAAGGGCAATCAAACTAAACAATGCATGTCCTTTGAACCAATAATACCACTAGCAGGTCTGTATCCCAAAGAGCTCATTGAAAAGTTAAAAGGACTGACATGTACAAAAATGTTGATAGCAGCCCTTTTCCTCATGGCAAAATAATGGAAATTGAGGGGATGTCCTCAACTGAGAAAGAGCTGAAAAGCTGCGGTATCTAAAGGCAATAGAATCCTACTGTGCAATGAGAAATAATGAGCAGGCAGAATTCAGAAAAATCTAAAAAGATTCACAGGAACTGATGCAAAGCAAAAAGAGCAGATCCAAGAAAACACTGTATCTGGTAACAGCAACATTGTGTGATGATCAACTTAGAATGACTCAACTCTTCCCAGCAATACATCAATGATACAAGACAAATATGAAGGACTCACAAGTGAAAATGCTATCCACATCCAGAAAGAGAACTGATCAACTCTGAATGAAGATCGAAGCCCACTTTTTTCACTTTATTTTTTTTTATATTTCCCCCCTTTGATCTGCTTCTTTCACAGCTGTGACTAATATAAAAATGGTGTGTGTAATTGTAAATATGTAACATGTCAAAATGCTTAAAATTTTAGGGATGGGTAGGGAGAAAAATTTGGAACGCAAAATCCTCTAAAAACTGAATGCTAAAATTGTCTTGAAACATATTTGGGGGAAAAAATTAAAATGCTACTGAAAGTATTTTATTTAAATGTAAGCTTCCCAAGGTCAGGGGTTATCTTGCTTGCTTGTTCTTGTATCCCCCATTGCTTAGCACAGGGCTAGAACTTACTGAGTGCTTAATAAACATTTGTCCATTTATTTAAAAAAAAAGAAAAAAAAAGAAAAACATTCCTCCTGGACTAATTTCCCCTAAAGGATTTTAATCCATGAGATCCCACTTATATTCTCTTTGAACATATGGAAATCTGTCTGCCCAAAGTAAAAGATATATGTCAAAGTATCTTTTACTTTACTCCCACCAAATCACAAATTTTAACAAAGAATAGACAACTTCACCTCAATTATCCCCCTTATTTCGACCCCAAGTTATTATTTCCACCTACTTGTTAAGAATAAGATCCAGAAAAGGTACTTTATTCATCTTTTCAAACATTACGTCATCATTAAAGCAACTATTGGCAACTCTGTTTGGGGAAAGAGCACAGTAACTGACTTCAAAATAATTTAGGTGCTCCAACACCGCTACATCGTATATCCATGCCAATGCTTCTCTAATTCCTCATATATTTCCTGTAAGTAGCTGGCAGCATATTCCAATGATGATTTAAATTTGATTTTTGTTTATGCTCAGCGCAAATCCTTTCTAAAATCATTCATTCTTCCTTCTGGAGCCTGAGTTCTCAAGAGTGTATAAAATACTACTACATACCGTAAAGCCAAGCACAAGCAGATTCCCAAAAGAATGCTACTGTGTACAGCTTTTAAGATTCGAATTACACAGTAATAGTGAACACTCTGTTTATGCCATTACAAATCAAGATTGAGTACAATATTCACAATATAATATTCAATATTATTTCTTATGGGGCAACCATTAACTTAATCTGTCACTCATCTAGCAGTCAGACTTATACTAAGCTAGATCCCCAATTATTAAATAGCATTAGTCCCTAATACAATCATTAGAAAACCACACAAACTTTCCACCCCTTGATTTCCAGCAAACCTCAATTTAGTCCGAGGGGAAGCCTTTCCTTCATCTTTACTCTGGGAGGTCTCTCTGATTCCCTGGATCCCCTTCCATGGTTCCAGCTCCCTCCAGAATCTGCCAAACAATCACCTGGATTCAGAAGCAGACAGCTGCCAGGTTCTAGACCAGTCCTCAGAGGTAGACAGCTCCCAGGTCCTTGTGTAGTCCTCAGGGCAATCCCCGGCACACAATGAAGTTCACAGGGTTCAGCACATCTCAAACCCTTCACCACTTCTCTTGCCTGGAACTCAAGGATCAGCCAGGCCATGAATAAACAAAGTCTTATCCTGTTCAGGTTTCAGTCAGCTTCCAGATACTGGGAGAGGAACTCTCTCTCTCTCTCAGCTGGCTTCAGTCTCCATGAATCTTCCTTCACTGAGGAGCCAATTCCAATTCTCCCTCTGTCTCTAAAATTCTTTTTTATATACAGCACTGGTCTCTTGTCTCAGCCAATAGCCTTCTTCCACATCAACAGGAGAGTTCATGCCTTCTCAACAATGGACAGGGTTCATACTTTCCATACTTAGCCCTAAGTTACTAAGTGCTAAGTATCTGATAAACTGATTACTATTACACATACATACACATCACTATAATCTATATCCTGTGCTTTCTGAAGAGGGAATGAATGAGATAGGTGAAAGCATTCTCATAAAAAAAAGAGACAGTCACCAAACTTGAGCTAGGTACTAGATCTCTTTAGGCCTAAGTTTCATGTTCCTGTAAATCACCTGATTTCAGGGAAATCAGATGGTGTGCCCCTACTCCCCCTCCCTTTTTCCTGTAAGGGGCTTTTTGTGACAGCCTCCTTTTGCTACATATGGATAATCATAGCTATATGTCTTTGTATTGGGCAAGAGAGGACTTCCAGGGTCCTGCGTAGACTGTGAGGTCGTGTCACCCCACCAATGGGGTAATGATCCAGCATTAGGGAATGTTTGGTGGGAAGGGGTTTTGGGGGGTTATCTGGAAATTTTGGGGTTTTAGATAAAATTGTTTGTACAAGGGTATAAAACTGCTTCCTTCCCTCTTCTTGGGTGCCTCCCTATACCAGACTGACTGGAGTAGGTAACATCCAACTCTCGCAAGACTTGTCTTTTAGAATAAAGAGCTTCTGTTTCTGCCTGGAGAAACCTCTGAATTTATTTGGGTAAGGGTCTTTGGGGTCTTTATCCCATTCAGGAAGCTCTTCAGAAGTCTTGACTCCAATGCTGGATGAGGAGTAATTTAACTGCACATTAGGAGTTCTTGGTTTGCCTTGCTTGTTTTGTACCTACCTCTATATTGTTCCTTTTCAAACAAAAAAATCTGAGGCCAAGTATTTCAAAACTCAATCCCTTCTAATATTTTTGTCTTCTATAGATTTCTGAGGTGTCTGCTCTTACTTTTCCTATAGGATGGTTGGTTATCATGCTATAGCTAAAGCCTGGTGAATAAATGTAGGTAATGTTGTCCCTTTTAACTCTCTTAAAGGTTCAAGCCTTTTTGACTGACAAACAAGTAAAAAGATGCTAGTTACTCCTGACCTAAACCATCATTACTCTGTTTTTACACTATGCTCAAATGACAAGTGACACAGTTCCCAACACTTTAGAGAAGTTTCAGAATATAATCTATCACTATGGAACAGAACTTAAGCCAGCCATTGACCAAACTGTATTTTATTTCTCTGTCATTTTAGGGGACACAACAATGAATTTAAACAATTATTAAATCATGTACTCAACTGCCCATGAAAGCCCATGCAACACTGTTATGACACATAATGAAAACGTTTCTGCAAAAAAGTAAAAATCAATATACACCGGCAGGTGCCATAACAATTGCAAATTCAAGGACTCATTTATCATGTAACTGTATTGTTCCTTATATAGAAGACTGATTTACAAAGTGATAAGAGTTCAAACTAATGTAAATAAAAAATCAACAATCAATAAGTTTAATAAATTAAGCATCTGCTATATGTCAGGTAGTAACTTCTCTCTAGGATCTTCCTGTAGTTGAGTGGAACAAGTGAAAATACTCTCATTAAATAAAGGAAACAGTCACGAAACTTGAGCTAGGGTTTAGTCCTGATAGGCCCAAATTTTACTTTTCTATAGAATACCCAGTCTTGAGGAAAACAAAAAAAGCAACAAATAACATGTCTGAGAGATATTTCAGTAATTGCCTACTTTTCAAAAACAAGAAAAGCAACAAGTAATCTATAAATTGCCTACTTTTGGTAACAAATAATATGTCTGCCAGATGTTTCTGTAATTGCCCACTTTTGGTAAACAAGAAAAGTAACATATAATCCGTAATAGCTTACTTCTGATAAATAAGGAAAATACATTTGTATTGGGCAAAAGGATTGTAAGGACACACCTTCCCAACAATGGGAATGAAGGTCTGGATACTGGAGAGGGGATTTGAAGTTTTGGGTTATCCTAGAAATGTCTGTACAAGGATACATAAGTGCTTGCCCGATATCTGTACTTTGCCTCCCTACACTTGTGCGGGCTCTGGGTAGGTGACGCCCAACTCTCGCAAGACTTTCTTAGAAATAAATAGCTTCTGTTTCTACCTGGAGAAACCTGAGTTAAATTTGGGTAAAGGTCTTTGGGGTCTTTATCCCACACACAGTCTAGCAGGGGGAAGAACACAGATATATGTAACTGCATAAAAAAAGAGTCCAATATAAGATACTTAATGAAACAGAAATTATAAAAACTTGATATAGAAGGTAATGAGGTATACTGTTAAATAAAGGTGAGAAGGAAATACATAACTTACAAGGGAAATGACCAATGTCAAAATAGAGACCAATTACTGAAAGTCATGTGTGAGAAATAGGGAAAAAAAAGTCTGATTAGACAACAAAGTACAGCAATAAACTCTGCCATAACCATAACCCAAAGATCACAAGTAAGTAGCTGATGGGGTCTGGAATACTTTTGTCTGTAACCTCAATTTGTAAAATCCTATTTTTGTGTTTGGGTATGTATGTAACGTCACTAGACTGGAAGCTAGACTGATGGCGGCTTCAGGAGGTGCCAAGCTGGGAGAGTATATTCTCTCTGATAGTATATTCAAGTCTAGCTTCCAAATTTGGCACCTCCTGAAACAATTAAGCCTAAACTCCCAACATTCATGTGGTCAAAAAGGCCTTGATGAGTAACAGACTGGACTCATCTTAGTTAGCCCTGACCACAGAGGACCTAGTGACGTGTCAAGGCAAAAATCACACCTCCAAGTACACCCCCTCCATGGGCTTTCTCCTAGTGAATTATGGGTAATACGCGTGCAAAGTTGCCACAAAAAGTGCATGTCCCTTTAAGCACTGAGCACTCCTAAACTCCCCCCTAATCCCACCCTTACTCACCTAGTTAGCATAATTAATCTCTGACTGACAGATTTATGGTTTTATAATCTATGCCTCAGATTCCTGTAAGCTCACAGGTTCCCCTACCTCTCCTGCTCACTGGAAAATCAGCCAAACAATGAACTTTTACAATGATCACTGCCAAGATTGCTTGAGTCCGGTAATTCATTTCAGACTAAGAAGAACCCTCAAAGGACTTCCAAGAAATCCTGCCTCCCACTCTCCCTCTTCATAGCAACTTAACACAAATTGACTTAATTGTAAAGAACCTAGACTAACCCCTCCGCACCACTCCACTCCCCACAAAACCATCTTCCATAAACTACATCTGCCTTCTCCTTAGCTTCTCACTTTGCTCCAATATAGCAACTTTTAAAACTATGTAAGCACCTGTAACTAAGATAGTCTTAACTGCATCGAATCACCTCAAATATTAATGCACACCACTTAATTTTCCATTTTTGCAAGAGATGGGGGAGGTATAGCTACAGAGTTATTAATGGTTCTGCTCCTAGGTTATAGTATCATAGGGAAAAAAAAAATCAAAGGCCTTCCAAGAGATATATTTAAAGTAAAAAAAAATTGACTCAACACCATTACAAAATTTTCTTTTCAATGCTAATGCTAACTAATTTTCTTTGATTATATGTACCTATAAGGGAAAAGGAAAACGGTACGCAAAAAACTGGGAGGTGAAAATAAAATATACTTAATTCAAAGTAAATGCTAAGCCTCTCCAGGTAAATATGAAGTCCATCTTCTCCCCATTTCTTATAGCACAATAGTATTCCATTACATTCACTTGTTTAGCCAGCAAATTGATGGGCATCCCCTTAATTTCCAGGTTTCTGCCACCATAAAGAGAGCTGCAATAAATATTTTTGTACACATGGGTCTTCCTCCCGTTTCTATGATCTCTTTGGGATACAACCTCAGAAGTGGTGTTACAGGGTCAAAGGGTATGCAATTATTTATAGCCCTTTGGTCATAGTTGCAGATTGCTATCCAGAAAGGTTGTATCAGTTCACAGTTCCACTAACAATGCATTAGTGTTCCAATATTTCCATATCCTGCCCAGCATTTGTCATTTTCCTGTTTTGTCATCTTAGCCAATCTGGCTGGTGAGATGTGATACCTCAAAGTTGTTTTGATTTGCATTTCTCGAATCAAGAGTGATTTAGAGCATTTTTTCATATGCTTATAGATATTTTTAATTTCTACCTCTGAGAATTGCCTGTTTATATCCTTTGACCATTTATCAATGGGGGAATGACTTGTATTCTTACAGATTTTACATAATTCCCTGTATATTTTAGAAATGAGGCCTTTATCAGAGAATTCTTTCCCAGTTTCCCACTTCCCTCTTAATCTTGGATACACTGGCTTTGTTTGTACAGAGACCCAACAGATAAATCTGAGCCTGGAAATCAGGAATAAGCAGTGGTGACTTCAAGAAAAGCAAGAAAGTTCAGATGAACTATGAGCTTCAAGAGACAAGACATCCAGTTTGAAATTTCCAATATGCTATTGGGATAAACAGGAACTCAAAAAAACTAGGCTGGATATACAGAATTTAGAGATGGCCGTGCTTCAATAAATATCAAAACAGAGCATAGGGTTCTGGCTCCTTGAACCAGGTCAGGGCTTAAAATGAGAAGGATTTCTACCTAAAACTGTAGGTCTCAGTCAGCAATACCATTAAAGTGAGAAGAAGTCAACTACCCAGAATTTAGTTTGACTATGGGCAAGGACATTTTATCATTATGTTTCTGCCACATTTTCTGCATTCTCTCCCTCTACCTTGATACTCTCTCCTAAATGACTTTTATCTCACTCTAATACCCATGTTACTTTTCTGAAACAGAGATTGACATTTTTTGAAAGTACTCTTGATACTCTTGTTTGTCCCAGAATAGATCACCTGAAAATATGATCCCTTCATTCAGTCAACTACAATACTAGCAATGACTGAATATTTTGATTTTCAGCTTCTATATACCACTGTACACTTAACATATGTCAAGATTGCAAATCCAAAGTATTTTTCCATTTTCTTTATAAGCCAAGTTGACAAATGCAAAACAAAGCATAACCATTCCTAAAATTCAAGTAAAACAAATGTTTTGTCACTAACTACTAGAATAGTGCACCCTAAAGCCTACACATTCTCATTAATACATTCAAAAATATTTTAGTCATTTTAGCAAAGGACACAAAATATGCATTTTTAATGTACCTTGATATATCTTTTTTCATTTGTAAAAGAATAGCCAGTTAGGAGCAAAAACATCTTCCATGCAAACAAGCTGTTGTCTTTATAAATTTAGTACAATTATTTCATTTACTCTTGTATTGATTTATAAAGTCTTTGAAAAGCACAGTTAAGAGCTTTTACAGAAACCTAGATTATATAAAATGACATTATTTTGACATAATACCAGAAAGAAAAGATGAAATGTCAACTTGCCTACAGAGAGACACAGCAGTTAGTCCATTTTTAAAGAAGTACTAACTACGGTCAAAAAGTAAGTTTTCACATAAATGGAATTTAATTCATATTTGCTTCCCACTTTAATTTATTATACACCTTAAAATAATAGATTAAACGGAATAAGATGAATAAACAATTCACTGCTAGCAAATTAATAATCATACAAATTTTATTATACCTAATGTAATTATGAAAAATTGCATGGTTACAATTAGATACAAAAAAATTACAAAAATTGCATGTGCACATTGCATGGTTACAATTAGATATAACAACTATGAAAATATTTTGATAATAAATAATTACTTTATCAACTTACTTCTGTGCTCCCTGAGACAACAGCTTTGTCCACGTTCATTAATGCTTGTTCTTCAACCTGGCATACTCCCAGAGACCATTCTGCACAACGGTGATGAGCCCAAAAGTGACCTGAAAAGTTACAAATGAATAAAATTCCATAATTTTAGAAGTATTTCTCTTCAAAATTTAAAAATTAAACCTTCATACACCACTAATATGACATCAATTTGGTTTAAAGTACTCAACAAATCAGTATTCTGGTTGAGTAAATCAGTTAGCCAAAGGGTATTTCACACTTTATACACAAAAACTTTATAGATATGCACATGTGTGTGTACACTCTCTCTCTCTCTCTCTCTCTCTCTCTCTCTCTCTCTCTCTCTCTCCTCCCACATACTCAGTACAAAACCTACACTACCTTCTTGCAGATGGGTCATCAACATGAAGGCAGATTACTGTGTTATGATGCAATATGGAAATATAGCACATACCCTCAGGAAGTAAGGTGTGTGGTGCTATTTGCTCTTACATTAAAAAAGTCCCAAGTTGCTACACTGCATTATCAGCAACTGGAATAATTTGTCTTCTGCTGCTGTCACCTCTTCCCAATATTGCTCTCCAGCATCACCTCACCTAACCAATATGTAATGTTAGGCTTTCTAATCCACTACAGACTGGGAAAAGCAAAAATGGTAAAGTTGTTACAATTTTATCTGAAGTAGGAGGCAAAAGGCAGCAGAGGTATGAGAGACAAACTTAAGGCGCATGTTTTACTGCATGAAATTTGTTACATTTACTTTTGCTGCATAGAAAACTTAATTGCCTGGATAAATTTTAGCTAGATTTTAGCTGATAGCCAACATTACAAATTGACCTCTAGATAATTCATGCACTATTGTGTGAAAATTCAGTTATTTGAATAAAATGCAAACTGCAATATTAACTTAGGAGTATACTCATATTTGCTCAAAATTAAATTCAAGTTTCACATGCCACTATATGTGCAGGCACGTTTTCTAGCTGTTTTATTTGCTAACTTTTATTTAAAAAAAAATAATTTAAAAATTTTCCTCAAATTCCTGGCTTTATCGGCTCTCATCTTTGAATAAAGAATGCTAAAACTCACTGATATGTTTGAAGCACACGAGTCATTTAAGAACTTTTAAAAAAGAAGAAAAAAAGGAAAAGAAAAGAGACCATAATTTTAAATATTTCAGTTAAGCAATTTTCAATTTCACTGAATTGGTAAACATTAATGAGTTATTTTTCCAAGTATTACACTGAAAAAATAGGGAGATCGAAAAACATAATTCTTGCCCATATGCCATATTAAAAAAATGTATCAAGTTACTTAATAGTATTAGCTGGGCTAACTTAGAAGTAATAGTGACGCTATATTGTTACTGTAAGGGAAAATAATGTGGCATGTACTGAAAAATTATTATCAGTATCAAACTATGAAATATACAACTTTTAGATCTTAACAATAAGGAACAAATTAAATAAACTGAATATGTAGCTTACTGAATTAAGCATGGTTAAAGATGAATTATTTTTTACATAGCCATAAGTGTTTCTGGATTTTCACTTGGAATACACTCACTAATGGAAAAAAGCACTTATACTTTCTATGATACTTACTGTAAGATCATATTTGCCTGAAATTTAACATTTATAAGAGGGCAAATCAAAATGGTCTTACCTGTAGACTCAAATAAGGCTTGGAAATCGAGGTCATCTGGAAGGCCAACCAGACTGAGTTCATCCCACAATTTACCAGTCTGATCATCTGAAGCAGTTTGGGTGCTTACACTTATATATGACGTTATATTCTGTCGAGGAGACCGTTCTCTACGAAAGCAAGGGGAAATATAAGGCGATGATGCTGGTAATAAAAATACTGGGTTACTGTCCGAATACCTAAACAAATATCTCATTTGATTCTCACAGCAACTCTATGAAGAAGATATTATGAGCTGCTATTTACAGCTAAGGAACCTAAGGCATTAAAAAGTAAAGTAACTTGTCCACAAGCATACATCTATTAAGAGTCTGAGGCAGTAACTGAATTCCAGGCTTGCTGACTCCAGGCCCAGTGTTCCAGACCCTGCACCACATATCTGGCTTTATAAAATGTTTTACCATATACATAGATTTGCTCCTTAAATATGGTACTCCAAAACCAAGACATAAAATAATCTTTACAAGGTCCTATAATAAATATCACTTCCAAAAATCTTGGAGACTGACAATATATTTCTTCTAGTTTAAAACTTACATTATTTCTTAGTAATAGTGAATACATCAAGCAGTCATACATGCTCACAAAACATCAGAAAAAAAATCAGGAAACATAAAAAAAATCAGAAAAAAAATTTAAGTTGAATGATGGTAACAAAGGCAGAAAAATTCAACAACAGAGCTAAAGCGTCTAAAAGGAATTGAGAACAGGATTAAAATGAATCAACTATAGCTTTCTTAGATTTTTGTCCTAAAAGCTGAACAAATTGTAATGGTAGTAAGCTATTCTCAGGAAAAAAAGGCAAAACTAAACAAAGTATAGAGTAAATATTAGCATATCCCAACCATAAAAATTCACATATTTGATGGAAATCTTTTTAAACTATAATGAAATCATGTAATATTATATCTTGGCAATTATATTATGCTGGAAACAATATAGCATCCCGTTTAATGTGATAACAAATCCTCTACCCTAAATATGGATAAGAGATTCACCATCAAAGCAAGACATTAAATCACATTAACACCAAGTCAAATATATTTTCTTAAAAAATAAGCCAACCAGTTTCAAAAATCAAAACTAGAAACATTAAAAATTCCAGCTTATAAAAACCTCATTTTGTACTTTATTACATCTTACTAAATTTAAGCTTCTGCTAATGCATAGCCATTTTTTCAAATAGCATGTTCTCCTTTACCAATCACTTCACTGCTTTATTAGAAATCAAATCAAATGTTAAAAAGATAATTACAATATTAATACTGAATCTTGGAAAAATATCAATTGGGATCAATAGTTTGAGTAGATATAATTTTTAAAAAAGAGAACTCTACTAAAATAAATTATTCACTCAGTACTACACCAAACTATCCAGAAATTATTTTATTCAGCTAGAGAAAGATAACAAAACTCATCTAGAAAAACAAAAGTTCAAGAAAATCAAAGGATGTAACAGAAAAAAATAAATGTGAAAGAAGGTGGCCTCGCCATATGATATCTCATGCTCTATTATGAAGTGGCAATCATCAAAAACTATCTGGAACTAAGAAACAAATGAGTGGACCAGTGAAATGCAACGGGTACACAGGACACAGTAGTAAATGACTATTGTAATCTAGTGCATTATAAACCCAAAGATCCTAACTTTGGAGAAAAGAACTCACTTTTTAACAAAATCTGCTGGAAAAACTAGAAAACAGAAGGACAAAAACTAGGTAAAGACCAACATCTTACACCATCAATCAAGATAATAAAATGAGTACAAGATTGAGACATGGGAGAATAAGGAGTTATGCCCAAAAGACAATCAAACCATACATACTCTTTGATCTAGCAATACCACTACTAGATCTGCATCCCAAAGAAATCAAAAAAGGAGGAAAAGAACATATTTAAATGAAAATATTTACAGCATCTCTTTTTGAAGTGGCAAAGAATTAGAATTTGAGGGGATGCCCATCAATTGGGAAATGGCTTAACAAGTTGTAATGGAATATTACCTGTTAATAAGAAATGATAAGAAGTATGATTTCTGAAAAACCTGGGAATACTTAACACAAAATGATGCAAAATTACATAAGCATAACCTGTAAAAAAAAAATGGACACAGTAACAACAGTACTGTATGATGATCAACTGTGAATGAGTTAGGTAAGGGCAGATGATGAAAAATGCTATGCACTTCTAAAGAAAGAACTGATGGAGTCTGAATGCAAATTGAAGCATTCTATTTTCCACTTTTTTTCATGTTTTTCCTCCTTTTGTTCTGTTTTTACTTCCACAACATGACTAATACATTAATATGTTTTACATGTTTGCACATATATCACCTGTATCAAATCGCTTACCATGTTACGGAGAGGAATAGTGAAGGAGTGAAAAAATTTGTTGTCATTCAATTTTTTTTTAATGAATGATATAACTGCACATATTTATGTAGCCTATATTGAATTGTTTGCCTTCTCAATGGGGAAGAGGAAGAAGGGAGAGAATGTGGAACTCAAAGTCTTAAAAACAAATATTTTTAAACTATTCTTACATATAACAGGAGGAAAATTAAATAGGAAACAAATTTTAAAAGGGAATATACCTGGAAGAGGAAGACCTCACGGTTTCTGGCCAAAACAGAAACAAGTGTTATTTACGTTCATTCTGAGTCAAAGGCAGCCCAAACAATGACCAAGTAGGGCCTGGTCTATAACCAGAGTGATTTGGGGTTAAGGCTAATCTTTTAAGAGAAAAAACAAAACATGAGGAGAAAGAAGAGAAGTTGTTTCACAGATCACAATTTACATTCCCTTTGAGCAGAGCACCAGCAGGTAAGTATGTGATACTACAGAGAGAGAAGGAAGGGAAAGGAAAAGCCTTGTTGCCCTTAGTTGGAGCAGTGGATAGAGCACCAGATCTGGAGTTAAGAAGCCTGCTCTTTTCTGAGTTCAAATGTGAAATGGGACATTTACTAGCTGTGTGACCCTGGGCAACTCACTATCCTCTTTACCTCCTTCTATTTGGGCCAGAAACCCAGGGAGTCTTCCCTTCCCAGATCTTTTTTTTTTTTTTAAAGAGGGGGGAAAATGAATGCTAAAATTATCTTTACATATAATCAGGAAAAATTAAATATTACTTTAAAAATACTGGATCTGAACAAAAAACCCACCATTATTAAAGTTTCTTTTTTGCTTTTTGGAGGGGGGAAAGGTAGGGCAATTGGGGTTAAGTGTCTTGCCCAGCTGGTAAGTGCAGAGTGTCTGAGAGCAGATTTGAACCTGGCTGCCCCAATTATGACATTTTTATTAAAAGTAAAGCAGTTTTCAATAAATCAATCATTTATTTCTAGAAGGACCCACAAAAACCACGTAGTAACTAGTTCTTGACACAACTGAATTTTTGTATTCCAATTTTTTATCTTCTCACTATTTCTCCTCATTCCTTTCTTATAAAAAATAATCCTTAATCATAAAAAAGAAGCTAAGTGATGAGGTCATTGAAACATACTATTAACCAAGAATGCTTCACACTCCTTTTCTCAATTCTTCCTCAGGGAAAACCTTGCCAACTTTCTTATTTTCAAACTGATTTTTTTTTTGGGAAGGTGGGGGGGGAGTATAGACTCACTAAAAGAATGACAGATACAACTTCATGGAAGAGAAACAAGCAGGAAAAATGATGAATTAATATTACATTAGCAACTTTAATAGACTTAGTTCTTCTCAGCAATGTAACGATCTCAGACAATTCCAAAATACACATGAAAGAAAATGCTATCCACATCCACAGAAAGAACTATGGAGTCTGAATGCAGATCAAGGCTATTTTATTTTTTTGTTTATTTTCTTCTTCTGGTTTTTCCCTTGGGTTCTAATTCTTCTTTATAATATGACAAATGTGGAAATATGTTTAATATGATTGCACATACATAGCCTATATCAGATTGCATGCCCTTTTGGGGACAGTGAGGGGAAGGAGGGGGAGAAAATTTAAAACTCAAAATCTTATAAAAATAAATGTTCAAAACTAAAAATAAATGTTTTAAAAATAAAAATAACATCAATAACTACTCTTGGCTTTTTTTCTTTTGGGGGGGAGGAGGGAAGGCAAGACTATTGGGATAAAGTGACTTGTCCAAGGTCACACAGCTAGTAAGTGTTAAGTGCCTGAGGCCACATTTGAACTCAGGTCCTCCAGACTCCACCATGGCTCTATTCATTGACCCACCTAGTCACCCCAATAACTACTCTTGTAAAAGCAGAAAGAATTCTGTATTCAGAATTTAAGGCCCTAGGCAGTTGCTGCTGCTGCCTATCAGTTACCCAGTGGCCTAGAAAAAGGTTACAATGTGATTCCAAGCTGACCAATTTTCCTACTATCAACTTCATCAGTTAATGAAGGATGGACAAAAAAAATCTCTTAAGTCTCATTCCAGGAGTACATCCAATATAATTTTACTTCTATTTACTTCAATAAAATTATAGGAAATTTACTGAGTACTTAGCTAAAAATTATGTAAAAAGCGCCTACCATAGAACCTGACAGCCAGAAGACACTTAATATGTGTTGATTAATTCAAATGATGCTTAGTAATGCCCCTGCACCCAAACCGAAGAGCCCAATATACACCAGTGACTTTTAACCTGGGAGCTAAACATTTCTAGAATGAAGGAGAGGTATCCTTTGTCATAAGATGAATTAGTATTATGAGACTGAAAAATTTCTTATTCCTATGAATATATCTCTATTGAAAATGCAGATATATAAATGCTACTATTAATAAAAAAATGCTCACTTGCTAAAAAGCAGGAAAAAAAAGAAATAAGGCTTAGGGAATGAGGAAATAAAACTATTCCTACAGGATTAGAAAAGAAGGAATGGATATAACTCATTTTTAAAGGTTGACTAGATGCACTGCTATGATAGAAGTCCTTTTTTAAACCTAATAGAGAAAAATACAAAAAAAAAAAAAACAAAAAAAAAACACCCCAGGCAACAAAATTTTTTTTAAATCACTACAGCCTTCATATTAATACAATGACAAGTTAACAAACTCTGTAGAATTCAAGCTAATACAGGAGACATCTAGTACTAACACTTTATTTCAGAAGAAAGAAACTGGAATATAGAGAGGTCACAACCTAAACAAAAGCAGCAAATATGCGGAATTGGGGGAAGGAGCTAGGGGGTGTGTAGACCTACAGTGCCCCAGCTACCTCTCATTTTCACTAGTGTTCTTTCTGTTCCATTTAGTGCTTCCTGTCTTCAAGGTATAAGCAGCTAGGAACCAGCCAGAATGATGAAACAACAATGCTTTAGTACTTACACTTCGAAGTTAACCAACATCAGCTCTTCCAGAGTCTACAGAATATCTATTACTCAGAACATTCAATGGAAATGACATATAAAAAGTAAGATGATTTGGTTGTGAACCATGATCTTGTTGTGAAAGAAAAAAGAAGCCTAAAGTAAAACCCAATTTGTGTATTTTAAAGAGTGAATATAAGCAGCACCTGCACTTTGAAATCTTTAAAAAGTTTCTCATTAGCAAACACATTTCTACTTTAAAATTTCAATTAGTATTTAAATAATAGGGGCATTTATAGCAAATATAAGAAGGAAAAATATACACAGCACTACAGAATCAACAAAAAAACTCAAATCATCAAGCACAACACAGTTCTCCCCTGGCTACTGTGTAATGATGCTCTATTGCTAGTTACAAGTTAATAAAAGACAAGGGAAAAGAAGCTTACAATACTTTTTTTATCTCCTTATCTAAACTTACGATATCAGTTTAACTAGTCTCTACCCGCTTGGTAATCTAACACCCTTTACCCTTCAGTTTAGGTTATGACCATAAGCTATTTGGTTATGTTTTTGCTCACACTGGTTTGTCTTGTAAACAAGCACTAAAAGAGATTATTAAAAAAAAAAAAAAAAGACCTTTTTGAGAAAAGGTTAAACCGGTGAAACAGGAGGAAACACATGTTAACATACAACATTTGTGTTTTCATGTATGCACACACACAAAGACACACATATACACACCAAAAACAAGTCATGGAATATTACCCCCCAAATTTACCCAAAAAGTAACTTACTTTCTCTGTCCTCTTTGTTTACGTGGCACTGGGTTTTGCATTTTTTCACTGGTTCCATCGCTGTTGTCACTGATATCCTTCTTGTGCAGAAGTTGCTTTTTCCAGGGTGTGATGAATTCTGGTGTTGGGCTGAACTGTTTTAATTCGCCTTGTCCTAATGAGCTTCTTTCACCACAGTAACAAAAAGCGCACAGTTGTTCACTGATAGAAAAAAGGGACAGGAATTGTGGGAGTAAAGGGAGCAGGGAAAGAGAAAAGTAGTGGTTTTACCTCAGTATTTTCAATGAATGATATAGACTGTATAAATTTGTGTTTTCAAGAACCCCGTAAGAACCTAAGCACATGTAATACTTTTTTTTCCTCATAGAATTATGCTCGGTTTTGCAAGGTAAGCTATTCTTGGCTGTAAACCTATGTCTTTAACCTTTTATTTATTTACTGCTTTTTGGAGGATGGAAGGCAGGGCAACTGAGGTTAAGTGACTTGCCCAAGGTCACACAGCTAGTAAGTGTTGAGTGGCTCAGACCGGATTTGAATAAAGGTCCTTCTGACTCCAGGGCCAGTGCTCTATTCACTGTGCCACCTAGCTGCCCTGTAATATTTTTTATACCTATCAGTCAAGGGCCACATAGGTCATCCACTGAATAAATGACATACATAATAATTCAGTTCACAAGAAAACTTCTGAAACTGTAGTCTTGTATTCCTAAAAGTCTTTCAGTAGCTCTCTAGTATCTGCTCCCATAAGTTGAGTACCACTAAGAAAGTTATATATTCCTGAAAGTAATACTTCCAAGTGCTGTGGTGTTTTTCCTGAGAAGTAGTATGTTTAAGTATAAATACTGTTGCTAAAAAATCTGCCTTGTTGGCTCAAAAATGTAATCCTCTTTCCTACTTAAGTGACTTTCAGCAAATTAATTAAGCTCTCTGACATTCAGTTCCTTCATCTGTAATGGAGAGGAGTCAGCAAAACAAACTCCCCCAAATCTTCTCTCAATCAAAAGAAGCTGTAACCCTCCCGTCCCTGCTTCTGAGACTCTCCCTATTCCCATCCTTGACTGGTATTTTCACAGGTCGATTTCACAGGTCTTTCTCCTTAGGACTATGATGTTGAGAAACAAACAAAAAAAAGTTTACATAAGCAAATTAACTTCCAAGTTAAAACATCAACATTTTAATAATGAGCATCCATAACATACATACTCTAAAAATATGCACAGCATTATATTTTGATAGAACCAATAAGATCTTTTAATAGCTCATCAAACATTAAAAGTGTCAGTGCAAAGTAATCATTAGTACTTTTTCTGTCTCACAGTAAAACTCTAGTGGGAAGTCTATTTGATGTATGAACTGAAACATAACCTAACACAATGTCAAAACACCCAGAGAACAGTTCTGATTCCTTTCTGGAGTAACAGGTCTAGGGTAATGCTTAATTGCCCCATATTAATTTTTTTTTAAAAAGGAAATGAAATTCTTTAATAATACAGGTTTAATGGGAAATCATAAGCAAGAGCATCACCCTGAAAGTATACAAAACCTTCTCTCCTATAGATCTCAAAATCCTTCAATAAGAACCATTTTTTCCCTCATTTACTGAAGTCTCTGATGAAAGCATAGGTAGTCCATGTTCAAGGTCAACCCTTATCTCCAGGATGTTAGCCATCTACACCTTTCATTTATCATTAACCTTTCCCAATTCACATATTTCTTCCCAGTAGCCTATTAATGGTTCAGTGGGGTGGAGGGTGGGAGGATAGGGGACTCCCCAGGAGGATTCCCATGGTAGACATTCACATGCCATCAAGCAATCATTCTTTCTCCTTTCATTCTCAGGCCAACTCCTAGAAAAAGCTATTCTCAATCTTTTGCAATATGGCTAATATACTCGATTCAACTACAACTATTGTTTCCAAAGTTACAAATGGCTTCTTAATTACCAAATCTGATGGTCTTTTCTTAATATTCCAAGTCCTTTGACTTTTCCATAGCTGTTGACACAGACTATTCTTATTTTCTGGATATACTGCCTTCTCCATCCTCTAACATTTAACTATCCAAGGTTCTTTTAAGACTATACTAAAGCATGTTGTTCAATATGAAGCCTTTTACTGACCAATCTTTGCCACCAATATGACATTATAAATATTTACTTATTTTTCTCCTGATACAACAGAAATTAAGCTGCTTGAGAACAGGTAATCTCAATTTTGTTTGTAAATTCAGTTTCAAGCACAAAGCTTGGTGGCAACAAAGTCCTTATTAAAAGACTTCAAGTTAAATCTTATAAGCATTTGACATTATTAATATCTGCATAAATATAAGAAGCAGGAGGAACAGTACTGTCCTAATTTTTTAAAAGGTGGAAGGGAGAAAAGATGGGACAACTACACTTAATAAAAGAAAGGCTAACAACAACTATGAACTCATGTTTATGTATTTTTATGTGAAAGATTAGATTAAATAAAATCTAGAGTAGACAGAATTATCTACATAACAACCTTCTGACTTTCCTATCTTAGGTATTGCTTTAAAATTTTTTTCTTTTAATTTTTAAGGTAATAAAATACTGATATTAAAAGGCTAAATGTTACACTTATTTGTTTACTACATTAAGAGAGAAAATTTTCAACCAAGAAATAGGGTAAGACTCAAATGAAGTAGCCTCTATTGTTCCTTAATCGGCAAGGTAACAAAAATCTGTGAATTAAATACAACTGGGGTTTCATCACACTAATATAATTGATAATAAATACATATTCATTTCTAAGGAACAAAAGAATTAAGCCTAATTTCCAACATCAATGAGCAAATTAGAAAATGGAAAAAACTAAATTAAATTATAAATGAAGTTGATGATAAATACACAGAACTTTTAATCAGTAACTATTCTACAACAGGTCAATCACTGTACCTGTGAGACTACTGCAAGGATAGACAAAGAATCATAAACCATAAAGTTTTTAGAGTTTAATTACTCCAAACTTCTAACCAATATCTGAATTATTTAATCTATAATTAACCATTTTGTCTGAATACTAAGAGTAACAGAAAGCAATCCATTTCATTTTAGCGGAGTTAAAATCATTACTATGTAGGCCAAATCACAACTTCAAAGGTCTTCGTTAGACCAATAAGGACAATAAAATTGTTTTCAGCTGTAAATCAAAAATATTGCTTCTAAAAAGCCAACTTTTCTAAAAAAAAAAAAAATTTGTTAAGCTTACAAATAACAGGCACACACATTTAACTAAAGAATCTCTTAATAATAATTTTCCTACTAACTAAAAGCAATACCTAAAAAAATCACCTGCTTTCATACTTAACAACCAGCAGGCAATACCAATATTTTGCCAAGGCTGCATGAGTCATGAGTCCTTTAACAGGGCCTCCACCTGCCTTCTCCAAATTTAACACCTGTCAGTTATAAGGTTTCAAATCATCTATACTTTTTTCTTCAAACATGCTCTCAAAATTACACTTTCTGCCATACAACTCAGTAACTTTCCCCCCAAGCACAACTTTGTTATCTAGTCCTACAGCATTTATTCTCCCTCTAACCTGATTTTAGCTTCTACTCCAACAGAAACAGTAGAGTTGGTGGATTCCTCAGACACTGAGCGCTGGAGAGCTGGTGTTGGCTGCTTGTTGCTGTCCACTTCTGTTTCACCATCCTCTTCTGCAGATTGTTCTTTGATTTCTGTTAAACAGTAAACAGACACAAGAAGAATCTATTTTCTGAAAACTAGTAAACTTGCTTTCCAAAAGTTTATGTGTGATCTATAAGTAAAACAATTCTAGCAAAGAATGGTATATTACTTACATGCAAATTTCTCATTTGCATCTAAAATTAGAACATACTAACAAAATAAAAATGTTGACTTTTTTTAATTAAAAATTCTGACACATTACTTCTATCTCTGGCACCAAATTATACTCAGACAAAACATTTTCATCCACTTAAGTCATATTTACCAACCAATAAGCAAGTATTGAGCTTTATATGACAGGCACTGTTCTAATTAGTAAAAAAAAATTTTTAAAGGCTAAAACAGTTCTGTTCCTAAAGAAGATCAAATTCTAATATGAGGCAATATTTAAGTAACCAGGTAAAGAAGGAATAGTAACCTTAAGTGGAAGATGCTAATAGTTGGGGTGGAGATGGGGGGTGAGGGTGGGAAAGAGTTGGGATAATGGAGAAGGGATGGTTTTTATCTGTCTTGAAAGAAGTTAAGACAAACAGAATACATCAGTGGTTCTCAACCTTCCTAATGCTGCAACCCTTTAACAATATCTGCATGTGGGCAGACCTGCCTGGACATGGATAGAAGAGCGGTGTCGCCATTCCTAAGACCACTGGAAATGTGTGTTTTCGATGCTCTTGGGCGACCCCTGTGAAAGGATCATTAGACCCCCAAAGGAGTCATGACCCACAGGTTGAGAACCGCTGGAATAGATCATGAGGAGAATATTCCAGGCACAGGGAATAGTAGAAGCTAGAACTGTCATGTGAGGAACAACAAGTAATACTGTGTGGCCAGATTGTAAAAGTTTGTGGACGGAAGTAAGAAGGGGCCAAGTTGCAAGAGCATTTAATGGAAAATTAAGGATTTCAAGTTTAGCTCTAGAGGTAATAGGGAATCACTGAAATGTACTGGGTTGTGTGGGTGGAAAGTGCATTAGCTCTCCTAAACTGTAAGAAAATCATGTTGGTAGCTGATTCAAATAGAGAGGAGAAGGGATTTCAGGCATTAAGAAGAAAGCTACCTAGGTAGTTAGGTCCGGTGAAACAGTGGGTCTAGAGTCACAAAGAAACAAGTTCAAAACTGGCCACAGATACTTACTAGCTGAGAGAATAAGTAACTTAACCTCTGTTGGTTCCACCTTCTTCAACAGTAAAGAGAGGGTTTTCAAAAAGCACCTAAACCTCATAGGATTATTGTGAGGCTCAAATGAATCTGTAAAATCTATAATATGCTGCTCACATGAGAGGAGATCAAAGAATGCTTATTCCCTTCCTCTTCACCCCCATTCCTACTCAGAATGACAATACAGACAAGGAATAATAAGGACCTAAAGCAGGGTGGTGGCTGTCTGAGTAGAAAAACTAGGACAAATAGTAGAGATATTATGGAGGTAAAAATGAAACGAGACAGTAATGGGATGGATGGATACTTGGTTAAGTATGAGTGTGAGGAGTCAAAGATGACATAAAATGCTACATGAATGACAAACAATTTTATAAGAAAACTGAATTTCTAATTCCAAAATAAGTTCTGTTTTAAAAATGCACAGTTTGAGATGCCTACAGAGAACTTGAAGACTGCTAAAAGGTCGTTGATAATGCATTACTATAATAGAGGAGAAAAACTGGGGCTTAGATACAGATCTGGGAATCATCTGTATCAAGATAAAACTCACAGGAGTTAATCAGATCAAATGAAACCATATGAAGAGAAAAGAGGGTTATAGGACATGGGCTTGAGGCACAGAGACAAAGAGACAGCAAAAGTGATTAAGGAGGGTCATTCAGTCAGAATTTCTTGAAACAGTAAGAAATAAAGTTGGGAATAAGATAGTCAATGCTGTCAAATGCTATAGAATTTAAGAAAGATAACTGAGAAAATACCATTAGATTTAGCAATTGAGAAAATCACTGGCTAGATGGGGACAATTTCAGGAGAACTGCGAATATGGGAAAAGAAATGAGAATTATGCAAGAGAATTATGAAAAAGAGTCAATAGCTTGGAAAAGTACAAAATCTGCCTGAAGAAAACAACTCCTTAAAAAAAAAACTGGCCAAACAGAAAATTAATACAGAGAAGAAAATTCTTTTAATAGTAGAACTGGGTAAGTGTAAGCTAATGACTCTATGAGACATAAAAAATCAGTCAAACAAGATCAAAATAATGAGAAAAAAAAAGGAAATGTAAAAAATGTCTACATTCAGAGAAAGATCCGAGTTTAAAATGAGACTGAAGCAATGCATGCTATCATTCTTTTCTATGTTTGGCTTTTGTTTCTCTTTTCTCATTGTTCACTCCATTGGCTATAACACCTATACAACCAGACTATTGTACAACGTGAAGGAGTTTGCAGATCCTATACATGATTGTATGCCACCATGATGGGGGTGGGGGGAGGGGAGGAAGGGGAAAAAAATCTGAAACTCAAGTGACTCTGGAACTGAATCTTCTAAATTAAAAGTAAACAAACAAGTCAATAAAATTTTTTTAAAAAGAAAAGAAAAGAATATTGACCATAGTCATGCCATTAGTGGTGTTAAAGACAGGGGGAAAAAAATACCTCACTGGAAAAACAAATTACCTGGAAAATATATCCAGGAGAAATAACTTAAGAATTACTGGACTGCCTGAGAGCCATGATCAAAAAAAAAAGAGCCCAGAGAGTATATTACAAGAAAGTAACAAGGAAAATTGCTTTGATATCCTAGAACCAGAGGGTCAAATGGTCATTGGAAGAATCTACCAAACACCTCTTGAAAAGGATACCGAAATGGAAACTCCAAGAAATACTGTGGTCAAATTCCAGAATTATCAAGTGAATGAGAAAATACCACCAAAAAGCCAGAAAGAAAACAATTCAAATATCTAGGAGCCACAGTCAGGATTACACAGAACTTAGGAAACTCAACATGAAAAGAACAGAGGGCTTAGAATATGATATCCCAGAAAACAATGAACCTTGCATTACAATTAAAAATCAACTACCCAGGAAATTTTAGCATATTCTTTCAGGGAAAAGAGAAGACATTTAATGTTCTAAGACATTCAATGAAATAGGGGACTTTCAGGCTTTTTCTAATGAAAAGACAAGAGCTGAAGAGAAAATTCAATCTTCAAATACAAGACTCAAGAGAAGCATAAAAAGGTAAACAGTAAAGAAAAAACATGTTATTTAGTAAGATTAAATTTTTTACATCCTTATATGGAAAGATGATATTTGTAACTCTTAAGAACTGCATCTCCATTAGGGCACTTAGAAGGAATATACATAAACAGAGAATGTGGCTATAAGTAGACTTTGATGCGATGATATAAAAAAATTAAGGGGTGAAAAAAGACTCGTACAGGAGAAGAAAGGTGAAAGCAGAATAGGACAAATTATAACACATAAAGAAGCACAAAAGATCTATTACAATAGAGGAAAAAAGGGACAGGGGGAGCATCACTTAAATTTTACTCTCACTGGATTCAACTAAAAGAGGGAATAATACACACATTCAGTTGGGTACAAAAAATTATCTTCCTCTACAGGTAAGTAGGAGGTGAAAGGTAAAAGAAAAGGGTTTGGGGGTAGGAACGATGGAAGTGAAGGCAGACTGAGGAAGAAGGCAG
The DNA here is from genome assembly GCA_028646575.1 of Pseudocheirus occidentalis. NCBI lineage: Eukaryota > Metazoa > Chordata > Mammalia > Diprotodontia > Pseudocheiridae > Pseudocheirus > Pseudocheirus occidentalis. The sequence goes on from CM053597.1 coordinate 72,436,240, forward strand.
AAACAAAACACTGGTGAGGAGGGACAGGGTAAAAGGAGGGAGAGAAAAATATAAATGGGGGTGGGGGTGGGGCAGGCATAGGATGGAGGTATTTCCCTCCATCCAGTACAGTTAGTAATCATAACTGTGAATGTAAATAGAATTCCCATAAAATGGAAGCGGATAACAGAGTGGATTAAAAAATCAAAATCTTACAGTAGCTTATTTGTAAGAAATACATTGGAAACAGAGATACACAGTAAGGGTAAAATACTGGAGCAAACTATAATATGCTTCAGCAGAAATTAAAAAAAAAAAAGCAGGAGTAGCAATCCTGATCTTAGACAAAGCAAAAGCAGATCTAACTAAAAGAGATAAGGAAGGAAAGAAACTACATCTTTCTAAAAGGTACAATGAAATAATATCAACTCTAAACATATATGCACCAAGTGGTATAGTATCCATATTCTTAGAGGAAGTTAAGTGAGCGCAGGAAGAAAGATGACAAAACTATTCTATTTGGGGATCTCAGGCTCCCCCGGTGAGAAGTAGAAAAACCCAAGGACAAAATACACAAGGAAGAAGTTAAGGAAATGAAGATAATTTAAGAAATATTATATATGATAGAGAGACCTCTGGAAAAAAATGGAATGGGGATAGAAAGGAATATACCTTTTTCTCAGTGCTACATGTCACCGACACAAAAATTGTCTATGTAGGGCGTTTAAAACCTCACAAGTAAATGCAGAAAGGCAGAAATACTAAATGCATCTTTTTTGAAATTGTAATGCAATAAAAATGATATGTAATAACAGGCCATGGAAAAACAGACTAACAACTAATTGAAAACTAAATAATCTAATCCTAAAGAATAATATCAGACTCACACAAATCACAGAAACAATGATTTCATCAAAGAGAATGACAATGAGACCACATACCAAAATTTATGGGATGCAACCTAAGCAGTTGTTAGGGGAAATTTTATTATCTCTAAATGCTGACATGAATAAGATAAAGAGAAGATCAATGAACTGGGCATGCAACTAAAAAAGCT
>CM053597.1:72437375-72469967 GCA_028646575.1 Pseudocheirus occidentalis
TAATTGCCCAGGTTGAGAAAAAGACATTTTAAAAGCTAAACAGTCCGATTTTTTAAAAATCAAACAAATTATCACTGAACAACCTAAGAAAAAATCTGCAGGTCCAAATGGAATTGCAAGTGAATTCTACCGAACATTTAAAGAACAATTAATTACAATACTATATAAACTATTTGGGAAAACAGGCAAAGGAGTCCTACCAAACTTTTTTTTATAATGCAAATACAATACTGATATCTAAACGAAGAGGAGCCAAAAAAGAGAAAACAAAAATTATGGACCAATCTCCCTAGTGACTATAGAAGCAAACATTTTAAATAAAATATTAGCAAAGAGATTACAGCAACATCATGAGGATAACATACTATGACCAAGTTGGATTTATAGCAGGAATGCAGGGTTGCTTGAATATTAGGAAAACTATCAGCATAATGACCATATCAATAACAAAACTAATAGAAATGATGATTACATCAATGGATACAGAAAACGCTTTTAACAAAATACAACAACCATTCATATTAAAAACACTAGAGAATATAGGAATAAATGGTGTTTTTCTTAAAATGTTAATAGCATCTATCTAAAACCATCAGCAAGCATTATATATAATAGAGATAAGCTAGAAGCATTTCCAACAAGACTGCGAGTGAAATAAGGAAGTCCATTATTACCACTGGTATTCAATATTGTAGAGAAATAGCAATAATAAATTAGCAATAAGAAAAAGAAACAACGAATTAGAACAACAAAGAAACAAAGCTATCACTCTTTGCAGATGATATGGTGGTATACTTAACAGAATCCTAGGGAATCAACTAAAAACTACTTAAAATAACTAACTTCAGCAAAGTTGCAGAATACAAAATATATAAACCTGCATGAATGAACAGAATTTCTATACATTACTAACAGAGCCCAGCAAGAAGAGATAGAAAGAGAAATGTCATTTAAAGGTATTGCAGACAAAGAGAAATATTTGGTCGTTTACCTGCTAGTAATCTACTGTTTGATAAATCCAAAGACTCCAGCTTCTTGAATAAGAACTTACTATTGGACAAAAACTGCTGGGAAAACTGGAAAATAGGATGACAGAAACTAGACGCTAACTAACATCTTACACTGTTATACAATGTAAGGTCAAAATGGGTACATGATTCAGACATAATGGGTGATAGTATAAGTAAATTAGGATAGTAAGGAATAATTTGTTTATCAAATTTAAGGAGAATGGAAGAATTTCTGACCAAACAAGAGACAGAGAACACTACGAAATACAAAAATGGATAATGTTGATTACATTATATTAAAAAGTTTTTGCATAAACAACACCAGTGGTAGCACTGTTTCTGACAAAGGCCTTGTGTCTCAAATATATAAGAATATAAGTCATTCCCGAATGGAGAAATGGTGTTATGGTGTTATCTATAGTCATATTTTTTTAAATGCTCTAAGCCACTATTGTTTAGAGAAATGCAAATTAAAACAACCCTGAGGTACCACCTCACACCCATCAGATTGGCTAATATAATAGAAAAAGATGATCAGCTATGAAAGACAGTGCTGCTGATCAATACAATGATTCAAGACAATTCCTAAAGACTCAGCTCAGAAAATGCTATACATATGGACAGAAGAACTGGAGTCTGAAAGCAGATAGAAGCATAATGTTTTCTCTTTTGCTTTGCTTTTTCTTTCTTATGGTTTTTCCCTTTTGTTCTGATTCTTCTTTCACATGACTACTGTGGAAATATGATTAACATGATTGTATATGTATAACCTATATCAGACTGCATGCATTCTTGGGGAGAGGGGAAGAAATGAAGGAAGAAAAATTTAGAATTCAAAATCTTACAAAAAGGAATGCTGAAGACTAGCTCTACATGTAATGGGGGGAAAAAAATACAATTGAGTGCAGAAAAAAAAAGAAAACGGCACCCGATTCAAAAACATCTACTGCAACAGATATAAGAGCAGAAAAAATTCTGAAAAGAACTTGAAAAACCTTCCAAGGGGGTGGCTACGTGGTGCAGTGAGAATAGCACCAAATTCAAATCCAGCCTCAGACACTTTCCCCTTACTAGGCATGTGACCTTGGGCAAGTCACTCAACCCCAATTGCCCTGCCCTCGCCCCTCAAAAAAAAAAGGGAAGAAAAAAAAGAAAAAGATCATTCAAAATAAATCCTAATAGTTGGCAAAAGTGGATACACTAGAAAAACTACAAAAAGTTCAGTGGAAGATATGGTTCAAATTTTAAAAATAACTAGACTTAAGATAAATAAGCAATGGGGTATAGAAAGCTATCTTGCCTTAGGATTGGGGGGGGATTGGGGCTAAAGACATGAATGCTTTTCAAAACCTTTGTACTTATTTATTAGTACTATTTATTTTTTCAGAAAAGCAATTATAAGAAAAAAATTAAAAGGAACCTACTGTAACAGACAAGTTATTGATTAGAGGGAAAACAAAATAAACATCAAATTCAAAGGTAAGTTATCATAAAATATTGCTTCCAACTACAAAAATCTGCCTGATCTATTTGTGAGAGCAATCAATGCCAAAAATGTCACGTGTCCTCCCTCTATTCATAATACTTGAACATTTCCTTCTTCAGTAAACAAAAGTGGTAGAATTCCAAAGGCTGTCAGTCCAAGACCCAAAAACCCAATGTACAGCCACACTGTGACATAATTTGTCTCTACTTCACCACTCCATTAATTTTACTTTTTTAAGTACAATCAATGACTAAATATTAATTTTTATGTTATAGATATTAGGTATTAATAGATACTACAATAGTAGGTATTATTCCAAATGTTGATACAGCCCTCAATCAATTTAGCACCTACTATATATATGCTAGATAGATAAATATGGATATAGATATAGAAATAAATAAAGCATAAGAAAAAGGTCCTGAGTTGTGTCTTGAAGAAAAAAAGGGATTTCTGTGAAGAGTTGTAGGGCATTCCAGGGAACAGAGGTAATCAGTGAAAAGCCATGGAGATGGGAAATGGAGTACCTTGTATTACAAGATATAGAAAGGGTCAATTTGACTGGAAAAGAGCAAGGAAAGGAAAGCTAAGAGAAAATGAGACTGTCAAACTAAGTTGGGGTCAGGTTTTAAAAGGCTTTAAATGCTAAAAATGAGTTTATATTTTATCCTAGAGGCAATAAGAAACCACTTAATTGGTGATATGATCTGATCTGCACTTGAGGAAAATCACTGATGATTTGGCAGTGATTTGGCAGATGAGTGGAAGATGGACTCAAGTGAAGACAGACTGTGAAGCAGGGAGACCAGTTAAAAGGTCACTGCAATAGATCAGGTAGGAACTAATGAGAGTGTGTTCTAGAAAGAAAACCAATATCCACAGAAAAGGTACTAGATGCAAGTGATATTGTAAGGATAGAAATGATCTATTAATTGACTGGGTATGTGGGCTTAAAAACTAGCACTTTAATAACACAAAATTTACAAACTGGTTTGAAGAGATGTGTGTTTGAAACATAATGATTAAGCCCATGGGAACTGATATGGTCATTAAGTAGGAGGCTGGAAAGAGAGGTGTAGCAGGGCCCTGAATGGAGTCCAGGAGTAGATGACAGATAATGATATAGCAAAGGAGACTATGGAATGGACAGAATGATAAGATGAAAAGCAAGAGAGAAGAAGAGTGTCACAAAAACTCCAGAGAAGAAAACACATCCAGGAGAAGAAAGTAGTCAACAATGACTAAAGTATCAAACAAGTCAACAAGAAGAGTGGTCACTGGGGAAAATCTATGAAATTTCTCAACAAATTTCCCTTAGCAAGTTTGCAAAGAGTAGTTTCAGCTGAGTAATGAGGTCAGAAACCAGATTGAAAAGTTTGATAAGTGAAGAGAAATGAAGTGGAAGCAATGAACTTTTTCTAATAATTTTGCCAAGAAAAATGAGAGACATGGGACCATTGCTGGAAGAATGGGGTTTGGTGAAAGCTTTTTAGCATGGGAGAATTTTGACATGTTTGGAAAAAAAAGGAAAAAGAAAGGAAGGAAGAGGGGCAGATCTTCTGCTTTGGCACTGTCTCCCAAAGACTATGTAAGAGCTTACTATCACATTTGAAGTTGAAATGTTCCATAAGCTCTATCTCCCCTATTAGAATGTCAGGTCCTTGAGAAACTGTCTTACTTTCCTATTTCTATCTACAATGCTTTGCAAATAGTAAACATTTTAGAAATTTTTTCATTCGCTAGGAGACTAAATAAAAGGATTTGCCTTGAGAAAGAGAAAGTCCATTTAGTTGGAAGTGAAGTTTCAAGGATTATGTGAAAGACCTTAGATCAGTGGTTCTCAGCATTCCTAATGCCACAACCTCATATGTGGGCGTATCTGCATGTGGGTGGACCTGCTTGGAGACAGAAAGAAGAGTGGTGTCAACATTCCTAAGACCATTGGAAATATTTGTTTTCCGATGGTCTTAGGTGACCCCTGTGAAAGTGTCTTGGCCCACAGGTTGAGCCACTGCCCTAAATGGAAATGAAGGGGGGGGAGGGAGAGAGAGAGGGAGGGAGGGAGGAGAGGGAAGGAGGGAGGGAGGGGAGAGAGGGAGGGAGGGAGAGAAAGAGAGAGAGAGAGAGAGAGAGAGAGAGAGAGAGAGAGAGAGGGAGGGAGAGAGAGAGAAAATAACTGGCAAATGGTACCAATTTAGCTGATGAGAGCATGAGCTGAGGGAGATAAAATCAAAGTACAGGGAAGTTTGAGAACAGAGAAGCATAAAGCATCAATTAGGGATTGAGGCACAGCCAAGATGGTGGAAAGTAAAGGCAGAAACACCTAACCACACCAAATTCCCCTCCAATTTTAAAATAAATCCTTAAAACAAACTTGGGAGCTAGATAACTATCAGAAGGATGGGATGAAACAATGTTCCAACCCCAAACAATGTAGAAGGTCAGCAGGAAAAGTCTGTGGCACTGGAGTAAGTGGAATACAGTCCAGTGCACACTGAACCCAGAAAACCAGTAGCAAGGCCCTGGCCCTAGCACAAGGCAGCAGCAGGCCTTGGGGACGACTGAATCTGCTGTAGCAATTTCCAGATATCTCAGCCCACAGATAGTAAGAGGGCTGGACAACTGGTCAGAAGATGGGTTGTAATAAGGAAACTTTTACTGGCACTGGGTGCAAGATTTGGTCGCATTGCCCATACTTGGTTCTGGGTCACATTCCCAAAACTAAGAGCAGCCCTCACATACTAGAGATGCTGGATGCGGGGAAGGAGAGACACTAGTCACAATTCCAGAGTAGAGAATTTGTAGATGCTCACAGAGTACAGGCGAGAAGAACAGTTACCACACCTTACCTTGGAAAACTGAAAATTTACACACTTGCAGAACTACTTCTAAAAACTACAGACCTCAAAATCTGAAGGCTTGGACAGTGCTCACTTCATCCTGGGAGAAGAGCTCTATTTTAATATAAAGTTAAAAGTCAAGAAATAGGCTGGAAAAACAGCAACAAAAAAGAACTCGACCATAGCAACTTACTATATAATGAAAGGCAAGATCAAAATCCAAACTCCGAAGAGGACAACAATGTCAAACTGAGTACAAGCAAAACTTCAAAGAAAATACGAATTGGCCTCAATGTCAAAAGGAACTCATGGAAGAGCTGAAAAAGGATTTTAAAAACCAAGTGAGAAAGGTGAAGGAAAAATTGGGAAAAGAAATGAGAGTGATGCAAGAAGAACACCTTTAAAAAGAGAGTAAGCCAAATAATTAAAAGCACAAAATTCACCAAAGAGAAAAATCACTCCATGAAACATCAAGAAACAATCAAACAAAATCAAAAGAATGAATGAACAGAAGAAAATGTGAACTCTAATAAGAAAAACAATTCCCTCGGAAAACAGATTGAGGGGACATGACAAAGAATTATTGGACTACCTGAAAACCCCAATTAAAAGAAAAAGGAACCTATACATCATATTTCAAGAAATTATCAAGCAAAACTGTCACAATAACCTAGAACCAGAGCGTAAGACAGAAACTGAAAGAATGCACTGATCACCATACCTGGGAATATTATAGCCAAATTTCAGAACTCCCAGTCCAAGGAGGAAATATTACAAGAAGATAGAAAGAAGTCATTCAAATATTCTGGAGCCACAGTCAGGATAATACACAATTTAGCAAATTCTCTATGAAAGGATTGGAGGGTTATTATATTCTGGGGAGCACTAGGATTACAACCAAGAATTACTTATGCAACAAAATTCTTTAATAGAAAATAAAAGGCTATTTAATAAAGTGGAGGACTTTCAAGTGTTACTGATGAAAAGACCAGAGCCAAACAAAAAATTCCTGATTTTCAAATGTAAGACTCAAGAAAAGCATAAAAAGTAAACAGGAAAGAGAAATCATAAGGGATTCAATAAGGTTAAACTGCTTATATCCACATATGGAAAATGACTCCTAAGGGCTTTATCCTTCTTGAAGCAGTTAGGAGTTGACAGAGGGCACTGATGCAAATTGACTATGATGGTATGATAGACAAAAAGTTAAAAAATCAACAGGTGAGAAAGAGGGATGCACTGGGAGAAGGGAGAGGTAGAATAGGAAAAATTACCTTACGTAAAAGAGGGATGAAAGAGCTTTTACAGCAAAGGGGGAAATGGCAATGGAATGGGAGAGAAGGCAATGCTTGAACTTGAACCTCATCTGAGGTGACTGAGAGAATAAAGTCCACACTCAGTTGGGTATACAAATCTAACACTCTTAGGAAAGCAGTAGAAGAGGGAGGATAAAAGAAGAAGGGGCAACAGAAGGGAGGGAGGATGGGTAGAGGCAGCAGTCAAAAGCAAAACTGGGGAGAGAGTAAGATCAAGAATTTGGTCATCTTTTGGTGTGGCTGAAATGGGAAATGCTCTCCATTAGATACCTCAAAACACAATAAAAACTGAAATCATTTTTTCTGCAATGTCCCCCCTTCCAAAGTTCCCTACTTCCCTAGAGGGACACCACCATCCTTCCAGTCACTCAAGTTTATAATCTGGGTGTTATCCTCTACTCTTCACCCTCTTTTACTTCCCTATATCTGACAACTTTGCAATACCTTTCAATTCCAAATTTTTTTTATTCCAAAATTTCACTATGTCTGTTGTCTATATCTGACACTAAAAAACAGAATTCTTCATGGTACAAATTATATTAAAAATAACTATGTTAGACAGCATAGTGTAAAATTCAAGGTGCAATGAGTATGAGATTCCCATTAAATGGGGGGAGGGAGAGAAACAGTAAGTAAATTTTAACAATAAACCTTTACATAAGTTAGCAAAATAAATTTTTAAACACTGCTACATTTAACCAATTACCCAGAGGTGGTGCATACAGAGAAACTAAATCAAAGATTAGAGTAAAAAAAGAATTGAGTGTGTGTGTTTCTTGAAGTTCAAGTTATCAAGTATTATCAAAGTATTACCAAGTTATCAAATATTATCAAAATAATACTTTATTGCATTGTAATATAAATGTCAGTGGGGAAGGGGGAGGGGAACCTTTAAAACTGAATTGAAAATTAATTAGCAGATATGATTTCCTATACACGTATTTCCTATTTCCAGTATTTTTCACTGTCACATTTGATGCAAATAGTAAAACTAAAACAAGATAGGTCATTAAAAAAAAAACAGGATTAAAAAGAAAAAAGGCATCCATCCATATATGAAATAAAAGTACTGTAAAATCTAAGCCTGCTCCTTGAAACATCTCAAAAGTTTTGTCTGGCAGATTGTAAAACAGGCTGCTCTGGTCAACAGTGCACATGTCATGGGGAAGGATATGAAGCCTGTGACCAGTGAAGGCAGAAAGAAGTCTGGCTGCCAGTTCTTTGCTGTCTCTAGTTCAACGCTGCCTGACACTCCAGATGCACGGTTAAATGCCACCCTGTGCTTATGCCCAAAGCAACAAAGCAACCCATTCAACCCAATGAAATATTCCATGCCCAGCTGCTAGACCACATGCAAAGCTTTTTTTCCCTTTTAAATAGGATTCAGTCAAAATGACTATAGCTCACATCTGTGAAAAAACAAGGCACAAAATAAGTACTTTAGCTTTTCATAAAAATAACAAGGCAATGTTTTTCCTCTTAGATTGAGTTCTCTAGTGCTTCAAGCCTTTACTCTCAAAATGACACAGAATACAAGACGTTTCACTTTTTAACGAAATATGTTTCTAGAAACTGTCAAAAAGTACAAAAATTCAGTTTTAGGAGAGAAGTAAGCAAAGACTTCCTCCTGTCTATTGTATAGCTTAAAGTGGCACAATGAAAAGAGTACCATCCCAACTTAGAGTTGGGATGACACCTCTTCCTAGCCTCAAACACTTATTTGCTGTGTGACTCTAGGAAATTCACTTCACCCTTTTTGCCTCAGTTTTCTCATCTGTAAAATGAGCTGGAGAAGGAAATGGAAAACTGCCCCAGTATCTCTGCCAAGAAAACCCCCACAGGAGACTAAGAATAGTCAGACACTACTGGAAAAAAAAACTTTTAACTGTTTAGCTTGTGCTTACTGATTTCTCCACTAGGTGGTGAACATCTACTAGGTATGGGGAAAATTGCAGAGGTTTTTAGAGGAAGGAATATAAATTTACAAAGACAGATAGATGCCTCTGGTGAGGTATGTAGAGGCTGTGGGAAACACCTTGAACTCTGACTGATTCTTCCTACTTTATGAGGTAACTATACCCAAATTTGATGCTCTAGATGGTCTGTCATCTCCAGGCAGCCTTCAGCTATTTCCCACCCTTAATCCCATGCCAGGAGTCTGACCTAATTCCATCAAAGATCCTCCTTAGACTCCTCCTCTAGGCCATCCCCCCAAATCCTCCCACAATCTTTCTGTATATATGGTTCCTCTTATCTCCAAGAAGAGGTTGAGATTAATCTAGCTCAGACTCACTTTGTGTCAGATTATTCTGACCCACTTGTGTTGAGAAAGGTTACAAATATTTGGGCTCCTTAAGAGTACCCATTCTGGTAGAATCTTTAATAAACTCAGCTTTCCTTTGGCTGAAAGAAGACTCAAGTCGAATTCATTCAGGAGGACCTGCACTGTTGGCATTTTGGAGTCTTGTGTATCCCTAAACCCTTCGCACACACACGCACACACACACACACGCACACACACACACACACACACAGCAGAACTACAACTACATTAAAGAAGAATTAACGAGTCTGTAAACCGGAGGCAAAATTTTCTAGCAATAAGAATGATCCAAGTAAGAGATGATGGGGTGTGCTAAGATAATTTCACAACTAGAGAAGAAAAGAGGATTGATGCAGGACTTCAAATTAACAGGAATGTGTCAGATATAAAATTGTTAGGATCACATAAGTAACTGAAAGTGAAGGGCAAAAATCAAGTCAAACCATTTGGTGACAAGGTACACAATAACAGCATTAATATGCAAATGGAGAGGAATAGTTTGAGAATGAGCACATGAGGGAATAGAGATCATTTTTGGACAATTTTGGACAACTAATTTTGGAGAGGGTTGTAATTGCCAGCGAGTTATCTAAGTAGATATATAATAAACAATGAGAAAAAAAATGGGAAGAAAAAAGAGATTCAAGTTGCAGATAGATTTAAGAATCCCCTGGATAGCCATAATCATCAGAGGCAAGGATAAGAAGAGACTGCCCAAAGAGATCAGAGATGCCCCAAGTACAAGGTACAGTGGGAAAAATAATGGGAATGAAGTATAGGATGACAAAGAAAGCCAAAAGATGCCTTAGAGGTCATGTGATCAAAGGTAAAAAATATAAACCCTGAAAAGATTAAGTAACTATCTTAAGTTCACAAAACTACTAAATGAATTTGAACACAGACCTCCTGGCTTTGAAGCCAGACCTCTTTCTAACAAACCAAAAGGCTTTGTAATATTGCTATTTTTTCCACTAGCTGCCTAGGATGTGCCCTTAGTGGCAATTCAACCATTTGTTGAAAATTACAATTTTTTTTTAATTTAAAAATACACATTTTTAAATTTTAGAATAATAAACAGCAGCTTTTATAAAGCCTTCTCTTCTCAAATCTATTATATGCTGCTGGCAGTGTGGACAGAAAAGAAGAGATTTTTAATTATGTAACTGAGTACCTCATAATTATTCAATTTAAAAAATAATTATAAGTTGTTTTTTTCCCCAAAGGATAAAAAAGTAAGTGTATATTTGGTCAACAAAAGATTAAACTGTCCATAAGGACACATAATCTAAGCATTATAATGTTCTAGAAAGAGCATGGGTTAAAAATTAGGGGAACAGCACATTTTGGACTTGAACTTACACAGTCTTTAACACCAATATGTATCTGGGGGGAAAAATTCCCATGACAAGATATATAAGAAGTTGTAATCTAGCCTTTCTGGAAAGTCTATACCATAAGAAGTTCATTATCTCCCAAGGTAGTAATTCCAATGCTGTACTCCATGAGGAAGTTTTTCTGTATACCAAATTGTAGATCAATCCTCCCAACTACAGGTCTAAATCACTTTTTGAGGACCAACAGAATAAGCCAGGACTTGAAAGACAAAGACAACACAAGGACAAGCATATATACTTTCTAGATATATATGGGAGGCCACCAACGGAAAAAAAAGGCTAAATGTCTTTTTGGAAAAACAACAAAAATATCAGTGGTGTTATTAGATTAGAGGGAGGTGGGATGGGGAAGAAAAGAGGGATTTTTAGGTGTCTTGAGACTGGAAGACAGGAGTGATCCTAGTAGCAAATAAACACTTATCAAATACCTGCAACATATCAGACACAATGACAAGTGCTAGGGATACAAAAAAGCAAAAGATATACACCCACTCCCCTCCTGGAAAAGTTCACAGTCTAATAAGGGAGAAAAGCAAACAAACAGATACAAACAAGCTATTTACAGACTGAATAGGAAATAATTAACAATAGGGAAGAGTCAGAATTAAGAGGGGTTGGGAAAACCTTCCTGGAAAAGGTGGGGCTTTAGCTGGGGATTTGAAGGAAATCAGAAAATCTAGCAGGTAGAAATGCATAAAGAACACTCCAGTCAAGGGCAAAAGCCAAAGAAAATAGAAGCAGCCCAGAGATTAAGTGTCATGCTCATGGAAAGTCAGTACCACTACAGGGATATCTTGGGCAGCTAAGCAGCACAGAAGATAAAGATGACCAATCATATCATGGGTTTAAGTGAGGTAGAATTGCACAAAGACATCAGCCTCACCTTCCCTTCCAGAGTCACTGAAGTACAGTGGCAAGACAAAAATCAAGATGTCTGGTGATGGTCCTAGATGTAGTGGATGACCTTGGCATACTTAATGTCTGATGAAGCTCTCAGTGTTGTTACACAGTACCTGCGCTTCAGCCACCGTCATGGGCCACCGGAACAAACTGTTCTTATCTACCCATTACCTCAGAGGAACTCTGCACATGCTGGGGGATAGCCATCCCTCTAACTCATTGATGAGTCTGGGGCTTGTCAGTTACCCTCACCTTAGTTTCGCCCATTAGCATAGACCAGGGTGTAGCTGCTCTGCATGCTACATCTTCTTGATACAAAAACTGAAAGGTGGGTGACAAGTGGACACCAAAGACAGATGAGCATCTTTGGAAAGAGCTTGGCAGAAGAGTAATGTGGTCATATCTGTGCTTCAGGAAACATAATTTGGGCAGCTATATGAAAGACAGACTAGACTGGGGAAAGACTTGCAGCAAGCAGATGTACCAGAAACTGTTACACTAGTCCAGGTGTGAGGTGATATAAAGCCACACCAGAGAGGTGACAGTATCAAAAGAGAGAAGGGAGGGTAGGAAAGGAAGGAGAGAGGCAGAGCCAGCTAAGTCTGATATCTAGGATGCAAGCCTGGGGGACTGGTAAGAAAGGATTTTAATAAGACAAGGACCTTATAGTTAAGGGCCTTAGAGGTGATCCTCAGAAGCTTACAGAATAGATTAATTCCGTTGGTGAAGGGAGGCACCAGACAAGGAATGCCAGTATTTCCCTGATTATTTCTTGATGTTTATTGCCTTCACTCCTTCCCTCTGTTAACTATCTCCAAATCATCCTGTATGTAGTTTGTATGTACAGGTCTTTGCATACTGTCTGACCTGTCAGACTGCAAATTTGGTGAGAATCCAAAATTTCATACAGTACCTAGCACATAGTCACTGTTGAATAAGCTCTTATTGACTAACGAACTGGGGTGAGAGTTGACTGAAGGTAGGGAGATGAATTAACAAAATACAAGAATATTCTAAGTAATAACCTACACCAAAATGGGAACTGTAAAAAGAGAGAAGAAACCGTGCATCATGGAGAGGTATACCAAATTTCACCATATAATCATCACACTTTGTTTCTCAGCCCCACCACCACCACCACCACCACATTAGTGCAAAATCTGGCTTCTAACCTCTCAGCACAGAATTGTCACACAGTGTAATTGTGTTTGTTATGCCACTTAAAAAGTAAACAGAGCAGTAATGTATTCACCAGTAGCACATGGATACACTTTTATCTCTCCCACACTGGAAGCCATAAGCCTAGAATTCTCAGTGTACCAGCATTGTCAGTATATATTATTTAGTTTGTTTAGAATACTGTAGTACTAAGAGTATTGCCACTCAACCCAATGAAGAGCTGTAGGTGCAAAAGGAGTTGGTGGGCAGGTGCACTCCCAAGAGTAAGTCACATGATAGGGTGAGATTCACATGTTGCCAATTTAAACATAAACTAATGAGTATTCCATGCATCCTAATCTTGCACCAAAGACAGTTTAGTAAGAAATGATTTTTGAGTAATACCAGCACAAATTTTTTATAGCTTCATGTAATGGTCACAACCCACTTTTTTGCAAAAAAAAAAATTTTTTTTTGGTGCAAATTTGGTGCAAATTCTGCAATGATTATGTGGTGAAATATAGTCCTGAGGATTCATTTTAAGATCTACAACTCTGCTGAAATAAATGTCTCTGCAGATTCCCCAGGATTTACAAATTATACGATCATATCATATATAAGGATAGCTCTTAATCTTCTTTTTATCTCCATGCCTTTAATTTTTCCTCTGTCTTATTGCTATTGTATTTCCAGGACTTTATGAAATAAGAGTGGGGAGAGTGAGCATCTTTGCTCTCCTCACAAACCTCCTGCCAAAACCAATCTATTCCTATTAGATATGGGGTCTGATTTTGGTTACAGACAGATCAACCTGGAGGCCACTCCAATAGTGTAGGAGTGAGGGGATGAAATTGCAACAGACTGGTGACAAGTGTCACAGAATAGGGGGCCACATAAGAGAGAGTATCAAGATAAGAGGCCTTGACAAAAGACTGGATATGAGGATGAGAGTAGGAGTTGAAACTGACAAATAGGTTATAAATGGGGGGGGACTAGGAGGCTGGTAGTGCTCTCAAGAGAAATTTGAGTTTGAAGGCAAAGTTGGGGTAAAAGGAAGGGGAATAAAAATTTCTTAAATACCTACTATGAACCAGACATTGTGCTAAGGTATATACAGATATTGGCAACATTATCAGAAAAATGAGTTCAATTTTGGATAAGTTGAATTTAAACAACCCAGCTAAAGGCTCTCAAAATTCCCTTCCAAACAACTTTAAAATAACTCCTTAATCAAATTTTGGAGTAGTATAGCCTAGAAAAGGTCAGAGTGAGACATATTTCCAGCCTGAGACAACTTAGGAGGTTGGCAAGGGTGGTCTGTGACCCCAGGATGAGAGCCAGCCTGGAACAAGATGGCAGCAATCCTTGGAGGTGGTTGGAACAGCAGCAGAAGCAGAAGTAGCTTTCGGAGCTCTCAACCCAGAGAAGGTAAAAGGCCCTTTAGGTCCTCGAGTGTAGCCCTTTGACTGAATCTAAATTACATAAAACAAATCCCCTTAATAAAACCTGGACACAATCAAACTGGCCCACCCAAGAACCAGGAGGAAAATTAGCATTTGTGGCTACAGGGAAGCAAGAGCAAGGGCTTACACCCCTGGATAAGGCCAAAAACACAGACCAGAAAAGTAAGAAAAGTAGTGACAAGAGATCTTCCCAGATCACACCAATTTGGAAGCAACAAAAACTTGCAGATAGTCTGAACAAGGTCTGAAAACAACTGCACAAGTCGTGTGTGTGTGTGTGTGTGTGTGTGTGTGTGTGTGTGTGTGTGTGTGTGTGTGTGTGTAGGGAGTGGGGGAGGTTAGGAATCGGTATTTAATCAAACAGGACTTTCAAGCACTCTTAATGAAAAGAAGAGAGCTGAATAGAAAATCAGACACTCAAATACAAAACACAACAGAAGCAAAGCTAAACTGTTTACATTCCTACATGAGAAAATACATATACCTCCTAGGAACTTTACCATTATTGGGGCAGTTAGAAGCACAGGGTTGGACAGTGATGCAAAAGAGAATGGAGGAGAGGAATTTGATATGCAGAATTGTGGAGAAGGTTGAGGTCACATACACAAAACAGGTGAAAAGATCTCTTGTTTCAGTCTCAACTTATAGGCCAAAATTTTAAAGCAAGCATAATAAAATATTAATGAAAACAAGACTGAGCAAAATTATAATATAATTAACCTTCTGATGACCTACCTAAAGGTTACACTCATTAAGAATCCTTATCTCTTCTACTTGAATTTCTAGTATTGAAAACTTTAATAACAAGAATTAAAAGCCCAAGTTGATTACACTTTTAGTGCTATACCAATCAAATTGCCAAGCAGATTCTCTAAAAAAAAAACTTACTAAACCAATAAAAAAATCATCTTGAAAAAAATACAAACTCTAGACCACCTAAGGGAAATCTCAGACACTAACCACAAAAACTAGCCGTGTGACCTTGGGCAAGTCACTTAACCCCAACTGCCCTCCCTCTCCCCCCCCAAAAAAAGAAAAAAGAATATGCTCAGACTAACACATGATACCATATTCTAAATACATGTGATCTTAATATTTTTTTAAAAGTATAAGAGAAGAACACATACTTCTCATAGCCAAGGGTAGGATATAAACCCTTAAACAAATAAGAGGTAAACAAGATAGAGAGAAAAACACATTAAAACAACCTTCAGATTTCACCTCACATCCTGCATACTTGCAAAGATAACTATAAATGGTAATAGTCAATTTGGAAGGTATTGTGGGACTAAAGTGACCTTTCCTCTTTAAGACAGCAAAGATTTAGAAGTGAAACGGAAAAAATCAACTAGGGAATGGCTAACAAACCGTATATGAATGTACTGAAGTTTTATTGTGATGTAAGAAATGATAATATGTAATGAATACAGAGAAGCATGCAATGATCTTCAAGTAATGAAAAGTGAAGAAAGTAGAGCCAAGAAAACAATATACACAATTATAACAAAGTAAAAAAAAAACAAACCATTACAGACAAAAAGAATCAAAAGTAAATGAAGCAAAACTATAAAGATCAAACACGAATGTAATAAAGACATACGAAGACACTTCCAACCCACCCTTTCATGAAACTAGGAGGTGCTCCAGACTTTTTAAATATATATATATAATGTACATAGTGATTAGTTATGTTAATTATTTTTGGTTTTAAAAATACTATTTGTTACATGGTAAGGCACTCTGGGGAGACAGATAAGAAAAAGACTAGGCTGATATAAAAAACAAAAGACATTAATTAAAAAAAAAAAAAACTTGTTTTAGTAAAAAGGATTTAATGCAGCCTCAACTATCTGCTATCTTTTGAGAGAGCCGGACTTCTGGAAAAGTTATAGTATATATAGTAAAGTAATTAATAATACAGTAAAATAAAATATATTTTAAAAGTATAGTAAAATAGTAATTAGTAATAAAGCAAAGCCCACTTACTCACAGATGATTAAACACATGCTTTGAAACAAAAAAAATTTCTCTCTGAAATTTCTCTTCTGATTGCAAATGAAAAAGAAGTCTGATTACTCTCAAACTTACCACACAATCTCTGCTTTAAGATTTTAAATTATAACATATTCCCTACTTGTTTCAAGTTATCTTCACCCACTTTTAGACCATTCTATTTCTTACATGTGACTGCTACCTAAATTCTTGAAAATAAGAATCATGTGCCCTGTAATTCTTAGGATTATGTAACAAAATTCCCCCATTGAAAAATAAAGGATGTGAATAAGCATTATTCAGAAGTAGAAATCAAAGCTATCAAAAGATACATAAAAAAGGTTCTAAATCATGGATCAGAGAAATTCCAATTAAAATAACTCACATATATCAAAAAAGGAAAATGACAAATGGTGGAGGGGATGTGGAAAAACTAAAACTCTAATGCACTGTTGGTCACTGTGAACTCGTCTAACCATTCTGTGAAATAACTGAACACAAAAACTTTTCACCCAACAATACCACTACTAGGTCTACCTCCCAAAGAGATGAAAGAAAATGTAAAAGGACTTATCTGTAGAAAAATGTTCATAGCTAGTCTTTTTTATGGTGGAAAGAATAGGAAATTGAGGAGAAGGCCATCAATTAGGGAATAGCTAAACAAAGTATGGTATATGATCATGATGGAATACTACTGTGCTATGATAAATGAAGAGGGAGACAGACTCAGAAAAATCTGAGAAGTTATATATGAACTTATGCAGTGAAATGAGCAGGAAAATACTGTACCAAGTAATAGAAACAGTCATAGATGATCAAATGTTAAAAACTTAGCTACTCTGATCAAGACAGTGTTACAAAAAAATTACAAATGACCCTTTGATGAAATGGATAGAGCACCAGACCTAGATTCAGGAAGACCTGAGTTCAAATTCAACCTCAGACACTTATTAGCTATAATGCTAGGCAAGTCACTTCACCCTGTTTGCCTCAATTCCACATCTGTAAAATGAACTGGAGAATAAAACAGCAAACCACTTCAGTATCTTTGCTAAGAAAACCCCAAAAGGGGTCATGGATTGAGAATCAGAGACAACTGGAACAAAAAACTCAAGTCAAGGAAAAAATGCATAATTTCCTCCATACCTTTCCTCAGAACTTTCTGAAAATTGTTTTACACGACCTAATATATAAATGAAATAAAATTTCTTGCCTCCTCAGGAATGAAGAAGGGGGAGAATTTGGGGGGGAAAATTTTTTTAATGATTGTTAAAAACTTTTTTTACATGTATTTGAGAAATACTTGACAAAATAAAATTTTAAAAGGTTACTTGGTAAACCAGTCAACCTATAATGATACTTAAGAATTTCGTGAATGCCAAATTCACATGAGGACAGTTTACCCTCAGTATTTTTACAGTTGTAATGAAAATGGTCTTCTTGGCACTGCTTTAAAACTTCTACCCTGACACCTGAAAGGGGACCCCCTAGGAGTAGTAAAATGACAAGTCTCCCTTTCTTTATGTTAAATTGTACAACCTATGATAAAATAACAACTACATATCTTTCACTCAATTAAACAATTAACTATTAAGCTAGTTACATAAAATATGAAGTTTGCTCACAAGGAGCCAAACAGCTATGGCATGGGGTGAACAAGAAAAAGGCAAAAAATAGATTCAGCAAACATAGTATAAGGGACTAGTTCTCAATCTGTGGGTTATGATCAATTTAAATACATCCTGCATATCAGATATTTACATTACAATACATAACAGTAGCAAAATTACAGTTATGAAGTAGCAACGAAAATAATTTTATGTTGGGGGTCACCACAACATGAGGAACTGTACTAAAAGGTCACAGCGTTAGGAAGGTTGAGGACCACTGTAAAGGAATTTGAGGGCAAAATCAGTTTTAGAGGAGTCTGAGGGGAGAGAGCAAGAAAAGTCTTCAAAGAGTAGTTAAAACCTGACTTAGGCCTTGAAGGAGCTTCAAATGGAAACGGCAGACAGTGAAGGAAATGAAAAAGGGCACAGGATTAGACAGGTGCAGGAGAAAAAACGAAGGAAAGTAATTTAGTATGACTGGAAAACATCTCCTGAAAGTAAGTAGTTTAGATAAGGCTCAAATTAAGGGTAAAATCAGATTGCTGAAGACTATCAGGAAAACAATGGAGAAACCATAAAAAGTTTTTATAGCAAAAGAATTTTTATATTGGAGCAATCCATTAGAAAAATTAACTCTGGCACTAGCACAGGTGTAAAGAATGGATTATATAAGAGTTTATAATGTAGAGCATAATCTAACAAATTGGCTTTAAAAGACTATACTATTTCATCTTTTAAAATTTGGGAAAAAATTGCTCTGCTCAACCAAAGGTCATTCTAAGGAATTATTTTGATTCGATATAAATGCCACCTCACTAACTTAACCTAGAGACCAATAACTAAATTAAATAAAAATAAATATGTTGTTATAAGGATGTGAGCAGAAATTTAAGAGAATTCCAGCCACAAGGCTCTTTTTGAACGAAAAAAAAATTATATATATCCTTTATTTTTCAATAACCTTCCTTTCTAAATACCTATACCATACTCTTATCCAGTCAGTCATCCTCTGAAGAAAGAAGAGAAAGAAGCAAGTAGGGAGGGAGAGAAAGGAGAGATGAGAGAGAGAACGAAAAGAGAAAAGGGAAACAAGAGGAAAAGGTGGCAGAGGGAGAGACAAGGAGAGAAAAAAGGAAGGAGAGGAGAAAGAGATAGTTCAGCAGAACTAAACCGATCAACTTTGAGCAATATTTTACACCAATAGTTAGTTCCCAACCTGAATCTTCTATGCTCTTCCCAAACCAAAAAAAAATTTTTTTTTTACAATTCACTTAAGTCTTTTTGTCCTCTACATTCAACTTAAATCAACTTATGTTTTTGAGACTGAGTGACCATTAAAAATGTGGAAAAACTTGAAGGCACTAGAGACTACTAGAAAATATTTATGACAATTAAAGAATGACAGGATTCATATATTCTTAGACCATACAGTTGCCTCACAACTATACGTCATGAAAACAATCTCTCAAAGAAGAGTTGGAAACTATTGGAGAGGCAAACAAAGAACAGCAATTTTCAGCACTCAAACAACAAGCAACTTTTTATTGCACCTACAATAGGGAAGATGCTGGGAATAAAAGGACAAAAAAATGAAATAATGCCTACACACCAGGAGTAGTGGTAGTATTATAACAAAACACACACCAAGTATAGATATAAATAGATGTTGTGTAAAAGAAAGCTAATAAATACAAGCATATAAAAATATTAAATACACAGTAATTTCAAAGATATAACACTATCAACTGAGATATCAGAAAAGGTTTCTTACAGAGCATATTGATAGCTTTAAAGAATAAAAAATGTTACTAGTGCGCTTCATTTTAAAGGAGTGGATTGAATCCATGAACAAGTGAAGTTTATATTTTCAGAAAGAAAACCACTACTGATTTGGAAGATTATGCCTGAATCACCTACATGTAAATGAGACTGTTGAAGCCAATGTAAAAGTCACTGCAATGTAAAAATAAAATGAATATGAGTAAAATAAAAACAGACAATTAGATAAACACATTTTGGACTGTTTCAAAAAGGGATATAAAGGAAGGAGGGAAGGAGTGATAAGCATGTCAACCAGAATAACTTTCAAAATGATTTTTAGAAATTTTAAAATCACCAATATTTCACAGTATACTCTCTCACGTCACCATTTTTCAATGAAAACCTTTTATAATAAGGACTTGAAAAAGATATTTGGAAAAAAATTAAACAGTCATTGCTACCCATTATCAAACAAGTCTGCTAGTAACTGATTTTTATAAACAACAGAACGGTCTTTTAATAGCACTTCTTTTGTTCTATTATTCTTTTCCTTTACACGGCCAAAATCAACATGTATATCTTATGCCTGGTTCAGCTTAATTTGCTTATAATCAACAGATATTTTTTCAATGTATCTTTGCATTTATCTTATTTACAATTTATGAACCACAGGAATATTCCATTACAGTCAAATGCTTCAATGTATTAAGTCAACCCCAATAAATGGGCATTTGCTTGATTTCCAGTACACACTTACTGCAAAAAGTAGAGTTAAAAACGGTTCAGTATATATTGGGGACCTTCCTTTTTGTTATTCATCTCCTCGAGGCAAATGCCAAATCCTATAATCTCTAAGCCAAATGGCCTTAACATCTTAGTCACACTCACAGCATAACTTCAAAATATTTTGCACAACAGCCATACAATTCACATTCCCAAAAACAATGCAATGGCACTCCTGTCTTTCTATACTCCTTCCAACATGACAAGAAACATTAGTGCTTTAATTCAATATTTCATTGTTTCATAAACCCCCCAAAAATGCCTAGGAAACACCTTGCTATTTCACAAGAATCTTTCCCAAACAACAAACTCCTTGAAAATCACAATGGTCTTGAACCAGAAATCAACAATTTCCTCAGACAACAAATAATAAAAGACTGACCAAAAAAAAAAAAAATCAGAGAAACCATACATCTCGTTCATACTTAAAACAACTAACCCTGAAAACAAATCAATGAGAAAAAAAATCAAGTATCACTAAATTATCTTGAATGCAATGACCAAAAAGAGCCCAGATAGACGACTTCATAAAATCATAAATGAAAACTGCCCAGATCTCTTAAATCAGAGGACAAAAAGGAAATAGAAAGAACCCACTGGTAAACCTCCTGAAACCACAAAATAACTGTCAGTAAAAATAAAAATCAAAGCCAAAATCCAGAGCTTCCAGTTTTAAATACTACAAGCATCTAGAAATGAAAAATTCAAGTACAAAAAGCCACCATCATCACAATACATGATTTAACAATCACCATCACAAAGAAACAGAGAGCCTGGATCTGATATTCCAAAAGACAAAGGCTGAGACCCAAGAATAAATTACACAGGGAAACTGAGCATACTCCTACAGGAGGAAAAAACAAAAAAACAAAAACACAGACCTTTAATGAAATAATGGACTTCCAAAATTTGCTTAAGGAAAAGATGAAAACAGAAATAAAGGCTAGGGGAAATCATCTCACATAATCAGGACAGAAATCTGGAGACATCTGGGCAAAGGGGGGAGGGGAGAAAGAAGGGTGGGCAGGGCATGGTAATCAAGAGGCTGAGATAACTTCAACAAATAGAACTGGTCAGAGGGAAGAAAACATGTATACAGTTGTCAAGTAAAAAAGAAAAATGCTTTTTAAAGAACTAATAAAATAACGAATTATCCTTAAAGAGAAGAAATAGATGAAATATCACCAAAAAATTCTAATAGGCTATGTAAATAATCTAACATTAGGGCAGGAAAAGTTAAACAAATCAACTCCCAGTTTGTTTTCTTTACATCAATGAGAACAAATTTAACAACTGAATTTTAACATGAAAAAATTATTTCCATATTACAAGAACTATTTTCACCTTTCGAAGCTCTAGCAATGTTCCAAATACAGTCTTTTATTTTTTTTAAGATAGCAAAGTAGGTTTAAAATACTGATATTCAGACTAATCCTAAAAAACATAGGCTTGGTAATGAAACAAGGGAGAGAGAACCCAAATGAAGAAAACTATAAACTATTATCCTTAATGAATATTGATGAATAAACCTGAAACAAAATATTAGCAAACGTACTACAATGACATACTGAAACATAACAAGATAGGAATTATACCAGTAATACAGTATTAGTACAACATTAAGCTAAAGAGAGAGAGAATATGAAAAAATGACCCTGTCCTTAACACAGTAAATTGTATCTAAATCTAAAACAAAGAGCAAACATATCAAATAACAGGAAAAAAGTATGAAATCTTTCCAATAGGATCAGGGGTAAAGCAACGACGGCCACTGTCAATTCTATTATTTAATAATCTGCTCAAAATGCTTGTTAAAGCAGTTAGACAAAAAAAAAAAGAGAGAGAGAGAAAGAGAGACTGAGGCAGTAACTATAGTAAAAAAAGAAGACCAATCTTAAAGTCCTAAGCAAGGTACCTAAGAGTCAAGTGAAAAGTCTGCAGAAACAATAAATTCAGCAAACTTGCAAGATATTTGTATAAATCCACATAAAATCATCAGCACTACAGGATGTTACCAATAAAACCTACAAGAAATTTGACTTAAAATAATTATCAAAATGTATAAAATATTTCAAACCCTATCTAACCAAGAGACACATAGGAACAATATAGACTGTTAACAAAACTGTCCTAGTCTTTTCCATTTCATGTTACATTCCATCTTCTAATCATCACAAAACTTGAGAGACCTTCTCTCATACTCCCTGACACAATGGCCCAACATGAAAAAAAAAAGCATTGCTCATTTCCGCTTTGAGTTATTCCCTCTGTCACCATTATTCCATCATCCTTCTGTTTTGAGTTTCACCCCATCCAAATAAAATACTTGATCTGGATTCTGACAGTTAACCACCACCAGTACTCACGGTTTTTGGGTTTTTTTGTTTTTTGGGGTTTTTTTTTTGGGGGGGGGGGCGCCGAGTGGGTTTTGATTAAAAGGAGATCTATTTCCAGATATAGGCTGACTGCTGTTCTCCTGCTCAAGATGTTTTAGCAGCTGCCTATTACACTCAGGATAAAATACATGGTTGTCAATTTGGAAATACAAGCTGCAGCTACTTCAAAAAACTTTAAAAGCCAGGCTGATTTCTCTATATTCAACTTCATCAAACAATTTAAGGTCCCCCTCCCTTACATAACGTTGTCTCCCATCTTCAGATCATTGCACAATTTACTATTCACACTTGAAATGCTTTCTTTCTACTTCTGGAACTCCTGGAACCTACCTTGACCAATGGTCTCTAGATTTATTTATAAATAGAGACCAAGTGCTACTTAACTACAAAAGGTCCTTACTAACTCCAAATCATTATCAACTATCACAACAGTTACTTTGTTGTTTTCTCTCAGTAAAAAAACAAGTTCCATAAAAGCATGTATTTCCTTTTTTCTTTGTATGCCCACCCTGGTACATACCAAGTAGTGAATAAATGTTTCTTAAACTGAGTACAATCATAGTATCTCCCAAACTCAACAATGCTATGCATAAAGTAGGCAATAAATCTAATATCCTAAGTATTTACTTTCTAATGAATTTTTCTTTGAGCACTTAAGAAATGAAAGTTTTAGATACATGTATCAAAGGAACACAGCACTTTTTTTCTATAATGTAAAACCTTCACCACATGTTCTATTCTAATGCCTCACTATGACACAGAAATAACCCTGGCTGCAGGGTATGAGCTCTGGCATCAATCAGGAAAGACTTCATACATAGGGTAACCTACTGGATGACCACAGTATTAAGACAAGACTAAATTCAGAGAGTTTTATCCCCAGAAATTACAAAGAAAGGCAGTAAAAGGAGAAGGAAAAAGGACACGTTAATGGCACGACCTTAACAAAGGCTTGGAGAACTGTGATTTTTATCATTAAGTTTAAGAACCCAATGTGATGAACTTACAGATATCTTTCAAAAATAAAACTAACAACCACTACTACCATGTATTAGTTCTTAAATTTCACAACCTAGGTCAGTAAAAAGTAAGGACATGTAATAGGAGTCTTAATTTATTACCTGTTTCAACTGTGTTTTCTGTTTCTGCTGCTTCCAACCCATCCATGCTATCATCATCCTCCACTGTAGTTTTTCCTCTACTTCGAGGCCTATAAATGAAACAATGAAATGTCATTAAATTATAACACTAACTTTATAGTTACTTGCATTGTACCTTGAACAGAAGTATGTGAAACATACTAATACAAAAGAAAAATTCTCAAAAATTAGATCCAAATTACGTCTCAAAAGCTGATTAGCTGCTAGCTTTAATAGGACACCAGTTTAAATAAATTGTGTTTCCCCAAGACTCTTCTCCAGAATAGAATGCTTTTACACCTTAAAAGTTCTCTGAATAGTTCTATGCAGCAACAACATCTGGAGTTTACTGTAATTAATTCTAATGTAATAAAAGCTAATGAAATAAGCCTTAAATATGAAATAGACTTCAAAATGATATCTAAAGGTAAAGCTGTTACTTTATCTTTCCACCATTCATTTTCTACACTAATGTATTCCCTTTTCTCCTTTAAAGCTTCAAAACAAACACTAGAGCCTCTGTTTTTCAAATTATTGCGTATGTTATATAACTTTTTCCAAAGTCAAGAGATTTAGGCTACAATAATTATAGAGTAAGAACTTGACCTTTATATATCATCTGAAATCTTTTATTTCATATTTAAGATAAAGATAAGACAGGGACTCAAAGGAAAAGATTTTAATAGGAATCCTGAAAAATGCTATTAAAGCATGCTTGTTTTTACATGAAAAGAATGGAATTCTGACAAAGTCTGTAAAGAAGTACAGACAAGCAGGACAGTTTTGAGAATGACATATGGCACTGTACTTGAGCATGCATAAATCTACACACTCAGACTCATGTCCTTTACTAGACTGTATTTTATGGTATTCAACTTGATTTTATTTTTTAAACTTAGGTGTCTCTTAAATAACAGTATAATAATTTTGTGGCTAAAACCACCACTGGTAGAATATCCAATGCTAGTCCTCTACTGCCCTTCCTCCACCCCCCAAATTCAGATATAGTAACTATCTTTGAAAGTTTATGTGACCCTCTGCTCCTTCAGCACGCATGCTTTCTCTGCCTCAAAGAGGAATTCATATTTCATAGTGTGATAGAAAGCTAGTTATTACAGTTCCTCAGAGTCCTACATCTTTTCTAATATCTCCATTCATATTACATTTATCCCTTGTACTTCCCCCACCCCATCATCACCACCCCACAATTCTTTCAGGTTCACAGAAACCTTCTCATGTATCTCTGAATTCCTCATAGTCATCACTTCTTATAGCTCTCTAATAGTTCATAATGCCTACATTTTAGCTTGTCCAGCAATTCACCCATTTGATGGGCATGCCCTTATATCAATAAAAATGAAGTCCCCATATACACCAAAATACTAGCAGCAGCACTTTTTAAGATACAAAAAAATTACAAAATCAAGTGGATACCCACTGATTTTGGAATGGCTAAAAAGTTGGGTACATGAATATAATGGAATATTACTGTATTCTAAAAAATGATGTACATGATAGAGACAATCATGCAAAAGATCTGATGCATTGTAAAGTAAGAAGATCCAAGAAAACAGTATATACAGTAACCACAATCATATAAATGGAAGGATAACAGCTGAAAAAAAAATCAGAATTGAATATAATAAAAATATAAAGATCAAAAATGACTCAGAATTAACAGATAGGATAGGATACTCCCAATTAACTCCTTAGTGCAAGTGGGAGGACCACAAGTGTTAAACACTACATATTTTTTCCCCTTTTAAAAACACTTTGTCAAATAGGATGGCTCTACGGAAGACAAAGGGGAAGGATACTGGGAATAACTATGGTGTTAAAAAAAAAACCTTCAATAAAAACTTACTCTAAAAAAAGATTATAGAAGTAGAGTTAGAACTAATTTAGTTCAACTCTTCTCATTTTGCAAATGAGGAAATGAAAGCCAACACAGGCAAAGGGACTTCACTAAGGAAACACAGGTAATAAGTAGCAGAGCCAAGAATCCAACCCTGGTACTCTTCACTTCAAACATAATGTTCCTTGTATTATACCCTGATTCTTCCTTCTTGCCTCACTGCCTCTACTTCACCTTACACTCCCTTCAACCATGCATTCTAGGGGCAGCTAGATGTCTCAGAGGATAGAGTACTAAGCCTGGAATAGGGAAGATATGAGTTTAAATCTGTCCTCTGACACTTGACCCTGGGCAAATCACTTCTGTTTGCCTTAATTCACTGTAGAAGGAAATGGCAAACCACTCCAGCATCTCTGCCAAAAAAAAACCTCAAGGACAGTACTGCCATGGTTTGGACCACGGGGTCACAGAGAGTCATATACAACCGAACAAGACCAACCACAGCATGCCTCACTTTTCTATCTTCTCTTTCAGGATGAGCTCCATCCTGATGGATGAGTCTGATGGAATCCAATATTCTAACTTCCTCATAGACCCCACTGAACAGCAGGTCCACTGCCCCTACCTAGCTCACGCTCACTCACTCACACACACACACACACACACACACACACTCACTCTCTCTCTCTCTCTTTCAATATCCTAACTTCTTCATATCTGCCTCACTGCTCACTAGAACAGGTATGTACAAAAACTCCTATTTCCCACGGAATAGCAGGTGTGTACATGTGATAGGAAACTGGTCACTGCCTCTAGCTAGCCCCCAGACCCATTTCCCACAGAAACAATAGGTATGTCCATGCACTCAGTCACAACCATCTAGTCTGAGACAGGACCATAATATTCAGCCAATCAGAAAGCAGCATCACTAGGACGCTCAAGCAGGATATGGACCCCAAACAGAAGGGACCATTCCCCAAGTAGGTACCTATGCAGTTAATAGTAAAGAACAGACCTAGAGTAAACTTATGATGAAGAGAAGCTTATTATAATGTCATTATCAAATCTACACATACCCCCATGGGTTTTTCTGAATGCATTGTGGGTAACTGCATACCCAGTTCCACTGTGACTGGGACTCCTCCCCTATTACCTACTCCCTTAAACACCTCCTGCCTTTTTAACAGTCATAATTTCTGTTAGATAATTGCATCTTTACCCTATAAAAATCCATCTTGCTTCCTCTGAAGTTGCTGGTTCCTCTTCAAACTTAGCCCACTTCATGAGAGGTATTAATCTCAATAAATGCCTATCCTTGGATTAGAAGTGGTCTGACTGAATCTGTGAGACAGTTCCACCACAACACATTATAAAACTACAACAGGTTTATCTTTATGTAAGTAATTCTCAATGTTCAACACTCATATTTCTCTCAGGTCTATCACCATGGGGGAAAGAGGGAACAGGATGACATCTCCAGCCTTTCTGATATATATCTTGCCATTATACCCAAACTGCTCCAGAGGAGAAAGTGAGTCTGGTGACATTGCACAGCCCTCTCTCACTTAAATCCAATTCATTTGCGAATGATGGCGTCACCTTCCTGATGTCATGGGCCTCCTTGAGAAGGACAAACAATAAATCACCAACAACTGTCTACTAAAGGCACCTCCTAAAGGCAACTCAACTTCACTGTTTCCAAAACACAACTCATTAGATTTCGCGTTAACTTAGGAGCAACTAACTTTCTCCACTTGGTAGGAGATGGCTATCCTTCAGGGTAACCAGATTCATGAACACTAAAGTATCCTCAGCTTCTAAGCCTATTAGACATTTGCTGTTTCCAGAAAATCAAGTAGAGTGTATTTGGCACTATTAGCACCTTCGATAATCCCAAAACATGTCATCTTTGTTGAGGGCCAAGTCTTAATATTTGTAGTTGTCCAAAGTATAATAATCATCCCCAAAACAAAATTATACACATTCAAACCTTAAAAAAAAAAAAATTAAAGGACTAAGATCACTGTCTCGACAATTCAATATTCATAGCAGCCGCAATGAGTGTGCATCAGTATTTACAGGGTGAATTTACAAACTATAAAATCTCTTCCTCAAAGGCAAAACCAAAATATGTTCAGATACTAGAAAGTCAATTCCACCATGGTAACAAAGAATTTCGTACACATCACCAATCCAGGAAGAACTGACATCCTCAAGCCTTCCCTCCATTAGGCCTCTCCATAAACAAGCTCCCCTAGGCAAAATTCCTTCCTCTCTCACTCAAGCTAGCTGTTCCTCCTCAGCTCTCTTCTTGCTCCACCCTCTTGAGCAAGTTCCTTCCACCATGGGCTCCATTTGACTTAGGCAGTCAGCTAGATTCAAAGCAGGTCACACAGTCCTATTAATGGGTGTGAAAGATCTTCCTATTATAATCACCATGGATCATGTCCTCACCAAATCAGTATTTGGGAACTTCAGAAAGACAGGCACAATAGTTTTGTTTTAAAGTCGTCAACTTCATCAACAAGCACAAATACATAAGGAGGGAAAAAACCCTCTAGGATGGAATGTAAAGTATAAGTACACAAAAGAAACAGCTTCTTTTTTTTCTATTATAAAAACAAAGTTTTACTGATGCTTTTAGGGGTATCACTAGTCACTAATCACTAACTAGCTGTGTGACCTTGGACAAGTCACTTAACCCCAATTGCCCTGCCTTTAACCCTCCTAAAAAAATACAAAAAAAAATTGTGACAAGTCACAGTGGTCAATGACTATTGTAATCTAATGACTAGCTGTTCCATCATTCTCAAAGGGAAATAAAATGACATCACCACACTAGAGTTACAGTGTGTGCAACCATGGGCTGATCAGACCAATACAAGATCACAATGTTCTATCACAGGTTGGGCACAAATAGTCCATGTGAACCTCTGGAGTGGATTTTCTAAATTTGCACATATGTATTCTAAAAAATGATTGTGTTGCTTTTGATCTTCTTTGCTTTGACGTTCTTCAATTCTACTTTGCTCATAGAGCACAGCACTTTCTCTGATGTGGACACGTCATGCTGAGTACTCCTATGATAGTGTCTTCCATGTCACACAATCAATTCCAAAGTTCTTCAGAGAGACCTTGAGAGTGTCCTTGCATCGCTTCTTCTGACCATCATGGGAACCCTTGCCCTGTGCAACTTCTCCATAAGTCATTTTGGCAAGCATATGTTTTGCATTCAAACATCATGGTTAATCCATAGGAGACGCACTCTCTGAAGTACAGTCTGAATACTTGATGGTTTAGTTTGAGAAAGGACCTCAGTGTCTGGTATCCTGCCAAGTGATCTTCAGAATCTTGCTAAAATAATTCAAATGGAAGTGATTCACTTTCTTGGCACGGTGCTGGTATACTCGAGGTGGGCAGGCTCGCTCTTCAGTTTGGTAGTTAGTCTAATACCTCTCCTCTCTCACACTTTCCTTCAAAGACTCCCTAACACTGAATTTGCTCTGGCAAAGCATGTATCAACTTCATTATCAACATGTACAACTCTTAAAAGTACACTACCAAGGTAAGCGAACTTATCCACAGCATTCAAAAGTTCTCCATTTGCTATGACTGATGGTTCCAAGTATGCATGGTGTAGTTGTGGCAGACGGAGCACCTGTATTTTCTTGGTATTAACCATGAAGCCATAATTAGCACAAGCAAAAGAGAATAGAGCCATACTTTGCTGCATCTCAGCTACACAGTTTGCACTGAGGGCACAATTGTCTGCAAACAGAAAATCATGTACCAACACTGCACTTTGTTCTTGGCTTGTGGTATTTTCAAGCTTAAGAATTTACCATCATCACTACCATAGCTGACCTTGATGCTAACGTTCATCCTCTTTGAAGGTATTTGACAACGTAGCTGAAAACATAATGCATGGGAGCAAGCACACAGCCTCGTTTCACTCCATTAGTGACTGGGAAAGCCCAAGAGTACTGTCCATCATCCAGAATCTCCTGAATAAGCTGAAAATCATGAAATTGACATACAACACAGATTAACTTCTCCAGGCAATCAAATTTTGACCTAATTTTCCATGAGCTCTCATAACAGACAGTATCAAAGCCCTTGGGTCAAGATCTGCAAAAATTGCAAATAATAATGCTATAATAATCTGTTTGATAAACCCAAAGACTCCAGCTTCTGGAATAACAACTCGTTTAACAAAAACTGTTAGGAAAACTAGGAAATAGCACAGCAGAAACTAGGCACAGACCAACATCTTAAATATATACCAAGATAATGTCAACAGGGATACATGATTTAGACTTAACTCCTGTCAGCAATACTAGCATCCAGGACAACTCCAAAAGACCCATGATGGAAATTACTATCCACAATCCAGAGAAAGAACTATGGAGTCTGAATGCAGACTGAAGCATACTATTTTCCCTTTTTTGATGTTTCTTCTTTCTTGCAAATTTTGCTTTTGGTTCTAATTGTTTACAACATGACTAACGTGACAATACATTTAACAGGATTACACATGTATAGCCTTTATCAGATTGGACACCATCTTAGCCAGGGTGATCACAGAAAATGGGAGGAAATTTTGAACTCAAAATCTTATAAAGGTCAATGTTGAAAACGAAAAACAAATAAAATTTTAGAAAAACAAAGTTATCACATGCCATAAAACTGAACCTATCTTTGTATGTTTCTCTTAATGATAAAATTTCCCTAAGAATACTATTTCAACAAGCACTTAATCCTTTCTCATTCCATACAAAATCAAGCACGCTACTTGTGTACATCAAACAGAAAGAGAAAACGCTTTTGCAAAAAAGTACAGCTGCAAGGCAATCAATTAGGAAATATCTTTCAGTAGTTTTTTCACCTTTTATATTTTAACCATGTAGCCATTTGTAATTTACTCTAAAATGTGTTTTTAAGTTAACCATCTGGCCATCTCCACACCACATCACCATACTAGTCTTTCTCAATTAGAATGCAAACTTACTGAAAGTAGAAAATGTGGGGCAGTTCGGTGGCACAGTAAATAGAGCACTGGCACTGAAGTCAGGAGACCTGAGTTCAAACACGGCCTCAGACACAAGACACTTAACTGGTTATGTGACCAAGAGCAAGTCATTTAAACCCAACGCACTTGCCTTCCCCCTTCAAAAAAATTTTTAAAAAGGTAGAAAATGTTCTCGCTTGCACTTCCACTGCTTGCAGCATGTAGCCTGGCACACAGTATGCATTTAATAAAAGCTTTACTTATCTATTCAACACTAAGGAAAATACTGTTATTCTGTGATCTTTTGTGGTCCTTATTTGTCTAATCCACATGTTTTTTTAAATCATCACCAAATAAATAGTCTGGATACTAATAATTAATAATGTAGTTTAAGGTATGAAGTACTATTTCTCTTTCATTCCTCCTTTTTTTTTTCCTGTTCTTTTCATTCAGTTTTGACCTTTTATTCTCCCAAATGAATTTAATTTGTTTGGCTCCATAAAATAAATTTCTCATTACTTGGACTGCCACAGCACTAATCTTTTTTCTTTTTGGAGGGGGAGGGAAAAGGTAGGGCAAATGGGGTTAAGCAACCTGCCCACGGTCACGTGGCTAGTTTTATATTAAGTGTCTGAGGCCAGATCTGAATTCAGGTCCTCTTGACTCTAGGGCCAGTACTCCACTCACTGCGCCACCCAACCACCCATAGCACTAACCATTTTCTAAAAATCATTTGTAATTACTGGGGGGATAGGAGATGACAACACTTTATATCCCTTGACATGGAAAATTCATTGTTGGGCATATATCCCTGTAAGGTTAATAGCATATAAAATCTTCCCCATCAATTAATAGGCCTAGATGACCACATGTTGCCTTTTTTCCTCAGGAACAGGGGCTGTGTTTTCCAGGTATAAAGGTACACAGGGATTTCAATCCCGATACCATACTGCTTTGAACTCAGGGTCATAGGTGTGAGACATCTTGAAAGAGTGAGAGGCCATACATGGCCTTGTGGGAGGATCTTGGCTAGGGGGAAGCTTGCTTTTAGGAAGGCATTCACACCTTTTGGTACAAAGGCAATCAGGCACAGATTCATGTAGGTGGGATGCCTTCTGTCTCCCCTTATGAGAGGGGGAATGGGAGGGAGTGTTTTTGTATTCTAAGGTGAGATTTTCCTTTAGGGCACACGGCTCACACCACATACACACACACACACACACACACACACACACACACACACACACACACACACACCCTCTTTGTGACCCTATATGTTGGTGCTCCCTGGTGAGGTGATTATGTACCTATGACTTTGTTTACACAGTTGGAGCTCTGTCTACTGGATTCTTTCTTGGATACTCACTTCTACTTATCCATTTAAATAAAGATTGCTGAACCCTTTGAAGCAGTCTTTCCTTTAGAAAAGTAGATCAAAGAATCTCTGCTAGCAGCCCTTCTGTATGCTCATGTTATTGGTCTTACACCTCCACAACAGTTACAAGTATGATTAATGCTACAATCCCAAGGAGGACAAACTTCCAAACAGTACAGTATATACACTGCCGCATGTTTGCAATAGCAATCCAAGAAAGCAAGTATACTTGCCCATCAACTGAAGAATGGAATAGTACTTTGCAATAAGAAACGACAAACACAAGTCAAGATCCATATGAATGAGAAAATAATATTGTTTCTTTCACTGTAGGAATAGGTAAGCGAAGACTATGAGTATAAAATTTCATTCTTGAGACAATAAATAAATTTAGCAAAGTTGCAGGATATAAAATAAACCCACATAAATCCTCAGCATTCCTATATATTTCCAATGAAGCCCAACAGCAAGAGATAGTAAGAGAAACCCCATTTAAAGTTACTGTAGACATTATAAAAATATTTGGGAATCTGCCTGCCAAAGCAAACCCAGTACCTTTATGAACACAAATACAAAACACTTTTCACACAAATAAAAGCAGATCTCACTAATTGGAAAAACATCAATTGCTCATGGCTGGGTAGAGCTAATATAATAAAAATGACGATTCTACCTAAATTAAATTATTCAGTGCCATACCAATCAATCTACCAAAAAATTACTTTATACAACTAGAAAAAATAGTGGCAAAATTCATTTGGAAGAACAAAAAGTCCAGAATAT